>OZ023208.1:16488948-16648782 GCA_963995525.1 Escarpia spicata | reverse complement strand
TTAATGTCAAAATGTTGTCACAGAATCTGTATTGCAAGTCTTAACCTTAATTTTTTTACGTCTTGAAATGTCATTAAAATGGGATTTTTTAAAGAGGAGATCTTAAATTTTATTTCACCATTTGATTTCTATGCCTAGGCTATTATTCAACAAAGATACAGTGGAGTGTATTGCTGAGGGATATGCTTCTTTAATCAAATAATACGGTTTTCAACACAATTTCTTTATACAGATGTAATATATTTAGTTACACATGTAACTGCACACATCTACAAAGTTTCGTTTCCCATACATACATAATTAGTGTAACATGGAGATTTTCTTAAAACCTCTTACAATTTTTTTATATTGTATTAAATTTATCGTAAAAAATTATCAATTTTAAAAATAAAGGTCTTGAAAATCTTTAAAGTGCTCATCCAAAAACTGTCTATACTATGTGTTAAGGCGTTATTAAATTAACCACTATTGTGATGTAGTTGTTGGACTTAGTGATTGGCTTCGTGGTTGCAGCATTGACCAGATGTCAGAGGTCTGTGAGGTTTGCCATCGAGACTGGCATCAAACTGAAGAGGAACTCATTCTGGAACAAGAAGACTTCACCGTCAGTCCGGTAAGACACATTTGTCAGTCTTCTGCACTTTGTTATCCACGAATTGGAGGTCACATGTATACCAGATATTTGATCTCTTACGCATACAGTAAGCCTAACAAATATTTGAGACACGAAAATATGTCAAATTGTGTGTTCCAATAAGCATACACGGGTGTGCACCCATTTTCTGGGTTTTGTTTTGTTTTTATCACTGTGCTTTGAATGTATTGTGACATTGGTAGAAATTAAATTACAATGATGGATTCACAGTCAAGGTTGGCATTGGAGATCACTGTCACGGTGTCAGATGGTGCCAAAAAGGGGTTGTAAGCTAACTAAGACAAGTACGCTTAATAAAGCGAATGCAGTAGCTGTGTCCTTCTCTTATTTATGATCCCTGTTTTTTTTAACAAGATTGCCATCAGAAAAAAAATCACACCGCAACTGGACAAGAATGTATTTGGCTTATCAAGAGTCAAGATGTTTGATATTTATATGTAATCCCCGTTTTTGCAGTAACTTGGACAAAAGGTTCACAAGAATGTCTTGTCTGTGTTCCAATCGTTTCCTATTCACTATACTATGTCTTGATGCTGCAGACTTTTGATGGGACACAACAGTCCAGACCACCAGGTACCTGTTGGTGGTCTGGAGTTATGGACATTATCAACAAGGACAACATTTCAATTTTACAATGATATGTATTAGTTTCATCCGTGCACAGTGTTACATCAATTTGTTGTGAAGTTAAGGGTGGCTGAATTAACCCATCCTAATTCAGTTTTTCAAAGTTCGGTATTCACACATAAAATCACATACCATTCAATCCAAAACACACTTCAGCACAGTGTATTCACGAACGTTTTTAAGATAATAATTCCAAATTGCATTTCCCAAACTAATAGTAAATTGTTTAGTGTTTCAAAAAATGCAAAAGATATCGATGCCTTCACCCCTGCAAATGTATTTTGTTTTTCCTCAGTTTTGTGAAATGTACCTTGTAGTCTGACCCATCATGACGTGTCACACATTTAACGCAGCTGTTACTGAGCAGTATAGAAGTGAGTTAGTATGTTTGTGATGGCAGGAAGTGAAGATGTTGAAGAGTCCATCTCCCCCTCCACGACCCCCACCAGTAGAACTGCCTTCTGAGAACATTTTCACCGTGGAACAACTTGTCAGACTCCACAAGCAGGTACGTCTAGAACTGCATTGGCGTTCTGTCCAATAACGTATAATTTTTAAGAACTGTTCCAGACCAGACACTTCCATGTCAGCAGCCGGCGTATCTACATTCACTGCATACTCCTGTAAGAAAGCCTATCCAGCTAGTTCTGATTTACTTTTTTCCAAGAGTCAATACTTACATTGGAACTAGAGCTGTTTGTGTTGCTGCACCAACTCATTGGAATTTGCTCCGTTTTTAGTGTTAGATTCCTACGAAACATAAAACCTTGTGTATCCATCCATCTGTTGACAACTTTAATACTGCTTATCATCTGTAACCAACCCTTTTTGTTTTTTAGTCATATTATTATTATTAACATCCTCCAGTTAGTTGATGAATGTGTAGGCATTAATTAATTAATTTGCTTGGCTTCTCTACACCTTAACATTGTATATTTGCAGTTGATGGCGACGGCACCTTCAGGCCTGTTTGTCTATAAAGGCCTTCCAGGAGTTGCTACAAGACTACACAACATTAACTTATGGCACAGAACAGATGCCAGATGCGTGGATGAATGTCTCACCGGAGAAGGTTAGTGTCACCAGTGTTTAAACAAAGTACAATCATGGCAATATTAATATGTTTTAGAATGTTGAAAAAAGTAGCATGTGTTGAGTTGTCATCATCCTGTCCTGTATCGGCAGTGGTGCTAGAACCATCCACTGTGCAAGTTTCCTTCATGTGTTGCTCATGCTCTTCTTCTTGTTCCTTTAGTCCAGAATGAAACTGGCATTGATGTTGAAACTCAGTTTTTTGTTTCCTTCAGCTTCCATCTCTGATCACATTTCACTGCTGTATCCACTTTGTCTCTCTCTCTCTCTCTCTCTCTCTCTCTCTCTCTCTCTCTCTCTCTCTCTCTCTCTCTCTCTCTCTCTCTCTCTCTCTCTCTCTCTCTCTCTCTCTCTCTCTCTCTCTCTCTCTCTCTCTCTCTCTCTCTCTCTCTCTCTCTCTCTCTCTCTCTCTCTCTCTCTCTCTCTCTCTCTCTCTCTCCTTCTCTCTCTCTCTCTCTCTCTCTCTCTCTCTCTCTCTCTCTCTCTCTCTCTCTCTCTCTCTCTCTCTCTCTCTCTCTCTCTCTCTCTCTCTCTCTCTCTCTCTCTCTCTCTCTCTCTCTCTCTCTCTCTCTTCTCTCAATTTGTTGAATACACCACAAACCTTATACGCAAACAAAATCCAGAATTTAATTAACACATCACAAACACAATGTAACTACCAGGGTAATACATGTTTGTGTGTCATCAGCTGGAGATTATGGCCGGGTTATTGTCTCCGGATGGAGAGTACATTGACTGGCACATGTTCTTGCTGGACACCGCCCATCCGTGGCCGATAGCCACACAGACAGAGCTGCTGGACACGATGACACGCTTCAGTGAACTCGACCAGAAGCAGACTGGCTATGTCAGCCAAGAGCAGTATGACAAGGTAAATAATGGCAGATTTCTAGAATCTACAGGGCCTGTATTTGGAGGGACCAGGGCACTGTTTCACCAACATTCTTAGATCATATGCCCGTTTTCACTCTTTAAAATCAACTTACTTTAACGGTCAATCAATTTACTTTTTACTTTAACTATGATCTTGTATACTGAAAATTGTCAACACCAGGTTGCACCACCGAGACACTGTAGCATGTCATAGAAATAGTGTCCTTGTTGAAATAGCTTTTTGCATTTTTAAAAAGCTACTTAAATTTAGCAGCAGCTTCTGTTTATAATGATGGATGTTCCTTGTGAGCTTACATTATGTGGGTGAAACGGTCCCCTGAGCTCAGAGGTGCAACAAACAAGAATCATTGAACATTATAGCATGGACGCGGGTACGTGTGTAAGAGGTACACTATGAAGTTAGGGTACAGAATTAGTATGATGGGTGTTGTTTGTGCATTTCAGGTACAGTTGTGGTTTGGCAATGAGACCCTGCCTTCCAGTCCACTCGACCTGACAGAGCCAAAGCACTTCAACAGACTCGCAGCTCTGAAGGATGCATTCTTTGTCATGTTTGCAGACTACAACCAATCTCCGCCAAGGCTCAACTACACCTCCATGGTAGGTGCACACATTTAAGTAACTGTGTGTGCTAATTCGTATAACATGCAGCAGAACAAGGCATAAACATTATATGCAATAGACTGTTCAGATAGCTTTACGCTTCACCCCCTGGCAGACCTATCCAATCAAACACCATCTTGACTTCTCTGGGAAGCATTAAACCATGCTGCTATTACTGCATAAGACAATTTGTATACAAATATCCACCACTGTCTTTAACCAGGTACTCATTCATACAGCTGAGTGAACTGAGCAACATCGGAACAACAGCATTTGAACCTGGAATCTCTTGATTGAGAGTCACTCAGAGATTCTCTAGCCAATACATATTCTTTTAATTCACGATATGACTGATCCCATGTTACGTCAAATGTTTTGTTAGTGTAAGGAGTCGGGATGATGGTGTATCAGAGTAATGTAGTTAACATCATGGGTCGACTTTACGCCTGTCCAGTTGCCTGAGCCCACCCAGTTGTATCCAACATGTACATACATCTCGGCTGCCAAACTTTTAGGAATTAATCTATGACCTCTAAGAAAAACAAATTTTTCTGTGTTCTGTATGCATATCTTTGAACGTTTTTTTACCGGTTTTAGGGTTTGTACTGAATGTTACATAGACATAAATCGATTGTTCGCAACATCAAACGTAACTTGCAACAATTAATCATATAAACAACTCATACATGCAAAAACTGCTGAAATTTACATCGTAAAAAGTCTGTCATGAATACTGTGAGAAACCACTTATGTGTCTATGTGTATATAAGCACCATCCGAGCACTGATGCTAGTGCTTACAGTGAGTAGTTTTTTCAATAACTAACCACTGTCATTTGAGCCATTCATTTAATTAATATTGATCCATTTGATTTGTTTCACTACCAGTTACGCCAATGATAATCATTAATGTTGGCGCCTAGACTTGGAATTATCAGTCTTGGCCAGTAATCTGCCAGTGTTGAAGACAGGCAGAATGATCTCTGGCTAAGCCTGTGCTGCCCTGTTGCAGATGCTGTACTTCAGTGCATCGTTGGACAGTTACAAGGGCTTCCTGAGAGCTCTCAGTGTCGCCACTGGGTCTCACATGCCACGCCTTCCCCACGTTGTCACTACAAGGAGAATCTCGTCCAGCACAACGAGGTGGGTGCCGGCACATCCGTACATTTCCTCACTAATTACAACTCATGTAAATACCATCTCATTTGGCTTGTGTGTGTAGATTCATATAGCACCCAGTGGGTCCAATAATACTGTGTATATACTGCATACACTGCCTGCTCTGTGTCTATCACATGCCCGACTGGGAAGCAACTGCGGCCACTGGGAGCAAGATCCATTGGGTTAGAGATAGAGACCACCACTCAGTGAGTCCACGACAGGTTACACATTTACCCCCTGTGTGGGATCTTTTACTTCCCCTGGCAAAGATACCAGATATTAGGGACCAACGGTTTTTAGTGTCTCTTCCGAAAGGAACTTGAGGTGAACAAAATTGCCTTAAGTTTCGAAAAGGTGGCAGGTGGAATCGAACCGCTATCCCCTTGATCAACAGTCTGGCGGTCTACTGCACAACCACTACTCCCACCGCATTTGGCTTGCTCATCTACGTGCATGTCTTGGGTATTTAGAACTATGTTAAATATTGTTCCAGTTAATTCGCTCAACCACGTACTGTTTAGAACTATTGTAGACATTTGTTTCAGTTGCTTTGCTGAACTACGTGCATGCCCTAGCTGTATAGATCTACGGTAAATAGTGCTTCAGTTGCTTTGCTTCTCTACATGCATAGCTAGCTTTAGAACTGGCAAACACTAAACCCTCAATTCTTGTGGTATGTTAATTTATGTTAGGTAATAGTACCACAGTAACAGTGCCATGGTGATGGCGCTATAGCACTACAGTAGTTTTAATGTACTAATACAAATATTATGGGATGATTAAGTAAAATATTTATTGTATATATTGTTTGCATGCATATGTAGTTACTTAATAAGTTGCTGAAGATCTCATTAGCTACTATATTTTATTACTCTGACCAGATATTTTCATCAAGATGCTCGTAGCATTTCTTTCATGTTTTTTATAATAAATTGCATATGAGAGAACATACTAACATGGGTGATGTCCAAACTGTGCCTTCATTATGAGCGTGACTTGTAGCCTCATTCTGACTGTGGAGATGGAAGGTCCTGTCACACAGGATGATGGGCATTCTGTATTCGAAGATGTTCCGGAATCGGCCATCAACAGCAAAGTACCTCTAGAAGCCCTTTACATGGTCAGTACATTCATTTATGTTTATTTATTAAATACATTTATTTATTTATAACAAGAATGACTTGCTTCAGGTGCTTTGTTTTCAAAGGAATTTTCTGTTAATCATGACTAGGAGTGTACATTTTCAAACCAATCATAATTTTACTGGTTCACGTTAATTCTAACAATAATCATATAAGTTGTCATTATTGTGGGAACAAACTGGTGCGATGCGAGAACATTGACAAACTAACTGTGCAGCTAATTGAAAGCTGTTTTAACATCTTTGGAAGGAGCTTCGTGGTGCCTCTCCACGTACAAACGCCCTTTTATGGTTGATGTGCTGTGCAAAGAGTTAGGTTTAGTGTTATGTTGAACGTTAGGGTTAGATTGAAAATACTTTTGACAAGATTTACACCAGGTGTTTTACATGCATTCGTACGTGGAGGTGTGTAGCAAATTGCCATCACCTGCATATTCTTCTTAAATCTTCTCTCCACTTTTTTAATACGTCAGTCATTGGACAATCTATTCCACTCTTCCCGTTCTCCTCATTCCATCCTCACTTCGCCACACCTTTATGTCATTCCTCTATCTTCTTTGCAGTCTTCCTCATGTTCATTCATTCTCCATCATCGTAGCCCATTTCTTTTTATTCATCAGCAGACCACTTCAATTTACTGACTTCATCCATAATAATGGATCGAGTGTGTCTCAGTTTGCCTATGTCACAATAAAAATTATGCACATGACCTTTCTCAAAAACTTTGCTGACCAAAAATGTTTACATGCGTGCATTACAATGATAAAGGCAGCATGACATCTGCTAAATTTATCTTTCCTGCATGCAGTTCTTTCTTAACCTTTACCCTATGCTTTTTTTGCAAAGAAAGCTTTTTAGCCAGAATTTCAATAACACACAACGCAATATCTGCGAGCTACACATGTTTAGCATCCATTCTCGATGGCTTGATGAACCTTGTTGCTAGGCAACAGGTCACATGATGGACAGTTCAGTTGGTCTTAGCCCAAGCTTTTGGCACAGTTCTTTGATGAGTATTTTACCACGCTGTCTGTTGTTTATCACCATCTCATAACATTTCTAAAATATTTATCATCCCATGATGATGGGAATTAATATAACAGCTAAGAAATCTCCACCTTATAATATGGTTGAACCTCACTTTACGGTCACTTCGATAATACAGCCACCTCGCAATTAAGGTCAACCTAGGACTGTCCCAAATTATTTCTGTAACAGTAAAGTATAGGAAATTAGTCTCGCTAATAAGGTCACCTTGCTATTCAGTTCACTTTCGCAGCGGTAACCTTAATAGTGAGGTTCCACAATGCACCTTTAATCCATTAATTTCAGGTGGGCATAGTTGTTAATTTTGTGATGTATTGTCTCGTGGTCAGGTGCTCCACCATGGTCAGAGAATGTCTGGAGACAGTCACCGCTTTAACATCTCCACAGAGCCTGAGGATGTCAACTCAGTGGTACGTGTTTTGTGGCAGCAAAATTAACAAACCGATATTCATAATAATAATAAATAAATTACTTCTTCAGTGCCAACATCCTCAGAGAATCCGAGGTCAGTGGTGCAACAAAACTAAAGTATTAAGCATTCTCGCACTCGTGTGCAGTGCGAAAGTCGTCAACAACAACAAATGGATGGATGTGCTAGAAACCTACGGAGGATGGGCAATATATTAGAAGATAGGTTTTCAGGTGACTGCAGAATGTAACAATATTTCCTGCTGGTTTAACACAGTTCTACAGAGTTGGTGTATAAAGTATGCGTTTGTATTAATACGGCAATAATAATAAGTAAATTAGGTATTTATACATACTCCGTTTATCAGGGTAAAAACATTTAAATTTGACAACAATATTTTGATAATTCCCATCATATTTAAAACACCTTATTTGGTCTCCTCTCAATAGCTATCACAATATTTAGATAAAAAAAACATTTACACAATAATAGTAAGTAAATTAGGCATTTATGCACACACCATATACCAGGGTAAAATATGTATATTTGATGAAAATATTTTTATAAATATCTTCATAATCATTTACTATTTAAAACACCCTATTCAGTCTCCTCTCAATAGCTGTCACAATATAATAATAAATAAATTAGGCATTTATACACACCTGGGTAAAAACATTTAAATTCAAAATATTTCTATCAATGTCTTCATAACTGTTTAAAATTTAAAACACCATATTCGGTCTCCTCTCAGTTGCTATCAGATATTGCAAAATTCTGCCAAGTACAACAGAATCATCAGAAATAACTTGGTAGGATACAAGCAAGTTTTTCAGAACCGAAGTTAAACTGGTGTCGAGTACAAGTGCGGTGGAGTGTTATCAGAGTTGGTGTTTTCCTCCAGGAGCGTCTGAGAGCCATCTATGAGGAGCTCGGAGCCGAGGACCTGGAGCCGATTCTCTTCACCACGCTCATAGAACATCCAGCGATAGCAGACATGATCGCAAATTGCAACATCTTCCACTCTATTGTAAGTCACCAGTAACATCTCTCAATGTACTCGACACTGCCCGAAAATAATTGTTGTGTACTGCACTGCTTTTATTGTCATACACTGCACTGTATTTAAATTCAAATGCACTGTATTTATTTTAACTTCAAGTGCAGTGCAGTTATTGCCACACAATTGGAGTTATTTATTATTTGAGTCATAGTTATTTTTGTTTCTACTGCATTGTAGTTATTTAATTTCAAATGAAATTTTTTTATTTTATATTTTTTATTGTTTTCACTTCAACCCTGATGTAATTATCTGAACTTCTGACACTTTCTAATACATTTCATTATTAGCACTAATTTTCTGAATTTAGTTATACTAATACTACACCAAAACTGTAATTATTATGATCAGCATTGTTAATACATTTACACTAGCACTCAAATATCAAGTTTGATGCCATTTCTCTTAAACACACCGAGTGTTCAGCTGTTTTACAGGAAGCTTTACCATTACATAGAAGATAATGTAATCATAATTTATGTAAGTTTTAACGATAATTGCATGTGTGGCCAGGAAACTCCATCAAGATGCCGCATAGCAAGATGCCTCTTAACCAGATGCACACTACATAACTAACAAGAGCATCAGGTCATGAGTAGGTCGTAATGGTATAGAATAAGTATTATTATATCGGCAATAGTTTGGTGTACTTAATACATGTACGTATAATGTGTTTGTCTGATTTGTTTGAATAAACCCTTTGATTGATATTTAAGGTAGTACAAATTTTGTTTTAACATTGGAGTATTTTGAAATGTGTTTTTATGTATATATTGATGTATGAAATACATTTTTAGCAATTTTTCTGCTAAAATCTGCACTTAGCAAAGACGCATGCAGAACAGACGTTAACTGATAAAAACAAAAATCATCAGGTCAAAATCATTCTACAATTTACACAATTATAAATTAAATTAATACGAATTAACCTACTATAGTCACAAATCTCACTAGACATGACATTTCAAAATTGAACACTTATATTTTATACATAGTGAAGTGTCCAACCCGACAGAAGGCATTCACTTTCAAGGCTACAACAGTACTGTTTATATTTTTGCAAGGAAAGACCCTAGTAACCTAACCATTTCTAAACCTAAACATGTTGACCTGATGTTGTAGGAGTTTCACATTAACAAACCATACAGTAAGCATATTTATAAGGAATAACATCAGTACTCCATAAACTTGTTGATTTCCCCATCTTCCCGTGACAATCCCACCATGGCTGTCATACTCGATTATCATGACACCCACGCCACTCCATTCCTTTGGCAGGTCTTTTCTCGTCGTTTTTAACGGAAAATTATAATTCTGGTCATTAAGTTGTACGTGTATTTATTTATGTTGTCATCAAGATTAAGTACGAGAGTGTAACTTCCTGTATTCCATGTTTCATGATTGTCAGTGGAAGCAATTTATATTTCCAAGATTGGTCGCGTGTCTATTTCTTTTTGCACAAGTGCAGATTTTTACACCTTAATGTGCTATAATAACATATTATCATGAATGTTCTCATTGGCTTATATTATATATACAGCAAACATGTTCATAATGTCTATCGTTTCATATTGAAAAGAATGATGTGAACAAAAGTATATGTAATTATGTATCATATCAATAAAATGTCAATGTACGTTTTTGTGAGATAAATTGTATTTGTGTTGTGCAGGATATGAGACCACTGCTGAGCAGACCTTCAGATAACCTTGACACACAGAGTATGAAGACGAACGATGCTTAACTGCAGCACTTCCCACTAAGCCGTAGCAGTCGATATAGTAGCAGCCTGTGTAGTTTTTTCGACTCTGAATAAACACAAATATAAACACATTATGTGTGTTATAATCACAATGTTTATACTGCTGTTGTAGCTGTTGTAACTGTTGTTATTGTTGAGTGATAATTTGATTGGTGGTTTTGTGATTTCATGATGGCAAATAACAAAATGTACATTTATTTACAAAGGAACACCATTTTCTGGTGGTGTATTACATGAACATTTGTAGCATGTCAATGGAAATTCTCAGATATATTCAAATAAAAATTGTACACAATAAATATGTGACCACACACAAGAGTTATTACATTTAAAGATTTCAGACTACAATTTTGTCCCTAGCTGCCATTTTTAATGCAAGATTCTGCAAAAAAAACAAATTCAGTCTTTTCCCAATACATGTCCAAACATACATACATCACAAAAAACTGCAAACATTTCATGGGTTATCCGAAAGAAATAACCAACTTCACACAATACTATTTATGTTGTGTCATTCCCTTTATCACGTTTCGACAATAGTTTTCATACGTCATTCCAACAAGTTCACTGCAACAATAAACACTGTCAACATTCCAAGCAACATGGCATTTACTTTTGCACAGACAGAGAAAATGTTCCCTTTTATGTATATTTTTATGCAATGTCCACCCTCTTGAAGTCACGGTGAAGGTCGGGTGAAGGTCGGCAGTGTAAGCACCTTACGAGTATTAAACAATCCTTAACCTATAGTCGATCTTAATTAATATAAAAACACTTCAGTTTCCTTCCAAATCATAGTTTGCAATATGTATGATATTCATCAACAAAACCAAATAACTTTCACCACGCCGTTGTCAAGCTTGCAAATAACAGCTGCACATGTTGACAAGTTTCCACTAGCCCTGTAGATATGTCAACCAGTGTTCACACATCTATAGCAGTGCTTCGGTCCTCACGCTAGATCTAGACTGGATGTAAACCTTTGTAACTAGGTACTGTTAATACTAACATACTGACAGACAGTTATCACTCTAACACGCCCCAGTTCTAGATCTCGGTTATTGCATTGAAGAACACCTCACAAACATACCTCGTGGGTAGACTGTAGTCTATAGTTCTCCACATACACAGTTGAGAAACATGAAATAATCGATGTGGATAGACTAGCCAACTCCATTGGCTGGAGTTCACTAATAACAAAAACAGATCAAACTCATTCGACTAAGAACGATTCACGTAAGACAATTTGTGCATACCAACGTTATGGGTCAACAGGAATCCTACAAAACACGTCGTCCATACAAATAACAGATACGGTAACTCTACGAGAGCTAACTACTTAACTGTTGCCGTGAGACACCGACACTGACTGAAGATTTGGAGATCGCCTGCTCAACGGCTTAGCAGTGATTACAAATCACGCCATCAAGATGTCAAACACAACTTGTCTACTACGAGTACGATTCTACAACTGCCTGTAAAACGGAGGTGTTCACGGAGCAGTCAGCCTTAGTAAAGGCCTTTCTCCGTGCTTCCCGACGGCTGCAGCTCTGGCATCTCCCCCGATTTCTTCGCTGCCCCCCGAGAGGGCCCTGAATCCTCCTCCTTCTTGACTGCGGATTCATCAACCCTGGCAACACATCAACCACTGCATCAAAGGTGTCACAGTAAAATATCTCGGTTAACAAATAGCTACATTAAAAACGTGTTAATAAGCTGTTATTGTAACAAAACACATTATTACGAGAGTAAATGACATGAAGGTGTGAAATGATTAGTAACATTAGTTTGGTAGTAGGCTCCTGTTGACTGTGCAAATAACTTAGTAAGGGAGCATCCGTAATTTTGTGCAACAAAACGTCAAACACGGAGGTATCATATTGGTGATTGTAATTATTACAACATTGTTTTATGACTCATATTTTGGTACTATTGTTGCAGAATGGTGTTGATCTGCATTGTATTTTAATTGCCAGTATGCAAAATATTTAAGATTTTTATATGACAACCATGCTGCCTGGCTATGGACTATGTAATGCATTTATTGGCATCCTGTGATACCTTTCAAATGACATATGCCAGCTATTCTTTTGCATTTACCAATATCTGTACATTCTCTTCACAGTAATATATGAATGCACAATACGTAAAGGACGTTTATGTGATACAAAATTGGGAGATCTGAATTTTTATATTGCTAGATGCCACATTGCAACCCATTTTTAGTCCCGTATATTATAACCAATTATTAACCACCAAGATCTTTTTCAGTTTGTAAGCTACAACTGTGTTGTTCCACGAAATATAAAATCACTAAATGTAGTTTCTCTGCTAGAGACGGAAGCGAGACATACTTGTGAGACTGGGCTGCATCTGATTTGCGCGCCATGATAGGAGTGGGTCTTGACGACAACGTCGCTCCTGCTAGGATCGATGGTTTTGAGTCTTTCTTTTCTTCTCCTTTCTCTGCAAACAAACGCCATTACGTCAATCATTGTTTTCGGGGTCATACCTCGGTCATTATTTCGTGCAACATTTTTCTTTTAAATGACATTAATAAACTATAATTCTCATTTATATTAGATACAGCCATAACATACCCAAATCTGCCATTGTAGTATCTACAACATGCAGTAACGTCACCTAGCGCACGCATACACCCGGATCAACAACCTTTACCTTTACAACAACCATCTATTGTGGTATAAAATAGTCCTGCCTGCCATAAATTCAAATTTTCTAAAAATGCTTTCAATTCATGTTACAGTCCTGGCTGTCGAGACAGTGGTGCATAACACTCACCCTTCTGCGGGGTAGAATGGCGGCCATCAGGGTCATCCTGCTTGACCCTCTTGCCCTTCTTGGAGGTGTAGAACTCTCCTGCGCCCTCGTCATCACTGTCATAGAACTCCTCGTCGCAGGCGACACGTTTGTCGCTCGACGCCACTGAAACATCGCAATCCCTTCACTCAGTATTTGTATTTATTTCAGTTTCAACTGGTTAGAGAACGGTTGCACAAGACCACAACTCCCCATCCTACACACATCAAACACTAAACTGTCCCATGCATAAACTCCACAAACATTCTGTACATTCGTAGCATACTGTTGTTATAAGTCACGTTGTGACATCATAAAACAGTTTTTGTACTTATTTAAATCAAGGTGTGGCGACGTTAAAAATCAAAAACAATATGTAGGTTGTCAAAAAAATTACATGGTTTTATCATTCACTACTAAACATGGCATTTTACAAGACACAATTTGTAAATGTCCCGTTTTAACAAACGTATATCTTCTGATCACTGCAAGTGAAAACTTAACATCCAAATAACAATGGAGGGAATAATAACATTTTAAATAGCACCACATCGAATGCAGTTCACAGCGCTTTACAGATATACAGAAAATGTTAAAAATAATATAACCTACTTGTCAAGGGATCTTTCTTGGTCAGATCGGCTCCTTCGTCTTCATCTTCACTCTCGTCCTTGATGCCGTCATCAGGGATATCTGTGGCACATTACATAACCATCTTTATTAACAGTCGCACCATAATCTAACTGTAACCAAACTAGCGTATCTTAATATTTTCTTCATAGACGGTCTGCATCAAGTACGCCAAACTTTCAGGTATTAATTTACAACTGTTTGAAAGAAAAGTAACGTCTTCATTTTCCCCTCATTTGTTAAGTGTTCTTAATTACCTTTTTCTGGGTTGATATAAACTGCGTTAGACATAAATTAGTTGTTCATAATGTTATGCATATTTTTTTCAATAGTTCTGAGGTCTCAAGGAATGCGGAAGGAAGAAGCGTCAATTTAAAACAGACTATGCCTAGAAATGAAAAGCTTGATAGTGATAAATAAAATACCTATAATGTCACATTACATTTCGTTACGTACATCATTTTCATGACCAAATAATATTCAAGATGTTAATTTAATTAGTTAATTTTTTGGTTTTAAACACAACCATTCAACTACTTGTTAAATGACATTGTACCGACTACCAACTGATGCAAACCAACCCTCTTACAACAGATCTCCCGCTAACTCCACCATTTCACTTACTATGCCATAAACGCCATCAAACCTACAAAAGAGAACCGATAACCACTCACCCTGCATCTGAACCCCGGGGGCGTGTGGCAGCATGCGCAGGTTTTCAAACAGCCTCGTCTTGATCTTATCGAGGTACTCGGGCGTGTTTTGATTGGTCATGTTAGACGGACTAATGTGCAGCTTGAAGTCCGGTCCGTAGTACTCAAAGTAGTCATTGTAGGGCAGCTCTGTAAGTGAGCATCATACTGTGCATCAGTACACAGAGAATTCATTGGATAAGTCAAAATTCGGGAGAAAATATATACTGTAATATAAGGTTATTCACAATTTTGCAAGTGACATGACCTAATAAAGTTATGGACTCTTCATTAAACCAACTTTGCCTGTCATTTGAAACCATTCACGCAATGCACTTGAAAATCAACGAACCTCATTCCACAGAATTTGATGACTAGACATTTAAAATTTATATATTTTTTTAACATTCATGGTTTCAACTCTTCACTGATGATATCTGAACTTTTAGCACTTCCCCATTATAGAAGGCACAAAACAAACTTTTGAGATATCCCAATATCAGCACCTACCATTTGCGATCTCCACTCCGACAGCGATTGACGTCTCGTAAGTCCAGCAGCGGGCAACATTGCGGATCGTGTAGCCACCGCCACCTAGTAGCAGCAGCGGCAAGTTGTACTTCTTGATGTATTCGACACAGCGACCGTGACCTGTAACGCAGAACACTCCACTGTCAGACACCTGCACAGAGTAACAACATGCCCAGAGTACTAGCGACTATTACAGAATGATTCAACAGTATAGAATGGTTCAGCGGTATGATTCCACAAATAAATCATTTACAGCGGCCAGATATAACCGACTTGGTTTTATGTGAAGCCAATCTTTTTATCCGTATATACTCTCCTTAGTTCGCCAGATTATTGATCTGTTTACTGACAAAACTAAGATTATATAAATTGCTCATCTGAAGTCGGGTGTCTGAGAATGCTTATGTGAAAGAAGTTTTCTTATTATAATATAACCTTTTATCTTTTTCGAATTGACCATGAAGCGAGACTGACCTCGGAGTGAGAGATTGAAGCATCCTAGTCGGTCCCCGGAAAGAGAATCGGCTCCACACTGTAGCACAATGGCTCCAGGTTGAAATGTCTCAATCACCTTTGCCATGACCTGCCAACAACACAGAACTGAAATTAAAGTAACCACTGAAAGTATGCATATTCAGTCATGGTTTCAACGTCATTTATGTAATCAGTAAAAAGACAGAAATGCAACAAAATAGAGCAAATTTGTACTAGTCAACAAACGTGAGAACTCACCGGCTCAAACACGGTCTCGTAGCAGTCGTCATCAATGCCGTCTCGTAGTGGGAAGTTAACTGCATAATACCTGCCCTTTCCAGCTCCAATATCCTGCAAGGTGATGAAAGAACACATTTATACACGTACAAATTTATTCAACTCATCATTAGCTGTGTATTTCAATTATAAAATTTACAATTGTGTAAAATGGCATATTTCTGCATGGTATCCAACTATTTGAAGAATACTCTTTACTGTTGAATAAAGGAAACAAAACACTGAGCGGCAGAACACATTACATAATTACACATTTGCATATATAACAAAAAATAATCATCTCATTTTTCAGGTACAATTTTGATGTAAAATCATTTTTGACATAAACGCCAAGAAACGGAAATGCACTAAACATATACTGCCACCACATAAAACGAACTCAGCTACTGTTGATACCTAAATGAGCCATGGACCCACCCTGAGATCGCCAGTGCCTGGGAAGTATTCCCCATACTTGTGGAAAGAGACCGTCATGACTCGGTCTGTTGTGTAGAAGGCTTCCTCCACTCCGTCTCCGTGATGGATGTCAATGTCCACGTACACGACCCTCTGGTGATATCTGGCAACAGGGAAACTTGTACAAGTCTCTTCTTCATACTTTCAGCTGTTTCATCGATATCATGCCGTTGCAGTATAGTCATATTTAACGTTATAGATTTCGACCATATAAGCCAATTTCAAAATAACAATTGTGGTTAACATCCAAAATTAGAGCAATTAATTTCAGTGTCCGAGACGTGTGGAGAAGAGGACCGATTGTCTTTAATTTACCAGGCTACTATAGACTAGATTCTGACAAGAATATTTTCAGACATACACCACATTTAATGTAACATACCACAAATTACATTCTGTTAAATGTTTTGCTGGAACCAATACAGACATTTATGTTTCACAGTTTAAGACATTTCTAAATGTCTTGTATACGAGACTCACTTGAGAAGCTCCAGAATGCCAAGGACAATGTCGTTGACGTAGCAGAACCCAGAAGCCTCTGACTTCTTGGCGTGGTGAAGACCTCCCGCCCAGTTGATAGCGATATCTGTCGCCTGCTTGTTCAGTTTCACTGCTCCCGCTGATGACAGCAGCAACAAGGATTACACGCAAGCAAGGATTACATGCATTTTATTTGATATAGTGGCAGATCCATGACTGTTCATAGCACTTCACAACATTAAACATGTTATTAACATGGTTAAACATTTATAAATAAACCACTAAATAGATTAAAATACTACCACAAATAATTATTTTTAAATAAAGTTAGCCATGTCAACAATACTGTTTCCATGTACACTATCCGAAATGAACAATTATTTTAAAATAAACTCAGCAATGTAAATAATAATTCTGTTTCCATTTACACTCTATTTGAGATTAACAAGTTTTTTACAAAGTTTTGTGTTAATTTGCATGTATGTGTTTGGAATGTATTAGTAATGACCCAGTAATGTGAACTTACCCACAGATCCTCCAGCACTCAATTGGCAGTATTCGTAGAGCCCATCAAACACTGGACAATCCTCTCCCACGTTGACTGCACATGGAAACATCTTATGTTAGTTGCCACATAAATCCTAATAATAATAGGGTAACTTCTTTTGCACCTAAATCTTCGGAAACCAAGCTCAGAGGCACATCAATACAAAAGGGTTAGTCAATCTCAGAATCGATAAGCCATATCAATTTAATATTAATAAATAAATACAACACGCTGCATTAGTTATACATCATAAATGACTATAATCTCTTTCTCATGAAGGCAGCACCACACCTAATAGTTGCATATAAAATGTATGCTAAGTTTGATGTTTTCTAAATCTGTAACCACTCAATTTACACTTTCGACTCATGCACAACAGGACATTACTAAAATGAAGACTTCGAACCTGCTGAGAATCGCAAACCTGAGATAAATGTTGTAAGTGCAGCCAACTTAAACATTACAAAATTGATTTTTTGGTATTTCTATGTTACTACATTATGACATCAATACTAGACAGAGTTCATATTCAGCTTTTTAATTTTGTTAACACACTAGGGTCGAACGCGTAATTGTTGGAACCAATCAAGCAATTTAGTAATATATGGTTAGGATAAATGTTATTATTCATTACGAATCCAGAATATTATTATTACTATACATAGTCAATTATGTTTGGGGTTATGGACAGTTCTAGAAAATAGTTTTGGTTAGTTATGATTCCAACAATTATGCAGTCAAATGCCTCTGGAGTGTGGATAAGACCTACATCTCTGCATCTGTTTGTTGTACTCAGACATGTTGTCTGGTCGGATACATCGCAGGAACTTGATGTAGTCGTCACTGTGAAACTTGGTCATTTCCTCCTGTGTTGCCTTGTGAGGACGCTACACACAACACGCAGCAGTTTTATTTATAACAACATTTTTTTTACTAAAACATTTATTTATAATTGTTCCAAGGTGAGGTTGTTTCTCTCAAGTTTGCAATGAAACTGTTGAAACTATAGCCCTATTCCTGATTACTTAAAGAACTCTAATTCCGTTTGACAAACTGCAAGGTCCGTCTTTCTGCTTCATATGTGTAATAACTGTATACTTAATGACAAATTATTTAAATCTAACATATTCTGTCACAAATGTGTTTTTCCTGGTAAAAGTGGATGTTTTAACATCCACGTTTAGGCCCAACTTGCACTTTCCACTTATCGTAGTGCACTTTCAATCTTGCACAAGATAAGAAACCAAAACTCACATAGATCTCCATCTTGCGATAGAGCCCATAGTTGAGCAGCAGGTTGTGGGCCATGCGCATTCGCTGCGGCTTCATCGGATGTCCCTGGCCATAGTAGTAGTTCCCTATGTCACCTGTTGGCAAACAATTCCAAGCTCATTGATTTCCAGGAGCAGCACATACATTTAATATTTATTAAATATTGAAAAAATTACAACACACCCGGCTACACAAAGGAATTCTTTTTGAATTGTGCATATCTTTTACATTAGAAACAAAACATCTAAGTGAAAATAATTTTTTTTAAATGGGCCAAGAGGCCCGAAGTACTTTGGACTAATGTCGATATGTGACCCCGGCTGACCAAATGAGTGATAAGTCGAAAAAATTGTAACAATGTTTTCTTACATTCTTGTAAAGGTTGAGTAGGGTGTTTTACACGGTTTCAAAAATTATTACTGCTACCAAAATTGGCGAAGTTATGGAGCATTGAACATGGTAGGGGTCAAAAAGTGAAGAAAATGGCTGCTGAAGTTTTACATTATATATGCAAATGGATTGCATGGAAATATTACATGCATGACATTCAAATGTGACACACAGTATGTATGTTATGTTGCAATGATACACTGGAAGTACAAATGTGCTGCTACAAAGACTTATCAAGGTATGCCAGATAATGTCTTTATGTGTAAAACTAAGAGGACAGATTGTTTGAGAGCAAAAGGTAGACTAAAGAAAATTAAAAATGACGAAGCTAATGCAGAGTTAAGAGAATTGGCTAGTGGGTATAAATGCTTTATAAAACAATTATCAAAATGTTACCATAAACAGTTACATGAAAACTTGCGCAACCTAAAACATAGCAAGCCTGCAGAATACTGGGATATACTCAATAAACAAGTAACAGTGTGACAAATATGGAACTATTTCACTGGATAAGTTTATGAACCACTTTGAAAAACTCGGTGAAAAACCTGAAAGTGAAACTGCAGCTAGTGAGATACCTTTTGATCCAAGAAAGTCAAACGAACACGTAAACAGACCATTCACGCAAAATTAGGTACTAATGCAAATAAAAAACTCAAAAACAAAAAGGCATGCGGTATTGATATTGGATTCCCATTACACATTGTATTTACAGCCCACATGGAGGCATTCAGTTTGACACTGGGACAATGGCAGGCAGTGAGCCTGCCATTGTCCAATACACAGATTGACACCAGGTCCCCCAACTCAGGAACCCCAGTGATCAGGAGAATAGATATCAGTGGCTACAGGAGGCAGCAGTAGAGAAATAGCAGGGAAATTTTGCATTTTGGGGGGCCCTAAGGTGCCCTTAGAATGATTCAATCAAATACAGATTTCTTGTGTACAGTAACACTACCACATGAAATGTATACGTAAAATTAGAGAACAAATTACTCAACAATTTTTGAAAAAAATTGACAAAATGTGAAAAGTTACCAGTTTTTTGGGCTCTGGGGGGCCCTAAGGGGCCCTTAGAATGATTCAATCAAATACAGATTTATTGTGCATAGTGGCAGTACCCTAAAATAGGTCTATGCAAAATTAGAGAAAAAGTTGCTGAACGGTTTCTGAGATATGGCAGCTAACGGCGCATGCAGAGTGATGGCATTAGTCTGTCGGACCTTCGGCCCAAAGGACTAAAAACGAGTATGTGGATGTTTTGAAGATTAAATAAATAAGTTATATATGAAGTCACATTCAATACAAATGTAATCAATAACAAAATCTCCCAACTGAAGACTATCCCAATTATACCACAGCTCATGTTGCACACTAAATCCTGTGACTAGTAAAAAAGGCCATATTTTATGCAAAATTAGTATGGGTTAAATCCTGCACAAATATGGCTGGGTACTGTAATATATTAACATATAAAAACTGTACTTATACATGTTTATCAAACATGCCTTGTATTAGTTATTATTATACATACATGCAATTCAGTATTAATTGCAGTAAAAAAAATTGTCTATATTAATTATACTCTGTCTGTGTCTCTTTCGAGTTCTTCAGTTCAGCTGCAGGAAGAATCTAGATTAGTATTTATGGGGGGATATTAACAAAAACTATAACAATTGATGACAACTAAGATTAGTCAAAGTAAAATCACTCGTCCTTTTCTTTTGTTGGGACTGACAGAGAGAGTGGGATTGATTCATTGAATCAACATGTCCAAAGTGTTATGCGGCCACTATTTTGGAGTGTCTGAAATATAGTTTCATTTATTACACATACTTGTATGTGTGCATATATATCCACGAATCTTTTCGTTAGTGGAATTAATTACTATATTATCATATATTACACACATACGTTAAAACAAGACATGAGAAAAACTACAATGAAAGTGCACTGAAAAGAAAATTCATTCTCACAATCTAAAAACGACTTAATCGGCCACCATACGCCTATCTGTGTCGTTATCTACGCTGTCGCTAAAAGTAATTTTTAAAGTCAACGAATATGACATTACTGTAAGAAGAAACAACATAGTTCAACAATGCAAAACAACTTATTTAAATTACATAACAATTATAACGGTAGTTACACCCTTGCTACAGAAAAGCACAAATTGTTAAATTCGCGCATCTTCGATCCAAATAACAAAACCGAGTCGACACTGACGAGAGCGCAAAAGCATTTTAAATATTAAAACACTGAAACAAAATTGGATACTGACAAATTATGCGTAAACGCACAACATTCTACTACTGTGATAAAATACAAAAAATTCCAACCAACCATCATAATAGTAGCAGATCTTCTTTTTACTGTGGGGGCCAACGGTCGACTCCATCATACCACTCCTTTCGACTTCGTCAGGCCGAATGGTAACAATATGCAAATGTTCGCACAAAGACCAGCTGCGCCAGGCACCCAGTCACTCGAGGTCAACCCAAACACGTCATATTTACTTCAAAACTTGTGATATTTATTAGCAGTACAATTCTTTAAATATATTCAAGTAATAGTTTGGTTGAAAATATTATTTAAACTTAGCTTTCATATGCAATTAGGTGACTGAACTTATTTTGCATTTAATAACTTTCAAGCAGCAAATGTGTTATAATTCATCGCCACCTATCGGCAATGCGTGTCCCTAAGTATGGAAGCCGAATGTGCCGGTTACTGTAAAAGGAACGTGTTGTTTAGTTTATAGCTGCGCGCGCGTTACTTTCTTCGCAACATCACTTTTTCTTGCGAATATAAAATAAAGAGTAACGTGTATGACCTTTTAAAGAAAATGTAATTTATTTTCACTGTTGACAGATAAAAGGCAACGAACTTTAGAAAGTTCCTATATGGCTATATTATATACAGGAGCTATATGGAACAATTTAAGGCCACCAAGCCGACATATCATAAGCTCTTAATTAGTTCTTACCTTAATTCTTACCTTAAACTGAGACCGTCTCAATTTTTGTTTGTTGTAGTGGTATTCCATTGTCTATTGATTTTGCTGCTATTGTTGTTGCAGTTGGCGTTATTGTTTTTTGGTCTTTATCTTGTCTTTTCCGGTTTGCCTATATTCTCTAGGCTCGATTTGGCTTTTCTCTGTGACCTCTTGTGGTTCCATGCAATGGCTATATATTAGGTACATCTGCTTTTGTGGACAGAGTTGGCATTTACCGTCCTGGTCGATTTGGTCCAGTCGCTTGATAATTTTGAAAAGTTGAATGATGTCGGCTCTTTGTCTTCTGTAGTGCAGTGTGGGGAGTTTTAATTCTTTCAATCTACTGCCGTAGTGTAGTCCTTTTGTTTCTGGCAATATTCGTGTTGCACGCCGTTGGACTTGTTCCATGAGGCCAGAAATCAAACAGTTTAAAATCAAACCAAAACCTAACGTTCCGGCAACGCTAGAGATCTAACTGTTTAACATCAAACTAAACACGAACGTTCCGGCAACGTTACAGATTTAACTGTTTTAAATCAAACCAAAAAGGAACGTTCCGGCAACGTTAGAGATCTAACTGTTTAACATCAAACTAAAAACGAACGTTCCGGCAAAGTTAGAGATCAAACAATTTCAAATCAAACCAAAAACTAACGTTCCGACAACGTTAGAGATGTAACTGTTTTAAATCAAACCAAAAAGGAACGTTCCGGCAACGTTAGAGATCTAACTGTTTTAAATCATACCAAAAACCAACGTTTCGACAACGTTAGAGATCTAACTGTTTAAAATCAAACCAAAACCTAACATTCCGGCAACGCTAGAGATCTAACTGCTTAAAATCAAACCAAAAACGAACGTTTCGGCAACGTTAGAGATATAACTGTTTAACACCAAACTAAAAACGAACGTTCCGGCAACGTTAGAGATTTAACTGTTTTAAATCAAACCAAAAAGGTACGTTCCGGCAACGTTAGAGATCTAACTGTTTAACATCAAACTAAAAACGAACGTTCCGGCAAAGTTAGAGATCAAACAATTTCAAATCAAACCAAAAACTAACGTTCCGACAACGTTAGAGATGTAACTGTTTTAAATCAAACCAAAAAGGAACGTTCCGGCAACGTTAGAGATCTAACTGTTTTAAATCATACCAAAAACCAACGTTTCGACAACGTTAGATATCTAACTGTTTTAAATTAAACCAAAAACTAACGTTCCAGCAACGTTAGAGATTAAACAGTTTCAAATCAAACCAAAAACTAACGTTCCGACAACGTTAGAGATATAACTGTTTAAAATCTAACCAAAACCTAACGTTTCGGCAACGTTAGAGATCAAACAGTTTCAAATCAAACCAAAAACTAACGTTCCGACTACGTTAGAGATCTATAACTGTTTAAAATCAAACCAAAAACTAACGTCCCGGCAACGTTAGAGATCAAACCGTTTTAAATCAAACCAAAAACGAACGTTCTGGCAACGTTAGAAATCAAGCAGTTTCAAACCAAACCAAAAACTAACGTTCCGGTAACGTTAGAGATCTAACAGTAACCAAAATCGAACTGTTCTAACCAAATGCAAACGTTATATTAACGTTTACCTGCTATCTGGGGAGGTCTTTAGGTGAGGGAAGCAGACACAGGATGCATGTTCTAGGCGTGGTCTGACCATTGCCTTGGAGAGTAGTAGGAATTCATGTCTCGATCCTTGTTGAGATGCCGGAATGTTCTGGCTATATAGACATGCACCCCAGAACTCGATTGGCCTTTTTGACACTATTCTTGATGTGGTCAAAAAACTTGAGTTGTAGGTCGATGGTGACTCCGAGGTCTTTTTTCTGAGGTCACTGTGTCAAGCTTGTGACTGTCTTCACTGTCCCTTCTCATGCAGGTGGTATTCATTTCGTAGGTTTGAATGTCCGAGGTGTAGAACGTGACATTTGTCAGGATGTAAATTCATTTGCATCGTTTCCGACCAGTCTTGTAGCTTTGTCAGGTCTTCTTGTAGAGAGTTGGAGGAGTACGTTGGTGTCGTCTGTCAGTGCTGCGTAGAGCTTGGTGTCGTCTGCAAACATGGAGGTCAGCTTGCATGTCCATGCGTCCTGGGATATCGCTGACAAACATTGTGAATAGTATTGGTCCCAGCTAGAACTGACCCCTGAGGAACTCCGTTAAGTATACTGCTCCAGTCTGATTGTTCTCCGTGTACTGATACCTGTTATCTCCGGTCACACATGAATGCTTCTATTCATCCTAAGGCTTCGCCTTTGATTCCTAGACTTTCCAATTGTCTGAGAAGGCGCTGGGGTGGACTTTGCGAAAGCCTTCGACCGGGTTAACCGCAGTCTTCTACTACATAAGCTACATCACTATGGAGTCCAAGGCAAAGTCAACCGGTGGCTCGGGGCTTTCCTCGCGAATCGGCAGCAAGCAGTTGACCACTAGATCAACGAAGCTCCTCAGCCTCAGGCTACGTACATCAGTGTGCGCTCAGGAGTACCACAGGGGTCAGTTGTATTCCTAGCCTCTATCAACGACCTCCCAGAGCAACTCACCTAGCGGACACCCCTGTTTGCTGATGACACCGCTGTCTATTGCCTCTCTTCCACTGACCACGACCAACACCAGCTACAACTCGACCTCCACCGACTGGAAAGCTAGGAACAACGATGGGACATGGCTTTCCACCCAGGGAAATGTACGACTCTCACCGGCACCCGCAATATCGAGGACCACTGCAGAGTGCCAATACCTACTCCATGGTCGTACCTTGGCAACTGTCACCTCTGCCAAGTACCTCGGCTTTACCATCACCCGATACCTCTGCTGGACCAGACATATGTGCTAAAGCCAACAATTATGATCTAGTTATATAGGCGTCTTACGTAGCAACATCAAGATCAGCGCCACCCATGCAACTGAAGGAGACAGCGCCAATATAGAAGGGAAAGACTCGATAACGACGAGAACATTTATTGAACAGACTTATCTCAAAGCGGAAGTCGAGGCAAGAGAACGTACAACAGGAACAAGGTATGGAATTAACCAACGCAATAATACAGGAAGCGGAAATGTGATACTTATCCAATATGGCGTGACCACTTTCTTTTCTCCTTCACTAATCTAACAATAGCACATAAGCTTGTAAGCTTATAACGTGATAGTCCATATGACATACAAATATGCAGTAGAGTCAATATGGGCATATGCCACACAAAATATGCAGTAGAGTCAATAGGTCCATGGCACATGTATTATAACTCATAGTCTTGTAGATATGCAGGTTTATTACGTCTGCGGATGGGCCGAGTGGGCCTCACGTTGTCACTGGGTGTGGATGGTGGTTTCGGTAGCGCGGTTGTAGGGGCCTCAGGTGGCGCTGTGATCGTCAGTGGAGCCTCGGGCGGTGCTGCGATCACTAATGGGATTTCGGGTGGAGTTGCATTCGCTTAGACATCAGGCGGGGTGTCGTCTTCGTATGGCGGGACGTCTTCCGTGTCATCTCCATCCTCACGATGGCGCGTGGGTATTGTGGTCGACACATGACCGGGTACTAAATAGCACTTGGATAGTCGCACTTTGTATGATGAAGTGCGTAGTTGAGATCCGCTAAATTTGCGAATGTAGCACCAGCTATCTTCGATAGAGGTGACTAGATAGAGCTCTCGAGCTTGCGACTTATTGCGGTCGGATAGTACGTAAACCAAGTCACCGACATGAATTATCGGTACAGGCGCCTCTTTGCCGCGAGGAGCCTTCGACGTCTGGCTGTGTGCGTGATTTTGTAGGCGAAACTGATGTTGTTCAGCGATGATGGCACGATCTAAAATAGGCAACTGCGCTTTGGAAAACTGGTCTCGTTGGAACCATATTTCGCGTGCCGATAGGCCGCGACCGCGGATTCTGGAGTTGAGTTGAGAGGTAGCAATTGCCAGTATAAGAGGTGACACCGGTCCCCCGCCAGGCTCCTTTCGTAGCAGCTCATCTTCAACCTCTGACACATCTTTCTCGGCTATGGGGTTTTTGTTAGAGTTTTTGATTCTCCCTATCTCCAAACGAATACCCAACCGTAGCAGAGTTGGGTCGTTCACGAGAGCGATGAACCCTGGGGCTGGATCCACGCGGATGATCGCAGGAGGCCCGTCGAGGGGTCGAAACTCTATGCAGAGTCGAGCGAGGCAGTCACGTAACGCGTCATGGCGTTCGCTCTCGATGATGCACGTAGAAGTGTATGAGCTAACGGTTTCACGGACGACAAATATGAGTTGTCGGTTACGCTTGATAACATCTGCTGCGAACGAAACACCAATCGCTTCGGGAGCGTCGGTCGTTGTTTGTTCGATGAGTGTAGTCGGGATATTTTTTAGTGACATGCATGTATGGCATGCGTCGGTCACTCGCTCAATCGCGTTGTCGATGTCCAATGCGAAGAAGTTACGACGAACTACGAGTTTGAGTTGGTGTTTTGATGGGTGGCTCAGCTTTAGGTGGATCGCTGTTAGTAAGCCATCTAACACTTGTCGTGGAACTACGATAAGTTCTTTGGTTGGCGCGAATGGTATGTCGCACTTGACAACGATGACGCCGTCGCGAGCCAACGTTGTAGTAGATAAGTAACGTTTTACGTCCTTGGCGTTGGTTACTTTTTTAGATGGACGTGTGCCTTGTTTTAGGTGAGCTCTGACGCACCGTAGGTCAGGGCACTCTGATTGTGTAGAGAGCCATGCGGACCTACTCGTGAACGGAAGGCGAGTGGAGCCGGATATGATATCTTCCACAGCAACACTCATAACGACAGATTGTTCGATTTGCGATATGAAAGAGCATATCTGGCAATGTGGTTCATGGCATTCCGGTGCGTTTCTGCTTGGGAAGTCGGATGGTATGTTTGATGAACCCGCCAGGTGGCGCACTGTGACTTGGTATCGGGCGACAACTGACAGAAACGATGTCACGCGAGGGCTAGATGAAAATTCGCCACGGCATAGTTTGTCAATGGCCTGCACACACGGTTTGCTGTCGGTGAGTAGACACGGCTTCGACTTTGATTGTATGATGTACGGGCTGAAGTGTTTGACTGCTGCAGCAATGCCTAACGCTTCGATTTCGCAGGGTAGCCATGTAACTTGGTGTTTCTTTATTTTGGCGCTGAAAAACCCGGCAAGACGGGTCTGTCCATTTCGCGAAACGTATAGTGTGGATTCGATGCCACGTTTGGTAACCGAACCGTCGGTAACGATCCATAGTTGGTCACTGGGCCGCGGTAATGTGATCGATCTGTTGGTGGAGAGTGTGCTTTGGGCTACACGGAACGCCTCGCGGATGTCATCAGTCCATGTCAATGTCTCCTGTGATTTCATGCCCGCAATGTACGACTCGAGGGGTGCAAGTACTTTGGAACACTGAGAGATGACGCGTCCCAACACTTTATATGCTCCAACGAAGGAACGAAGTCCCAGAACGGTTTGTGGCGGTGTGCACGATGCCAGAGTAGCGATGCGGTGAGGACTGGCATGTAGTGTACCTTCTGACCACACCCAGCCTAGGATGATTTGGGGCAAACCCTGGTCTTCTTTGCTGAAAGTCGTAAGTCGCACCGAGCAAGGACATCAAGGACACGACTCCAGTTGTCTAGTAGCTCTTGTGGCGAGTTGCAGTACAAATCGTCAGCCAACTTGGCGACGACGCCCTCTTGTAACAGATCACCAAAGACTCGGCACATGAGTTCTTCCAATGCCGTCTCAGAGCCGGGCATGCCCATGGCACATCGTGTGTACACGAGAACTCCACGAAAGGGTGTCGCAACTCCGCAGTATTTGAGTGAGTCCTTCGATAGAGGGATCTGATAGAATGCATTCGTCAAGTCTGATACAACGATGTACTTCCAGCAAGCTATGGATCTTAGTGTCGAATCCACGTTTGGCATGAGAAAAGGCTGCGGCTTGCTGTAACGTCCTACTTCCGTGAAGGCAGTGACGAGTCGTGATCCTCCATTAGCTTTGCGTACGAGAAATGACGGGTTAAGGTATTCGACCACCACCCCGATATCTTCTGGACGACGGAATACACCGGCCGCCTCCAAATCATCAAACTTTTCCTGAAGTTCGACGAGTTTGTCGCGAGTGTATTGCGGACACCTCCCCTTTCGCTGCGGGGGTTGGACTGGTCCCATGTTTACAGTTGCTGTGAATGGGCCCGCATGCCCGTTGTATCCTACGATTTTCGAGTTGAACACGGTGTCAAATTGTTGATGCAGATTGCGGAACTGGTTGCGCAAGTCGTCAGACAAGAGGTTGCCACTGTCTAGTTCGATAGTGTATGAAAATTGCACGTCTGCTGCGTGTGTGCTTGTGTTTTTGACTACGATGTCTTCCACGTAGTTTGTGTCACATGCTGTGGTACCACGCACTTGGCAAAAGTGCTCGTTGCGTCCTATTTTCAAGGGATGTGTACACGTGTTTAGTAAACGGATTTTGTCCCCGACTGCCTCGACAATGGCAGGTTGGGGCCAATCTTGGTAGTGCAATGTTGACTTATGATCGTTACGAGGTTCGATCGCCACTACAAGATCGTCGAGTGCTGATGGAATAGACAGTTCTATGTAGTCGCCTGGCCAAACAGTAGTGGACGCGGGTGGCGCACGCAACACGTAGGCCTGCGCTCTGCGAATTGTGTGATATTGGGAACGGTTGACGTTCTCCATCCCGTAGTGTATCACAGTTTCGTCAATGCTGATCTGATTTTTGGCGGGACGAACGGATATGTCATTGGTTGTCATGAATGGTATTCCCGCAAGTACATCGACATCCAAGTCTTTAACGACAAGGGCATCGAGGTGTAGGTCAAGATTATCCCGCGATAACACGAGCCTTGTTTCTCCGACAACATTGAGTGGGGTTACACCATCAGCTTGTCTTGCGAGCTGGGAGCTTTTGGTGATTTTTGCACCAATTGACCTGGCCTCCGTCTCTCTGATCATGTTGGTTTCGGCCCCAGTGTCGAGGGTAAGACGTATTGGGTGGTGACGATGGAACGCCTTGAAGAATGGAGACTGTTTCGTATTTACGCGACAAGTCGCCGACACGTTTTGTACGTCATTGACGTAGTCGTCATTCACTGGTGGTTAATCGTCTGCGCTATCTTCGCAGTTTAGTCTTGTCACGTTGCGTGCCTTAGTCGTGAACAGTCTGTCTTGCTCGGGCAAATACTTGCAAGCGCTTAGATAGTGGTCTACTATCGGTCTACCAGCCTGCTTACAGAGTGGGCATTGTTTTGCTCGTTGGGTTCGTTGGTAGCTTTGTGGGCGAGCGGGCCCAGAGCGTGTGCGTGGTTGGTAGTAGGTTGACTGTCTCAGGATTTTTGTCTCTGACATAGAATGGATCTCGTCCAGTACGGACCCCAGGGCCTGATAGATCTCTGGTTTAAGACTGGCTAGTGTGCGGCTCCGCAGTTCGGTTCCGTAGCGCTGTTTTACGTGTCTAGATAGCTCCTGATGGATAAGTCTAAGCCAGCTCAATACAACCATGTTCTCTAGCGACGGTGATAAGTCCTCATCTACGGTCGGGAACTCGTCGTGGTGTGATATACCGCCACCCACTGTCAGCAGACTATCATCAACGAACGCCATGAGGCGTTGGAATAGGTCCTCGTGGTTTTCGTCTGATTCAAGTTTTATGTCGGCGAAATCTATGAAGTGAGCGCCGCTTGTCTGAAACCCGAAGTGAAGACTGATTGCCTGCCATATGGATTTGACGGATGTCGAGTTTTTGACGATGGTATTTCGCGATATGATCGGACAGAAGTTGGCAATCTGCCCAAGCATTAATTCTAAGTGCGCGACTTTTTATTGTGCCGTTCGCCTAACCAAGCCTGGTGTGTCTTCGGTATCGTCAAGTAAGCCTCTGAGTGGAGAAGTGTTAGTTTTCTTTCCCCATGTTGCCTGGTAGAGTAGGAATGGTGCGAAATTCGCGTCCAATGATAGAGTATATTGGAGGTTTTGGCGCCAGCTCTCATATGACGTCAGTGTTTCGTGTTTTGAAAGAGACCACTGTTTTGGAGCTCTCTGTGACTGAGCCATTGTCGCGTTTGACGTGTAGCTCAATCGTCTATGCAAATGCCGGCAATGTTCAATGTTCAATGTTAATTACTGCGTACGGAAAGTAAGCATTCGTCGTGCCGTTTGTTTGGCTATACGAGTATCTATCCACTTCAGTAGTGAAAACGCTGCCACCACGCCAATATAGAAGGGAAAGACTCGATAACGACGAGAACATTTATTGAACAGACTTATCTCAAAGCGGAAGTCGAGGCAAGAGAACGTACAACAGGAACAAGGTATGGAATTAACCAACGCAATAATACAGGCAGCGGAAATGTGATACTTATCCAATATGGCGCAGCGTACAAGACATTCGTTCGTCCCATACTGGAGTATGCCTGCGCACAGTCTAGGAGCCCTACATACAGCGCAACATTGACAAGATCGAGGCAGTCCAGAGAAAAGCCGCTCGGTTTGTGGTCAACCAGTACCAGAAGACATCTAGTGTCATCTCAATGATCAACATATTCAAATAGCCTTCCCTTCAGTACCGCAGAAAGGTGGCAACATTAACCATGTTACATAAAAACCAAGCAATAGCCAATAGTTCCAAACTCTTTCCTGTCCCGATCAGACAAAGAAGAGGGCATGAATTCACAGCAGCGCTCCCAGATCCAGTGTAGAACCAAGTACATACAACATTCTTTCCTCCACAATACCATCAAAGACTGGAATGATCTGCCCGAAACAGCTGTGGCTGCCAGCACCCTTGACACTTTCAAGGCAAGGGTCCCACAAATATAGATCTTCCATAGCTAGATTAGATATAGGGGTACGGATTTTAATTTTTATTTCCTTATGTATTGGTATTTTTTATTTTTTTATTGGGTTTGTTTTATTATCAATTAAAAAATTTCATAGTGAATGTTCTCCATAGGTCTGACTCTCTAGATATTCTTCTCTTTGTAAAAACAATTCCTACCTCTTCACAACCCCCAAAGAGCGGCAGAATAATCAGCAAGTTGATTAATTGTGGCCGCCAAAAGAATGATCTTCGATGATGATGATTCTCTCTTTTCGTCTGGCAAAAATGAACTTCAATGTTGCTAGACCATTTTCAAGAGCTAAAAAGTAAAGTAAATAACATCCTACAGGTTCTAACAGGTCCTCTCCTCCTCCAGGCTTGACTAGGCATTACTGCCTCTGCTTCTTACATGCCAGCTCTCAATTTTGACATCAGCTCGGACTGTGTGCATGCGTCTGAGTCTGGCACAATCCAAGAAAGGAGTGGGGCAGTGTATTCAGTTTTCATAGGGTGGTTTTGCCATAACTTATCCATTTTTGCGTCAAACGACTGCACCGATGAAGCGTCAACCACAGACTGTGTGAGACTGTTTCATATGTCTGTGCGTCGGTACATGAATTAGTTATTTCTAATATTTAATCGGCATCGATCTTTCTGTAACTATTTTAGATGGTGCCCTCTCGTATATGCTTCGTTATCCGTCAATGTAACAGAATTGGATGAGACAGCTAGGTCATATTTCCTTGTTAGTATCATATACATTTCAATCGATCATATATCTCCTCTAAGGCGATGTACGGTACGGTAGAGTAATTTCAGTCTCTCTAAACGTTTTTGTATTTTTGTCTTTAATTGAAACCAAGAATTAATTTGGTTGCTCTGTACTGAACATTTTCAAGAGCTGTAATATGTTTTATTATAAGAAAGGACTCCATAACTGATCAGCGTATTCAATGTGTGAATGTTTCATCTATGTGATCGAAAGTACATTGGATTATCCCCGTCATCGAATTGGCTTAATTTTTTTCCTGACATATATGCCTGAAAATTAAGCGGTGAATCGAAAGTGACTTCAATATCTTTCACCTTGTCCGTACTTGTAAGTGTTGTCTGGTTGCTTCCTAGTGAATAGCCTTTATTCCTTGTGGATGGTGATCCTTGTTGCAGTTTTGTGCAGTTTTGTGTAGTCCTCTTTGGTATAAATAGGATTGAAGAGCTTCATATCATCCGCAAGCAAGACAATTTGAGAGCTCTGTATAACATCAGGTAAATGACCGTAAATCGTTTGTGAATGTAATAAAAAGAAGAGAGCCAATCCCTGATCCTTGTGATATTTCACCTCCTGCCAATTTAAAGATGTGTTATTTACTCTTACTCGTTGTCTTCTGCGGGCCAGTAGAGCTGTAACCCAGTTAAGAATGTTCCCTTTTATGCCATAGCTCTGGAGTTTCTCAATGAGTCGAATATGTGGAACCTTGCACCGAAAGCTTTAAAAAAATCACAATATACTATGTCAATACAACCTCCATTATCCAGTGTTTCAGTCCATGAATCGAGTACCTTCAATAGTTGAAATACTGCGTAGAACGCGGCCCTTGATGAATCCTAATTGCTTATCGCTCTGCAGATCATTTTCTTCATATATTTAGTGATGGTGTCTCTGATTTTTCCTTCCAATATTTTCCCTACTGCGCTCATTAAACTGACTGGTCGGTAGTTCTGTGCTTGGGTTTTACTTCCTTTCTTATTAATCGCAGATATGTTACCTTGTTTCCAGTCTGTGGATAGTTTTTCTGTTGTGAGTGATTTGTTAAATATGATTGATAATGGAGTGCTGATGCTCTTTGCTAATTAGTTTAATTGAGACACGAGGGTGGAGGCGCCATCAGGTCCTAATGATTTAAATGTTTTTAGTTTTTTTAGTTTTGATGCCACTGTGACGATATCACAGTTAAAGTGATAAACTGACACGCCACCTGGCGAATAAGGTGTATATCAGCGTGCCAGTGGCTACAATAAAGCCAAGGTGTTTAGTGTGTGTTGTCGCCATGATGTGTGTTGTCGCCAGATGTAAACGAAACAAAGTCGGCAATAAATTACAGTTATATACATCGGCTTGTTTATATACATATATATAAACAGTTATCGTTATATGGTGTCAGTACTGGGATAGTATAAGCCACAGAAGAAACCGAAGAAGACGCGTACAAGATGAGTGCAAGATTGACGGCAAAAGTGCCGAATCAGTTCTCCTTGGAAAACACAGGAGAATCATGGCGGATCTTCAAGAGAGAATGGAGATACTATGAGACAGCGACGAAAATAGCGAAAGAAGACGACGAGGTCAGAGTTGCTGCGTTTCTGAACGTATTAGGTACGGAAGGAGTAGATCTATATGAAACATTCCGGTGGCAAGAGGACGAAGACAGGAATAAGATCGATGTCGTCATACAGAAATTTGATGACAACTGCATTGCCAAGACCAACGAAACCTATGAATCATACAGATTCTTCAACAGATCACAAAATGCAGGTGAGACGGTGGAAGCCTATATAACAGCGCTATACAAGCTGTCAGCCACTTGTAATTTTGGGACTTTGAGAGAGAGACTGATTCGAGACAGGTTGGTCATAGGTATAAAGGACGATAAAGCAAGATAAAAGTTACTTGCAAAGGAAGACCTAAATCTGGAAACTTGCGTTGCCATGTTGAAAACATTGCAAGTGACACACACACGTGCACAAGAAATAAGTACAGAAATGACCACTCACTTAGTTCGACACAAGGCGGCGCCAGTCAAGCCACCAGCTGCAAGCCCATACAATGCAAATTATGGCAATCCTGCAAGAAAGTACAACAGATCTAGACGTTCGAGTACTAGCAAGTACACACCTACCAGTAAAAGGTATGCACAACTTTCTGGTGAGGGACGATCAGGATGTAGCAGGTGTGGTGGTATACATGCAAAAGGGAAGGACAAGTGTTCTGCACGTGGCGCCACCTGCCATGTGTGCGGAAAACTAAATCACTTCGCTAAGATGTGCAGAAGTGCAGCTACTCATCAAATGGTCGAACAAGCGATCATACACACAGTGGGCAGTGAACGTAAGACGAAAGCACACGTAACACTGACAATAAATGGCAAAACAAATGTGTCGTTTCACATGGACACAGGGTCATCAGTGGACATCCTGCCATATCAGGACTACGTATGTGCAACAGCAGATCACTCGTGCAGCAAGTTGGAGAACACGAACATTAGACTCGTCATGCACAACAAGTCGGTAGTGAAACCGATAGGACTGGCGCGTTTGCAAGTTCACCGCAAGGGAACAAAGAGACAGATGCGTTTCGTTGTTGTGCGTGCCAATGTTGTTCCACTTCTGAGTTTGCAGTCATGTCTGGACCTTGATTTAATTCAGATAAACGACTGTGATTCAATCAATGCAGTGACCATGAGAACATACAGTCGGAACCGCGACAGAGGTGGTGACAGCCAACAGACAACGATGGAAACAACACAAACACTACCAACGACTGGTAAAACATGTCCATCGAAAGCAGACACGGTGCATATTTCTGTGATGAGTAAGCGATCACAAGTGTTACAGGACACTGTACTCGGAGAATACCCAGATGTATTCGAGGGACTTGGTTGCCTCGATGGCAACTATAGAATACAGATTGATCCAAGTGTCAAACCTGTTATCCATCCGCCCCGCAGAGTTCCTTGTGCGGTACGTGAAGTCGTGAAAAATGAACTCGCACGAATGGTAGACGAATCCAAGGTTGAGGCCATCATGAAGATGCCTACTCCAACGGATGTCACAGCAGTGAAGCGAATTCTCGGCATGGTTGACTATCTTGCGAAGTTCTTGCCACATCTGTCACAAGTCTGTGAACCACTGAGACAACTAGATCGGAAAGATGTGGAGTGGTGTTGGCTTGAGCAACATCAAGATGCTTTGAACAGGATCAGAGAACTGATCACAGCAGCACCAGTGCTCGCATACTATGATGTAAAGCAAGCAATCACAATCCAATGTGATGCATCCCAGAGTGGTTTGGGTGCAGTGCTCCTGCAAGAGGGAAAACCAGTGTGCTACGCCTCTCGAGCACTCGCAAACACAGAACAGAACTATGCCCAAATCGAAAAAGAGCTCTTAGCGATTGTCTTTGCATGTGAACGATTTGACCAGTATGTGTACGGAAGACCCATCACCGTGCAATCGGATCACAAGCCACTTCAGACGATCACAAAGAAATCGATGATCGATGCACCGAAGAGACTGCAGAGAATGCTGCTCCGTCTGCAGAAGTACAGCATAGATGTCGTGTATACGAAAGGAAACGAAATGCATATCGCAGATGCACTATCTCGGGCATACCTTCCATACAGCCACGCACATGACCCAGGGGATCATGTGTTCGACATTGAACTGCAACAAATGGACATGACAGAAGATGTTCATCTGTCGACCAACGGAATACACGAAATCATGTGCAAGTCACGAAAAGACGACGAAGTGAAAACTGCAGTTCGCTACACACTTCAGGGATGGCCGGATCGACGTAAAGCAGTCGATCCACTCGCACGACCGTATTTCAATTGCCGTGACGAGCTCAGCACACAGGATGGCGCACTATTCAAGGGACAGAGAATCGTCATACCCCGTGACATGCGAGCCATGCTCATAAAGAAACTCCACTCCTCGCACTTAGGAGTCGAAGGATGTCTTAGAAGAGCACGTGAAGTGATGTATTGGCCAGGCATGAACCAAGAAGTGAAAGATGTCATCAGTGCCTGCAGTACGTGCAACGCGTACAAACCAGAATAATGTAGAGAGCCGTTGTTGTCACATGAGATACCGTCACGTCCATGGTCACGAGTTGGAGTTGACCTGTTCCACCTTCATGGACAGGACTACCTCATAACGGTGGACTACTTCTCGAACTTCTTCGAAGTTGACAAGCTGTCAATGACCAGTGCAACACAGGTTATCACCAAACTGCGTATTCACTTTGCGAGATACGGTGCACCAGACAAAGTGATTTCTGACAATGGGCCACAGTTTGCGTGTGAGGAGTTCAAGTTGTTCTCAGAGCGTTGGAAATTTGAACATGTCACATCGTCACCTCGTTACCCCCAGGCAAACGGAAAGGTGGAAAACGCAGTCAAGACGGCAAAGCAAATCATGCGGAAAGCAATTTATGACAAGGCGGATGTGTATTTGGCGTTTCTGGACTATCGAAACACACCTACAGAAGCTATGCACACATCGCCAGCTCAACGGATGTTCGCACGTCGAACCAGAACATTGCTACCAACGCTGCCAGTACTGCTGCAGACTGATCCTGCAGCACAACGTGATGCTCCTGAACAACTCAAACGTAGAAAGGAGAAACAAGCCAGGTTACACAATCGTACGAGCAAGAACCTCAGCATACTACACCCAGGAGATGTTGTGCGGTTCAAGAAGCCAAATGACTCACGAACATGGACACTAGCACGCATTCAGAAACCATCGGGCGTCAGATCTTACATCATTGAGAGTGATGGCTCGACATACCGAAGGAATAGACGACAGCTACGTGCCACACCAGAGCAGTATAAGGATGATACTCGGTACTCTCAACAAGATGAACCTGACAATACGAAGAAAAGACCAATGTGTTCAGACAACACGTGCGTAGACAACCAGAACGCACAACAGAGAGGTCAAGACAACGTCACGTCTCCTCCAAGCAGTGAACCTTCAGTCGAAACGTCTCCACAACGTAATGTACCATCCACGGTAGTACATTCACCACGCAATATGCCGCCGAGGGTTATAAGTTCACCATGCAGTGTGCCAGCGACTGTTGCACGACCAAGGCGTCAATTGAAACTTCCAGCAAAGTTCAAAGACTTTGAAATGAAGTGAAAAGTTAAACATCTGACTGTAAAAAGAGGGGGATGTGACGATATCACAATTAAAGTGATAAACTGACACGCCACCTGGCGAATAAGGTGTATGTCAGCGTGCCAGTGGCTACACTAAAGCCAACGTGTTTAGTGTGTGTTGTCGCCATGATGTGTGTTGTCGCCAGATGTAAACGAAACAAAGTCGGCAATAAATTACAGTTATATACATCGGCTTGTTAAATATACATATATATAAACAGTTATCGTTATAGCCACTATCGATGGTAACAATGTGTTGTTATTGACTAGACAACATCGAACATGACATGTGTTCATGTTATATCGATACACACGAAGAACGTCATTGCGTTGCACAAACGTGGCAACTGCGCTCCTTGGACATTAGTACTGGCGGTCGTTGGAAGCTGGTTGGTCATGCACCTTACAACTATCACGATTTTACAAATTGCCATGTGCATTGACAGAAGCGCCTGTTCGACATGGTGGTTACGTAATACATGCTACTACATGCTGTCAGATCAGGAACGACTATAACCATTGTTCACGCAAGCACGTGCTGCTTAGAATGTTCACCGGCAATTGAAGCAATGTCCTGGTGCAACGAACCATGACAAGTCCGGGATGGAAAGTCGTTGCCGAGTCGTTTTACAAGAATTGGCTTGATCTCTCCGGTCAAATGGGGTATAAGATAACATTGTGCATTCGTTTGCCGTTACTCCCTTAGAGAATCCATAACAGTATTAGCATCTCTGAGAGGCGAGTGAGTAGAAACTATAGTCCGGCAGTCAAATGTCCTTTTGAAAGTGTACCGGGCATTAGGGTCCGCACGATTTTTTTCTTCTCATTTTTGTGACCTAATCCTCTAGGTCAATAATCCGACTGATGCCACCCGGACATCCTTGAGCGTTTTTGTGTCAACCCATTAATATGCAAATTTGGTATCGCCATTAAAATATATACTACCTTTCTGAATGTCTCGAATACATCCAAACAAACAAAATGATGTGTCCAAACGCATGCTTTCAGGGCATCTGGTTATGATTGCGTCAGTGCACAAATCATGGTATGCAAATTTGTTACATGAAAATGCAAATTAGCTCTGACCAATATAACCTCACGCTTTTCGTGTGAATTTCCTCAAGAGGAAAGCGGCACGTACTGCCTATAGGACCGACTTAAATGCTCCCTTCAATCGCGGAAAAGCCATACATTTCCTGAATATAATGTCGACATTCACATGCTTATAAGGATTAGCTATGCTTTTGTTACCATAATAATTAACGCCATGGTGCCTGTGTTTGTGCATATGTGCGTGTGTGTGTGTGTGTGTGCGTGCGTGCACGTTTGCGTGCATGCGTGCGTGTTAGTGTGTATATGTATTTCCAATAACAAATTAAGTTATTAGTATAACACAGTGGTTGGTTCCATCCATAAATAACGTTAATATTTTGATTTATAGATCCACACTGCTTTGTAACGCTTCATAACACTAACCTGTAAAGTAAAAAGGTAAGGTCTTATATAGCGCAGTATCCAGTCCTCAGGACTGCTCAAAGCGTTTACATTTCACTCGCAGACCCTTTCAATCAAACACCATCTCAACTTCTCTGGGAAGCATCCAGTCACGCTGCAAGTAATGCGCGGATACTATTTGTACACATATACACACACCACTGTCTATAGCCAGGTAGTCATTCGTACAGGTGAGTGAACTGGAGCAACATAGAGTGAACGAACTTGCCCAAGGTTAGACACCGCGGCACAGGATTCTAACCCGGGTTTTCTTGGTCGAGAGTTCGAAGCTCTGTGGCCACTGTTCCTCTGCGCTCCACATTACCATCTGAAAGTACATTTAATAAAGACCCCTGCAGTATATATTATGGTACATAAGAAATTAAATAAAGAATAAAGTACTCGAATAAATGTATAGGTAAAACTATTAATAAATAATATGCCAACTGCATGTCCATGTTTAGACCTACTTTTAATAGGCGTGATTATTGATAGATTGATCGAGAGGCGGAGGCGCGATAGCTCCGCGTGTAGTTACGTATGACTGTCGATGAGACTTTTTGTAAAACATGCGCATATATTTTGTTGTCATTCAGCAGGTTTTTGTCTACGAATATGTGTTTTTGGTCCGCTTCAACCTGTCCCGTGAGCCACGTCATGCATGCATTAATTCAAGCTGACCAATTAAACTGGATTCGATTTCCTCTGGACGCATTTTGGGTGCCATTAAAAACGTCTATTCAACTATCTGAGATCACTAACAATAGTAAGTAGTCTACCTTATTGTTATTGATGAAGAAGAATAAGAGGTCATGTCTAAACAGCCTGCTCCAGGAACATCAATTAGTTATCTATATAGCACAGATCTACATATACGTTAAGCACATCTCGTCTTCAAAACAGGCACACTTTTCACGGGAGCTGAATGCATGTTCGTGCCGCCAATTTCTCACACGCATAGGCGCGAACAGGCATACATAAGCACGCACGCACTGGCACGTAAACATGCGCAGAAACGCGCACACACACGCGCATGTACACACGCATGCACGAACACGCACACACACACAACAACAACAACACACATACACACTACCATTTTATTCATTAATTAAGTACGTTTGTATATGAGTAGTGAGGTGTTATATTTTCTTGCATATTTTTAGTTATAGTATGTTAAAATAGTTACATCGTGTCATGAATTCAGATATACAACATGCAGAAATTCGCTAGCGTGACTTGCCCAGTAACTTCGGAGACAACCGTCCATATCCTTAGGGTGTGCTATATTATACATTTCTCGTGTGGGATGTTTGACTCCGGAACAACCCTGCCATTTTTCAAATGTTTGGTTATGTGAAATGGGATAAGTACCAATAATTAATGCTCGATGGAATTAAATCCATGCATAATTAATACTGGGAAGAACGGTGAAAGTAGTTCTCTTTGATACCAAACGCCGTTGGATGTGTGCACGACACGTGAATCGCTTTCTCAGGTGTGTTACCGGTTCTTCGTGAATAGCTTGTCTGACGGCTTAATTGTGTCGGTATACAAAGCCATTTGTTGCGGAGAAAGAGGGTCACGGTCTATATATTCATGGACATACATAATTATTTGTAATGTTCCAAATTCTACAATGTCGAATTCCTGGAATGCGTGCATAGTTGCCTATATATCAATATACCAACTGAACTCATGCCCCATTGGATATGCGATCAGTTCCCATATATAGGAGTTACTAAAGTTAAGCGAGATTTCTCATAAAGTTGATATTTGTCATCCTAATACATTTCTTTTCTATGGGATCATCTTGCCCACTTATCTGCATGACTAGGTATGTGCTAAAATTTAGCGTATTCCTAATAACATATCAGTGTATCTATGGGGTGTTTCAGAACACATACCACCCGATTTTTGACTCGCTATAAAGGTGCGTCCAAAACGGGCCCCCTGCTCACCCACTTGTATATAGTTTAGCCGTCATCACACATTTTGCCAAAAAACATTGCCTGTGCACACTCGGACCCTAGCCAGTCACGGTGTGCCCACGACGCACATTAGTCACATTTCATCCTGGCTTCCCCGTCCTTATATATTGTCCGAAAACAGTTAGTGCATTATTGTTTCTGCACCAAGTTGTACGTGTCGCTTGTTTTCGAAGCTACGAGACATCGCAGTGGCACGGCGAACGATCCTTTCCTTCCACGTGTAGTTTTTTGTTAGAACTTATCCTCAATCGAAGTTGACGTTTATATGGACCGAGCGTGATGAGATGTTTATGTGGGGTTGTTTGGGTGGTTTCTGGGCCCCACATTTATTCCGCTTAGATAGTTAATTATTGGCATTCCCATCGACATATATGTACGACTCATCTACGTTTGTAAGGGGAATTGCCTTTTGCTGTCTAGGTTGATGGCAATGCCCATTGTCTCTCTTTACCATTAACATTACTATTGACTACATGTAATTAAAGGGCATTGCCATTTTCCACCCTTATTCCGTGATTCTCTTTCTCTACATAAACCTAGCAACGCGCAGCAGATTCCAATACACATCACATCCTATAACTACACTATAGATGAGGCGAGGAGCAGTGAATAAAATGTCTTTTCTCTGTGTTACACGATTTTCGCTTTGTTGATTGATCTCCTCTCAGTATAGGTGATACACTCTCTACGAGGTTTATTATCATTGTTTAGTGATACAGCTGTACATGTAACTTGACAATATACTTATACATTACACTACTTGATAATATAACACGTATCCACAAAGCTCATATTTACGTAATATAAAAATAAATTACTAATATTTTTGTTTTGCTTAAGAATTGTATTATTATTATAACTATGTAATTACACTATATATGTAAAATAATGTAATACAGTAATACGTTACAAATGGAGGTGTGCGTATTGTACCTACGAACGATAGCGAACCCCTGTTAGCATAGTGGATAACTTAGGGGCCCGTTTTGGGCGAATTTCATGGCCACGGGTTGATTATCAATTTGAGTACAACCTCTCCATGCTTTTAAAGTCTAATACATACATATCAGAGCATATACATTTGGATTATGCATGCCGCCGTTTCCGTTATTTTCAACGTGCACAAACGGCAATATTATATTTTGAAAATAGTGCTAACGTTTTAAGAAAAGTGTGACAAACAGTCTTTTACAGCTCATTTCTTTAAATATACGTTTCGTGCTTCCGACCGATATTCACTAGTGTTCATTTATGAGTTACTTAGGAGTATAAATGTAGCTGTATATAGTACAATAACGTCAGACGGCTGGGGGCCCGTTTTGGGCAGGGGGCCTGTCAGACATGTCGAACTGGTATTATTTATTAATGCGATTCCGTCTCTGATCTGTGGGGAGCGGACGTTTCGTACTGGTGGTAGGGTCTGCAGTTGCGATTATTACTAAGACAAAGTAGGCCTACAACTGATTCAGTTAACTTCCATACATCTGCCAGGGGTCGTGTAGTCAACTGCCATCCCTAGCTTGCGAGGATGCATGAGCACAGTTGACAACTATACGTTTTCGTAGGATGATTGATGTCAGTAGATTTCAGTACGTAAGTCCTTTATCTATAGTGACAGGTGCCCAACTTGATATTGATCGTGTATCCCTATTAAGATATAGGTTAGAAATAAGTTAATTTGCTTGAAGACGACCATGAAATGTGATATTGTTTCAAGAACAAGTTTGGCCCTGCCTGACAGATAACCTCAATCATACGCACGCAATCACACACGAACGCTAGATATGTGACTTAACTTTTACTTTAATAATAATAATAACAATAATTACAAACTTCTATAGCGCCTAAATCCCCAGGAATCTGAGCTCAGAGGCGCAACATACAAACATCATTGGGCAAAATCGTTAACAGGGACAAGCAAGAGTCGTCATTAGAGCAAGGGACCGCCGAAGGTTAGGGTGGGAATGCAATTTCAAATAAATAAGTCTCTAGTTTTTTACGCAAGGTATTTATAGTCTCAGATGATTTAAAGCGATAGGGAGTTGATTCCAGATTTTGGGTGCTGCTACAGAAAAAGCACGTTTGCCGATATTAAGCTTGATTTTCGGAACAAAATGTCTTTGTGAAACAGTTGATCTGAGATTCCTGGGGATATCGGAAAAACGAAGGACACTAAACAAATAGGATGGATGTTGCATAGAAAGGGTACGATATGTGGTAGTGGCTAATTTGAATTGTATTCGATATGCAATTGGAAGCCAATGCAACTTTCTAAGTAGGGGCGGAGATCGATGGTGAGAAACGAGGTGCTTTTAGTACTATACGTGCTAAACAATTCTGTACACGTTGGAGTTTAGCTAAGTCCTTTTTAGCAATATCGTTTAGGAGTGAGTTGCAGTAGTCAGGGCGACTGCTAATTAAATATACGGATATTGTTTTACAGTAGATAAAGACAAATGACGCCGACGGAAATCACGCATATGGTCGAAACAGGATTTACATACTTGAGAAATGTTCTGCTTAAAGCATTCTAGCTGGTATGAACCATTTCTGTTAAAAGGATTTGGCATTGATAAGTAGTTTTGTATGTTAACAAGTTTAAAAGCCGCTGTCACTATGGCCAAGTTGACCAAAAGAGTACGAGAAAACAAGATGCTCACTGAGAACACAAAGATGACAGTCTACCAGGCCTGTGTGCTGAGCACCCTCCTCTACAACAGCGAATCGTGGACCACCTATATGCGCCAGGAGTGCCGCCTCAACACCTTCCACATGCGGTGCCTCAAGCGCAACTTAAATATCACCTGGCAGGACCGTGTTCCTTATAGCGACATACTGGACCGTGTTAGGATCCCCAGCATGTACTCACTGCTGAGCCAGAAACGTCTAGCTCCGCTGTCTGGGCCTGGCATGGAGGATGCACGGCCGCTTGCCGAAAGTCATTCTTTATGGACAACTCGCCACTGAACGAAACCAGTGGGACGCCCAGCCTTCGTATTCAAGGACGTCTTTAAGCGCGACCCGAAGGCCTGCAACATCAACTCTAAAGACTGGGAAGCGGAGGCCGAAAATAGCACTGCCTGGGGTCACACTGCTTGGCATCAGACTACATACAGAGGCATTGGATGCGCTAACGGAAAGCGACACTAGCATGCAGCTGACAAGAGCTCTAGGATGCGACACAATTAATAAAGGTATATATAATATAAATACTTCAAGATGAAAAATAACAATTACTGGCCAACAAATAAAAATACAAAAAATAACACCATGTGGGATCCAAGCATGCGACCAAAATAGTTGTGTTTGATGCATTGTCCACTAGGTCACAAAGGCAGCTGCGTACCAACCTTTGTGATAAATGCAGTGGTGTTTCCAGAAAATCTCCTGCGTTATGATCAGCAGTTTCATTATGTTTCCCCAGTTATGTAAATACATATCACACACACACACACACACACACACACACACACACACACACACACACACACACACACACACACACACACACACACACACACACACACACACACACACACACATATATAATATATACATATATATAACGAATACAGACAGTGTTAATTAAAATATATAAAACGTGAACTTGATTGTGTTTTGTTCTGCTGTGTAAGTTGTGCCAATAACAAAGGTAGGTTCTTGTGGTATCGAGTCTTTAGGACTGCTGAAAACGTTTTAAAATTTACCCCTTTGTAGATCTGTTTAATCAAACATCATCTCAATTTTTGGGAAGCATTCAGCCCTGTTGCAATTACAGCACAAAGACTATGTTCGTACACAAATACCCACCACTGTGTAGAACCAAGTACTCATTCTTACAGCTGAATTAACTGGATATAAGCAAACAATTTTCATTTCATAAGCTCTGTATCAGTTTATGACAATCTACTCGTAACTGAATAGTTATATAGTCCAGGTCACCTTTTTAGCCAAAATATTTTTTCATTTAAACTAAAATATACCTATAATAATTGGCAGAAAATCAGAATTTAAATCATATTCCAAAGTCAAAATTGTGTATACTTACACAAACCAGAATCATTTATGGATCTTTTGCTATAAATAAAAGGGAGGGAGGGAGGGAGAGAGAATGGCTGAGAACGATGGAGAAGAGGAATTAGAAGTGAATATAGAGAGGAGATAGCGAAGGGGAGATGGAGAGGGAAGGAAGATCGGTGTTTCTGATGATGCACCATTTCTTAGGTCCATGTGTATAAACGAACATTGTTTGCATTTTTTTTTGGAATTTGCAAACGAAAAAGACACGGATCTTCTTATGCTAACGTCGAGATTTTTTTAATATAAAAAATGAAAGTAGTGTTACCACACGCGGCACCACGCGTTGTTTCAGCTTGTCAGACAGTGCGCTTCTATCGACGCCCGACATTTTTGTGTGGGACAGTTGACGACATGAGGGCTCATGACACATTTAGACTAAAAATCTTTTTTGTTTACTTCATCTAATTAAACATGCATGAAGAGGTTGGGAGCGACACTAATGACATATTGGCCGAGTGACTACGTTTAGGCCCAGGCTGCCTTAAGCATGTCAATGTCACCTGTCCTGGCCATGCCAAATGCACAGCAATTATGCAAGCAACGGATCCTTATTTATTCTTTGCTAGGAAAGTGTCAATGTTTTTTAGTATTATCCGGTATGTGCATGTGTTATCATAGTTGGTACTTTGGAGTGAACAAAACTTCGCCCAAGGAAGGTTTGTATCCAGATGGGCCGGACTCTTGATCAGATGCTTTATCTATGTGCAGGGGGCAGGAGGTTCTGGATGAATGTGGGGCATGCACTTGGTTCCTCTACTTCTTTCTCCTCTGCGGCTATTCTACCTCAATTTGCAAGTGGTTTCACTCAAAATGGATGCTGTCGTGCCAACATCAGGCAACCTAAGATCCTCCAATTCATTGATGTTAATGTGGACTTACAGTAGAACCTGTCTTCAGCTTAGTAAGTGGCCTCTCAAAAGACAGGTGGTCCCCAAGGCAGGTCATTTAACACTGAAAAGACTACCAGGGGAAAAAAGAAAGTCATCATCCAAAATAGGTTATCATCCTGCATAAATGTTGCCATATCTTTATCATATATCATATCCACAGGTGTCTTAATAAGAAGACAAGATGTATGTATGATAAAATACATTTACTGATTCTTCGATGCAGCTGCTCTCAGGGCTGAACTAGATCAATACACATTGTATGTACTGAAGACACTACTCCCACTTACAATAGTCAGCCAATCACTCCTTCTCCAGGCTGCCACACACATGCAGACACACTTAAATATACAAAAAGGCAGCGACATCGCTTATTGTGAAGCCATTCTGATACTCTATACCAAATCTAATATACAACAGTTCATAACGAAACATGGCAAACAAACATTCACACCAAACTACACCTTGGACGATATGCTAACCAACAAGCCATGCTAACTTTCTTCCTTCTTACTAGGGATACTAACCGCTGGCCACTTTGGCGGCTATTGATATCCCTACTGCAGTGTTAATAAGCCTCAACTCTTGGGTTAATATGCAGTTACCACTTGCAATTTCTATACAAGTTGACTCAATTGAATGCCCAATTGCCATATTATTTTGCAAATCACAAAAAAAAGTTCATTGTAATAAAATTGATTGGTTGACTGGATTTACAACACAGTGGCAAGGGGTTTGCGTAAGTCTGGCATACCTATATTATACTAGGATGATCATAACAAATACAGTTCACCAGCACACTACAAGAAATGCATTATAGCATAAGGTATCATGTGATAAATGTATAAATAAGAGAAAATTATATCCCATGTTGTTGAACATCAACTTGGCCGTACTTCACACGCACGCATGCACACAGGTGTGGAGTTGCAGAATAGAAACATGCAATCACGTGATACGCATAACACAGTCGAAGCAACTTGTCCCAAGTCAATATAGCGACACGTTTTACATGTTCAGAGTTAAAAACCATTTTGCTACGGCTAAAACTACACTACACCAATTGTTTCCTTCACAGTAAGAAACAAGTCATCCAATCCCTTCTCCTAATACAGCAGTTTCTCGCTAGACGGCTAATGTTGTACACCTTAAAATGCTTTCAACAACAGACGAACACAGGCAATGTCTCATGTAAAACTAGTATACAAAAATACCAACACGTCTACCAGTAAGCACGTCTAAAGTACAACTAAGCTACATTCACAGAGTACATGTTTAGGTGAGTACGAAAACTGTGAACTTGACTGGCACAAAGCTCGCACTGAACCTTTTGGTGATATGAAAATGCACAAAACTTATGTACAGACATACTCGCTTTCGCTCGACACACTGACCTATAATGTTAGCAAGGGATTTACCAGCAGACATCATTTATACTAGTCAAAAAGGAAACACAAGTTTCTGTTTTAAATCATATAAGTTACTCATGTGGACATATCTTCAAGTATGCGCAAATGTGGAATTTGTCAATTATCGAAAACTGATGATGCGTTCCAAACTTGTATCATGACATATATTGTCAGATAATACATTTTTTGACCAACAAGAAAACTTTTTATGTCTAGTATATATGCAGACTACCCCGGTACATGGATGCATTCATGGATTAGCAGTGGCAATGTAACAACAAAATGCCCATATCGGAGTAAACGCACACAACTTGATCTGTTCAACCACAAAGGCCTGACAACTGACTCGAGTCAGTGTGCGATATAAAACCTCAGCTTTGTCTCCATGGCACGAGTGACAACAGCACCAGACAACTTCCCCATCCTCGCAAGGCAGGGGTGTGACTATGTACACTAACCCTGGCAGATCTCCTACGCATAGTATGGAGGTTAGCTGAATCTCATAATTGACTTCGCCGTACCACCCGTGAGAACAGTGCACACTCGTCCGACTCGTGCCCAATTCCCAGGAATCCCAATATAATTACCCATTCGACCATTCTCATGAGCCACTGAGCAGTATTGTGTATTAAATAATTACATCTACTGTCCAAACAGTCCACGAAGACCAGTGGAATTTTACGGCAAGCGATGTTATTGACCGAGCTTATCTTCAGCGTTTCGGCAAGCGATCTGCCATGGGGTACAGAAACTGATGTAATCAGAAGTGCCCCCTGGCATACGAGGATGAGCTTCCCGCGTGACACAGTATACAGTCTCTCTCTTTACCTTATAATCTGAAAAAGAAAAACACAACTCCTTACTGAGAGGCAACCCAGTGTAACATTTCCGAAAACTACATTCCAACCTCACTTTACAGTCACCTAGGTAATACAGCCACCTCGTAATTAAGGTCACCCTAGGATAGTCCCAGTTTATTTCTGTAACAGTGAAGTACAGGAAATTAGTCTTGCCAATATGTTCACCTTGCTATTCAGGTCACTTTTGCCCAGTCCTGAGTCCTTAATTGTGAGGTTCCACTTATGTCCTCAAGATATAAGGTCTGATCGTTTTATTGCAAAATAATGTTATACATTTTATATATTATAACATCTAGATAGATAGTGTTTAATGACTCATATTTTTCATATAATTTTACCTTCATCTTGCATTTCAAAGTTTCAATTCACATTTCATATTTACACAATGTGATCAGCATGGTCATTATTCATAAACAAGTTTATATGTTTTATCAATCTGGATCAACAACTCTGTAGTCTAATATAAATATTGTCTACCTTACCTGTTTTACAGTGACTTTGATGTAGTCTTTTCGTGAAGAGAGATCAAAGTCAGGATATTTGTCAAAAACCTGCCAAGAAGACAATCATATCGATAAGAAATTTATAAAATGCCACATTCACACATTGTTGACATGATAAATGATTTAGGCACAGACAAAATGGTGACCCAAATTATTCTAATAACAAATCGGCCAAGTTCATACTTTTAAAACAACACAACACGCTCAATCTCCTGTCCACAACACATGATACACAAATTCAATGACAGCAGCTTAGCACAGTTAACTTCAATGCGTGGGGTCTGGCTAATTTAGTACTCAGTACAGTATACACCCACAAAATGTGTATCTGTCATGGTGAAACACAGACTGATGACCTTTTGTTTCAAAAACAAAAAGGTCTAAGTGTCAATGATCCAATTTATCACAAATGCGACAGCATTTTGAAATCTACGACTAGATAAACATTGTTATTCACATAGTAATTTTACACTTCTTTACACCTATACAGGTAGATGTTATACTTTTGGTGTGGTGATGTCATTTTAGTAAAAAATTATGTGCATTCCATTTTTATTTGAGCAGAACAGGTAGCTCAGAATATTAACTTCAATACGTGGTGTCTTTGGCTAATTCGATGTACCGTAACGGTTGCATGTATTCGGACAACACTTTTTTATGCTGTTTGTTTTCAGACAGCTGGGAGTTTAATTCTTTCTAGGTGTCCGAATGTATAACCATTAAGGTAGTCCAGGTTCTAGCAGAAGAGACTCACCTGTCGGCACACCGTCTTCATCGTTATTTCCTCCAAGTTCGCTCCGTCCAAGATCTTCTTTACAACCTCCTTCAGTTCTTCGTCCTGCATTACAAAGCTATCTTTGAACCATTACGCATTAGGTCTGGGGACTGTCTCACTAAGATGAACTCACAAGGAAAATCCACTGATAAACTTAAGGAGCTATTTTCAAGATGCAAAAAGCTGCCGTCATTTCACAGATGACACTATTTCCGTGTCACACCAGCAAGTATCCCGGTAGCACATCCTGGTGTTCACAGTTTTCAGTATAAAAATCACCGTTAAGGAACGAAATCGAACAACATTGGGGTTTTGAGCTCATGAGTGTTATTGAAACAGTCCCATGTTCATGGTAGCCAGCTCAGCACTCACGGATGGTTACAGCCATTTTTTAAATAGTAACGTCAAAAGGTCACTATGTCTAATGATTTCTCATTTCCTATATTCAACACAGCCAATTCAGCAGACTTCCTGTTACAAATTACTACACTGACTAATTACAGGTAGAGGGCCAGACTGCTTCCCTTTAATTTCTGCCTTCTGATTAAAAAAAAGTGCTCCTTCCATAATTTCAAATCCACCTTTTGCAGTGTTGCTCAATTTTGATGTTCCATTAATAATTTGCTAACATGATCACAGTTACAAAACACGGCCGGTGCATTAACGTTGCACACAAATACATAGTTATTGTAAATGTAATAAAAGGCACTTACACTGGGCGGCTTTTTTGACGATGGTGTATCTTCAGCTGAACTATCATCACCGGAATCTACAAAAAACAATTCTTATAAGTCATTCATATTTTTAATTCACAGTAACTTATTTGATAGGACTGTCATGTATACAACCACAGTTATAAATATCCTTATTTACACAATTACCGTGAATAAATTCTATATAAACTTATCCCCAAATTCACATCTCACCAGCAGTCTTCAGTTTCTTTGGTGCCCTTGGCTTCTTCTGTGGCGTTTTCTTCTCTACGGCAGCCTTCTTTACTTTTGGTTCCTTTGGCTTTTTCGTCTCTTTCTTTGGTGATTCTACCTTTGCTCGTTTCTTCTTTGGTGCCTGGTGAACCAAAAACAACACAGGTCAATTTACGTAACTCCATCATCTTTGCTTATAAACACCCTAGCAGTAGAATAGAGGTACCTCGGAAAATAACCACAACATCCAACTAATAACAAAACAATAAAAAGTAGGTTATGAGTACTAACCGTTATTACGTTGTTTCTGAATCTTTGTTGGGTGTTATAAACACTTCCAATTCCTCAAATAAGATCAATGAAAATAAAATGCCCACACGTTACACATTACAGTCACGCACCTTACATATGTTCACAGGCACTGCATCGACAGAGAAAACATTTACTAACCTCAGAGTTGCTGTCATGTGACAAAAAATTGTCACACGTCAACAGAGTAGCACCCACTGACGGTGTCGCGCTTACATTTATCCGGGCGTTAAATTTGATCCGGGTGATGTTTTTGTGCATATGTAAAGCATAATATTTGGCACCAGTACATCACATAATGATAAATAATATCCAGTAGTTAAATATGTTTTGTTTGTTGTCGTAATTCGAGCGTTATAGTTAGAGTACATAATTTGCTGTTTCAGATTTGTGACCAAGTAGAAGAGTAAGTCACGTGACGTGTGCGTGGAGAGGAAACTGGTTTACAAAAGAAACTGTTTATGTCTGTGGGAAGCAAACATTTAATAATTTATTTATATATATAGGCACATATATAAATATACATATAAACATACATAACGCCCGGATAAACGAAAGCGCGACAGTCGTAGCTGGTGCTAAATACATTCCCCTAGATACACAAATGCGCAGAAACATCACCCGGATATTATTTAATGCCCGGATAAATGTAAGCACGACAACGGGACAGTGAAACTCCCAAATACTCCGTAGAGCAGAAGCAAGAGTACAAGAGCTAACAACCCTCTCAGTTTACTAACCTCTTCCACTTCCTCCTCCTCCTCCTCTTCCTCTGACTCTTCCTTCTTTTCTTCGTCTTCTTCCACCATGCTCTCCTCACTTCCCTCAGCCTCCTCCTCCTCCTCCTCATCGGTCGATGCTGCCTTCCTCTTTCTTGTGCGTTTCTTCCCAGATGTGAGATCTTCTGCTTCCTGTCGTCGTGCTTCCTCCATCTCCTTCTTTGTCCTTCGTCGCTTTCGCTGCTTACCAGACAATCTACGTTCTGAAGCCAGCACAAAACATAACTGTAAGCTGACTAACCTAACAGAGCCTCGACCATTTCCATGTTGTCGAGATAAATAATACTCTCTCAAGTATCACCCATGCTATCTCGAGTAGAGTGGAACCTCTCTTTAAGACGACCATTGGGACTAGGCCAAAGTCACATGAACGGTGAGGTGACCATATTAGTGCGATTAAATTCCTTAACCGATACAGAAATAATTCGAGACTGTCCTAGGGTGACCTTAGTTGCAAGGTGGTTGCATTATACAGGTAACCATAAAGCGAGGTTCGACTGTATTACTTTTCCCTAAACGTCTGTCTATGACTAGATCAGTAGTTTGTCATCTCGGAAAGAAACAGTTATCCATTAAAAGCTTTACATACTTACCAAGTGAACTTCCAAACCGTTTCAATACAGCTCAAAGCAGGCTGCATTTACATATTAAGGTGCAATCACAAATTATTAACAAATAAAGTCAACTTAGAAGTCTTTAACTTTGACAGTTCGGGTTTGGTACTAAGTAAAAAAAAAACAATTTAGTGGCATCCCTTTAAATAAACATGTCAGTACACTTATAAGCATTGGTTCGATACGCACGCACTTTGACTTTGTTTTGTTTCAGTGGTTTGCCAGAGCTGTGTGGACACATGAAGAAGTCAATGAGTCTCTCCACAATGTTCTCCTTCGTCCCACCACGCTCAATGTCAAGTGTTTCACACATCAACTTCAGCTGCGCCATTGTACACCTAAACAACACGAGAACCCTCTTAACATGGATAAGCTTGCTAATACATACGTGTTTTGAATCGAAAAAATGTACGAAAGTTTTTTAAGATAAACTAAAAAAATCCCAGATTTTGCCTAAGGCATTAAAAAACTTGTCGGGTTAAAAATGTACACAAATATGCATTAATGGCACGTGCTTTGAGATTTTTAACGATTTTTATTGACATTTAATTTTCTGCATATTTCACTATAAAAACATCTAAACTTCAACTTCTAATTCACGAATGTTCACATTTATGTGTCTATATGTGAACTAAATGCTTTATTCGATCACCAGTGTTGATGAGAGTTCCTGTCTTGCTAACAAATGCAGAAATTAGGCATATTTCACTCCTTAGTTACCGGTACTTTGCCTTACTGGAGGCTGCCATGTTGGATATGTAAATTTACCTCTTTCTCCCAGCTACCAGACAGTCTTTATCTCCAGCGGCAAACACTCATTAGTATGCAGTGATAGAACGCGAGGCGTATCTGTATGGAAATTTCCTTATATGGCGTAATGCTCCACGGATCCGCACTCTCTCATTCTGACTGGCCAATAGCTGACCTTCAGAACTCTCCGGCAAGGTTCCGCATAACAACGAAGCGAGTCAATATGGCGACCGTTGTTTTTATCAGTGATTTTCTTTTGTTGGTATGCGATTTTTTGTAAACATGCCGAAGGGTTGTGGAGTAAAACAGTCTACAGTGATGTCGTATGGGATGAGGAAGCGATCTAGGCTAGCTGAAATCTGTGCGACACCAGCGACGTTAACCGACCGACATCGCCGGAGATAGTGCCGAACCTGTGGCTAGTGGCAGCAGCCTGGCCCCGAGTGGCAGCGTGGTTGTCAAAATGGATGTTAATGCTGGACATGACGATCAGCCTTCCGTCGGCGAACCCTCAATCGCTTCCTCTTCACAGACAGATGAGCCAGATGTCGACGATAGTGGCGAACCTCAATGTCCTGTGACACACGACAGTTATCTCTTTGTTCAAGTGGCCTCTCTCAAGAAACTCGTTGAGAATCTTGCATGGCCGATGTGTCGGGGAGGATTGACAGTTGCTGTCATCGACAAGAACAAGGGACCTGTCATTGGATTCCGCACTGAATGCACCACTTGTAGACATGTCTTCAGTGAGACCCTGTCTTCAAGCAAGATTGAAGATCGTGGTAGTTGGCCACAACAAGGAGAATGGTGGCAGGTGGCAGGAACCATGGTCTGTGGGGTTGGATTTTCTGGGCTGAGACAGATTTGTTGGTGGCTAGATTCACCCTGCATCCACCAGAAAACCTACTGAGAGTCTGAGACACCAGAAGTAGATAGTTGCAGCAGTGGTCGACTACTTGTTTCAACGATGCTGTTGTTTGTGTGAGGCTAGCCTACTCAGAGCTGACTGGCATCCCTCCAGAGGACGTGACTCGTCAGAGACATCAATGTGTCATAAGACGCGTCCTGGATGACACCAGTCATACTATGGCATTGGCAGTGTGATCGACTTGATCACCTGCCTTGTCATCGACTATTCAGTACTGAGCCTATACTGCCACGGCTGCACCACTGTGGGGCAACACATGGACAAAGACAGCGAAGAGTACCAGGCATGGAAGGCAGCGCATGTGTGCAACAAAAACTTTGAGGGCACTGCATGTGTGATGGATGCTGCAGTTGCAGCTATCCTGTGGCGCCTCTCAGATCAGACTCATGGCTTCCGCTACGTCACTATGCTGTGAGGCGGTGTTCAACCATTTTGTGGACCTGAACGTTTACGGAGATGATTGCCAGGTGACAAAAGAAGAGTGCGTAAACCACGTGTGAAAGAGGCTTGGCACAACCTTGAGGAAAGTCGCAGCCGAGGGTCAACAGGAAGGCATCGTCACAGGTGGAAGGGGCCACGGCAAGTACTACGGCTATGCCATACGCAGCCACCAAAACGATCTCGACAGCGTGAGGCATGCGGTGTTTGCCACATTCCTCCAGGCGCTGTCAACTGTGGACGACCCACATCACGATCGCTGCCCAGCTTGGACTTTGAGTTGGCGTTTTTATTAGAGTGCAGTTGCAAAGGGCGAACGACCAGGGCCACACAAGGACAACATTGGTACACCACTGTCACGCGAAGTCGGTCGCTTCGTGAAGCCCGTCTACGTGCGGCTTGGTGATGAGAATCTCCTCCGTCGCTGCCTCCGAGTGAAGACACAGAATCCAAACGAAACCCTGCACTGTGTCATTTGGCAGAAGTGTCTCAATATAGACCTTCTTGGGAAACTTCGTGTTGAAGCTGGCGCCGCCATCCTGTCAGTGAATTCAACCAGGAGATTGAGAAGACAGTGTCAGAAATTACACCTGCCCTGGGGTTTCAACTTGGTGAAGCCCAGGTGAAACTGACACAGTCAAAGAACTGAGAAAGGATTGCTATGCTGCACAGAAAGAGTGAGGAGCAAGAGAAGAATCGCAAACGTCGACGTCTTCAGCGGATTCACCAGCAGGACATGCTTACACAGGCTGAAGGTGGACCGTTCTATGCTTCTGGAGAGTTCTACCCAATCACTCTTGCAGAAGAGTTTGATATACCATCAGATTAGTGTTGTGATATTTAGTCCAAAAGGTATATTTCATATACACGAATAGTCAAAAAAGGTGTATGCACACATTTGAATAGTAAAAAACAACATGAAAAGTCAAAAAGTGAGAATTCGGTTTTTAGTTATGCACTTTTTCATGCGAACCCCGAGAGAAAACCGTAAATATGGAGTACAAATACATCAAGGTATGCACTACAAAATGTCAAGAGGGATTTTGTGTATTCACCCAAGTTTCCATTTTACCTCCCTGCACAGTCATGTACCCTACCTAAAAATCTGGAAATTTATCTTCGGTTTTCAAAAAATTATTTCTGACAGAATATATTTGGAGAATAATATTTTCTGTTGACAATTTGTAGGTACATGCATTTACAATCAATATAGCCTATTTTGCATGTTGTAGCACCATGCATTGTTTTGGGATTTGTGCACGAAAAGGGTCCCGACAAAAAAGGCTGCCATTTACATGGGACCCACATGTCCAAAAAAATCCACTTGATATACATATCCTGACCCAGAGATAATGCTCACCAAGTTTGGGGTTTCTACCATAAAAATTATTTTTTTATAAATAATTTGCTGGAGCATGTCTCCTTAAAATTATCAAAAATAATTAAATATACATAAATGGGACATCTAACCATTTGTGTGCACAACAGTGCTCTTGCCCATCCATTATAAAATGTATCAGCGGTTGTATAAAATATTGTTAATGGCAGACCTGCCTACCCCAAAAACTTCCTGTCAGTAATCCATCTTCCCATTTACACTGATTTTCAGGAATATATGCTTCCTGTCAGTAATGCAGAACCACCATGTCAGATATTTTCAGGGGGGGGGGGAGAGCAATGGACCAAAACCATTAGTTACGCTGTCATCAACACCACCTACTCTCTAGCCTATTCAACTCTACAATGATAAATGAAAGACGAGGGGGGGGGGGGGTAGCGACAGGTCAAAACCATTATACTTACGCTGTCACCAACATCAGCCAACACTCTATCTAACAACCTACTCAACTCTAGAATGATAAATGATAGACAGGGGGGGTGGGGTAGCAACCGACCAAAACCATTACATCACACTGTCATCGTCCCATCGACATCGCCTACACTCTAGTGACTGTATGATAGGCTGTAAATGATAGACTAAACTCCTCAATAAATACACTAACTTAGTCTTAGTACAGTCAGTTGGCCTAACACTACAAGTACAACACTCACTACATTTTTGCATTACACGTTTCTTTTCGGTTGGCGGTGGCGTCGTTTCGCTGTTATCCATCATTTCGTGCAGCGTGACTTCGTTTTGTTTGATCGCGGAAATGCAAATTTGTCATAACGTTGTTTCCTATTGGTTAGATTACGACCTGACTTAGCGAATGAAAAACCATGTCACAACATGCTGCATACATATGCTGCCACCTGTTGATTATAGTGGAAACTAAATTTGAGTGATTGGCAAACATGGTGACAGTCCGTAATATTTTCATCCCTCGCCGTAATACCGTAATTTGAGGTGACTTTCCGGAATGATTCCGGACAATCCGGAATGGTAGGCAGGTCTGTAATGGGCCACATTAACAATATTTTATACAACCGCTGATACATTTAATAATTTATTTTCAATATTGTATAATTATTATGTGTTACAAACCTTGAATATTATTGTGCAATCGGGTATACATATTATACACATTAAATATGACATCTTGCTAGGTTTGAACGAAACCACCTGAAAATATAATTTACTCCACAAACTTAACATTACATATTCAAAGAGATAACTTACTTGGTAATAACTAGTACCCTCTTTTGATAATCAGGCGAACTTTTTGCAAACGTAAATCCACAGAATTTGCGAATGTTTTTCTTTACTTCTGTCGTCTGAAACATATACAACACAATGTAACAAGTTGTGGACAAAGAAAAAGATGGAGTTGACAAATATCCTTACCAATGTCCAAACTTTTGATCCTAACAACATTGTCACAATTAGCGAATTTTCAGGACCAACGGTAACAACTATGACACAGAAGAAAATTGAGAAGATTAATATCATCCTCAGTTTTGCATGCATTACACAAACATTGCCTGGAGTTACCTTCAGCGTGTTGTCCAGACCATTACAGTTGGCAAAATGAAATTGGGCATTTTTCGTAATGGTGAACTTGAATAAAAAAATAGTTAAGAATATGGGTAATATTTTTTTTACTTATTTTGCAGTTAATTTATCTTTTTCCCTGTGACGTTTTGATTGCTATCAACAATCTTCACCAGACCAGATGGCGATCTAGCAGTAGCGGTAGTGCTGGTGTTATACCAGAATTCTTCGATATCGATCGATACCAGAATTTTGTTCGATACTCGATACTTACGTTGTAAGTCTAATTTACATACAGTATAGATCCCAATAGAAACACACTATCCATCTAGACTAATGGCATAGAAGCACACTGTTTTTCATCAGGGAAACAAAATAGATTTTTCATGAATGAATGCATGCTAGACATAACTGATGGCAACACTGTTGCTAGCGCCACCTTGCAGATGCTTGATATTAATTCATAGTGTGCGTGCGTGCGTGTGCCTTTAGCTGCAACATGTTGCATTCTTGTCATGTGTCGATGTTTCATCAGTCAGTTTGGTAGATGTGCACTGCTGACTATGTGTGTTTGAAAAAGTGTTGCCTGGTACCACTTTTAAGAAACAAGTAGTCGTGCATCCAAGTCTTAGCATACGCTCTGAGCGTCTGTTGGGAACTATACGGTACACCTATTCAATTTTCAACTTAACCATTGATACATACCAATTGATATAGTTATGCAAACAATGATTAATATGCAATTTTCATTTTATTTCAACAAATAAAAGTTGTAAATTGTATAATTCTAATTTATTAATGTTGCAAAAGTAATTGCAATGCAACATTAAAACAATTCAGTATTACAGACAATAGCAATAGAATACCTAGTAATAATAAATAAATAAAACTGGTAGTCACATCGCGTACGTCACTTCTTGACGCTGTCGCCACAGTAGACTCTGCAACCGATGGCGATTCACTTCAACTGTAACTACCACTAAATATCCATTGCTTGGTTTTTGACGAAAATGTTGATGGAACACGTCGGTCTCGTTTACGTTGTTGTTACTGTTGTTAGTGTTACCACGACTTCCTTAAATCATCATGTTTTGGTAGTCTCTTGGATGATGGACAGTGACACGTTTCATCAAATTCGATGTATTTCCCCCACTAGTTTGGGGGGAGCGTTTCTGGCATAGAAGACACTCTAGTGTTTCCGTATTTGTAAAAAAAAACTGCCAAATTGGCGATGTGCGTTTTGACATTTTGTTGTTCATCTTGGTTGAGTGAGTACGGCAAACGGTGGCGCCATCAAATAGCAAAACATAGCGCCACCAAACGGAACCTGGGTAAACGAGTCTAGTGTGTCGCGCTTGAATAATTATTTCTATTATTATATTAAACTAGATTCATGAATACTAATGCGTGCAATAAACACTCTATAAAATTACTGGAATGTTGTGTGTTTTTGGTACGCTGTAGAGTGGGCAAGGTAAAGTGGTGAAGCAAACAGTAGTGCCACCCAACGTCGTAACGATGCTTGAATAATCGAGGCTAAGCTGAGATCGCACTGAAATAATTATTTGTATAGACTTTTTTGGAAACTGACTCCACAATAAAGCTTTATAAAATCACTGAGATGTTACATTTTATTGTTTTTTGAAAAAAACCCACGCCTAAGCAGCTTAATACATACAACATAGTCAACCCTGTCAAGTTCGGAAGCGAAGCCCGCAGCGAAGTAGCCGTACTTTCCGTACATCCGGCCGTAACTTCGTCTTCGAAAACGATGTTACGTCTTCGCATCGACGTCGATATCGAAGTATAGGTATCGACAAAGTATCGAAGGTATAGAAATATCGAAGGTATCGAAGGTATAGAAATATCAAAGGTATCGAAGGTATCAAACTGTGGCCGTTCGATGTCAAAATATCGCGATACCACGAATTATCAGTATCGAACTTTCACAAGTATCGCGATACTTCGATATATCGAACCAGCACTAAGTAGCGGTCTCATCAAGATTTCCGATGGCAATCGAAAACATCACAAGAAAGTGGTAAACTGACTGCGAAATAAGTAAAAATATTACCCACTTGAACTATTCAGTCTGATGAACCTCTTCACTGATAGTGAAAGATATGCTTCAAAGAGAAATTGACAAAAATTGTCCTCTTTCTAAGGACACTAATAAATACACCATCAGTCTGGTTACTGGATTCCATGGCAACAATCAAATATAGCACAATTTGGAAACATTGTCGCTCCTCCAATAATGCAGTAATCAATGTAATTCTTTCTAGTTCTTATTTACAATACCTCATTCTATGCAATGACAAAGAGATATTTTATGGAGTCATTATTTAATATTAAAAAATATTTAAATTTTATTGGTAAAAAATCAATATTTTTTATTACAATCGGTATGTTCAGCATATAACTAAAAATAAAATAAAAATGTATCCTCATTATTGCATAGAGAAGATAGCAAGGAACACATCAGTCAAAATTTCATTAATGTAGCATCATTACTTCTACAGATGTTTCCAAATTGAAAAAAACAAATGGCTGTAAAAGATTTGGTAATGGGATTAATCGCATAACAGACGCATACTTTACTCATGAATATAAGTTACTTAGAGTTATGTAATTGTTATAAAAGATATTTTTATTAATAGTAAACATAAAATGTTTCAGAATACAGAAGAATCACATTTTGAGTATTGTTGTCAAAAAATGCCATTTTAGCTGCAATGTCTCTCCATAAATAAATAAAGTAGCCTTAATTTTGCATCTCTGTAAAGCACTGTGAACTTCATTGGACATGGCGCTATATAAAATATTATTTAAGTATTTATTGTGTGATACTCACTGATCCTGCGCGACTGTAGAGCACTCGGTGCAGTGGCTTTAGGTCATCGCCATGCACTTTCCTCAGCTGGAATTCAATGTTCTCTATTTCGCCCAGTTTGCTGCCACTGCCCTCAGGAACGTCCAGGGTTTTCCCCTTCGATCCCGGTGTGTTGAAGCTTGTCTCAAGTCGGTCTGTCTTCTTGCGTTCACGCTTGCGGCCGTCATCCAGTACAACTGGCCTTTCTAGGAGGCCGGCTGCAGTGAAGACGCATTGTGAATTTTAACATTCACAAAACAATAGCATTATAAGGTATACATTTCAACATCCACAAACAGAGTTAGAATGTACACATTTAAATTTCCACAGAACAACAGCTTTATAATTAATGTGTGAAGATATGCATCAGACTGGTGTTTTAAAATTTGTGTATATTTCAATAAAATTTACCGACTTTTCTGATTCATCTGGGAAATTAGCATTCATTTTTTTACCAAAATTCGGAGATGAAACTGAAAAATCACAAAAATTAAATCATACTAATTTATTCAAAATAAAACTAATTTAATGATTTTGTTCTAAATTACAACTTGCATCAACACACACAAAAGATGATATTTCTACAGATCAAGTGCAATGTAAACATTACAAGCTAGTAACGCTGCAGTCATCAGACAGCACAACTGTAGAAAATATCTGTTGCCTCCAATACACAATACATACGTTGCAATTCTTCTTCCTCGTCATCATCCACTTCTTTCACCGGTTTCTTCTTCCGCCCCCTCTTTGAGGGCGTCTTCTGTGCTTGTTCCTGATCACCTACATCCTTCTTCTCAGGCGATCCTTCTGCGTCAACTTCCATCTTTGTGTCGTCCGGTTTTGTTTCCGACTTCTCTACCGCGATATTTGACTTTGCGTCAGCTGGTTCGGAAACACCATTGTCTCCCCCAGCATTCACTTTGACTTCACCTGCAGCGGCAACGATATCATCCTTTTTCTTCTTCATCGCCAGGTCTGCATCACCACCTCCACCGTGCTGCAAAAGTTAATGTAACACATTATGAAGTCTCCTATGTCTATTACATGTCTACCAGAGCTGGTTCGATACAAGATTTCTTCGATATCAATCGATACCAGAATTTTGTTCGATACTTGATACTTACGAACCAGCACTAACGTCTACCACACACTAATGTCATGTTGCATTATTTAGTTTTGGAAAAACACTTTAAGTGACAACACATTGGGAATCTATGAGAGAGAGATAGGAACAGAGGTTTCTGGATACAGATGGCTGAAGCCAGCAGAGTTCTGCCTCACTGGTCAATTTGAGTAAATTACATAGTTTTGCTTGTTTATCTCAATTAACCCTGTGACCGGCCAACGAAAATCCTCAATAGTGTATTGTTACAGTAAAATCATAACTTTGCTAATACTTATCACAAAGATATGAATGAGGTATAATTTTATTGCTAAAGGAATGCTTTTTTATAACTAAATTATAAAATATATATAATCGATAATCATGGGGATATCATTATCTGAACTTCATCAACTGCTACCAGATAATTACCGAGTGGATATATGCCCTACGACCAGCGAGACAAATGTAGCCACATATATTAGCTACCAAATAACATAAAAATGAATCAAATCCATTGAGAACTTATATTTTTATGACTTTTTTTGACATAAAATAGGCCAATTCTAGCAGCCCGATCACTGCCACTTTTGCTACCGGCGCACACCCGTGGCTCGCCCAGACAAACATTACGCTGCCAAGTTGTTGAATTTTCACCTCAAATAGCATCCAAGTTGTTCTAACTATCTGAATTAGTATAATAACCTTATTCATGAATACTGTCAAGACATTTTGTTGAAATAACTTGAGATAACCCGAAGTAAACTTTAAAAGTGAACAATTCTCCACAACGACGTCCACCATTTTGTTGTTTACTTCAGCTCCGGAGGGCCGGGGGCGGGGTGTCTGAAATGCCTTGTTCTGATTCACTGAATTACCTTAGCCAGCTGATGTCATTTTTGGCAGGTTGACCAATAACAGAGCTTTAATTTGATAGACTATGAATGGATATGTCAATTCATTACGCGGGGCATAGTCAAACGAAAAAAAATTTGTAGCCGACTTGGTCAAGTGTGTTGTCGGCTAAGCAGTCACTAGCTGTCAATCAATCTGCTCATGAATAAATATACACCATCTTGAAAAATCTGCTAGTTTACAGCTGGTCCCTCCACAGTGGGGTGGGTGTAATATATAGTCAATTGGCATTCTACCAACCTAGTCCAGGCAGAAACAAACAAAATGTGGACATTTAGTTTTTTGGGAGGCCGAGGTGTCCTTAACCCTCTCGTGGTCAGAACGCCTGAATCAACCCGAGTATGCCTCACGGCCAGAACGCCCGAATCAACCCGAATACAGGGGCACATTTAAACTGGTACCGCGAAACAGTGTCATCCAATAACGGCAATTTATTTCGGCAGTTAGCATATAATAATATTGAAGTTTCACTGGGAAGCATCAAAAGTGAGATATGATGGCGATTTCAGTGACTAAATAGCGCCAACCACCAAGCGGTTTTGTAGTCGAACGCAGCGACACACAATTTCCGGTCCCTCTTTTACGCCACGCAGTGAATATTTTAATGGTGATTTTCAGCCAATGAGATTAAAGTTTAACATTTGCTGCGGGCATAAACATGGAAGCACCCAGGAATTATTCCAAAACACGCGTCCGCAGGCGATTTCTACGATTAAATGCTAACTTTTGAGCGGTCTATTTTGTTGTAAAAAAAAATATTAATGCGCCGCACAACGAAGCGGGTGGTGTTTTTTAGCTTTGTTGTAATTCTTGACGTTGTCATTATGTCGAACTCCAGTAATTCGGACTTTGATGGGATTTTCCAATCGAGTTTATAACGAATGCTGCCATCGAAGGGGAATGTTTTGTACTATGATTACGCATTTAAAATATAACACAAACTTAACGCCATTTTGTATAAAATCTTGAAAATACATGCACTCTGAAAAAATTAAATTATTTCAGTTTTATTTACCATAGACATTTAATTAGTTTTCCATTCTGTAGCATAGTAATTTATGAACATTTCATACGCAGCATGTAACCGCTAATTATGAATGAAAAATATTTAAAAAAATGAATTGTTGAAAATTATTTAAGTATTTTATTTTTGTCAAACTTTAGCAATTCATATTTGGGTAATAAATTGACATATATGTCACATACTTGGCTAGTTACACCAGGAATTAGTTCTTCAAATGTAGTGAAAATTTTACTTGAGTCGGATCAAAAATTATTTATTTATTTGCATTCATGCAACCCGAGTATATCACATGATTCACTCACAGCACATTCTCTCGATTTAATAGGATTCAATAACAGGCACATATTTGCATTAATCTGGCATTGAGAAGGTTAAAATTATTCAATCAAATACAAATTTCTTGTGTACACTGACACTACCCTAAGAGACGTTTATGCAAAATTTGAGAAAAAGTTACTGAATTGTTTTTGAAATAACAGAAAAGACCTCGGACGCATGCAAGACACAGACTCCGCATGTGACAGATGTTGTAGGAAAAGGGATTAGCTGTGACAGTGTTTAGCCAGCCATTTAAAAATAGAGCTACTGCTGCAGTAGACAATTTAGTCAGCAAATTTAGTATTTTAGGGGACCTTTGGTACCCTTAGAATGATTCAATCAAATACAGATTATTTGTGCATAGTGGCAGTGCCCCAAGATGTCTATGCAAAATTAGAGAAAAAGTTGCTGAACAGTTTCTGAGATACGGCAGCTAACGGCAGACACAGAGTGATGACAATAGTCCATTGGACCTTTGGCTAAAGGACTAAAAATTGTATGAGCTAATTTTTTAGTGATCGTACATATTTTAATATGTATCAAAACATGCCATATATATTTAAAATGTTTACATGAAGACAATTAAATAAATTAGTATTAGCATATTGTGATGTTTTTGTGTGAAAACTGCTTGCAGTTGCTGATGTAAACAAATTTACCTAACATTGATTATAAATGTGCTCTTCAACTAATCAATGGCCAAATTGTTTTTTCTTCATATTTTAACCCTACATCTGTAGGTGGCCACTGGGCCGAATTTGGCCCGTGCGATCAGTACAAAACTGCTCCCGGCCGTTTTTCGGCCTGATTCAGTATCACTCTTTTAAACAAATTTTGGTTTCCGTCACTAGCAACTGACAGGGGAACGCGAGGTATCATTGGAAAGCTGAATTATTATTCTTCCTGTGGCATTTTTATCAATGAGTTGTATCGCATCATGATTCAGTAATAGCAAATCACAACCAAGCTTTAAAATGTTGTAGTAGTAGATGCCCAAATATGGCCGATTTTACTATGCTCTGCATCAGGATTTTACATTCCCATTCATATGGTTTAAACAGGGAAATGGAGGAACTGATGGAAAGCCCAACGATTGGTCTATCCAAATAAATTTACGTCAACGGTCAACCAATCAGCGCATGGCTCTAAAACGTCTTCTTGTTGACGCTGGTTTCATTCCATCACGACAAAAGTCTGCCATGTTTTTTGTCTCGCTTCGATTATATAAGTTGAATTATTTCAAATGTCCGCGGCAATATATCAGCAAAATACATGACAGTATTTGTGGATTAAGTTATTATACCAGTTCAGACAGTTACAAAGACTGGGGGCTGTTTTGAAGTGGATATTATGCAAGTTGCTGGCGAGCCGGACATCGCTGTCTTGCATCCGGACATAGGCCGATTCGGCCGGCCTACTCGGTCCGCCAGCGAAGGATACGATGCATTAAGAATTCAAATACAACATGTCCTATAACCTGATGACATATATATGTGTGTAATTAGGAACTGTAGGTATTACTTACTTTATTGATATGTAAGGAAATTGATAATAGATACGTCATGTTATCGGACAGGTGCGCCACGGCGCGCAACGGTAGGCCTACAAAAGTTCTACAAAAAATACAATAAAAAAGTTCTGAATATATTTGAGTCTAGTTTTCATTATCACGCAGCTGAAATGTACAGCTACATTTGTCACACTGCATGCATAAACATACAACCGCACAATAATTATTTTGTCACTGGGCAAACTTGGGTTTCTACTTCACCCTCGTTCTGACTTTCATGAAGAATAGTCTAAATTTTACATGGGTCTACCTAAAAAAAATTATCTAAAAAACTTCTGAGTACATTTGATTATTTTTTTCTGTATTCTTTAGCTTATATACATGGCTACATTTATCTAATTGGACATTGACACATACAACCACTCAGAAATTAGCTAGTAGTAGGGTGAAAAAAAAAATATTTGCATTTATTTTATATAAACTTTAAGGCCAGACACGGCAGGTAGATGGATAATTTTTTAATTTGTGCAAACAGTTCAATTTTTTCTGCCCAGTGCATGAAAAAGGTCTTACTGAGTAAAATATATATTGAACTTTTTTCAGCCAGACCCCCATTTCCATGGTAACAAACAAAATGGCCACCATTTTGAGCAAATACTGAAAAATTTGGAAATACTGCCATTTTTTAGATTCTATTGTGCAATGATCAGAGCATTTTTTGAAATGTTGTTTTTATTTTTTAAATAATTTGTTGGTAAAATACGAAAACAAATCTTGTTTTTTGGCAACATATATGGCTATATCTTTCAAACTATTCATGATTTTAAAAAAGTGTCTGATCATTGCACACAGTAGAATATGCTGAATACAACACTGAAAACATTATTTATATAGCATAATTATTCCAAGAGATATCCCGTTTCCAAATGCAGAAATTTGAAGAAATTTTGTTTTGAGAAAATGGCTGTCAAAGATTGCATAATGGATTTCATTACATGATATCGACATGCTTGATCCATGACTAAAACTCACTTAGAGGGACATAATTGTCATAGAAGTGAACTGTACTGATAGTATGCATATAAAGGTATACTAATCTGGAAGAAAACCATTTTCAGTATTTGTTGTCAAAAAACACCATTTCACCTGGGGTGCTGGCCTTAAACAATTTTATCTTCATGATTATTTGACGTTATGCAAATATCATCACTGCATAATAATAAAGGGTCTTTTTGTCAACAAAATGATAGCTCAATCATATTTTTGCGATACGTATTAGCAAAGTTGTGATTTTTTAAAAGCACCCCTACAAATAGCTCCAAACTGTGTACCCCGTGGAAGTTTACCATTGGTCACCTGCAGGGTTAAAGATACACCACTACAAACATTATAAGTGTATAGTTTAAAACTGAACTAAACAGGGTTTTTTAAGCTCTACACTACATTTTGTTTTGTTTAAAAAGTTTTTCCCATGGCTTTAAAATTGTCAGGCTTCATCGGTCACAATGTGATTACAGCAGTTTTGTTAGCAAAAACGTGCTGCTTTTAGATCTAAACATGTTCATATGTAACTGTTTATCTAGTCGGCATAGAAACAAGATAGAAATTGAAAGTTTTCTTGTGTTCTATGCAAAATAACAGCATTCTGATTATGGTAAATCATTTGAACGGCCTAATGTGAAATGTTTCCATATTGTTGGCTAATATAGTTATGGTCATATAATGGAATATTGGCAATATGACAGAAAGAAAATAATAGAAATCATAATGTAATTCAATAGCCACACATTTATATAGTTCCTGTAGTTACTCTTGGATATGAATAGGATGGCACGAGACTCGATTACTCTCGCCTCTGGCTCTGGCTCAGACGCGTTATCGTTCAACAGCTAAACTCACTAAACGCAACAGCAACTTCATTTAAATTTTGTTTCATCCTAAACAAGGTCATGCACATTGGAATTCATTATTTATTAAATTTGTAAACATTGACGATTAATGAAACCACCCGGGTGAATTAAAGATGATGCAAATGTGTTAAAACCGACTGCGAAATGTGATGTTCGTCACATGCGAATCGCCACCGGCCACCATGTCGAATAAAGCAAAACGAAAAGCGATTTTGTGTCTCCTTTTGCGAAAGTTCTGAAAGCGAATCCAACAAAATATGCACTTTTATTAACACGCCATATAACAAACATTATAATGCACTATTGGGAGGTCATGGTTATTACCTCTATAGCCGTTACAGGCCCGTTATTTTCGTTGTCTGACATGCTCTCGATATTCTTCGAAGATGCACACAATGGCGGGAGAAGGTAGCACAGCCAATGATAAAAATCTAGGTCAACGGCAACAGCTCGATTAGCGCTTGTTAGACTGTCTACGATTGGACAGATTGCTGAAAAGAGGTGGCCTTCTTGTATCCAAGCACATTTTGTAGTAGAAGTCTTATGTTTAAATACTGGACTACCTAATTGTATATTTAAAGTTGAACGCACTTTTATATATCTTTTTTTATTAATCATCTATTTTTTATTCTATGTGTGCATATATCTTTGTATTTTATTTATTTGTTTATTTGTATTTACTTATATTGTATGTGTATATATATATATATATATGAACTTTTGTCTGAAATAAACATTATTATTATATTAATTACTTGTAATATTGCAAAATAACAATCAACACAATAACATTTATGGCATTTTAAATATATTATATTTTATGCACCATTCTTGTAAATGTTTACGTTGGTCATCTTCAGGATGTATATATATATATATATATATATATTGCCATTGTTGTAAACATTAAAACATAATAAGAGTTAAGCCATTTCAAAATCAGAAGAACAGTTATCCCAGAAATAAATATAAATCTCTCCCACTTTCTCTCCCTCTCGCTTGCTCTCTCCCCCTCTCCACTCTCTCTTCATCTCCTTCCCTCTCATTCTCTTTTTCTCTCCCTTGATCTCTCTCCATGTCTTTCAATCTCTATCTCCCTCTTGCTCGCTCTCTCCTCTTTTCCACTTCTCTCTTCATCTCCCTCTCTCATTTTCTTTTTTACTCAAATTAAGCTCTTCTCTCTCCGTGTCTTTTTCTATCTCCCTCTCACTGTTTCCCTCCCTCTCGATCTCGATCTCTCTCCCTCTTTTTTTCTCTATCTCCCCCTCTCTATACATGTTATTATTATTATAGGTCCATATATTTTGACCTCTGATCTACCAACTAGCAATGTACAGTATTAAAAAAACACAAAGGTAGTTATTTATAGTTATTTTCTTTTTGTGATATACTTTTCCCCTGTCAGAGAAACATGGAAACCATGATCGAGTTGTGAGAAAATATCCAGAGAGGGTGCCACATGCAGATATGGGAACTATTAAAAAACTATTAATTATAATAAATGCAGCCATTGGTTCAATAAAATTTGCTACATTGTTGGATATATGTACGTGTATGCTAGTGTACATTGCATGATTACTTGAAAATAAAAATCGTAACTGCAGGAAAATACACAGTGTACATAACTGATTTTATACATTTATAATATATTGGCATAATAATTGCATCTTATCTTTCACTGAAGCATCCAAACATTCATATATATATATATATATATATATATATATATATGTATAGCAATTCTCTGGATGGGGTCTTTACACAAAACGTGTGTCTTTCCTGTGTTCTTTGAAAATTTGAGTAACACAATATTTTCTAGCAATGTTTGTCGATTAAATAGTGATTTAGAATATTGAGTTTATTGCTTATAAGAATTTTCTCACAGGTTGTTGACAAAATGGCACATTTTCTTAAACAAAGCAAAATTGCATCAGCCCGATTCGTGCGTGTGTACTTGCGTGCATATACATCTTATATACACGTGCTTACTAAATACGACTACAGTAGTACATTTCTATTGCAAAAATAGCCCGCCATGCTATAATATGTAATGCCGTGCTGCATTCTATTTTTAGAAAATTTGGAGTACGCATACATGAAATACACACCTAATCGATTCAGTGAGCATTACTCGCAGTGGTAAACATCTTTTTCGGGCCTGCGCTGTGGCTGAATAATGAAGTCTTGTTAGACCCAGCAACGTCTTTATTCTTGCACACGTGACAGTTGGAATGGTACGTTTTTAATGTCACTATTTATGTGTTGTATATGACATTATTATGTTCACGTAGTACTCCTTTTTATTTTGTAATGTATACCTTCATCTTCGGCTTCCTGGCGAGGTCAGCTACCTCTCTCTGACTCTGTCTCTGGCTCTGTCCGAGTCACTGACTGGCGTATATTGGCCTTAGCCTAGGGAAGTAGGATTGCGGCCAATAACCGTAGATGCATACATATATACCTTCCATGCTAAAACAATTGGATGTCCGCAGTTGGCGACTAAGACTAAGGTTGGATTGTGGCCCGGATACACGTGATTATCAGGTACCGATTATCATACTTGAAGTTGATACTACCGTTGGACTAGTTTGTTTAATTAAATGAGGCTAGCTTGGGCTATTATTTCAGTCTAGTCATTAAGCATGGAGATTGGAGTTAGCCTTAGGCTTAGCTTGGGCCTTACTAGTAGTTGGAGCCTTGACTGATAGGGTACTCCCGACTGATATAACTGTATCAACTGTATTTTGTGTAGGTTTTATTGTATTAGAATGTTTGTTTTCAGCCTAGCCCTATGCTATGGCATAGCGAGAAGCTATGACTAACGACAGCTATGTTTCCTAACACTAACACTGCTTTAGTTTATTTAAACATTACTATTTTCCTGTTCTTACCCTTTAACCCAACAGTTCTCAAAAAAGGGTTGTGACGATATTAAGTCCTGGCCTCAACTGATTGTGTTTGTCAGATACATTCACTGTGGTGATTTAAAGGAAGAATGACATTGAACTTACAACCAAAAGTGAAGATGTGATAAGAAAACTGTATTCTTGAAGAGTTGAAGCTGAATGCCTTGACTGGCAGAATCTCTGGGAGTGTTGAAACAAGTGTGCTCAACTCCTACCTTTTTCAGAACCTCTGTCTGGTGGTCATGGACTGTGTTCATTAAACATTTATAATATATTCTACTTCAAGCTTACTGGCTGGCTAAAGACATTGTTGTCGCCATAAAATATATGAAATCTAAGTTTGATCAGTATCCTAATTAAAATATGCTCTTGACTAGCCAACCTTGTAGATATTTTCAGCAGGTCAACTCTGTTAACTTTACACTTTTTTGAGGGGAGATAAAAGCTTTTTCATATTATTTTGAAAGTCTAATACTTTGTTCGTATGATTGAAAATCATTGGAATTTAGAAGCGCAACATACCCTTAAACACCTTTGCCATATGAAAACAATGTCAGAACTCAGAAGTTGCAGAACCATGTAATGGGCCACACACACTTCAATCATTAAGCATATGGAACACTGTTCTGGTTATCAATTGAAGTTGTATATATATATATATATATATATAAATATACATATACATATACATATATATATATATACATATACATATATATATATATATATAAATCTATCTTAACTTGTATAGTCTGACCTTCCGCCACCTACCTTTCGAACTCCTCATTTGTGGGGCTATTCTCTCCAGTCTTCTATATCAAGGCAAAACTAAAAAGGGAGAATGGTTGTGTGGTAGTCACCAGTTGGGATAGGCATTACATGTGAAACAGGAATGTTGGTATTGACATGGATATTTTTTTCAATTTTGGGAGAAAACTAGGGGAGAAACGTATTTCTACCACTTGGATAGAGCGTATTTCTGATGCATGGATTTTTTTATTTTTTGCAGAAGAATCCATATTCATTAGGAAGTGTACCTATGAAAATAGCTGTTAGCCTATAGTGCAGTTTCATTACCAGTTTCTTTTGGTTGCAACAAATTACATTGATGTAGCAACACATCTAATCAAAGAAATGTTTTATTAAATACTATTAAAAACTATTATACTTATAACATTTTGTACACATTCATTTGTTTAGTGATATTATTATTATGATGTGTTTGAGCCAAATCAAAATGTGCATCCGTCCATCAGTTCATCTTTGTCTGCCCGTCCGTCCGTCTGTCAGATGTTATGTTCGCATACTGTATACTGTACCACATACTTGTAGGTACATTATGGTGTATTGTGAGAAATTTATGTTCCTTACTTTTAAAAAATCATGCGTTTTACTCTAACGGTACTGTGGAGAGCAGGCAAGTTTACTGGACATTCTCAATCTTATTAGGCTCACTTCTAGGAACCTTGACATGACCATGCTGGCTGCATGCTTGTTGTTTGTCAGTGCTCATTTGACCCAGATTACTTAACTGTAATTGACAAGTAAACATGACTTTTATTACGTTTGCTCAGGTTCCAGACATAATGCTGCATGTGGTCATAGTGTTGTATTCTCTTTAGCACGGTATACTTATTCTACACAACTTGAAATCTGCATATGTTCTAGCCACTGAGCTGCTGTAGAGGCACCCTATTTAATGTGTATGTATCAGTGTATGATAAGTTAACTGTTGGGTTTATTTGCATGTTGACAACTCACCAATCATATTTCTATAGATACATGGCTGTTAGCCAGTGGTAGAGGTTAGTGATGCGTGTCTAGCTGAATAACCATTTCAGTTAAATACAAGACAACGTAGACAACTTAAGGCAAGTACTAACTTTGCATGGCGTATTGAGTAGAATTATTCATCGTCTTGTTTCTGGTGAACTGTGCAACTCTCTAGGTGAGCAGTACTCAGTGTCTCCAGCTGTCTCCAGCTGTCTCCAGCTGTCACTATACCTGTTTGCTGCAGACACTCTACCTTTGATGTGTAAGATTGAGATTGTATTTTTGATGCCTCAGTGCATTATTTTTTAGGCGAGCGATTGCTCTCGCTCCCTACCGCATGTGCTGATCGCTCATATAGGGTGCGATTTATCGCTCGCGCTAATTGTCATTATTGCTCCCATCACCAGACCTGCTGCATGTGGTGTCCTCTAGTGGCAAAATATATACCCATTTGTTTGAAAGAAAGTATGTTCTTGTCATGTAAATTAGCATTAAATTAGCACTACATTAGCGCGATCTCTGCTTTGCTCGTGGGTATGTGGCGGTAGCTGCAGTGCCGACAGCTAGCATCTGTCCCATAAACAAATCAACTTAATCATCAGGGTCGTTACATTGCTGTCGTTTTCTGTAACATCACCGCTAGTATTTCCTGTCTCAAATGTTTTATAAGCATGCAACTTTTCAATTTGTGCCTACGCTTGATATCCCGAATTGACCAAATCGAATTAATCTTGCGTAATGGATATCTATGGCATGGCTAGCCTCGATTGCATTTTGGCAAGACTGGGCTGTGGCATCAGCAGACGGACAAACAGGAATGTCACCTAGCAGATAAAAATTTAACTAATAAATCGCTCACGCTAAATTATTTGGCAAATTTAGGCAAGCGATTTATCTGGTAGATGCTATATTAAACTAGTACCCTTGCCTGCGATTTGTCCAAGACAGTGGCAGAGTAGCACAAATAATCCTGGTTTCTTATTAGATCTAATTCTTTATCAAAGACTAAATGAGGAGTGTTTTTATGTCTACCTATGCTGATGGAGCTGATCTTGACAATCAACAACTTAAACAAATTAATTTGGCCCGATATGAATCATAGTTTTAACTTATTACGCGGCAATACATAAACAATTATTTAGAGGAAAATTATATTTAAAAAATCAAGTTTTGTGGCACCTATTTTTAAAATGCCTGCACTGAGTGATGGGAAACCAGGATTTTTTGTATGGCGGGTGACTATGGCCTAAACACACAGTTTCAGGACATTTTGGCATGCAATGGTCACCGCTGAATTTCCAGGACTATGTTAGTTACTGGGTCTGTATAATTGTATATTATTTTGTTATAATCACAAAATAGTTGACAGTGAGTGCAGTGATTAGCTTTATTTATCTGCTATGTGTCACTGTCAGTGCCATGCACTGAGGACACAGTGCCATTATATATATAGAGTCACTCGATCCAGATCAATGATATTATGTTGACAGTAATAACAAACTAGTTCCAGTGGGTGTGGTGACCATGTCAACAAACTAGTTCTGGTGGGTGTGGTGACCAGGTCATCTGCTGTGCTATTGCTATGTGCGTGTGCTCTTGTCTGGTCCTGGTCAGTCTGTGGACAAGGTCACAGGGACAGTAGAGGCAAGATGCCTAATGAAAAGTTTGGGCCTGCAAGAAGGGAGCAATTATAATTACTCCAGAACTGTGGGACCTTAGTTATGAAAAATCCCTAGACTAAAAGAATGTGGTGGAAGAACCCTTGAGACAAAGGGATTGAGAGGAGATCAGATAGAAGTGTTTTAAAGATCCAGAACATTTATGAAAATATTGATGGAAGTATTTGTTTACATGTGAGAAAGATGGATGATCTAGAGGTCACAAAGAATGTTGCTGAAAGAATAGCATAAGAAAGTATTAATTCTCATAGACGAATATAAATGACTGGGACACATTATCTACTGATTGTGTTAAGTGCTAGCTGTGTGTTAAAAACTAAATTAACAAATGCCTCAGAAGGGCAGCTTTAACGTAGACACAAAAATTTTGAACTCTTAACGAAACCTCTTGTCCACTTGCTGTCTCAGGTTTATGCCTCGGGTGGCAATCTTGTTGATCCAAAGCATTGATTGCACAAAGCAGGTGTCTATGCATGAGCATGTGACAGACTGTAATCCATGCTGTTGTTGTGACCTCTTTAGCTCTCTACAAGCAAAATAGCTTAGCTTAGATAAATTTGTACTGGCTAATCTGGTTTCAGTAATAAACTGTATAATTCTGAGGATAGAACAGCAAAGCATACAAAAGTACACTAGTAAACAAGAATTTGAGTTTCCACAGATTTAGACAATAGAATTGTTAGTATCATTACCTTATTGTGGCTACAGTTAAATAAAATTGTGACCCAAAGCAAAGCTCCAGACTCTGGGGAAACTGGAGAAGGAAGCCTTTGTCTTGTTGAAAAGTCAACATTAAAAACCAAATGATAAATAAAATTTAAAATACCAAATTTATATATATATATATTGATATATTTATTTATATATTCAAGTGTTCTGTGGCACTTACTCAAAAGATGAATATATTTAAAAGAAAATATTTATAGTTAAAAAGATAAAGAAATAAAAAATAGAACAAAATATTTCAATGTTTTACATTGAACTTATAAACATTGATAGGAAAGTGCGACTGTTTTGTAGAATATGTTGTCAGTATCTTTCTGTACCTGTCTATGTGCAATCTGAGTAAAAGTACGAGTACATTCACATGAGTACAAGTACATTTGTATAATAATGTATTTTGTCTCTGCTTTGCAGTACTTGTCCTAGTGATGCCTTGGTTTTAATACAGTAGACAATACGAGTATTGTGTTAGATGTATGCTTACTATCTTGTAATAGACACTGATCTAGTGTGCACAGTAACCAGACATAATCTTTAAGGGCAAAATCCCACCACTTGCATTCTTCTTCTTTATGTTAGGCAGCCACCGTCCGTTGAGCTGATCGAGTCTGCTCTGAGATTTTGTTGAACTTTGGGGGGCTGCTAATAAAATGATAGGTGATTCACTAGGGATTAAAAGATAAATAAAATAATAAATACATTTAAAAATAGAAATTTATAAACAAACAAGTTAGTTTGTTTTAATATGTATAAAACAGTCTGTAAAAGGCCCCCGAGTCATAACAAGAGAAGTGGGAAAAAATGGATGATGTGTCAACTACTTGGAGTATCCGGCCAGACCAATCCGGCTGCCATGGTGTTCATTTGTGTGCATTTTGTTGTGTCCATGTGACATGTACACGGACTTGTCACCTGACAACACATGGGCTGCAGCATTCCTTTGTTCAGTATTTCTCTTAATAGTCTTATCTCTTCTCTCTCAGTCCCTGTGTACCCCAGTTTTATTACCAGCCTAGAAGTTGGCTGGCAATTAAAACTAAGTATCACCTGGTCATCTTGTGGTCAGTGGAAAGCCTGGTTTTGAAGCACCTGACCACTGCTATATCCAACTATCTAGGCTAGCTGTCAGAGCTTGCTATTGTTTCAGTGGTTGGTGAGCTGATAAGACTGTCTAGCTGTGTGTGTTTTAATAACCTGTTGGGGCTGTCACCACAGGATGACACTGTCATGGTGTAAGAAGGAAACAGGAATGTGGATATTGATAGTAAAATAAATATGTATCAAAATGTGACTATTTTGGGAGTTTCTGCCCTAAGGGCAGAAACTAGGTGAGAAAGGTATTTCTGCTGCACGGGTAGAAAGTATTTCTGCCGCCCGGTTTCTACCGTGAGGGCAGAAACGTGCCAACCCTGTCTGTGTGTAACCACACACAGTAATGTGCCCTTCTTATATATATAAATACATTATTAGCTACTAAGCAAATAATACCTTGCCTAATTAGACATTTTGATTACCATCAGTGCTGTCTACAGGAACCTGTGCACAATATAGTTGTTACCTGACCAGGTGTAACCTCCTGTTGCTTACTGAGTACTCTGGCTAATTAAACCATTGATTGATCCTACAATGTGTTGACTCCAAGTATCACCTATGCTGTGCTAACTACTGGTAGGTTCCATTGTTACTGCAACAGTCTGTCATGCCACCTATTGGCTACATACCTGCAAGTGATTAGGCAATCATGTTTGTCATGATTATCAATACTCCAAGGGGCTGTCTGAAAATTAAAAACACTGAAATAGCAATAATTTTTATTATTTTTAAAGCCTTATTTTTAAAGCCTTTGTGTGTGACACCATATGAGTACATGTGTGTGTGTGTGTGTGTGTGTGTGTGTGTGTGTGTGTGTGTGTGTGTGTGTGTGTGTGTGTGTGTGTGTGTGTGCAACTTATATCCTCTGAGTACCTATTTATTAATATTCAAACTATGTTTCTTTCAAATAAATAATTATATTAAATAATCTATTTCCCTATTTCATTCTCACCTTATCATCTATCTCGCCATCCTTAAATTTTCACATATCTTACACTAATTTGTCCCCATCTGTCCCCATTTCTTTCTTTCATATCTCTTCTCTATTCCCATCTCTCTCTCTTCTTTACCCATCTTTCCCTTCTGTTCCCTATCCCCATCTCTTCCCTATCCCTGTCTCTCTCTCTTCTTTGTCTCCATATCTCCTCCTTCTCTGTCCTTTTGTCTTCCTGGTACCCATTTCAATTCTCTATCCTGAACTCTTCTCCTATCCCCACCCGTCTCTCCCATTCCCCTGCGGCCTTCTTCTCTCTCCATGTCTTCCCTTTGTCCCCATGCTCCTCTTTCTCCAGTACTCCAGCATGTGCTAACATTCACAGTTGACACCAGTAAATATATTGTTGACAGGTAACAATCGTGCAATGATTCTCCATTCTCTGAATGTTTGCCTAAACTTCATCACCACCAGTCCTACTTGTGCAGTTGTAAACAAAACATCACAACAGTGTAGTCTGATGGTGCTCACTATTTTGCATCATGACTCAGGGGTAAGAAATGTAGATTTATTATTTACTTTCAACATACCCTGATCTGTAGCTGCGTTTACTGTTGTGAACATCACGATTCTGTTGACATGCGTACTTGTGTCATGCAATGTGCACAGGTGTGTGTGTGTGTGTTTGTCACTGGTGCAGGTAGTGGTGTCTGATCTACTTATGTCAGACGACCCTGGGTATTAGACAACGATTCACAGTCCAGGGGTCACACTTTAGATTTAACGTCAATAGCATGAGCATGAGGGAACAACTACATCATGGGGAATTATACATCACTTGGGTCTTTGGAAGGGTGAAACAGCAGTGAGCTCTGGAGACTGGTGAACTAGAGGCGTTGATATCCCATATGTGTGTTGATTCTGCAGTATTATTCCTGTTGACTACCACAGTGAGTATGCTCTGTGTGTTTTGTTTATGTCGTACTTATCACAGGTCAGTCATTTCTCATTACAGACAACAGTTTCTGACACCTGTTTGTCCCCTACTGGGCCAATCCATTGTAAGCGGCTGGGTTGTGTTACTGAGTACTGAGCAAGATTGACAGAAATGGGACATGTTATTCATGTGTTGTCTATAAGTCAAGAAAAATCGTAGCCAGGTCATGTATTTTAAGAAACCAGATAGAATTTAGTGTACACAGACCTCTGTAAATGCCAGGTTCGTCAGATTGAGGTGTGGCTCTCTGGACATCTGATGAGGTTTTATTTTGCAGTGAGTAATTTTAAACTGAAATGTAATTGAAACAGTTGCTTTGAGCAGTGCTGTGGACAGCATTGTGATAGTTTTACTTACACCACCAGGCTGGAACTTATTTGTGGAAAAGACACAGGGGTCTCGCTAATTGGAATGGTGTGTTTGCGTCATTGGCATTGTGTGATTCCTGCAGTGGTAACTTAGACATTGTAACCTATAATGTCTATTCTTGTATGCAACATGGGTGGGCAGTGTAGCATTGGTTTTTGTATAAATGTATATATAATTATATACATTACCTGTGTGTAGCAGGCTGATGCGATCATGACCTTCTTTCTTAGGATCATAGGTGTCTTGTATCAGTTCTGTTAGAGTCCATCATAGATAGGCTGTTGGACAATCAAGTACCAGGAATTATGCAAAGCTGTTATTACTGCTATGGCTTCAGTTTGATCGATGTTCCATTCCATCATAACATGAAAAGTACTCCATCGGTTCTATTTTTTGCTCCCCACATTTCAGACTAATTTTATGAATAATGAAACCTACTTTGTATTCACTATGGAGTGCTTGTTCATTTGTTCATATTGTATATTTTGTTTTTGTGAAATTATCAGGCAAACTATAATGTTATTTAGGAACTGACTGGTTTGTAACTGGTTATAAGTCATGATTTAGGGAATGACGATTTAGTGGTTACAGATTCATCAAAGTTCAGCGTGGCTTGAACACACAGCCACATGAGTGCTTATATTACTGATTCAGCTAAAAGGATGGCTAATACCCTAATCTAGCCAAAGACAGTTGGGTCATTCCGTGTCAGATGAACAAATGGCTTCCACCACACCGTCTTAGAATTGGCTGATTTTTTATATGTTAAAATATGCATAAAAACGAGCTTATCCAGACAATTTTAGCTTCATTTGATGATTTTCAAAAATTTTACTTTATCAGATTTGTCGCGACGAGCTAAAATACAATTTTCAGGGGCTCATAAAATTGTGAATATTTATCACAAATCTTTGAAATTTGGCATGTAGACTAAATGACATATGGGGAATCGAAATCTGCCATCATTTTAAGTGCCAGGTGAATGGAAGAGGAGCCGTGGCACCTGCAAGTTGAGGTTTTGTTTATTCTGGCTCACGTTTGCAAGGCAAAATGTACCTGAGAACATGATACCCAATAGCGACTGATGTTTATTTTCAGTTCCCAGAGTGGTCTAGTTGCTATTCTAAAAGAAATCTGATCACTTACACTGTGTGTTTGTATCACACATCTCCAACAAAATGGATAAATCATATTTTGAACCATACACAAACATGTCTATCTCCAGGGGTATAAGACATACAACATAGAAACTTTACAGGTGTATTCCTTAAATGTATATTAACAACCAGTAAAACAATTAGAGATGTGTTATTCTTAGTTTGGATTTTATAAATTTTTAGCATTTAGCTTATACGGTCGTATACAGTATCTATCAAAAATGAATACGATGCAATAAACATGGGCCCACACAGGCAGGTTGTATAATGTGGATACTGCAGTGCCCTATGTACTATGCAGTTATCTTGAACCTCAGTTTCCGGGAAGTTGTTACTCATCAGCAGTAAAACAATAATCATACTTTCACTTTCAGCTCTGCTATATTCCTTCTGAGATTGCTCAATAGTGGTTCTTCTAAATTGAACACTTGTTCTTTTGGAGACATACTGAATAATGAATGTCATCAAGGTACTTGGACACATGGCAGTACTGGCCTAAAGTGTATTTCAGAGCTTACAAATCAAGAGCAGAAACTTATTTTATGGAGAAGTGACTCACAACCTCAAAGTGGTTCCAGCAATCTTACAGTTTGTTCGGACCATGAAAAATTTCTGCTTTCAAAGTACTCATTTCTACAGATGAAATGCTGTGATCCATTCATATTTCATAAATCTGCAATGAAAGGGTCACTTCGGCTGGTGAGTGAAGCATTCAAGCAGCGGTAACTATGTCCACTTGTCACCAGGTAAAAGAATATTCTCTATAAATGTGATGTCACGCATTATATTAGTGTTGATTGTTAAAATGTTTCATAGTATATCTTGAAATTATATCCAGAGTGAATATAGGAAACATTGGTGACCAGTTTGACAAAAAATTGTAATATCTTTGCGCAGAAGCAAATTACTCAACCCCATAAATTATATGCTAGCATATTCAAAACTTTGCAAGCTACCAGATGTAATGACCAAAATAATTTAGACGATTAAAAAAGTACAAATTTTTATTAAACAAACTACACACATTGCTTAAGCTATTAATGCACTACACCAGGACATAAAACGAACTAGATTTGCGATGGGCAAGTGAGCTGAGGAATCTACTTTAGCATTAAAGGGAAACAAAAGGCATGTTTTTGGGACTGTGTTCTTGATTGTTGTTGCAACAACAATCAAGAACATTATGCCAGCTGTTTACTAGAATAACCTTGTTGAAAACACGTAACTTATATTGCACAGAAAGCCCGATATCACCAAAGCCTACATTTCCCAGTTCACCTGACACCAAACTAAGAATATTACTCCAGTTTGCGTCACCAAATTTGTTTTAGTGCTGTAACTACTAAAACAAAACATTACATCAATAAGATGCCTTTTATTTCCCTTTAAACATCTTCCAACATTTCTGAGTATTACCATTAGTGTCATTCTATATTTAGGATCAGTTCATGTCTTTGTGTCAGTCAATAAGGTTCATAAATCTGCCTCGATTTCCCAGGTTTGCTTTCTTGGAAGGTCACAGGAACTGCATAGTACAAAGAGATAAAGATGATAGTCCTTTGGCTGTTTGTTGAAATGACGATGACCCTAGTGGTCAGTGGTCAGTGGTCAGTGGTCATTACATAAGTGTTGTGCTTGGAGCACTGTAGCCACAACCTTCAGGACAACAGAAGCAGTGTATTCCAAATATGCCTCCCATCTACCACAGACTCTGATGTTCCAGTGCATGGCCAGTGGTGTGTTGTCTGACTTCTTCCTGATAACTTAAACTTTATACTTATATCATATATTAACAACAGTGCGACAATGCTCCACACTTAGATTATGCTGAAGGTATAAGTTTTAAGGAAGAAGTCAAACAACACTCACTATATACTTTTATATATGTATATGGCAAAACACAATTCGACCCACGATTATTGCCCACGCCACTATATATATATATATATATATATGTGTGTGTGTGACCCATCTTAACGAAATAAGTCGCATGTCGGAAATTTTTAATATTGAGTTATTAGTAGCTTTGGAAAGAGTTAAACGCCGTTCTTCACGTCTTCTTAATCGTTATCTGGGTCAGCAGTGATGCGGTGAAATACATTGTGCACATGCGTGTGTTTACAGATTATGTAAATGACCCATCACTGAATCAATGAGAACAGTTGCCTGGGTCACACAGTTGCTGTTGCTACCACATGATCCAAATTGTTTACACAGCTGACGTAAACACGGGGCCTCTTCCAAGCTCTCTGGAGGTCACAGAATGCAGTTATTAGCATATTTATGCCCATATTTAGGAAGATGACGCGTCAAGCTTCGTGGTGATATCCCATATGTTAGGAGTGTCCAAAAATTAGCAGTTGCGAACGCACGCAATTACTGGCATTTTTGGCGTTATTTTAAGGGAATCGAGCGGAACATTTCGCACAGCTCTACAAAAATTGCTTTAAAATACACAAAACAGAGTTAATTAGAGGGTAGCTAGAGTAGCAATCGATAAAGCGATTACCAAAGAATAATTTTCAGGGGAAATCTCAAAATCGATGGATTCGCGATTTGTTCACATAAACGGCATTTACGGAAAATCAGATGGTGACGTATTTAAGAAAACAACAACAATTATTTAGAGTTATTTACTTAGGTATTTCTGTATGTTCTGGTTAACTAGAAGGCCTTTCTCCTGCCTGAGGGAATTGAGTGGTGATCAGTTCTCCAGATGGCACCACCGTAATGTAATAGTTTGTTGCTCCAAGGGTGGGTGTAAGCTGGTATGCATTACTACTGAATAAGGTGAGTATACACAACGGAAATGTGGTGCAGATTAAAATCAAGACAAAATCAAGACAAAACGTGGTGCTGTTTAATATGGGATAATATTTGTGCTAAATGGCAGAATGTCCAGAGTGGTCAACATGCCCTAATTCTGTGTAGCTGAAGAAGTCTTGAAATCTGACTAGTCAGTCACGCAGCTGGTTCCATGGTTACATATCAACTAGGAACTCCTTACAAAAGGATATTCAGTATGGATTGATGAAATAACACTGTTTATGGCCTCTTGCAACCAGCATCGATGGATGTAGGAACATGGCTGTTCATCAGGGGTATTGTGGCATTGTTGACTGTTCTGTGTATATTTGTCTTCTCGTTAGACATTATCCTGTCACCAACAGTGACCAGTGGTAAATACTAGTATGACTTATTAACAGTTCGTTGACCTAGCACTGCCCACCCCACCATAGTTATGCATAATTCCATAGTTATGCATAATGTATAGTTGGCACAAGTGGACAGGATGTCATCACTGTTGGATAGGGTGCATGTCACTCAGTATACTGCAGAATTAGCGGCCGTTCAGTTCATTTTGGTTACTAGGTTTGGTTACTAGGGACGATATCTTCAAAGGTTTTTGGGGAAGGGGGGAAACTACAATGGGGCACAGTGGTGCAGTGGCCAAAGCATCGGACTCAATCGAGGGGCCCTGGGTTTGAACCCTGTGCTGCCGTTTCGAACCTTGGGCAAATTGATTCACTCTACATTGCTTGAGTTCATTCAGCTGTATTCATGAATGAGTACCTGGCTATAGACAATGGTGGATATTTGTGTACATATAGTCTTCGCGCTTTAATTGCAGCATGACTAAGTGCATCCCAGGTAAGTCGAGATGGTGTTTGATTGAACAGGCCTGCCAGGGTGTAAAGTAGCCTTTGAGTAGTCTAAAGGACTGGACGGGCCTAAACCTAAGGACTGAACACTGCATTATATAAGAACTTACCATAAACTATGAACAGTTAGTTACATCTTTGATTGTTAGGATCATACGTTTTGGTTGTGAGGTCGTTTATTTTCAAACAACTTGGTTAGAAAATCAGACTTTCAATCAAGAGAGCCATGTTTCGAATCTATTTGTTGCTGTTTCAAAGCTTGGGCAATTTTGTTTTCTCTGCATTGCCTCAGTTCACTCGGTTGTATAAATGAATACATGGCTGTAGATAGTGGTGGATATAAAAGAATAAGTAGTCTTTGCAGGCTATTTGCAGTTGAAGTTGTTGGAATGAACAGGTATGCCAGGGAAGAGAGAGAAGTAGAATGTGTTCTGATGACATGCCACAACTAACCTTGACCTCAGTGCCTGCATGTCCTGTTGCAGGTGTCGTGACATCACCAGTGCCTAGTTCAGTGCAGTGGTCAGTGAAGATGGCGAGCAAGAGCAATGTGAACCTGGCCATTGACCCTCTCATCACATGTCGTCTCTGTCTCGCCGAATTCCCTCGCAATGAAATGTACAAACTCAAGGGTTGCCAATGTCTCTACTGTCGCATGGTAAGTCATTTTCATCATCTTCCCCTGGTTCTTTATGGGGTGGGGGGCTATATCACTTGGTCCATTATGAAGTGGGATCATATCACTTGGTCCTTTATGGGGTGGGACCATATCACTTGGTCCATTATGGGGTGGGACTATATAATTTGGTCCTTTATGGGGTGGGACCATATGACTTGGTCCATTATGGGGTGGGACTATATAATTTGGTCCTTTATGGGGTGGGACCATATCACTTGGTCTTTCATGGGGTGGGACCGTATCGCTTGGTCCATTATGATGTGGGACCATATTACTTGATCCTTTATGGGATGGGGGCCATATAATTTGGTCCATTATGATAGGCACTTCAAACGATTCTGCTCGCTACGTAATTTTCCATGTGCCGCGGTCGTTCACCGCAGAGCCGTGTCGTTTACGCACCGCCTGGGTAGTGCTTTGTTTTAACTCTTGGATTCGCGCACTTTTTCTGGTCGTTGATGTCATCTGCTGATGGATTCATTTAGTTGGTAAGTTGAAGTTTATTTACATGTCTTTCTTTTTCAAATTTGACCAAAATTCAGCTATATTTCATCGATATGACGACATAGCTGTTTTTCATTAGTAAAGTTAGCACATTTGCATTAGTATAAGAAGAAATCGTTTGTGTTTAGCAAGATCTACTAGGTTTATATTAGTCTGTGTTGAAAAATCTTTGGCGGAATCGGGTGCCATATATGATTTTGAGCCGTTCCAAAAAATTGAAGTTTCACCATTGTCAGGCAATGCGTGTCGATGAAATCGCATGCGCGTATACAAAACCAGGTCGGATTAAGCTATATAAGTGTGTCTAAGAGAAAAGATTTAGTATTTAGCCTGATCTATGGGGGTTTACGCTAGCCTGTGTTGAAAAATCTTCGGCGTGTTCAGGCGCCATATATGGTTTTTGAGCCATTAAAAAATCATGACACGATTATTTGACCGATCTGTGACTGTATTGGTGAAGTCACTTGCGCCGCATCATCGACATCGTTATCGTGATCTATGTCATCAGACCCAGATTGTGACTTATTCCATATTTCAGAAATTAAATCACTACATCACAACAGTCAAAGTAGTAGTTTAGAGTTGCTAGACTTTTTTAATTAATAGCCTATTACTATGAATATGATACTACGGGCCAAGCATGGTAGTCTTAGGATGGGGCTGGTTACTGCTTATTCTTGGGTTTGGCATGGCTTATCATTATGCCATTATTTATGGTTATGCTTTTATTTAGACTTAGAAATAATATAAATTTCATTATGCAATAATTTTAATTGTTGTTACCTATTAAATCAACAATTTGTTAGAAAAGTTTTTTTTGGTGTCAAATACGTAACTTATCCGACTTAATTTGTTTTAAAAAGTGTTTTATGATAAACAGTCACTGCACAACATTTTGTAAAACATGTAATATAAACCATAAATGCATTGATCAGATGTAGCATCATTCGTTTCATTGTGTGACTACTGACATAATGCATTATTATAGAATTTCACACTGCTCTCTTGAGTAACAGTGGCAGGGATATGAAAATTATTTCACAAGATTTGCATGCAGAATCAAAACAGTTATCAAAGTATGATACACGATGGCCTTTTTATTTCAGATATTGTTCGCAATTACCTGGTACATGCAGTGACACTGATCTTACACTGATCTGTATCTGACTGTGAAGGTACCGAGCCACAGAGTCATCTGAATATGACATCCATCACCTGCCTGCATACGTACACATTTAATCTTGCTGATTATATATCTGATATCTAGATTGAACGGTGTCCATTCAACACGACATGAACATTATTTGTAGACATCATGTTGACGAACACAATGTTTTTCTACAAGATACTGAAATATGAACCTTGCTGCACAGATCTTGCTACTGGCATTAAATTATGAGACAATCAACTTCCAATATTACAAAAAGACTATTATGAGCAGAGCAAACTTCTTCATTCATGGCTTGACTCCATGGGCCATGGGGAGAAACGCAGAAAGCAATCTTGCATTTGGTGCATTTGGATTCAGCGACGGAATACTGTGAACAATTTATAATCATTACTTCATCAAGTTCATGTTAAAATACAGAACATTACATTATGAAGCATTGACAATTGATCACTGGTCTGTACAGAGCCTGCAGCAGTCATCCAACCTGTCATGACACAGTCACACATAGACACAGTGAACTAGGAGTATGAATATTGTATTTCATTGTCATGTATTGATATGTTGAGTTTGTGTGCTATTTAGCCAATATTTACTTATTAATAAAGTTACTGTTAATGCTATATGACTGGTGAATGTATATTATTATAATGTGGTTGTAAACATTGCATAAATTATATAACTGTCTCCATAATTATGGACATTCCAGCCTTTTACTGAAATGTGTCGGTCTGTCGAAGTTGTGCGCTAATTAGGCAATATTGACTAATTAATTAAATTATTTGTTAATGTATATTTATTACCATTATTAATGTGATTACACACATTGCATAATATGTATATAGATATCTTCATAATTATGGCCATTTACTGAAATGTGTCGGTCTGTCGAGGTCGCGTGCTAATTACCCAATATTGACTAATTAATTAAATTATTATTAAATGATTTATTAATGCATATTTATTACCATTATCAATGTGGTTATACACATTGCATAATATGTATAAATATCTTCATAATCATGGGCATTATGGCCTTTAATTGGAATGTGTTGGTCTGTTGAGTTTGCATGCTACATTATTAAAATTAACTAATTAATTGCATTAATTTGGTTATAATTATTCCTAAAAATATTAAATATTGTAAATTTATTACTCTGGTCAATGTGTTTGAAAACCCTGAAAACAGTATTTAATATCTGTATAAATAATAAAATTATGACATTTTAAAGCAAATATTTATCCACACAAAACACAAAAATGAGTCCATTTTGCCATTGTAAGACGTACACAAACATTACGCTGTTTTGCCGTCTTAAAATCGCCATTTTTATGTATTAAAGATATCTTAATAAAATAAACAGTTATGTGATCCTTAAGCTATTACTTTTAATTTAAGCCCATTCTCAATGTTCTAGCATGATATTTTATTTGTTGTTGAAGTGCCTAATTATGGGGTGGGACCATATCACTTGGTCCTTTATGAGATGGGGTACCACATCACTTGGTTGGTCCCTTGTGTACTTGTTGTTATAAAAGTGGCTCAGATATCATATTTGTATTTTTGTTGAGATATTGTGTTTGAGAAGATGTTGCTATACAAAACTCACAAGAAACTGTAGAACGGCTGTACTCTAAAAATAGACAACGACAACATGCTCCATAGTGAGGATGGGTTGTGGTTTGGACCGATACGAAAAACTACACCAACTATTTGACTTTGAAAATATGATACCATCCCTATGAGTAGCAGGAGGGAAAATTTGCAGGGAAACAACCCTGACCTTCCCCCTGTGTCTTGCAGTGTGTCAAGGAATACCTGACGGTGACGATATCACAAGGCAATGTCCTCGCCATCACTTGTCCTGACGCCAAGTGTGTCGAACACGGACTTATACAAAGTGACGAAGTGAGTCTGTCTTCTCTCATATTATGTTTATTTTTTATCTTTATTAAAGACCCCCCTCAATGATATTTTTGTTCACCTCATTTCAGATGCATTTCACAAAACATCGGCACCAGTAGTATCCACTGCTAACTTGTTTGTGCAAATGTTGTATTTAGTTTTGACGAAACATTCGGACAGAATAATACATTTTCAGTTAGGACCAGTTGAAATTCAGCAAAAGTGGCTACTCTTCTATGTATAAAGACTAGCATCAAGCTACTTGTACTTTTGAAAGTTACACCACAGCACGTAATGGTCAAAGTCTGTTTATGTAATGGTTTGTTGCAAAATTATGCACACGACAGCATAATTTTATATAAACTGTTCACACACTTCAAAGATAAAGATCAATGCAATGGGTGAACCTGTTTTGATTCTTTTTGGGAGGGAGTGTTAACTGATGCGTTTAGATTTCAGTTTGGAATTGTAAATTTTATTTTAGTTTTGTAAATGTTAGTGAGCTTTCTCGAATGTATTTCTCAATAGTTGTGGGGTTTTTACTTAAATAATGTTATCCGGAAACTACTTTTGCTTAGATTTATGTTTACATTTTAGTGTTAATGTTTTAATGATATACAGCATTTATTCTACTTTATTTTAAATAGTTTTTGAACAACATTGATGATTGAAAATAACTACACTTTCCTTCTGAAGCATTCCAAAGCTCAAATGGAAAATACTATCATAAATTACTGTGATTAGCATGTATTTGCTTGCAGATTAAGGCCCTTGTTGAAAAAGATGCTTTCAAGTATTACGAGCGCATCAAATTGGACAAAGGTTAGTAGCATGCAGTGTGCATCTTATTAATAGTGCGAGAAACTAATGAACTTGCAACTGATTGTGCCTCCATTCGGCAAGGAAACTTTCAAGATTATTCATCTCAAGCGATTCATGCACGTTATTGTCAGTCTTTTGTATTATTTTTGTCATCTATATAATGTATGTCGCTAAGAAAATTTAATTCTATCTAGTGTTGCTTCAGCATTTTCAGTTTTGTTGTTAGTTATAATAAACTGTCTTTTTTAGTAAACCATACGTACATTTTAACCAAAACATACAGGCCCACCTTAAACTAATTAATTTTGTTAACAGTGTGTTCTATCTTGCTGAGAAATGTGTAATATAAATTGCATAATTGTTGTATATTTCATAAATGCAAAATATTAATTGCACTATTTTTTTGTTTTGTTTTAAAAACAGTGTTAACTACTGTTGTGTAATTATCAGCTAACATTTTTAGAACTGTTTAAATCTATTGGACGAAAAAACTTGGTAACATAAAAAACCTATGAGAAGCCCCCAGTGAGGATTGAACTCACGACCCCTGGTTTACAAGACCAGTGTTCTAGCCACTGAGCTATGGAGGCACATGGAACACTGTTTGCTAGCTATTGTAAGTAGCTTAGCCACGAGTGTACTTAGCAGGTATTACAGGCTAGCCTGCTTTCTGTTTTCCAAACTGTCAAAGTCTCTCCATAAGAACACCACTTTTGGGTTCAAAACAAGTGCATTCCTGAAGAATTTATTGTTTATTCAACCGATGACACCAAATTGTTTCCGTAGTTAATTAATAATCATAGCAATATCTGTTTCCTTTGTTGTAGCTTAAGACAAGTCAAGTAGTTGAAGCTAGAGCCTTGATGGCTGTCAGGTGTACAAATTGTCATATGATAACCTAGGAAGCATGCAATTTTCACGCCCACTTAATTCCTTCCTTTCGCACAGCATGCATGTAATGAGTCAGGCTGCATGAGATCTATTGAAATAGTTGCCTATTGTTTATTGTATTAAAGTAGAGCCACTTGCTGACAATGAACGGTCACCAACTGCTCACATATCAAAACAGTGGCAATTATGGGAAATAAATACCTGGATTAGGTGTAAATTGTAGACAAGGGGCCAAGCAAATGTTATAATGATGACAAAACTTACTAGTCTGGCCGCAATGCAAACAGCAAGTAGACAGTCGACAAAGTTGTCAGCCCAGGTGTATGTGGCCGCCTTCTTGGAGCAGGCCAAATGTATGCAAGATATCAAGTATTCCACACTTCCAGCTAATGTGAAATGAACATTAGAGTTGTAATTATTCACTGTAAATTTGCAAATTGATTCATGCTTTGTTAGATGCAGAATTAAAAAATTATTCAAACAGATTTGTAATGGCGAGGCCAAATGTTTTTAATTTGAATCAATCTAAACATTGTGTCACACTTGCATCATAATCTCTTTAGCATTTGCACCAAAACACACACAGGATCATAAAGTAAACCTCGCCTAAGTCAGATCTTTGCTCAACTCAGACAGAATTCCGAGGAACGGTTGATTTGTAATGTATTTCCCATAACAAATCTTCGTCTAAGTCAGATTATGAAAGTCGGACCTTCGCCTAACCCGGAATAACGGAGTCGGTCCATTTGATCCGAGATAATGTGTTTTTCTTCGCCTAAGTCGGAATGCAGTATTCAACAAAATCACTTGGTTGCTGGGAGTATATGTACCAGATGAACTAAAAAGTGAAACAGCTATTCCAAAAAATAACCCAGACAGCCACAGCAATGTACGTAGGCGTCATGTCTTCACTCATCTAATACAACCAGCATCACCAATGCAACGGATGCTGGTATAACCAAGAACATAACGTTCCATTACCGGTACAACCTAACCACCAGGAGACTAGAGGCATCAGAAGAGTCACACCATTTTCTCAAGAAGTTGAACTATGTTAGACGTCGTCATTACCCTGAACAAACTGAAACCGGAAACATTTCTAAACTCCTACAAAAACGGGATTCGTCTAAGGTGTTGAACGTCAAGACGATGATGAAGATGAAGCGACTCCTTCGTTCAGAAACATACGGAATAAGCTCCACGAGATGTATGGAGATGTTGTTTGGACGATGGACGAATGTGTTGGTGTGGACGAGACAGCAGAAACGTTGGCTATTCCAAGTAATGAGCACATCTTTGAAACCGTACAACACCCTGACGCAAACAGTTGGTTTACTGAGCAATGATGAGGGCGACAAAGTCTCGTGTCTGAAGATAAGATAACAAAACTCAGTGGCACACATGCTGGAAGCTAATTAAGACACTCTAGTTTGACAATCATGAAATCAAAGAGTTAACTAACAAATAGAGGCCATTATCATGAGATAGAAGATGACTGACATTTAAAATCAATAATAATTACTAAGCTATAACCTTAGAGACTCGTGCCAACATGAAGCACAAAACTGTTCTAATACTGCATAATGTTGTATGTTGCTTGTGGTAGAATTACCGCAGTATCCAGTCAATTTCAAGCATTATTCAATTACCTAAGGGCTTTTAGAGGGTTGCCTTTGGCGCTGGGATATGTCATCTTCAGCTAAGTCAGATTTTCGAGTATCTCGGATTAAATCACTCGGTCCAATTAATCCGACTTAGGTGGAGTTTACTGTATTTAAATACAAATCTGACAAATCAACTTGACTTACTAGACTTACACTCACACACAGGCCATATCAACCTGTCACTACCCTCTGGGACTTACAGCTCTTACCTCTGGGACTTACAGCTCTCCTCTGAGACGTATAGGTCTCCTCTGGAACGTATAGCTCCCCTCCTGGACTTACAGCTCTCTTCCGAGACTTACAACTTTCCTCCGAGAGTTGCAACTGTACTCTGGGACTTACAACTGTCCTCTGGGACTTACAATTGTCCTCTGGGACTTACAGCTCTACTCTGGGACTTATTTAACAAGATTTAACAAGATTGCCATCCAGAAAATTACTCTGGATGGCAGTTGGACAAGGAAGCCTTTTGGCTTATCGAGAGTCCAATACTTTTTATCTACATGTATCCCGCCTTTTTAAGGTGTGTGTCGATTTTATTTTTAAACATATTCACGCTACTAGCACCAACACAATCAGGAGATAATCTGTTCCATTCATTTACAGTCCTTTGTGAGAATGAGAACTTTCTTATATCTAATCTAACTGCTCCTTTACTAATGTAGCTTCATGTCCTCTGGTCCTTCTATCTTTCTTAACTGAGAAAAAAATGTTTCTATCAATATTTTCATAACCATTCAATATTTTAAACACTTCTATGTGATCTCCTCTCAATCTCCTGGTCTCTAGTGTTGTTAAACCACATTCTTTTAGGTGTATTCCGTAACTAAGATCCCTCAGATTTGGTATCATTTTAGTCGCTCTCCTCTGTACTCTTTCTAGCATATCTATGTCCTTCTTGCGATATGGCCTCCATGCTTGTATACAATATTCTAAATGAGGCCTCACTATTGTTTTGTACAGCGGTACTATTAATTCTTTTTTCTTATACGCTATATTTCGCCTAATTAATCCAAGGATTTGATTTCCCTTTGACGCTGCAATTCCGCACTGCTCTGAAACCTTCATATCAGCACTAATGGTTAACCCTAAGTCCTTTTCTTTTACAGTAGTACTTAGAACAGTACCCCCCATTTTATATTTTACCTCTTCATTCCCATGACCTGTGTGGAGGCATTTACATTTCCAAAAATTGAACAGCATTTGCCACTTTTCAGACCATTTGATCAACCTATCAAGATCATCTTGTAAATGCTGTCTGTCTCCATCACTTTTAATCCTTCTAAACACTTTTGTATCATCCGCAAATTTTAACACCTTGCTTGTTATATCATCGTCCAAATCGTTGATATATATTAAGAATAATATAGGTCCTAGTACTGATCCCTGTGGTACCCCACTCAATACCGATTTCCAGTTTGAAGCCTCCCCATCAACTACTACACGTTGTCTTCTGTCATTCAGCCATTTTTCTATCCAGTTTATTATACCATTTCCTATGCCATGGGCCTTTAGCTTAAGGAGTAATCTTTGATGTGGTACTTTGTCGAAAGCTTTTTGAAAATCTAAATAGATGATATCTACTGGTGATCCCTCATCTACCCACCTAGTGATGTCTTCCAAAAAACATAACATATTTGTTAAGCATGACCTCGCTTTTAAAAACCCATGTTGAGATGGGTTTATCAAGTTATGTTTAACAAGAAAATCCACCATGTGATCTTTAATTAGTCTTTCTAATAATTTGCAAATCACTGATGTTAAACTCACTGGTCTATAGTTCTCTGACTTGTTTCTCGAACCTTTTTTAAATAACGGTATAATGTTTGCCTCTTTCCATTCTAAAGGAACCACTCCCTCTTCTAATGACAAATTGAAAACTGTTGCAAGCGGTGCGCTAATTTGTTCTACAATTTCCAATAGTAGTTTGGGCGGAATCCCGTCCACTCCAGGTGATTTATTATCCTTCATAGCCCTTATTTTCTTAGCTACCATTTCCGAGGTTACAACTAACTGTCCTAAATTGTCTGAATCTGCCCCCTTGAACTTAGCCTCTGGTACTGGCAGTGAACTAATATCTTCCCTGGTAAACACTGAACTAAAATACTCATTCAGGTCTTCTGCCATTAAGCATCCCTCTGATATTGTATTTCCAGCACTATCTTCTAGAGGACCGACCTTATCCTGAACTTTCTGTTTGCTTCGAATATACGCATACAAACTCTTACTGTCATGTTTTATATTACTAGCTAATTTTTTTTGTCATAGCTTCTCTTTGAATTTCTAATTTCAGCTGTAGCTTGATTAAGTGCTTCTTTATAAATGTTGTAGTCTTCATCATTTCCAGTACATCTATATGACTTCCACATCATTTGTTTATACTTAATTTTTCTAATGGCTTCTTTCGATAAGTGTTTCTTTTTAGACCGTTTCCCTTGTTTTTTGAAGGGTACAAATTTATCGACTATGCACTTAATTTCACTATTTAAGATATTCCAGCATTCGGTTGCTGTCTTATTCTTCAGTGTGTTATTCCAGTCTATCTTTGCTAAATATTTCCTCATGTCCTTATACCTTCCTTTGTGGAAATTTCTCCTATACTGCTTTTTACTATTCCTTTCTGATTTTACTTTGATGGTAAAATGTATCTGGTTGTGATCACTACTCCCCAGTGGCTCACATATCTTGACATTGTCAACTAATTCTTTCTGTGAGGACAAAACTAAGTCTAACACATTCTCTCCCCTGGTTGGTTCTAGCACATGTTGAGAAAGGAAACTATCTTGTACTAAAACTAAAAACTTGTGGTCCTCACTCCCCATACTCTGTAGAGATTTCCATTGTATATGCCCATGGTTAAAGTCCCCCATAATAATACAGTTCCGTTTGCTTACTTCCCTTATAGCGTTTTGTATTTTTTCATTCTCTTCTATGCTTATGTTTGGACTTCGATAAACTAACCCAACTGTTAACGTTGAGTTTCCTGTAACTATGTTACACCAAACAGCTTCTTCGCAATCTGCTTCTCTTTCTAATTTTATTTCATAAGCCTGGATAGATTCTTTAATATATAAAATAACTCCACCTCCCTTTCTTCCTATTCTATCTTTCCTAAACATTACATATCCTGTTAGTCCCAATTCGGCATCTGATATATCAGTGAGGGCCCACGATTCGGTTATACCTATTATGTGAGGGTCAATATCTTCTACCATAATGTTTAGTTCACTTCTTTTGTTTACTATGCTCCTTGCATTTAAACAAATGCATTTATATCCTGATTCAGAACAGTTTTCCAGGCTGTTCTTTGCCGATTTATAGCTCTCCTCTGGGATGTGTAGCTCTCCTCTGGGACTTACAGCACTCCCCCGGGACTTACAACTCTCCTCCGGTACTTACAATTCTCCTCTGGGACATACGACTCTCCTGTAGGACTTGCAACTGTCCTTTGGGACTTACAATTGTCCTCTGGGACTTACAGCTCTACTCTGGGACTTATAGCTCTCCTCTGGGATGTGTAGCTCTCCTCTGGGACTTACAGCACTCTCCCGGGACTTACAACTCTCCTCTGGGACATACGACTCTCCTCTAGGACTTGCAACTCTCCTCCAGAACTTGCAACTCTCCTCTGAGACTTACAACTCTCCTCCGGGACTTACAGCTCTCCTCTGGGAATTACAGCTATCCTCTGGGACTTACAACTCTTGTTTGGGAGGGACTTACAGCTCTCCTCCTGGACTTACAACTGTTCTCCAGGACTTACAACTGTCCTCCGGGACTTACAAGTGTCCTCCAGGACTTACAACTCACATCCGGGAATTACAGCTCTCCTCCAGGACTTACCACTCTCCTCCGGGACTTACAACTCTCCCCCGGGACTTACAGCTCTCCTCCGGGACTTACAACTCTCCTCTGGGACTTACAACTCTCCTCCGGGACTTACAATTGTCCTCTGGGACTTACAATGCTCCTCCGGGACTTACAACTCTCCTTTGGGACTTACAGCTATCTAAAAGATAATTGAATTCTGTACAAACAGTGGTAAATATACTAATCAACTTCATAATTAAACGTAGGAAATGTGATGCGCTGTGTCTGGATGTGTAGAATGCAATGCATATCTGTGAACTCTTTGTTAGTTGATATTTTCAAACAGCGCTCATTCAAAAACTTCCAGTACAAAGCTGTATGAAAGATACCCCCAAAACACAGCAGATACACTAAAGAATCCAGTGACACAAGTTACATAAATATCCAGAAGATGATGCCACCTCCGTGCATTGTCAAAGCTACAAGACTCTTGAGGAAGCGGGTTTCCGGACGCTTTTGGGTGATCAAATTCCAAAGGGTTAAAATCTTACTTGAAAGGTTTTCTCTAAGAATAGAGTATTTTTGCCTAAATTACTAGAGTCTCGTGACGTCTATGATGGATTCAGGGATAAAGATATCTTCTTTCATATGGCAATTTTTTAACTTGTCTGCCACGATAACATCACCTGATTGTCCAGACTACTTATGAGATGTGTGTGTGGTTGCTTACAGAGGTGCAGATGGACCCTCGAAGGGCATTCTGTCCACAGGTTGGATGTGACACCATATGTCAGGTGTGTCCAGGTGACGCCGACCCCAAGGAATCCGTACCTGTGCGGTGTCAAAAGGTAGGTGGGGTAGGACAACCGATAGTAATCATGACACCTGATATCATGAGTTTTCCCGAGACATTCATAATTTTTCAGAGAATTTGTTGGTTGCAATATTTAGCTGGTGGAAAATAAATATCAGACTGTAGGAGATGTGAAACATCTAGTAATAATTTTGTGTAAATTACTCAAGCGTGACATTGTAATTTATTGAGAGTTTGGAATGAAATGGTGATATTTATTTCGGCACAGTTTATGCAGAACATTGTGTATTTGTAGTTTGGAATTGGACGGTAATTTCATGTATCAGAGTGGAATGTGTCACAGACATAATTATGAATATTTACAATCTGATCACTCAAGTATACAAACTGATTAGCCTACTTGTTTGTTCAGCAACTAGTAATGCAAGGTAATCACTAGGTTTATCTTGCCATGTAAATCAAAGTTGGAAAGGGCCATCAATATTCCAACATGGTTGATTATAATAATGTGTGATCTTATCATTTATGTAGTGTCACTCACAGTTTTTATTCTATTATCATAATAACTTTTTAGCAGCAGTGCTTGCCCATGTGGGTTTTTGTAGATCAAAACCGTTGGCTATGTGAGTCTACTGCGTGCTTTGTTCCATTTCCCTGATTGGAATCGCTTACTTCCCCTGACAAAGACATCTAACAGAAGGGATTAACAGTTTTAGGTCTCCTAAAAAACACATTCAACATAGAATGAATAAAATTTCAGATATTACCTCGTCATGTGCAGTGCATCTGTAGAACAATTGACCTACCATCACATTACATGTTGCCTAGCAAAAGCTGGATAAATCCTCATATATTTTATTAAAATTCTGGCCCAAAAAGTTTTTACTTATGACAAAAACATAAGGCAATTTTGTTAAGTTACAAATATGTGTAGGAATGTTTGATTTATGAGATGTAATGCAGTAATAGTGATGTAATCTATAGAACTATTATCAACATTGTTAACAAAGACAAAGCTTGACAGAGCTTGCGCATAACTTTTATTGTGACGTAGGCAATTACTATGATGAACCAAACTGTACGTTGTGACAACACATTCATATTTGATGTTGGCTTAGTGTTTGTGTTGGGTGACATTGAGATGTTGTTCTTCAGTGTGGACTTCTCTTCTGCTCTGTCTGTCAAACGAAGTGGCACGACAATCAGACATGTGACGAGTTCATGAAACATGGACGCACAGACAACATAGGGTGAGTCGACTCGCACTAGACACAGGAAGGAGAGGCAGGAAACACCTTGTGCTTCATGGATGTGACTTGTAGGGGACATGGTGGGAGGGAGGACTTTATCCTCAAACGTATTCAACTGGTGCAAAGTCAAATAACAGTAATAATTTAGTAGCCGTTGTTATTAATTGATGAGGGACCACTCCATATTCCAAGCAGCAGTATGTGTGTACATAATACGTTGTTATTAATTGATGAGGGACCACTCCATATTCCATGCAGCAGTATGTGTGTACATAATACGTTGTTATCAATTGATGAGGGACCACTCCATATTCCATGCCGCAGTATGTGTGTACATAACACGTTGATATCAATTGATGAGGGACCACTCCATATTCCATGCAGCAGTATGTGTGTACATAATACGTTGTTATCAATTGATGAGGGACCACTCCATATTCCATGCAGCAGTATGTGTGTACATAATACGTTGTTATCAATTGATGAGGGACCACTCCATATTCCATGCAGCAGTATGTGTGTACATAATACGTTGTTATTAATTGATGAGGGACCACTCCATATTCCATGCAGCAGTATGTGTGTACATAATACGTTGTTATCAATTGATGAGGGACCACTCCATATTCCATGCAGCAGTATGTGTGTGCATAATACGTTGTTATTAATTGATGAGGGACCACTCCATATTCCATGCAGCAGTATGTGTGTACATAATACGTTGTTATTAATTGATGAGGGACCACTCCATATTCCATGCAGCAGTATGTGTGTGCATAATACGTTATTATTAATTGATGAGGGACCACTCCATATTCCATGCAGCAGTATGTGTGTGCGTAGGTATTTGCTAAAGTCTGTATGTGTGCTCACAAAAACCTATCTTGCATGCGTGTGTGTTATGTTGTTTGTAATGAGACACACAGACGACATATGCAAAGCACACTTTATTCTAGTAGCAAGATGGCAAGGGCCGTGTTGCTAAGCATCAAGGGACCATCTATTGGCATTCTACTGAATCATACCATAAATGTCCAGTGTAGGGTAACTCTACAGTAAGAGTATATAAAATAAGATTATTCTGTATTGATTAGCTTTGTAAATAGTTTTGTCAAAGGTATTCTTTAAATACGACTTCTCATTTTTATCAGTGTTCTTTAGTAGAAACTCTTACACACATTTTGTTCAAAAACATCATGGATATGTGACCTCATTATAGAAAGGGATGCCACTAGTTTTAGCAATAATTTCCGTTTAAAAAAATTGCTTCACACTACTTAGGGAGCTGTTCATCAATATGACTTAACATAACAAACAGACAGCCTGTGTGTGTATTTTGGTATGGGCAATAACCTTTTTTCTTGGAATGTCGCAATATTATGCAACTTGCACACACAATCGTAGATTACACATATCCAGCCATGCCGCCTCCAGTACTTATGTGACAACATTCATGACCAAACTCATGGCCCATTTGTACAAGGCAATTGTTTCACATCACGGACCATTTCAAAGACTCCCGCATGTAATAAAGAAACTCAGGTTAACGACTGCATTTGGCTGTAACAACGTGTAGAGGACCGCAAATAGTAGTTGCTACGTCAGTAACATGTCATCAGGTGTCGTTAATTTTTTTACGATGACTTGCAGGATTCCGTTTGAGAATGAAGAGAACGCGACGATCAAACGATGTCCACTGTGTCACGTTCCAATTGAGAGGAATGACGGGTGTGCCCAGATGATGTGTCAACGCTGCAACCATGTCTTCTGTTGGTACTGCCTCGCCTCCCTAGACGTACGTCAACCACTTGTCACATTTACTACCTGCCCTATCCGAGACTAACATCTAGCCCGCCACGGCGAACCGGGTATTAAGTCGCACAGTCCTGTTCTGCAAATGAGGCAAAAATAGCTTTCAAGGTCATGGAGAGCAACTAAAATGATACCAAAACTGAGGGATCTTAGTTACGAAATACGCCTAAAAAATGCGGTTTAACAACACTAGAGACCTGGAGATTGAGAGGAGATCAGATAGAAGTGTTTAAAATATTGAAGGGTTATGAAAATATTGATAGCAATATTTTTTTCTCAGTTAAGAAAGATAGAAGGACTAGAGGACATGAACTTACATTAGCAAAGGAGCAGAGTAGATTGGATATAAGAAAGTTTTCATTTTCACAAAGGACTGTAAATGAATGGAACAGATTACCTGCTGATTGTGTGGGTGCTAGTAGCGTGAATATGTTTAAAAATAAAACGACACATACCTCAGACGGGCGGGATACACATAGATAAAAGGGTCGGACTCTCGATAAGCCAAAGGGCTTCCTTGTCCACCTGCCATCTAGAGTTAATTCTCTGGGTGGCAATCTTGTTAAATCTTGTTAAATGTCCCATTGATTTTGTGATTGTGGTAGAAATGCACACCTTATAATCTCATATTTTAATGTCCGGTTTATTTTACTCGATAGATAATCCCAAAGTAATAAAATACAGACCCATACATTAAAAAACAATAGACAATACAAGTCAAAAGACATTTCTCAAAACGCCGCTTTTTTAAGTGTGGTTCAATTTAAGCAATGCATCGAAAACTACTGAAGATATTTAAACAAATGAGGTATCATTTTAAAGTTCATAATCTGTGGAATCCAAAATTTTTCAAAATTTTTCAACTTAGTATCCACTTTGCCATGGCAGGTCACATGTGTGACAGACCACAAAGATTGGGCCGTTAGATACATTTCACCAAACCAAAGAAAAGCCAAAACACATTCGCAGGGATGAAAGTATTGATTTTCGTTTTTTGCATATATCAAAACAACATACTATTTACTACCGGTTTTAATAATACAGTTCGTAGTTAAAATCTTTTAAAAAATGTTTTTGATTCAGGTTTTGGATTGAATAATCTGTGATTTAACATGTAAATACTTAACTTTTATCTTGTCTGTCTCAAACCTTGCTGATTAACCTTGCACCTCTGCACTTCACGATGCTTCCTCGAACTGGCTTCGGTATGGGCATGTCACATGACCAATCTATACCGAACCCAGCCCACTTAAAAACGACCAAAATATTGTGAGATTTTGTTATCTAATTTCTTGTGATATCTAACAAAAAAAGCCAGTAAACGAAAAAATCAGTTGACCTTTTATTAACCAATGTGTTCTAAAACATGTTTATTTGTCACAAATTTAGATTGAATTGCAAATTTAGATTGTATTGTAAAACAGCATGACAGTTTCCCATCACAGTTATAACCATCAGGGTTATGTTCTAGTATTGGAAATATTTTGATTTGCCTGCAGGATGACTTCCTGCTGCGACACTATGACAAGGGACCCTGTAAAAACAAACTTGGTCACACACGGGCTTCTGTTATTTGGCATCGCACGCAGGTAACAGTCACGTCATTTACCATATTTGTTCTGTTAACCATGCGGTATGCTTAAGAATATTTGAGATGCAGAAATATGTTAAATTTCAACACTGAGCTTTGAATCTAGTGTGACATTGGTAGAAATTAAATTACAATGATAGATTCAACAGTCAAGGTTGGCATTTGAGATCGCTGTCACAGTGTCAGATGCTGTTAAAAGTGAGGTGTACGTTATGCTTAATAGAACATATATGGCACCTGTTCTGTGGATCGAAACTACAGTATGACAGGAAAGTAATCTATACTAGTCTGCGTTATTGTAGGTGTCTTTCTGTCATCATTGCCTGTCTGATCATCAAGGAATTTTATACTTCAAAATCAACTAATTTTTAATAAGTTGTAATACATTATATAGTTGGTGCACAATGCTGTGGTGTCCAGCACCAGAGGATATGTTATCATAGGCGGATCCAGGGGACCTTTGGAATTTGGCATACCCCCAGACTTTTTTTTAAATGTTATGTGCCCCCCTAGACCTTTGGAATGCATCCCTGTTTAGGTTAAATAAACTGAAGTTGGGTGGGGAAAAAATTTCAACAGCACACCATCCCCCTCCGTCTTCCAATGATCCGACAGTGAAATCGTTGAAGGTCTGGTTCTCAAGGGGTGCAATTGGAAATTTGTTGGTCTCCCTAGACTACCCACTCTGTGTCCGCCCCTGGTTATATAGTTTCATAATCGCAAATCCAAGACAGACACCAAGTATTTATGTTTATGTAACAATCAAGAATACAGATTGCACTGTACAATATTTATTAAGATAAATTTGATTTTTGTTAATCGCGAGAAATGTACTGTATGCTATAAGAGGCTCAGATTTAGAATTTGGCTGTTGTTTTTGCATGTTACCTAAAATGTCCCTCAGTAAAGGCTTTCAGGTGGTTTGGATAAACAAAGAACTTATGTTACATTATTTTGGAAATAAACATAATTTATTATAATTTGAAGAAATATCTGCAGTGTAAACTTGCACTACTAAATAAATATTACGATGCTGTGCTAAATTTATTTTAAACCAAGGATCATCTTTTAGTATATTCTAATCTATTATTTTGTTTATTTAGCAATATTTCAATGTTTACAACACCACAAACTATTTTGGATCTGATGTTGCATCAAGTAAAATACATTGTTGATGATTGCAGGTTGTTGGCATATTTGCGTGTTTCGGCATCGTGCTGCTGGTGGCATCTCCATTCCTGTTACTTGCTGCTCCCTGCATACTCTGCTGCAAGTGCAAGGCTTGCGATGATGACCCGGAAGACGTGATTGTCTGACCCAGCCGACAGCGTCATTGACTTGACAGCATACCGTATTCATTCTGTTACGCGTACAGTGTGCTTAACAAATATTTAAGACTCGGAAATATGTCAAGTTTTGTGTTCCAATAAGCAAACACGCATTTTCTGTGGTTCCTGGGTACAGCCATCTCAGCAGACATGACTGACAAGCGATTTATGTATCTCTCATATGAGAAACAGGATACCAGAACACTGTGTAAATTTAGGTGAACCTTTCAATACTTTTTCATCACTAAGCTTTGAATCTACTGTGACATTGGTAGAAACTAAATTACAATGTTGAATTCAGCAGTCAAGGTTGGCATTGTCACATACTGCGTAAAAGTGGGTGTACATAGACTAATGCAGAGACCCGTCACCCCGTCATTTGGACGGGCTGAGTCGGCCGGGAGCGGGTAAGAATTTTGACTGACGGTTACAAACTCGTAGACTATGTAATGACCTGAACTAGCCCGTTATATACGACGGGGTGTGTGACAGGCGCTGCACACATGGAGCCTTTCTCTGAGGTTGGCACAGCCTTCATAGGGCAGTTCCTGGAAATATTTTATGCACCCGTGGCGTGTGTATGGTTTGTTGCAATATTTAAATGGATACTGTTTTAAAGCAACAGCATAGATACATTATTAATTACTGCTGTAAGTCAAAAACTGGCACTACAAAGACTTGTGTCGGCACGGTTGTGGGAATGTTTCTGGCATTTTAATTGCCAATAATCAAATCGCCGACCATATTTTATATCTTGTTAACATTGCATTAACTTCGCCTGCTAAAACTGCTTTGCAACATTCAATTCGGTCAAATTACGACAGCATCGTTTTAGCCAAGTTTATGGACGATTTCCTTATTTAGCATTTGCGTGCTGGCCCGTTATTCTCTGTATGCAAATGAGACCTAGAGTGGTCCGGTTAATTGAAAGCATATGACACTATAATTTGAAAGAACAGTGTAGCATTTTTGTCTTTGCCATGCCGCCGCCGTCGAAGAAATGTTGAAATTACATTACACGTTTTTTCAAATCAAAACCAAAGAAAATTACGTTGACTGCCATCGTTCTCCGGGAAGACGATGGTGTGCACCGAGTGGAGACTGCGCCAGTGTCGTCGGTGATACCTCTGCCTGTGTCAGCGCGTTCATCTCTGCCCATGTTTTCACGTTCGTCGTCATCTCTGCCCGTGTTGTCGCGTACGACGTCATCTCTATCCGTGTTGTCGCGTTCGGCGTCACTAGCATGTGGCCAATCCACAGTTGAATGTTTTTCCACTCGAAGCTGCTTGGCCGTTTCTTATGTTGCTGGTTTTGTTTGTCATGTTGCAGGTTTTGTTTGTCATGTTGCAGGTTTTGTTTGTCATGTTGCAGGTTTTGTTTGTCATGTTGCAGGTTTTGTTTGTCATGTTGCAGGGTCTTGTTGGCGTCACATTGATTTGTAATTCTACTGGTGATGCAGTGTTATTAATATGGTCACAATATATATATATATGTGTACGCTTAATAGAATGAATACGGTACGTCATAGTCATGTGTAGCATACTCTCCACAAACCTATTTTTGTATCTGTCATGAAATGTATGGTAATGTCATACAAAAATTTTGATTTTGCTATAAAATTAACATTGTTAATTCCAGCATAATAGGTATCTGACAACAAGGCACAGAACCATTTTCTTGCGAGATCTAATGTCTATTTATTAATGTCTGAGATATGATACTCATTGTGGTAGCATAGTATGAAATGCCATCATGATACCTCGGATAGAGGTCTGTTTATTGTTGTAAATAGTATATATATCGATATAATATATTGCATGTTATTATATTTTTCATGTATCTTTCACATATCTGAATAAAATAAAGTTGTTTCTCAATCTGCTTTATTTTGAGTTAATTTGTGTGCATTGTTTTACAGTCATGGATCAATTATCCGTTCTTTGATAATCCATTTTCTAGCGTAATCTAGTTTTTAGGCAACATTTTCAATACATAAAATTACATTTCATTGTTTCAAGAATCTCTGTGAACCGAAGTGTGGATAAATGTGACATGACTGTAAACAATGTATATACAACTGACCTAAAATTATGTTGTTTTCGACAATATAAAATTATAAAGGAGACAAGGGAATTGGTGACACTGCTGCAAATGGGCAAGACAATCTTGGTTCCTCTGAATCAGGCAGTGGATTTTGTCAGTTTCAGAAAAGTATTCAGCACCCTAAAGCATTGATAGGCTGTAAATAAAAAATAAGTCCAGTTTTACATAAGAAACCTGCCACTAGCTCAACATTTTAGAATCACTGATCTGTAGCATACCTTCATAAACAGTGACAATTTTAGTGTAAGCCATAGAAATTGATCCACCTTCCATATATCGGACTTGGTGGAGCGATAAGTCGCTGGTAATTCCATTTCTGAAACTGGCAATTAACTTCCAGGTTTGAATTATTTTTCTTTAATAGATTTTGTTTCCTCTCAGCTACCTTCTGCATGGACATGATAGGATGGCATGTTAGCAGAAATAATAGACTACCTATCCCGTAGGGCACAGTGGCCGAGTGGTTAGAGTGCTGGACTGTTGACTAGATGGACCGGGGTTCGAATCCCGGCACTAGCCGAGCGGTGGTTCAGCTGCCGTGTCGAAACTTGGGCAATTTCGTTCTGTCTACAACGCCCCCCTTCCAACTCACACACAGGCCAGTGTGGAAGGGTAGGGCAACAATGCCAGCAAAAAAGTACAGTGAAGCCAAGGCCCCCAGTAGCATCGAAAGAGTCTATGACCAAGGAGGCTGTTCGAGGTCAACCAGGGCTCATGCAGGGGGTGCTAGGAATCTCTGGGTCAAGAGAGCCGCTGAGAGAAGGTACTGTAAGTAGACTGAAGCTGGCAACATATAACGTAAGAACACTACTAAGAGATGAACAGATACAATAACTGGAGGAAGAACTTAGGGAAACCAAGTTGGTATGGGATGTGATCAGGTTTGGGGAAGTCCGAAGAAGAGAGGAATGCTTCACTACCTTACAAAGCGGCCACCTACTACACCATTACACAGCGAACAATGGCCAAGCAAAAGTAGGCTCTCTCATAAACAAGAAATGGAAAGACAATATAGTGAAGGTTGACAGAAGTTGTACAAGTATATACCCCAACAACATCATACTCACAAGAAGACACAAACGACTTCTACAATGATGTGGATGGCCCCTTAGAAAAGCTAACCCACTACACAATAGTGATAGGCGACATTAATGCGCAAGTAGGGAAACGAAACAAACATTTCGGAAACGGCAACAGGCAAATTTGGTCTAGGTGTGACAAACGAAAGAGGCAACACTTTAATCAGGCAAGTACAAAATCATGAATACCATGTTCCAGAAGAAAGGAGGGAGGAGATGGCTGTGGAAAAGCCCAAATGGAGAAACGAAGAACAGAATTTACTACATCCTGACAAGCAGGCAAGACATGGTCACCGACGTAACTGTCAAGAGACCACCGAGTGTAGAAACCACACAAATAGGAACAAAAAAGATTGAATTCCAACTGCAAAATCGATTCAAGACACAAGAACTAGATGACACTGACACCATGAGCTGAGCTGATCCAACTAAGTGTGACAAGTGTAGCCAAAGCAATCAACAGGCATTTTATGAGGATATCGTCACCGACACGAGCACTAATGAGGAAACAACAAGAAATGGTGGATAATGCCGACCGTAAAAAAGAATACGCAGAAATATGCAAGAGCATCAAAAAGAAAGCGAATGAGGACACCAGGAAGTACAAACGGGATCATATGAGAAACGATTATGGCATCAGAGCCTGAAGAAAGCCAGAAGAACACAGGCGCTAGACCGAGACAGACCGATTACACTTCTAGACAAGCAAGGTAGAGAAATACAAGACCAAGATGTGATCATGGAACAAATAGAGGAATTATACACCGAGCTATACGACAGTGAACAGAATACAACACCGATCCGAAAGAGGTACCAAGAGATAACACCATGGGATGTGGAACCAGTGCTAAATGCTTATCAGAAAGATTACTACTTACCGTACGGAAGAACGCAAAGATGGTGATAATCTTCAAGAAGGGAAATAAGAAAGAACTACAGACAGATGTCCGTTATCAAACATCTACACATTACAAAGATACTAACGAATAGGCTAGAGAAGACACTCAACGAAAAACAACCACGAGAGCAAGCAGGATTCAGAAGCAGATACTGAATGACAGACCGCACACATGTCTCAAACCAACTGAAAGAGAAGTGCCAAGAATATAATATCCCACTCTGCATCGCTTTCATCGACTATGAGAAGGCCTTCGACTCAGTGCAAACTCAATCAAACCTTAATAATAAAGTAATACTGACTTCCCTTCAAGATCAGGGGATAGAAGCCAAACTGAAAGACATCTACACCAACAGCTCGGTGACAATCCACCTACACAAAGAGCACCAAGATCAATATCAAGAGTGGTGTATGACAGGATGACATCATATCTCCCAAGATATTACGGCAACAATCGAAAGCATATTCCGAAGACTGACCTGGGACACCAGAGGCTTGAGGATAGACGGAGAATATCTCAGTCATCTTCGCTTCGCCGTTGACATACTCATATGCACTACTACACAGCAAGAACTACAAAGAATGCTGCAGGAGGTAGCTGATGAAAGTAAAAAACAAGGTGTGAAGATGAACATTTCAAAGACAAAAGTTATGCTAGAAAATGACACCAATATATATCAACAACACACAAATAGAGAACGTTTAAATTTGAGCCAGCGATACAGTATCAGAGACAAAAACCATGACAAGGAGATTCAAAGATGAATCACTGCCAGCTAGACAGCATTCGCTAAACGCCGCGATATTTTCAAGGGTAACTTTGGAACCTGCTTGAAGAGACAAGTCTACAACTCATGCGTATTTCCAGCAATGACATATGGCGCAGTAACATGGGCACTCACCATCCAGGCAAAGAACAAGCTGGCAGCCACATAAAGATGGAAAGAAGTGTTAAACATCACATATCGGGAGAGAAAAACAAACATCTGGGTAAGAGAGAAGACAAAGGTCATAGACGTGATAGAACAAATCAAAAGTGGACCTAAGCAGGGCACATCTGCAGACTACAAGATAACCGATGGTATCACAACCTGGAGACCTTACAAAGGGAAACAATCTAGAGGAAGACCGTCGGGATGAACAAGACAAGCATAAAGTATATCTTTATAAAGTATACAGATATTTACAAAAACAAAACAATGTTTAAATAGTTTATTGATATCGTATAAAATATCATTGATAAAGGACAATATTTGTCTCCACATTGTGTCATAACGATGCATTTACAGACACAGACACTCACTCATTCGCTCTCAACATGGATTTATAAAATGTACAGCTGCATAAAATGTATAAAACCAACAGATGCCTGATGTCAACAATAAAACACATTAAAATCCAGGCCAATTAAATTGACAAATTGAAACTATATAAAATCATTAAAAAAATTATGGTAGAAACCAGAAACATACACACACTTGTACTACAAACTTAGCATTTTCTGCAGTTCGCATTAACGATGATTCTAAAGTTCATTCCCTAGTAGTGATTTCTAGAAATCTGCTTCTAGAGTGAAGCTACGACTGTCTTGCGAAGCCATCACTCCCATTTTCTGATACTCTGCAACTCTCTTCTCAAAGAAGTTTGTCTTGCCCTCCAGGGAAATGTGCTCCATGAAGTCAAATGGATTCTCGGAATTATAGTACTGAAAACAAAGTGAAATTCTTAAACATACTGCAGAGGATTTAAGGGGTGGTATGGCAGCTAGAATGGTATTTTTTGACAAAAATCTATTTCATCTGAATTCCAGTAGTTTTGTATGTTTACTATCAGCAAAGGTACCTTTTATAACAATTACATAATCTCTATTGTGTACTTCTGGATATTCTCCACAATCTGTGTAAAAAACATTTTGTTTTTTCTATAGAGTAATGTCCCAAAATGTGTCGAAAATTGTTGCACATACAAGAACATATTTTGAAAATTGTAAATAAAATACAACCAGAACACAACAATCCAAGCCAGATTACTATATCATTATTACTTCCAAAGTGTTGCAATTTTTAGATATGCTGTATTTGGTGGCCATTTTTTTGCTACCATGGATATGGGGGGGTTGGGCAAAACAAATGTCAAAATATTTTACTCAGTAAGACCTCTACCGCTTGGGTATAACAAATTATACTAATTATGCTTTTAAAAAATGTCCTATCTAGCTGCCATACCACCCCTTAAGACTGTAAAAAGACAGTCACTTGTTTGTTTTAGCATGGACTCTGTGGAGATGGTGGATTGTAAATCAATAATTATGTTCTGTAACATTTCCTAAAAGTGAGCAGTTGTTTTTCTCTCTATGCAACTTACCTAAAAAACTATACATTACCTGGTTAATAAAATTATAAAAATACTGCCGACAAACAGGTAAAAGAAATTGGGCACTTTGTTTTTAGACATAAAAACTGTTAGCGAACTATTAAACATTCATTGTTGTATTTATGAATGACAGCGGCTGTTTTAGAGCAACTTCACATACTGAATAACACACAATTACGGAATTGGCATTTCAATTCCAATAAAATTAAGCCCAAGCCTGAGACGATGAAAATGTATAAAGAATGTCTACCTTATCACAGCCGAGGTCAATGAGCAGTCTGTCAGCCACAAACTCGATGTAGGTCTTCATGCTGTCACAGTTTATGCCAATGAGAGCCACGGGAAGGGCATCAGCCAGGAACTCCTGCTCAATCACCACAGCGTCCGTGATGATCTCGTAGATACGTTCTTGTGACGGGGCGTGACGCAGGTAGCTGAACATCAGACACGCAAAGTCTGTGTGCAGGCCCTGTAATGACAGAGTTCTTGGCGTTTACTAACAGAAAACTGCTTTCTCTTAACACACCAGACAAGTGCAGTTTACAATAACATAAAGGTTACTAATAGAACACAAATTTCCTTGTTTGCATCAGGATAAATGCAAATATGCAACGGAGAAGATACTGGCACGGGTTATTTGTCGACATACTGGAAGCATGGTATTTAATTTATTAATTTAATTATTTATTTAAAGCATGCCAGGTTTTTCTAGACACATAATTGGATTTGGGGCATATCTAACAGAAAGTATAGGGCGCTGCAGTTTAGTACCTAGCTGTAGACAGTTGTGGACATATGTGAACAGTCTTCAAGCAGTAATTGCATTGTATCTGAATACTTCCCAGAGTGTTTGAAGGTCTACCAGGGTGTGAAGTGTAACGCACTTCAAACAGTCTTACAGACTGGATAGTGCACCATATGAGTTCTAACTTCATTTTTAAATGTATGTACATTACACTGGATCAGTTTAATTATTTATATTAATTCATCACACAAAGTATTCATACAATTCATCCTGTGAATGCACACATCAGAAGAAATGTTACACAGCACCGCGCCTGTGGAATGATCTGCCGGACCGTTTGCACCTTATAGGCTCTCTTGAACTTTTTAAGTCACATTTGAAAACATCTTTTTAAAGCCACATTTGTAGTATGTACTATATTGCATTTATCTTAGTCATAATTATAGGGTTTTTTCAATATTAATTTATCTTATTTTACTATTAATTATTGACTTATCCTATTTTATTATTAATTTATTATTTTACTTTACTATTCATTTATTATGGATAAGTTAGGCTTATACATTATGAGTTTTAGAAGCCTTAAATTTGTTTACATAATATTTTACGTATCTTATGTAATATATTTACCATGTAAGCTCAAACAATTGTATATTTATATTTTAACAATGTTGTATTTTTATGCGCCTCTGAGCAGAATTATATTCCGGATATACGGCACTTTATAAAATTATGATTATTATATCTACCTCATCTCGACTGATGAGCTCGTTGCTGAAGGTGAGTCCGGGCATGATGCCACGCTTCTTCAGCCAGAAAATGGACGCAAAGGAGCCAGAGAAGAATATTCCCTCAACGGCTGCGAACGCGCACAGCCGTTCGCCGTACGATGCGTTACTGCTGGTCATCCACTTCATCGCCCAGTCAGCCTTCCTCTTCACACACGGCAATGTCTCGATGGCATTGAACAGAAACTCTCTGCAACAGCATATTTTCAATGTTTAGGCCTTGGAGAATAACTTTTGTTTACTATTCAAAAATGTTATAGTAGAACATTGTAAATAAACACATTGATCGTTAATTAGTTATTTATGTTTCGTAAATTTATTTGCGAGAGGCTGTTTTTCTATGTGAGAAAATAAGAGAGGTGATCAATCTTTCAGATGATGCAACTGTACTGTAAAGGGGTTTAAGATCAAAACACTGCAATGTTGACAATTTATGCCCCTGCTTTATCATTATGGATGGGTGAAGCTAGTTACATTACTGATATTTTGAAAAACAACAACTCAGGAGAACAGTGGACAAGGCTGTATAGTTATGCACAGCCTTATTGATCTGCATCCGAGTTTACTCAAAGCAGCCTCCTGAACAAGCCGAGGTCAGCAGACTGGAATTCTCTTCCCTCGAACTCCTCCAAAGTCCAGTCCCTCCCAGTCTTCAGGTCCTCCACGAAGAACTAGTTGGCTACCCAGCAATAGCCCAACCATTACGATGTGTAACGTTTACCCAGTGGAACCAAATATTTACAGTACTTTTTTATTCTAAATTTATATTTTTCCCAACTGTTATGATGTATAACTGTTAAACTTATAACGCACTCCTACAACTGTGGGGTTATTCCTCAACTGCCAGGGTATCCACAATAACCTGAAGATCTCTTGCTATTCAATCAAAAGATGATGGTCTTACTTCTGCGTAGGGTCCTTGATGTAAGTGTCAATCAGCAAACTGTACATCTCTGAGTGAATGTTCTCTATCGTGATTTGGAAGCCGTAGAAGCACCGGGCTTCTGTTACTTGCACCTCCTTGGCGAAGTTCTCCACCTAGCCAAAGAAACACAAGTTAACATCGAAGATTAGTGGTTTTTATAGTTAACCACTTATGCGCTTGCAACTAAGATTTTTTCATTGCAGCACAGCACTCTCAGGTTCCAATCCTCTTGCTGACGGTTTGAACAGGTCTTGGGCAAGTTCATTCACCCAGCATTGGTCTAGTTCACTCAGCTTCATGAATGAGTACATGAGTTTGACTATAGACAGTGGTGGATATTTGTGTATGCAGTTTTTTGACAAATATCATATTTGCATTACATTATGAACATCAAGGTTGGTATAGCATTCTACAATCATTGATTTAGCAGTGTTGCTCACCGATTGTTCAAATGGTAAATTTGATAACAATTTGACTGTAGTGTTTATAAGAATAAAACACTATTCGTACTGTGCCAGCTTTAAGATATAAGAGCAGCTAAATGTCCACATTTCATATCCACATTGGTCACAACAACCAGAAAGAAACCAAGGAAAACTAACCAGATTTTCGTTCACAATTCCATCACTGGCAGCGAAGAATGCAAGTACATGTGAAATGAAGTGTCGTTCATCGTCCTTCAAAGATTCCCAGTGCGTGATATCTTTAGACAGGTCAACCTCCTCTGCAGTCCAGAAGGAGGCCTCTGCTTTTTTATACATCTGCCAGATATCGTGATACTCGATGGGGAACATGACGAAACGACGAGGGTTTGACATCAGAAGGGGTTCATCTTCATCGTGTTGTTGCTTTTTCGACACCCCTTTCTTTCCCTGAATAAGACAAATCACAAAAAGTTGCAGGAAAGCCAACATTCTAATAGGTCATTTTTATTTTATACATTATATGATCACTCTAAAATCAGCTAAACATTGCTTGTTTAAAACAAGTTTAAATAAAGGCTTATTATATTGGCCTAAATTAATGATGCTGCTTAACGACTTTAATTCTCACCTATTTTATTCTATTCCAAAATTTAACATTTTTTTCATAAATTCTAATTTTAGTAAACAAGCATGTAAAACGATATACAGGCTGTAACATTTAGCCATTATAATTAGGGCCTACAAAAATATAACATAGCCTACTAATGTTGTGGAATTTCTAAACTGTAAATCAAAGTGACAATCAGTGTATCCGTGTTAATGGAAGCATGGACTGAAGGTTAAACATGCCCAACAAAATAAATCGTATTATGTGGACTTTCAAAAGATTCTTTTGTGTGGTTTAGGGAACATCCGCTCAGTCCAGCCGTGACGTCATAGCGCGGGAATAAGGACCGTTGGAGTTCATCAAGTGTAACAGCTTTGGCAATTATAGTAACTAATTAAGTAATTAGTCATATTAATTGTTCTGGATTTCGTCAAAGCACAGTAACATGTGCATGCTAATTGCATGATTGTTTTGTCACCGGTGCCGTGCATCCGACGTGATACGTGTCTGCTTCAGCCTCAGCCCCACCCACGACAAATCCATGACATGTGACGTGCAGGTGTACATGTTCTCCATCGCCGGTAGCACTACTGAATTGTTCATACTGAAAACGTTGTCATAGTGTGTCGACGAAACTTACCAAAGATGTACGACCTCCAGATTTCTGTACATTCTGGAACACAAATGAAAACGAAATCAAAATTAACGCTACTTTTCATATACAGACTATGTCTACATGTCAAACTAAGACTAAGACTAAGACTAAGACTAAGTGTATTGAGAATCTAAAAACGCACAAAATACAAACCTGTAACTGATTTTCTCCCAAAACATTCTTCTTCGGTGTCACATTTTCAGGAGGCTGAAAAAACAAGATGTGTTTTGAGTGATAAGTCAATGACATTGTAAAAAGTGCCAACAATAAACTGCCACATCCAAACATTAAATTTGACAAACAATTAAGTTACCTGATTCTCGTCGGATATGTCGGCATTTTCAAATTTGTTCGACAGTTCAAAATCTTTTAGTGCCTGTGTGGTTTTTGGCGAGTGGATTGACAACATTGTGAAGACGTAGCAAGATTCCAATTATGTAAACGAAAAACAGGTCCTAAAGCACGTACGTCTGAAACTAGAATGGCACCAGATTAGAGAACAAAGTAAAACTTGAAATACCCGCGTAAAATGTACCCGTGGCACATGATCATGGCCTTTCACCTCTCGTGTAATTGGTTATAATGGAACCTGCCAAAGGTTTCAAGTCTTTCTGCTATTCAAAGATTGCTTAGTAATGTATTACATGTTAATCTTATTCTCAATTTGGTTTGATGATGTAACGATTTTTTTACATAGCTAGATCATTAAACATGGATCATTCTGTTTGAAAGTGGTCTTATGTTTTGAAACTGATATTTGAACACCCCTGCATTAACAAAATTACACGACTCCTGAACACCGTTGTCACAGCAACTGGCGGGAGATCAAGTTTAATTTGACGGGTGTCCGGAACTATTTACGGTGGACGTGATCAACGCCAGCAATACTTAATGTTTAGATTTTTACATGGATCGTTCATATTTAACTATCTACTATACAAGTAGTTTAAAACAACATGTTTTAAATAACTAATTCGTGAATTAAAATGGTCCACACATCCATTTGGTCGCCGTACTCATTTTAAAGCCGCAACTCTTCCTGTATGATCAGCCGGATGCGTTGTACGTCGCCAAGCGATGTCAACAACGTGATGTTGGCTCAATTTTATTTATGTATAAAGTAATTGGTTTGTGTGATTCATCTAATACAAAATGGCGACAATATCAGACAGTATTAAAGTTGTAGAAGAGGAATCTGTGCAGCGAATACACAGTAACAAAATTCAAGGAAAGCTGCACAAAGGTACTTCTTCGATACATTACTGAAGCCAAACTTGTTCATTTGTTTCACGGATACTCTACAGCGGCACTGGTCCACACGGACATCATTGACGTTGATATCCTAACAAACCCCAATAGGCGGCAGCACTCTTGCTGACAGACAGATGGTTGATTGTGTATACGTAGAAAATACTGACAGTCGAGCAATTTTTAGTGTTGCACTGACTACAGAAACCATAGAAAGATGATAAATGGCAGACAACTGACAGTGTCGGTGACACTGACAAGCCACCAGATTTTGTAAACATAACCACTCTAGTCAAGTCTAGAGAGCTAGGAACATCAATGATCTACCTGACAATATCCACTCCACAGTCCGTCTCTTTGCAGATGACTGTGTCCTCTATAGAGAGATCAATAATCAGTCTGCCTCACAAGAACTACAGAAAGTCCGAAATGAGTTAGCAAAATGAGAACACGACTGGCAGATGCACTTTAAACCAACAAAATGCTTTGTGACGAGACTAACCCATGCAAGAAACATAAAACATTTAAATTATACCCTAGGAAACACAACACTACAGGAAACCGACAGTCATCCCTATCTAGGAGTATGTATCACCAAAGATCTCACCTGGAACAAACACATCCGTCAGATTACAGCCTTGGCAAACCATACCCTAGCATTTTATCAGATGCAATCTCTAGACAAAATATACACTTACAGTTTGCGAGGCTTCTCATTTTGTATAAAAACAATTGTGTTATAAAAATATAATGATATATGCAATTATGCACATATATATATATATATATCAAATTGCTACACATGTCAACAAAATCAATAAATACAATACATTTGATGCTAGTTTCAGACGATCAGCACACAACCAAACTTACACTCTCACATCAAACAAGCACTCCCAATAAACATACATGAGATAGACACCTTGTAAAAGGACCATATAAATCATTATGTAAATATGGTGGCTCCTGTGATAGTGACAACTGTGTCTTAATTGGAGTCACCAACACCGATTGAATAAGCTATATGATTACAATCTATGGTACATCAATACAATAATAGATGTACATGCGTTTGTATGTATTTTCTAAGAATATGTTGAACATATAATGATGTACGTATATGTAAAAAGGTAAGTTCTTACATAGCTCAGTATCTTGACTTCTCTGGGAAGCAATCAGCCATGCTGCAATTAATGTGCAAAGACTATTCGTACACAAATATCCACTGCTGTGTATAACCAGGTAAACTCATTCATACTGCTGAGTGAACTGAAGCAATGTAGAGTAAACGAACTTGCCCAGGGTTCGACACCGCCGCACAGGATTCAAACCTACGTTCTCTCAGTCAAGAGTCTGGAGCTCTTACCGCTGCACTACTGCACTCTACCAAATGTATGTTTGTTGATGTCACTGGTTAAGTGATGTTCAGAAAAATCAACGAATTGTGGTTAAATAAGTGTTATGTTATGGTAAAGACATATTAACAACAAGTGATATTATGTTCTGTAAATACATGAGAATTGTTTTTGACATGTACTACTCTAATTTTTGATAAAACTTGTTTTGCATGTAAATTTGTGATCAGTCACCCGATGAGCCGGTTCATGAATATAAAAATTGACTGGTGCATCACCCACATTTGTTTGCATTTCATATGGCATGCTGGTAGTGTGAATATTTGTACATAATGATCCGTTGAGGTAAGAATATCTTAAATATATCAGTTTCCTGTAAAAGATATTGAGTGATAAAAGAGAGCAACTCTAATTAATAGGTTCCTGTAAACATGGAACGCGCCAACACCATGCAGAAATATATAAGTGATGATAAACAGTAAATAGACTGTGGGGTAACTTACAATATAACTTTTTTACGTAACAGACGTTTCTACAAATGTTCGTTGAGGCATATCTTCTTTAGGAAGAGTAGTAATGCATGACATGCAGGTGTTGTAAAGCCTGAATATGATATCTTAATTTCAGTAGTGATGAATAACTCGTAGCACCTATACCAAACGTTTATTGTAATAAAAATCACATGTTAAACTCACTGATCTATTTTAAATATCAAAATTTTTTATGGCTCAAGGGACCCATGCAGAGGCTCAGGGCACCCCACACATAGAGTGCCTTGAACCACTTCACATGCCTCCACTAATTTGCATATATTTATAAATGGACATATCCCAGCCTCATAAATTTCACGACCGTCTTAGAGGAGATACATATTTACAAGATTGTGCTAATCAGGGCTCAACATTAACGCTTGTCCAGGACAAGCACTTACCAATGTCGGACAAGTATATTGTCCAGGATACTTGTCCGATGGGACAAGTTGATTGAGTCACAATATTAACAGGGCTTGAAGTTGCTACTACCTCATTGCATTTGCGAGTATAATCTTACGCCTGGGACTAGATAAATTGCTTTAGTTGCAGTGTGCAATTTAGAACTGTCCATTAATTATTGTCCTGACCGTGTGGGTGACTGACATTTGGGTCCTTGCGATTGATATATTAATGGGCATTAGCCATCAAACAAATTGTGCATGATGCCACTTTAACCCATTGCTCTGCTTACGGTCTGCAGCAAAAGATTGATAAATTGTAGCAAGTTAATGATGACTGCCTAAAGCTATAGGTACGAAGTCCTATGCAGGCACCCCTGTACTATCCACCCTTATATCATCAGTTACAGAAAGGGGCGACTCTTAAAGAAATAGCTAGTTTTTTATTTGTTTAAAGTTTAAACTGAAATAATGTGTGCCTATGCAAAATTCAACATAAAGCCTGTGAGAATATATAAAGAGGAAAGTGGTCCTTATGTGAGTACTGTGTGAACATACATACGTTCAAAATAAATGTGTAGAATTTCGCAAAAGCATTAAATTGCTTAAGTAACTGTTATGGTTGTAAATATCAACAAAATTACCAGATAGCATGCATGGATAGGTCCAATTACATAACTGTATCTGAAATTTATTACAAATAATATTTTGTATTAGTAGCAGATAATTAAGAACATTGTACGTTGATATAAAATTGTGTTCAGTAAAATGCCTTTATATTTTAATCAGGTACAAGGAAGCAGTCTGTTCCTAGTTTTTAATTTATTAATTAATATAATGTTCTTAAGACTATGCTAACTATGTTGAAGGTATACTGCCTGCCAAGTTGTGTTTAGTAAGTCTGTAACAACATTTGTAATTTGGAAGGTACAACCCCAGAGCCAGTTATGGCAATAACACTGGCATTTTATGTTTAAAGCAATTTTTTTGGTGGGACAAGTAAATTTCTGTTGGGACAAGTAAACAAGAATTAGTACTTGTCCTACTGCGCAACTACTTCATGGAAGTTAATGTTAAGCCTTGCTAATTTAAAGTTAAGAACTATATTATTTTTGGTTTATTGCTGAAAACGTGAAAAATGGCTCATGGTTCCCCACCTTCCCCTAGTGATGGGTCCCCAACTTCCCCTACCAATCATGCATCCAATTATTTATTTGCCACTTTAATACAAACCTAATCAAATTCTTCTGTGTGCTAAATCTCTAACACATATTTCTTCAAATTTCTGCAACAAACTGAACATTACAAAAGTTGTTTTGAGTGAAGTTCGTACAAAAATAGACCAGCGAAATCCAAATCTTATGCTTGCATAAAAAAACGTGCGTGCTATCTGCTGTGTAAGCCGTTCGCTTGTCATGTGAATCAGTGTGAGATCAGACAGTGTATTAAAATATGCCAGGAGCATTAGAACACAAGATTTCAGTGACACAAATTTTGACCTGGAACAAATTTTCTGGTCGTGAGTATACATCAAGCACAATGCAAGATACTCATGCAAACATGATAATCTGTTCCTGTAAATCAGACATCCATCAAATAATTTCTTTCCAGCCACAATAAAAGAGCGGAATTCTCTACCGCCAAGCATTGTTTCATGTAAATAACTGAAATTATTTCAGACTAATCTCATCCAACAAGTAAAAACTTAAACCAACCAAGCCACCATACACACTGGCATGATATGAGGAGTGTGGAGGTACTAGCACAGCGATAAGAGCTCCGGACTCTCGACTGAGAGAATGCGGGTTCGAATTGTGTGCAACGGTGTCGAACCTTGGGAAACTTAATTTATTTTACATTGCTCGAGTTCACTCAGCTGTATGAATGAGTACCTGGTTATAGACAGTGGTGGATATCTGTGTACGAATAGTATTTGTGCATTAATTGCAGCATGGCTGAATGCTTTCCAGAGAAGTCAAGATGGTGTTCGATTGAACAGATCTGCCAGGGAGTAAAGAGTAATGCGCTTTGAGCAGTCCTGAGGACTGGATACTATGCTATGTAAGAACTTACCTGTTATATGTCCATATGACATTTTGCCAGTCAAGTTACAGATACAGACAGGTACAGAAACCAATAATTTAAGACAGTAGTATCCCAGACCCAGTATCGCATATTTTGCTTTTAAAAATCGAGGCAAGGTTGCATGGATGAGATAACGGGGTGGTAATTATTAGCAGGAAGTACACTATGTTCCATTCTAAATCCATATTGAATGAATGAATGAACGTTTATTCAACAACAACAACAACATAATACATGCACGGTATGGTTTGCTGCTGCTGCTGCTGAAAGGACATAGCTGAAGTCAAAGACTTATGTGTTGCTATGGCCTACTCGAACTAAGAAAACTGAATAAATACAACATGAATTATAAATAAATCACAAAATAATATTCACAACTCATATATAAACTGTTTACTATAGTGCTTGTGTTACTATTACATGGGTTTAACAAAACATCACCTTCAATTAACAATTCACAAATATGTAGAAAGTAATGACAACTTGATTGCTTTTTTAAATTGTGTTAAACTTGGAAGCTGAGTCAATTTATTTGATAAATTGTTCCACGTTTTTATACCCTTGACGGTGATTGACAGCAGTCGGAGGGTGGTGTTTGTCTTTTTAACATAGAACAATTTGCTTTGTCTGGTATCATGTACCGGTATGTGTATAGCTGCGGTTGGTTCAAATAATGCTTGAACACGACCATTTAAAGAATGGTTGTTTGCTTTATAGAGTATGATCATAGTCTTGTATTTAACTAAATCATGAAATTTAAGCATGTTTGAGAGATGGAAAAATACAGATGTATGATCATGGTAATTAAGATTATAAATAATCCGTATAGCTTTTTTCTGTAACATAAATAGTTTTCTGAGTCTAGATTGATAAGTATTTCCCCAGATCTCACAGCAATATGACATATGTGGTTCAACAAGTGAATTATATAATGTGTGTAACGCTTGACAATCAAGAACATGCCTAGTTTTATACAAAACTGCTATGTTTTTTGATTCAACCATTTTTATGTGTTCTCTCCATGTTACGTTTTCGTCAATGGTTACTCCAAGGAATTTAGTATATGATACCTGCTCAATGTTTTTCCCATTCAAAACTATATTCACATCTGTTCTAGGTTGCTTTTTATTGTTGAACATTATAAAATGTGTTTTGTTCACATTAAATGATAATTTGTTCGCTCGAAACCACAGGTCTAGTTTTTTAGTTCGTTGTTAATAACAGTGCTACTTCATCTGTGTTACTAGGGGAATAAAAAATGTTTGTATCATCAGCAAACAAAATAATATCAAGCAATTTTGAGACTTCACACATGTCATTTATGTACAGAATAAATAATAACGGGCCAAGGATTGAACCTTGCGGGACTCCACACTTGATTTCCTTTTGTTCTGAGTTACTGTTGTTATAGCATACATATTGTCTACGGTTGGTTAAGTAGCTTTTTATCCAGGCCAGAGCCAGACCCCTTATTCTGTAGCATTGCAATTTACTTAGCAGTATGTTGTGGTCAACAGTGTCAAAGGCTTTTTTTAGGTCGATAAAGACCCCAATCATGCTTTGGCATTTATCCATTGTGGATGTAATTTTTTCGACAAATTCTGTTAAAGCTAGTGAAGTTGAGTGATTACTTCTGAAGCCATATTGCCCATCTGTCAATATGTGTTGTGTTTCAATGAAAGACCTTAGCCTTTTGTTGAATATTTTTTCAAGTATTTTTGAAAATTGGGATAAGAGAGATATAGGTCTATAATTAGAAAATTGAAAACGATCTTCTGACTTAAATATAGGAATTACTTTTGCTAATTTCATATCATTTGGAAATGATCCGCTGATTAAAGATCTGTTAAAAATGTGAGTTAGCGGTTGTACAGTTTGCTTTATTACATGCTTAACTGTTCTCATGCTGATTTCATCGTGTCCGTATGAAGTTTTACTTTTGCACCCAGACACAATTTTGAATACTTCTTGCTCAGTAACGGGGGACATATACATTGATTGTGATACAGTACGTTTTACATAGTCGGTTGGCTTTGTTCCCGGGCAGGGTTCTATGAGGTTGGATAATTTAGTACCTATATCGACGAAGAAATTTTTAAAATGATTAGCTATTTCTTTATTTTCTAATACTACTATGTTATCGCCAACATGAAACTTGTTCAAATATGTGGTATCAGATTTTCTTTTACCTATTATGCTGTTAAGAGTTGCTCTGATATTAGTCTTACAATCGTTGAGTTTTTTCTGTAATATTTTTTCTTTTCTAGATGTAATAATTTTGTTAACTTATTTTTGTAATTTTTGTAGCGGATTTCTGTTAATTCTGTCCTATTCTTTAGAAACGCTAAGTACATGTTATTCTTCTTTATGCAAGCGTTTTTTAGCCCTCTTGATAACCAAGGTTTATCATTCTTTTTTGTCTCTCCTGAATACGTTGTAGTTTTTACAGGACAGGCATCGTTATAAGTATTATTTAGTATTTGCATAAAGCGCGAGAATGCTAAATCAGGGTTTGACTCATTCATTACAGTGTCCCAGTTTGCATAATTTAAATCGTGTTTAATGAGTCCTCATCTAACGTTCTGTTATATTTATATGTTGGATCATCGTTAATAACCGCATAAGTGCTGTTGTCACACAGGACGAAAATTGGCATATGGTCTGTAGCATCGCTTAAAACAATGCCACACATTTTGTTTCTACACAGTTCAGAACAGAAAATGTTATCTATTATACTAGCAGTCGTGCTTGTTACTTGTGTGGGCCTGGTGATCAAGGGATATAATCCAGAGCTGAACATTTGATCAATGAAATATTTTGATTCAGCTTGCTCTTCGCAGTGCAATAGGTCTATATTGTAATCACCACATATATACACGATTTTGCTGGTGAGATTTCCCAGTATGAATGAGAGATTGTCATTAAATTTGCTGATGCTGGTATTCGGTGCTCTATACATACAACCGACTTTGATTTTTTTCGTGTTTCTAATTTGTATCTCAATAAAGATGCTTTCAAAACAGTCATCAACAACATACGATATATTCCTTAAACAAATATCAGAAGACTGGCAATTGTTAAGTAGAGATTCACACACATATATGGCAACGTCGCCACCGTGTTTGTTTTTTCTGGAATTACAGTACAGTTTGTAACCCGAAAATACGACATCGTTACAGTTTACTTTACTTCCGTCCCAATTGTTTTCTTTTAGCCACGTTTCTGATATAACAATTATATGAAATTTATACTCCATGCTTTGGATAGTATCTTTAATCTTGGGTAAGTTAGCTTTTAAACTCCGAGCATTAAAGTGTATCATACTCAGTTTGATTGGCTGGTTTTTGCCAACACTGCTAAAGTTTGTTGAAAATTGTGCTGGGGTGTAGTATTTACATTGCGTTACACTGATTCAGTTGTCTTGAATGTGGGAACTTCGAGAATGCATAAAATATCAAAGGGCTTTGCGATTAGCCCCCTCTGTCTCAGAAACACTGCCAATTGTCTGTTTAGAAATAAAATGTTTTGTTCACAGGTTTTTTTAATAGAATTTACATTTCACTGGTGCATGCAGCATTAAAATAGCAAACAATGTTACAGGTTATTAAGTGCAATTTGGTGGACAGTATGCCTTCAACAACTCTACTACAGTGTATTAAAACACTCAAGTAGTTTAAGTTGTATTTTATTAAGAATAAGACATGTAGTAATCAGTACTGGGGCCGAGTACATTTTCCTGAGTACGAGTACTTTGACAATGGATGAGTATGAGTACGAGTATGAGTACGAGTATGAGTACAAGTACATTGCTAAAAGCTGAGTACAAGTACAAGTACGAGTACATTTTCTCATGAGTACGAGTAAAAGTAAGAGTACATTTAAAAAAATGTAAATATTAAATAATAATTAATTCATCTAATTTATATAACTCAACACAAGTGAATATGCAATGGCAGTTGATCAATGTTTTGTTATGAGGAAAACTGTGAAAAACCTCTATTTCATTGGCATTCATTTCAGTGGCATCCAATGATCTTATCTATTTGCCATTGCAGCGAATGAACATGAGTTGTTCAAGGTTGAGTTTTAATTAGCCTGCACTGTTTAGGGCAGAATACTTAGAAGTTTGCAATTTATATTTTCTGATCGTGGTTTTAGAGAGGGTTAGCACATGTCCATATAACAGGCTCAAAATCTCCTTTGGACCTTTTAGCCAGGCTGCAGGCACAGAATTATACTACTATAGGAGGCAGTCTGACTTGAGCCACCTTATACTTCTACAGAGGAAGACTGGCAGTTCTTGTTCTTAGCTACATGTAGAAATTAAACATTCGAAAACGCTAAATATGTTTAAGCATAAAGCCAGGAGCTTTATAATTGGCATTAACTAAAGTTTAAATCTAATTACATATTGTAAGAAATTTGCTTGTGAATTTGTTCTTATATTGGTACAACATCTCTAGCTTTAATTTACAAAAGTCGTAAACCTGAAGCTATTGCAATTGAATGCAACATTTATATACGTAATATTATGTATGTGGGAGTAACCTATATGAGTTTGATTTAATTGGCTACCAGCTCGATAAGTTATACTTCTCTGATAGCCACCTCATCTGTGTTACATTGCTCTTGAATTGTGTTGTATATTATCTGGATGAGGAAATAAATTTACTTACTTAGCAGTTAGCACTGTCACCCAGTGTCCAGTGACATGGTCTCCAGACTACATCAAAGACATTTCCTGTCTAAATGGTGGGTTAGCTGCTAATTGACTCTTTATGGACATCCTGGTGGCTTAATTAAACAAATAGGTTTATGGCCTGAACTGATAGCCCATGATTATTGTGCTATAAACAGGGTGTTTCTGACTGGAAAAAGATGCTGCCTGTTGCCAAGTTTTGGTATCATAGTCATCGTTATCAGAGAATGAGGTTGTACTATGTGTATGGATGGTAAGGTGGTATTCTATCAAAAATAACAAAATGTTTAAAAAATAGTTGAACATTTAATTATTTCAGGAAAGTTTCATTTTATAACTACAAATAAATATATTTTCCCCAGTACATATTGAGAAAGTACTCAGATGTACTCTTAATGTACTCGTAAAATCTGAGTACAATGAGTATGAGTACAAGTACGAGTACGAGTACGAGTACATGACCCATAAGTTTTGTGAGTATAAGTACGAGTACGAGTACTTCAAAAATGTACTCGAGTATACGAGTACCAAGTATTTCCGCCCCAGGTCTGGTAGTAATATATTTATACTGTGGGAAAAATTAATTAACAAAGAGCAAGACTACCGGTAATTGTGTTTTGACTTTGAACATCCAAGATCTATGCGTCCACCCTAGGTCTTCACCCTGCGCTACCAACTGCCTCTATCCCTTCCAAGTACCAGACGATTGTTATCAGCAATGCAGACAAGATGGGCTTCTCATCAAATGTTAAGAGATTCAGCAGTTTAGTCATGGTAAGCCTGCATTATTTGATATCATTTTAGTACCGTAAAAGGATATAATTTTCTGACAATGCTGCCACATTTGTTTTAGCAACGTTTGGTAATTTAAGTTGTTCTTCCACCTGGTTTCCTTTTACCATAAGGTTCAGCTCCTGTTGCACTACTCTGTTGCCCTCCACTACTCCCTGTCAGTAGCCCCTCCTCACCCTTTCATCTTCTTCCAACTTTCTCAAATCCCTCATGTATGTCAACAGCTAGAGTCTTTCCCTTTCTCTTGTAGCCATGGTATTTCTTCGCCCGTCTTTGGTAGTCTGCCTGCCACGATTCTGATCGAGTGATCAGCCCGTATCATCTGACTTAAATTTGGCATGTCCTTGATGCAGATATACTACAATCGTTTTGTAGAATGATAATCCAGGACCTCTCACCTATGTTATTGAATCAGCTGGTGACAAATGCAACACGTTCGTGTCAAGGAAAGGAGTGGGTGGTCTTGCTGTCAAGGTATGTTTAAGATTTTGTACTGGTTATGTTTTAATATGTAATTGAATTACACATGCTATGGTATAGTTTATTATTTTGTTCATGATTTTAAAAGTCAGTAATTTATATAATATAATACCATTTGTCTCGATGTTAATTGGATATCCAATCTTCAGTTTGGGGAGCAACGTATAATTTGATCTATGTGAACATCACATTTTAAAGTCTGTATCCATTTGACATTACACACAAGATATTGAGATTGTGTTTAGATTTCTTCAATGGAGTGTCATTCTATAAGTTCTCAGGCCAGTCACCTTTAGCTGCACATGTGTCAGGGCAGGTGTCTGGTTTCATCTGTGCATTTAATTATCTAACTGCTACAGGACCGACGTCTAGCAAGACCACCAGCCTCAGTTGGCCCTGGAGCAGCTGCTTATGGCCTGCCAAGTATGTTACAATCCCGGCAAGATTTCAACAAGTCCCGTACTACAGGACCATTCCACCAACCAATCGCAAAGAAGTTGGAGCCGCGAGGATTTCCTGCTCCTAATGAATATGATGTATGTACTGACAGTTTCCATTAGTCAGAGCATTCACTTGCTAATTGATGGGTTTACCAACAGTTAGTTCCACTTAACAAGTTCCTGATTGATCTGTGTACCAACAGTTAGTTCCAATTAACAAGTTCCTGATTGATCTGTGTGCCAACAGTTAGTTCCAATTAACAAGTTCCTGATTGATCTGTGTACCAACAGTTAGTTCCACTTAACAAGTTCCTGATTGATCTGTGTACCAACAGTTAGTTCCAATGAACAAGTTCCTGATTGATCTGTGTACCAACAGTTAGTTCCAATTAACAAGTTCCTGATTGATCTGTGTACCAACAGTTAGTTCCAATTACCAAGTTCCTGATTGATCTGTGTACCAACAGTTAGTTCCAATTAACAAGTTCCTGATTGATCTGTGTACCAACAGTTAGTTCCAATTAACAAGTTCCTGATTGATCTGTGTACCAACAGTTAGTTCCAATTAACAAGTTCCAGATTGATCTGTGTACCAACAGTTAGTTCCAATTACCAAGTTCCTGATTGATCTGTGTACCAACAGTTAGTTCCAATTACCAAGTTCCTGATTGATCTGTGTACCAACAGTTAGTTCCAATTAACAAGTTCCTGATTGATCTGTGTACCAACAGTTAGTTCCAATTACCAAGTTCCTGATTGATCTGTGTACCAACAGTTAGTTCCAATTAACAAGTTCCTGATTGATCTGTGTACCAACAGTTAGTTCCAATTAACAAGTTCCTGATTGATCTGTGTACCAACAGTTAGTTCCAATTACCAAGTTCCTGATTGATCTGTGTACCAACAGTTAGTTCCAATTAACAAGTTCCTGATTGATCTGTGTACCAACAGTTAGTTCCACTTAACAAGTTCATGATTGATCTGTGTACCAACAGTTAGTTCCAATTAACAAGTTCATGATTATATACAGTTTCTATTAATCTTATTATTAATTTGTGTGACTGTTAATGTGTTCATATGTGAATATAGCAATGCAGTCTTCACTGATATTCCTTGCTGCTCCTTCCATCTTCTATGTTCACATAAATTATTATACACAGCTGTTTCCTCAATGCTGGTGCTTCATACAGTCATGTACTCTTTGTCACAGTCATTTACTCTTTGTTACAGTCATTTACTGTTTGTCACAGTCATGAACTCTTTGTCACAGTCATGTACTGTTTGTCACAGTCATGTACTGTTTGTCACAGTCATGTACTCTTTGTCACAGTCATGTACTGTTTGTCACAGTCATGTACTCTTTGTCACAGTCATGTACTCTTTGTCACAGTTATGTACTCTTTGTCACTGTCATGGACACTTTGTCACAGTCATGTACCCTTTGTCACAGTCCTGTACTCTTTGTCACAGTTATGTACTCTGTCACAGTCATGTATTCTTTGTTACAGTCATGTCCCCTTTGTCACAGTCATGTGCTCTTTATAACTGTCATGTACTCTTTGTCACAGTAATGTGCTCTTTGTCACAGTCCTGTACTCTTTATCAAAGTCATGTATTCTTTGTCACAGTCATGTGCTCTTTGTCATTGGCAGGTCCTGAAACACAAGAATAAATATGGAAACATGATTGCTGGTGCAGCATTCCGGTCGAGAACTAAACGCAGCGTGAATTTCAAAGATGAAGATGAGAGCGACAAACCTGCCCCATGTAGGCTTACCTTATTTACTCTCTTCACAACTTGTCAGTGTTTGTTAAGACTAACAGGATCACACATACATGCACGCACATGCATGCACGCACATTGCACAGTATCACTGTATCTACGTAAAAAACAGGATTTTATTTTGTTGATATTGTACACTATATCTGGGATCATCCTTATCAATATGGTCGTAATGGTTTAGACCTAAAGGTACTAAAGGTGGTATTCAATTTTTCAATGATATCCATGTAAGTCAATTAACTCAATTTGTTGCAAAGTTACGGGTGGATGAATTGATCCAACCGAAGAATTTAGGTTTTGAGAAAATTGAGTTTAAAGTTGCACACAATTCAACCATAGCAGTGGATCATTTATAAGTGCTGCTGCTCACTGCTATGTATACTATGAAAGAAACGTTGTGTAGGGGTTTGGACAGTTTTTGTTTGTTTTTCCAAATGCAAGGATCAGCATCAAACTTAGTCTTTATATTTCAAATCACATGCCACATGCAAGAAAATGAAAATTGATGCTTACACCCTACAAGGGTATTTTTTTTTCTGAGATTGGCCAAGTGTACCTTGTGGAAACATGCAAACACACACACGTTTGCATCTTGCTTGCCATCTTAGCTCAGAGTAGTGCTATATATGTTAATTATGTGTAATGATGCTATAGCTTGTAATATTAAATTACATGCTATATTAACATCATTACTTAGACTTAGACTTAGTTCCTCCTGTTCCTTTCGGGACATCAGGCGATGAGCTTTCTCCATCTACTACGGTTTTCGCAATTTCTTTGGCCTCATTCTAAGTAATTTCCATTTCTGCCAGATCTTCTTTAAATGTCTTGTGCCAGGTCTTAGTCGGCCTTCCTCTCCTTCTGTGTCCACCTTTAGGCACCCACTCCATTGCTACATGTGCCATTCTCTCTCCTGGTAGGCGTAGAATATGTCCCGCTAATCTCCGTCGACAAGACTTAACTATGTCATGCAGGCTATCCAGACCTGCCCTCCTCACGACTTCTTCATTGGTGATGTGCTCTCTCCATGATATGCCCAATATGAACCGGAGACATCGCCGGTAGAATATGTCTAGTTTTCTGGATATCCTCGCCGTATTCTTCCACGTTTCACAGGCATATATTGCTGTTGGTATTACGATTGACGTGTCAAGATGTAGTTTTATGTCCTATCTGATGGTGGTACTGGACCATATTGGACGTAGTCTTTGGAACAGTGCTGTTGCCTTGCCTTGCCTATCCTCACTCGCTCATCATTACTAGACATAAATTGCCATCTAGCTAAACTTGGCTAATTTAACTTTACCAACATTATTAGTGATAGTAAGATATTAATTTTCATTAAATCAAGTTTTGTCAGCAAATCTAGCTAATGTTTCTGATGTTCATAACACACGCACGCACGCACGCAAGCATGCAAGCACGCACGCACGCACGCACGCACGCACGCACGCACGCACACACACATATGGTGATGATACGTTGTCTCTGTCACTGTTTAGGGCAGTACAACATCAAAGAAAAACTTGTGAAAGACAGTGTGAAGGTTCCATATTCAAGCTTCAAATCAACAACTACCAGAAAAATGCAAAGAGACCCACCAGATGTAAGTACAACTTGACTTGGTGCTGATATGACAAAGAACATTTTCACGAAGGAACTTTACTTGTAAATATTGTTTTAATTTTTTTAATATCCTCTTCATACCTAGCTTGTGTCACATAGGGTTTGTCCAAGATCTCACCAGTTTCCTCTGACTTGGGCATTTCCTGCAGCCAGTCCAGCTGGCTTCTGTTCACCCCACATGGTTTGTTGCAATGCTATTTTTTTCTGTGACCTCTTCCCTGGCTGTTCATTCTGTAGACATGTCAAGGATATACCCATCTTCTCCATTTCAGGATGTGGCAGATGTTTTGTTCTTGTCTGTTGTTGTTTAGGCATTTGTTTTGGCATAACACAATTAATTTTCTGTGTGAAAAAAAAAAAAAAAAACCTTAACCAAACCATCATAGCAGGTATTCACTGTCAATGTTCTGTCTTGGTCAGTATACATAATTATGTACTTTATGTTTGAAGTTCCCCGGGCCAGGTGCATACGCACCCTATGAAACAGTTCATCCAGTCGATAAAATGGGATTTCCGTGAGTACAACTCAGTTTATTTTGAGTCCATTTGTGTGTGGTAAATTGTTTGTACACAAGCATGGACACACACATGCATATACACATGCATACATCCATGCAGCATACACACATCCACACAGTCACATGCACACACACGCACACAGTAAATACTTTTTAGAATCATGTTTAATTAGAATATGAGTGCCTTATTCTGTTTAGTTCAAACATTTGTTTTAAATCAGATAAGAAGTAATTTTGTTGAAGAAACATTTCATTGTGAAGTATGTATATTTGAAATAGATACAAAAGTTAAAAGTTTATACAAAAATCTGAGTACCTGTACTTGTGACAATTTGAAACCTCCTTCAAAATGAATTTTGATGTGCTTGACTGCGTGCGTGCATGCGTGCGTGCATGCGTGCATGCGGGTGTGCGTGCATGCGTGCGTGCATGCATGTTGCATGCGTGTGGGTGCGTGTGTGTATGGGGGTGTGTGTGGGTGTGTACGTGTAATTGTGTGCATGCCTGCATGGGTGTATGCGTGCGTGTGTCCATGCATGTGTCTGTACAATTGTGTTTTTTGTAATTAATTAGTATTGTGTTTACAGGAAGAAGCACTATTTATGCATATCAGCCCCAGCCATGCCTCTGCCGAAGACGCCGCCAATGCCCGGTCCCGGTGCTTACGATGTAGTCAACTATGAGGGGCCACCAAAACACTTTATGTCTGGCTCTGCATTTGTGTCGGCAACCACCAGGTGGCAGCCCCTGGAGGGAGCAACGAGAACTAACATGCCAGGTCCAGGTCAGTGACGTTACTGTTCGTCTCCATAGCAACCAGTCATACATTGGACACATTCGAATCAGAGTTGCTAACAAATGCAAATGTATTTTAATGTGCATTGCAGTGTGGAGCATTTGAATGTTCATCCAAGTGTAGCTGTGAAACATTTTCTGTGCATTTGCAGTCCGACTTCCAAACATATTATTTGTTCTGATGCCCAGTAAAATGCAATTCAAAATGACAAATGCAGACACAATTGTTTGGATAAATTATTGAAAAGTGCCACCCCTGATATACTAGATACAATTTTACAGTATTGCTTACAAATTTAGTATGAAAATAAAACATTTAGAATTATTTCAAATGCAATTACAAATGCATAACCGCAACGATTTCACTTGAATGCAGCCCCAAAACGTTTTCAATTATATTTCAATGTGTTCCTGGAAATAGGCGTTTGCATTTAAATAAATTAAAACATTTGCATTCAAAAGCATTGACATACATTTGTTAACGAGTCTGGTTTGAATCAACATTATTATTTTAGCAGCAGGTGAAGCTGCATGTAATGTAGACCAGCCATTGACACTTGTTGCTCTGTGCTGGTTATAACTGAATACACATTCCATGTACAATCTGAACTATTTGGTTAAGTCGTTATCCCATAGCGCTTTCATATTACTGTAGTATTGTACAAGAATATGATGTTCCATGTGCAATCTGAACTATTTGGTTAGGTTAATATCATAGATCCTTCATGTTATTGTAGTGTTATGCAAGAAAAATAAGTAAACTAGCACGGGCCCTGGAATATGTTCTTTAATTCTGGTGTGAGTCTGCCTTATGCTGACTGCTTCCATTTGTCTCAGCACACCTTATCTGTACAGAAACTGCAAAGAAACCTCCAGTACTGCCTCACTGTATTTCTCTTCTGTTGCACCTGTATATAGAGTGGCTTAGCTATGTTAGGTGAGATGGTGCTGTTACCTTGAAGAATGTATCCCTCCCCCGCATCATTGCATCTGTCTCTTTCTGGTGTAGGCCGTTGTATGTGCCAAGCCGCCTGTCATGTTCACGTGGTAAACACTATTGATTTCTTGTGTGCATGCCACCTGATTTGGCCACTGTAGTGACGGACTCAATGTCAACTACATGTTATTGTCGTGTGTCATTTACTGGCTCACAATGCAATTGTGGTGCAAAACTGCTCTAGCAAAACATGAATCTGCTGTGTACACACGCAAACACTGCTGCTCATTTAACGTGTACACAGGCACTTTATGCAGGCATTCACAGCACTCTGTACTATATGGGTTGACTGCAGTGATTAGATCCGAGTGTCTGATGGCCACTCCAGTCAATTGGTCCTAGCACAATAATTAGTGTCTAATCAGTATGTCGTACACAATTCACATGTTATTCCACTGGTGACAGTGTCTTCTGTTGTGCATTGTGACCCCTGACCGTCGAAGATGTAAAAGAAATAATGACAAATGACAGTCACCGAGACTTGTCATCAGATAGTAATCATCAGTTGGCAGTATTACGTTGTCATCACTGACATCACCTGTCGTAACAAATGTAATTCATATCTTCAATTCTCTGATCATCTTATAGATTTCCTGTCCATTGGGACCACTTGTTTTGGATTGCGAGTTCATTAATGCTATGAATACACATAGTGACCTATGAGGTTATGACCCAGTATAAATGGTAGAACCACGTTCTGACTTGATTTAGGATCTGAGGCTCACATAACAGACATCCACACAAACGTACACATGCAGAAATGCATACACACATGCACACACACACACAAACGCACGCACGCACACACACAAACGCATGCACACACAGACACTCACAGACACACACAAGCACACACAAGCACACACACTCACACGCACACACTCACATGCACATACACACACGCACACACATTCACACACACAAACACACACACACAACCACCTATGCACACACACCTAGTAGTAGTAGTAGTAGAAGTAGTTGTAGTAGTAGTGACTGTGGATGAATGTTTCCTGCGTAACTGTTATTTATGTAATTTCAGCTCATTATCGTCCCGCCAACGTTGGTAAGCAGTCGTTTCTCTACAACTCAGCAGGAAGATGGATATGATCCTTACTGGGAACATCAATTCAAGCACCACATGACAACAGTTTTATGATGTCAGTTTAATGTCGAGGTCCGCATTCCGCCTAAGCGAGCTGAGTTGTTATTCTCGGAATGTAGCGGTGCCACACAGAAATGGAATGGTTCTCTTGTACAATGTACATTGCATGTCTGAAATACTAATGTTATTCACTCTCCTGGTTTTATAGCAGACGATCCCCACGGAATTCTAAAAAGAATAGTTGTTATGAATAATCTTGAACACTGGTATGTACTTGGTAAGTACTAAGCTGTGTGTGGAAAACACCGAAAAATCTTGAACACTGTTTGGTATGTATTTGGTAAGCAATGTGGAAAACACCAAATCTGGAGGTAGTTTGGTTAAGGCAGCAATAAGAAATGTGATCACACGATACATCAGTGCTGACATGAAATTACTGTACAGTTTTATGTGGTGAATGTTTGTGCATGATTGATGAATGATTGATTGGAAATACTGCTGATGGCTGAATATCACACTGGAATAAACATCTGTGATGGAACAAAGTATGAGCAAAATTTATGGACGAGTTATCAATACTTCCTGCTGTTGGTTCTGGTGCTATTTATCGGTTGTGTGTTGGCATGTAATTACAAATATGTGGTTTTATATGTACCTGATCGTTGGAGAAACATTTGTGATTGTGTATTTTACTGCTGGTGACTTTGCAGTAGTGTCATTAGTTTGATCTGTGACACTGTTTCTTACAAACAGCCATGATTGTTGGTTTTATGGGATACACCATAACTAACACACACAAACAAGAACTGATTTTCTACTGTGTTGCAAAATGTGATAGCAAGACTTATGAAGATAGCCATTGAAGGGTGTGCCAAAGCACTAGTCCTTTTATATATTTATACCACTGTTCGTGTGTATACTGTTTTCATTGTTATGGTAAGTTTGTTACACGTTGTTCGCTTGGCGTGTAACTGTGAATACGCAACATGCAAAATGTGCAGCACTAAAGCTTATTGTGTTAGTGGAGTTTATGAAGTATGTCTAGTTATTTGTGTTAAATAACCACACCACCGTATGTACAACAACAACAACAGGTCTACATTACCTCGGCGGCTTCAGTTGCATTACTTGACGTTGTCTTGTAGTTTAAGGAGTCACACAAGTTTACAAAGTCCAAAAATATGTTAAGCATTACATGGGGTGGGTTTGAACGTCACCACATACTATGTGGAAAATAAGTTGCTGCAGTGGCACCATCTAACAAATGAAACAATTAAAACTGATGCTAATAATAATATTTTTGGCTTGTACAAATTGCAAGTCCGACACCAAGTATTAGTGGGTGCAGAGGGAGGGGTTGAACCATTGCCAAACACTTAACTTTTTTTGACTTTGTGAACCTATATGAGACCATCCTAAACAGTGTATGACTCCTCTGTAATCCTTCCTGCCTATGCTGAAGTTCTGTCCATTTTTAGTCCTTTGTTGATTACATGTGTTGTTATCCAAAATAGTGGCTGTTGTACTTTTGTTAGTCTGACGAACAGTTAACTATCCATATAAGCATACATTTATAATATGAAAATATATACATATCCATGTTTCCAGTGTGCCAGTATGTGTCTTATGTGTATGTGTGTACTTTGATGTCAGAGCAGTATTCAACTGAAGGGGATTTCAAGCCAATTTACAGATATAATAGTATAATTTTAACAAGAACTGCCATCACCTGTGAGGTAACTACTGGTTGCATTATTCACTAGATTGGCTCTTAGTAGTAAATATGGTGTTATATACGTGTTAAAAATGCAAACATGATACTCTGAAATGTATATATAAATATGCAATATTATAGTTACAATGGCTTGTAATACTTGTTGAGCACAAGCCCCTGGTGTCGTTGTTGTGGACCCCACACAATATTGTATGTGTTAAAATGGAGGATTAAATTGTTGCCTTTGTTATTAGAGAACATTCTAGTTCATTTTAATGTGTTCATCTGTGAGTTTATTACTAATGGAGGGTCGACAAACTTTGGGATCTGCTTCATTTTTTGAAATCATGCATTCCAAAATGACATGTCGCTGAACCTTGCAGCAACACATTAACTCCAGATACATTCTCATTAATCAGTAATCAAATCTACGATTTACATTGCCTGACTCGTGAATTTAGTTTTACAATAGTCGCTGTCAGACTTCGAAAAAGTACTCTGTACATACTGAGCCGAATCCACAGCTGACAATTGAATCATCATCCAACTTAAGCAGCTACTTTCATAACAGGCTATTTGAAAAAGTGGCCTGTTATCTATCATGAGCAGCATCATCAGCAGATTATGGAATCGTTGTCTAGCCTGTGAATCTACTTTCAGAACACGCTCCTTGAAAATGTGCTTTGTAATGAGCAGATTATGGAATCATTATCTGACCTGCAAATCCACCTTCCCAACTAAACAGTTATTTCAATGTGTGCTATAATATAACTCCTCAATGTATAGTTGTATTACAATGTTTATTTTAATAGATGTTTTGTTATAGTAATAAATTAATAATGTACTTGTGTACATGGTTTGTTCCAACAGAAAACAGATGTTATATAAAGACAAAACTATTAAAACCCATTTACAAAGGAATGTCCAAATTATTGCTTTCAATGCAACACAACACATTTTACGCGATCCTGGAAGTGGCATTTATATTGGAATGAATGGAAATGCTAGCATGATTAAAATGCATTGACATGCACTCGTTGGAGAGCCCTGTGCGTGCATTTTGTGTGCATGCCTTCGTGCGTGTACATAATTTATATGGATGTTAATTCCATCCCTCCAGAATGTTAATGTATAGAACCGTTGACACGAGAAAATACACTAATTTCCTGTTGTTATGTCGCCTGACAGTGCAGTCAGATCGCTGTTATTTAACAGTAATGCACCCATGGTTTTGACATCAACATATTTTGATGCATCTGCCGGTTTACACTCATCTGTCCACGGAAGAAAACTCTGTTTACCGTTTCTCGTAGAAATGTTGATGCCATACCGTTGCTTCGTTTCCAGGAGACGTGTCAAGTGACAGGTTTGCGTCAGATAACGTGTTGCCATGGACACAACGTCACGTCGGCACCAATGTGCCACCACGGATCTATAACGCACGTTATATATTATAGGCCCGTCGAGCGATTGAGCTTATAGAAATGTGTAGTGACGTACTGAGTCAAGGCCTAATTGGCATCGTCAAGCGTTGGATGGTATTATGAAAATAAGTCTGTTATCAATACACACATCAATTAGGATGGAGGCCGCTATTGCACTATAAGAAATGCTAATGTGTATGCTCTATTACAACTGCTAGTGCTTCAGTTATGTTTATATTTCAGATGGTCGCATTTTTGCTGAGTTACTTATAAAGTAAAATTAAATGCGTCGAAACTAATTTCATGGAGGTGTGCCTATAATGTAAAAAAAGCCTTTACTCAATTAGCTTATCTAAAATTTAAAAAATGCAGGACACAAATGATGGTAACAATCTGGTAGTTTTTGATGTACACGAATGACTTCCTTCAACTAGGCCGTTCTGTACGTTACGTTTACAATAAATACCACTTAGTAGACCCCTAGATGAAATACTCGAACAGTGTTCTGTCGACAAATTGTCGCTTAATTAATTTACCGTCTGCAGTCTCAAGCAATCTGTTGGCACGAGTAATTCCTACAGCACGCAGAATCGTTGCTTTTATTCTAACACTAGCTTTATTTTCTGACTGTTTCGCGGGTGATGTTTATCTTTGACGACAGAAAACAAAGTTAATGGAGGAGTAAAAACCATGCTAAAATATCAGCCATAATCGCCAAGAATTTTTTTGGACACACAATTATAACGTGCCACATTTCGGCCGGTTTAAACGAGTATTTAATTGTCCGACTGTCCAGCGTCACATTGTCGTCTGACACTAGGATGATTAATCGCTCGTGTAGCCTATGCGGGCGTCAGGGTTGCAGTCTAGATAAGAGTGTTTCAGTTTTTATCATCAACAATTGTTGCATTAACCAGAGAAACATACAACTGTTTTGTTGTCCGCAGCAAAGATATATACTATATTCTCAGAAACACCTAAACATGACAGACAGTTGCGAGAACGGCCATTGCGTGTAATCACTGGCGTTTCGAAGTGGTTCCATAGGTTCACGTCGCAAACTCAGCGTAATTTTGAAATTTGTACTACACAAAAATAGACAATCAATGTATTTAAGTACGCGAGCATGTTCAGCTGATGAAATCTTGTACAGTTACAAAACGTTCCCCTTTCGATTCTGCAAAACGTGACTACAGCACAGGCAAAGTAGTGCTATGTTCAAGTCAACATATACAATCCCAGTATAATTTATACTCACCTATGCAACTCACATGTGGTATTAATACTACTGTTATTGGATTGATTTTGGCTGAAGTGAGTCGGTTCCGTTCAGTCGTGGTTACATTCGTCGGCAGTTCTGAGTAACGCAACGGGTCGCCATCAATTTGGCTCTACGGACGAGCGACCATTCGATCAATCGACCATCGTCGCCTTTCATTGTCACCAAGCTTTAATGGAACTATTCACTGGACGCTGTCTGTAATTCAGCTTCACCATAATGCCCTAAGTTGTCCGAAATCCATTTCGTTTAATACCAGCTGAGAGCCGGTGTGCAGCCCTAGTTATGGTACAACACGGCGCCTCCCATGCAGGGGCGATCGTCTCCCACATCGACTTCCTCAGTTCTAGTTGGACACAGCGTCTTCCTGGGGCGATCGTCTCCCGAGGCAGCCACCGAGTCTCCTAGTTCTGATAGAACACGGCGTCACCTGGGGGCAGTCATCTCCCGAGGCAGCAAAACTATATATAGCATTCTATAGAAAATATGCTAAATATAACATAGGGTTTGTGCACAATTTTGTAGAATGTTCTATAGAATTCTTTAGAAATTGCAGTGACTATAGAAACTATCCTACATAATTGCGCAAACATTTTATGTCATATTTCCTATTGCATATTATTCTATACAATTCTATATATTTTCTATAGAATTTTGTAAAATGATATAGCTTTATCGCTAAGGACCGGGGCGATCGCCTTCCACATCGAATCTCCTTGGTCTGGTAGGACACGGCGTTTCCCGAGGCAGCCTTCGACTCTCCTAATTCTGGTAGGACACGGCGCCCGCTGAGGCAGCCATTGACTCCTCGGGTTTCCTCTCCGGCTGTACGCTGCTGATCTTGCCGGTGGCCGGCACATTCAGCTCCATGGGACAGGTAGGCGGCGTGTCGTCGATGCACACCTTGAAGGAACCGTCGTTTCGGCGCTCGTCCTCGCCGCAATAGTGGTCGAGGAAGCTGGGGAAGATGAGCGCGACGGTGAGCGTGAGTCCGCCGACGCAGAACAGCACGAGCCCGACGAGTTTGCACACGTCCAGGTTGAAGTTGAAGGAGACGGCGCCGCGGTCGATCACCTCGACGTTGTCGGCGATGGCGCCGACGAAGACGGGCCTCTGCGGAACGAGGTAGCCGACGAGGACGCCAACGACCCCGAACACAAGGAAGTTGGCGCCGATCCACACGAACACCTTCCACCAGATGGCGGCGGCGGCGCAGCGGTGACGTCGGGAGCCGTTCGCCGACAGCAGGTAGCGCCCGGCGTCGTCCTCATAGATGTCCGGGTCCTTGTAGACGTGCGTCTCGTAGAAATTGTGCAAGTACGATTTGACACCAAAGTAGTCGGCGCAGCCCCGGACAGTCCCCGTCGCCTCGGCGTCGGCCGCCTGTCGCTCCGTCTCCTCGTCCACCTTCTCCATCGACACCGACCGTTTGAGGCGTTCTCTCTTCGTCGCACCGCCCGCACCCGGTCGCTGCTCTCCGCCCGTAGCACCCTCGCGACCGCTCTCCTGACCGCGAGTGACGGCGACATCGTCGGTCAGTTTCACACGCCGGCTATCGCCGCCGCCTACGTCGCCAGATCGGTCGGTCATCGTGGGGGCGTCGTCGGCTGGCTATCGGCCAAGAATAATTACTCGCGTTCTCCGGCGACGTGATGCTTCGTTGGTCCTGTTCAACAGACAAGCAAAGTTCTGTTGAAGCTGAAACACACCGGCGCAAACAAAATGCGACTGCAAGATCGATAGTGTTTCCCAGGCATTAGGTAATCTAATTGTCATGAAAATATTGACAACGAACGTTATCGATTCGTTTAACAGAGCACATGCGAAGTAGATAGATAAAATAAAAATCTAGTTGTTATCACGAGCCAATGCATTCAATTCATTATCTCAAAACAGGTGTATAAGACGTTACTCTGAATCGGATTTATAGGATGTTAGCAACAACGTCACTGAATAGCTGCCTCGTCGATGTAGAATACTGTTGACTTCGGGCGCATGAAAACAGTTATAGAGTAGGTGTGTGTACGTTATAACATATTAACATTAACACTTGGCCAACATGAAACTGACAAAGTTATACACAGGTCGGTGTAAAATGGTAGGCGACTAAATCAAAGTTTCATGTAGTTGGACAAACGAGTATATGGGTAGGCCTACATGACAAACGTAGTCCATAAATCGTAGACGACGAGTCATCAGCGTTCACACCGATGCAAATCAAAGCAATGGTATACTAATCTAAATATTACGTCTCTGAATGAAACTGACCAGTTATAAGGTAGCTGGTATATTTAGCAATTGATCGAGGGCACAAACACTGCGGCGTTATTGCAATGGCACGTGCAACGGCCTGCATTGGGTCTGATACGCATTGATTATTCAATGCAGTCCATACATTTCGTGGACGTCTGCACAGCGCTTAGCTGCATGACATTGCCTTTCTTGCCGATGCCGGATACATGTGAAATAAAGAGCTTACTTTGGTAGCGATCAGATACTCAGCCGGCTCCGAGAAACGCGCTGTTTACAACGCGGTCCGAGAAACGTTAGTGGATGGCCCGAGAAATGAGCACTGATTTTATTTGATGAAGCCATGTGTATATTAGCGGGCATTAAGTCAGCCGGTTTTTCTAGGAAGTGTTACCGATGTGCGATTTGTGCAATATGTCACACCGCGTGATATTAATTATAGTATAATATTCAATAGAGCAATGACGTCTTAACGTGTGGTTCCTGCGTCAAACCCGTTCCCAGAACGGTAGGCGTCAAAGGTGTTATAATCTCGCCGTGACGTAGCCTCGCCTTAGAGGACTGGCACCGGAAATGTCAGAACTACATTCAGAACGATGGCTCTTCACTCGGAAAGTTGGATAGTTGTATGTAGAAAGTGGACATATGCATACCATTTTATTTATAAGGTCTATCAACGTAGGTTATCATATATTTCGAATGTGCAGGCGCTATTGCTCTATTATAAGAAAATATCAACCGTACGCAAGAGTTAGGCCTTCTTGTAAAGGCCTAAACCTCATGTGAGAAAATTGAGATGAATATTATTTTTAGAAAGCCCAAGAATATGGCCTACTACGACACTGAAAATATTAACATCGTGACCAGAAAAGGAACTATTTAATTATTTTGAAGACGGTTTTAAATACCTTGCCTCCTGGTTCACCTCTATATCCAAAGACATCAGGACCAGGAGCGCAATTGCATGCCATGTACTTAACTAACATGATGTAGTATCGAAATCTACATACCCACGCAATATCAAGTAGCGGCTGTTCGTGACAACAGTGGCGTCTATGCTCCTGTGCGGATGCTAAACAATGGATGCCAACAAAGACATTCAAAACAATTTGATGGGTGAGGAGAGTTGGGAGATCGTATGCCTAATCCTATTTGTTTAGTCTCCTTCGTTTTTTGCGATATCCCCAGTAATCTCAGATCATCTGTTTCACAACGACTTTTTGTTCCGAAAACCAAGCTTAATATCGGCAAACGTGTTTTTCTGTAGCTGCACCAAAAATCTGGAATCAACTCCCTATCGTTTTAAAATCATCTGAGACTATAAGTACCTTTCGTAAAAAACTGAAGATTAATTTATTTGAAATTGCATTCCCACCCAAACCTTCGGCGGTCCCTTGCTCCAATGACGACTCTTTCTTGTCCCTGTTAACGATTTTGCCCAATGAGTAAATGAGTGATCCATGTGTGTGTGTGCGTGTGTGTGTGTGTGTGTGTGTGTGTGTGTGTGTGTGTGTGTGTGTGTGTGTGTGTGTGTGAGTGTGTGTGTGTGTGTGTGTGTGTGTGTGTGTGTGCGTGCGTGTGCGTGCGTGCGTGCGTGATTTCGTTCGTGCGTGCATGCGTGTGTGTGGATTACTTTCACGTTTTATTTTGCATTATCAGAAAAAATAATTATTCAATAAGCAAAAGTAAACTTAAATGCAAATATATACGCAGCTTTCATGCAAAGCAAAGAACACACCATTGGATATATATTTGTGTAGATAACAACCAGTTTTTATCTTCGGATTTTATTGATATGTATAACGTGTGGTTAAGTGTGTATGTTCTTTTATTCACATAGTACAGTATAAAGTCGAATAACAAACACATGAACCCACGTAGGTTTATACACCTACTTTATATTCTATGCAAATTAAAAAACGCACTAGATTTTGTTTGATTTACGTATGGATTTTTCCGGATTTGTACTGTTTTTTAAAGAAAAGTGGAATATCAGATAGTGATTCGTGGGTTTCGTAGTTTTCGTAGTTCTGCATGAAATCATCGGTCGCATGGGATGTGGCAATGAGTGCTCAGTCGCATTCGAAATTATTCCAATTACGATCGACCGATGTTTGCGTTCTGATGGTATCATCGTGATTTGTTACATCGCAGTCGGCGTTATTGCTGGTAGGATGTATTTTCGATTTTTCCTGCTTCACATTAAGATCAGGGTACGCGCCCTCGTGGATATGCGATTGTTCTTACAATACAATGCATCTTATTTCCACAATACATTATAGTACGTGTATACATTATTTTCTTTTTAGTTATATTCACAATTATTTTGATAAAGGAGAAAGGAGAAGTTTAACACTTATTATGTGTTTTTCTTTCAAGGCAATACTTAAAAAATATATGAACAGTTATCTACTTGTCAAATTTAATTATAATAAATAATAATGTAAAACTAATAAAATAAATAGTTTAAAGGCAAAGCTAGGCCATTCGTTAACCTTTTGGTCAGAATCAATAAACATGGTAGTTGGTAGAAAACAACACATTTATTAGTAATTCTACAGCCTACCGGTAAACTGGCAGTCAATAAAAATTGCTATTTCATTCTACTCTGGTGTATTAGTCCTAGTTATTCTTTTCTTCTTCTGCTTATTTCTTCTTCTTCTCCTTCTTCTCCTCCTCCTTCTACTCGTTCTTGTTCTTCTTCACATTATTTATACACGACCGCACAGCGAAAGCCGCTGTTCGTTTGACTGGCAATATCTTGGAACAGACCATACATATATACATACATACATACATATATATATATATATATATATATATATATATATATATATATATATATATATATATATATATATATATATTAAGAACACCATCCGCGTGTTGTCGTAAGTAAGATGTATAGTCTGTTCCAAGATATCACACATCGCACGGCGTGAACTGTTCGACATTGACACAGATTGTTTCTTGGTAGCTAGCTGTGACGAGGGGATATTGGTGTCACATTTCTCTCATTCACTGGCTTTCCGTCCAGCAATGTCATTGAGATTATTGACGTCATACAACGCCGACGTGGCATATTCTGTCTCCCACGCAGCACAGACAATTGTGTTATTGTGAGGTCTAGTTTCGTTTATGACAGATGTTATTATTGTATGCCACACTGTTATCGTTCTTTGTGGCGCGCATATTTCATTTACTATTGACCGCTCCTACAGGGCCTGTGTGATTGAAGATACAGCATTCTAGCAACACCGATGTGTATTCGTGGCTTTACAACAACACGTTATGACAGCACTCGTTACAGGCCCGCGCTGGCTGGGGTGCGATAGGGTCGAACAACACACACCCGAAATATCAACAATGCTACGGGCTTGCATTGTATCATTCCAAATTAACAAAAATACCTGCGGGGCTATATATCATACGTCCGTTTACGCGCACATATCTACTCTTCTCTTTCTAATTTAACACATTCTTAATTACTACGGGCATTGCATGTATTCCCCCATGCCAATTAAATAACTCATTAAGATAGTTTATGCGACTTAAGAGGACTTATGGGTGGACCGTTTTACTTTTTATTTTATACGTAGAAAGCTGAAAGTCTCAGGGAATAGTTAAGAAGTAGAAACACTGGTTTCTATAGATTGGATGTTGCATTGAAAATAACGGCCATCTTTGATGTTTAGGATGTTTTAAACCTGTTTTCTCTGTTGACAAAATTAATTGAAAATGTGTTTGTTGCTTGTTTATATATACTCCTTGCGTATTAAAACAATATGTATTCACGTGAAAAAGCACATTTGAGAAAAATGCAATCGAAGAAGGCCTACAATATGTTGCAAGTATGCCAATTCAAATATGATTCATTATCAAAAGTAATTAGTTTATATGACAAACAGTCACATTTTAATGATAAGACGGATCCTTATCTACGCGAATGAATAAAAATAAAATGCTGCGTTTACTGTATCTTTTGTTTGACCATTCTTTTCTAAAAATAAATATAAAGCAAATTGATTGAATAGTTCTTAGTAATTACATGATAAACCAAAAATACCATTTTAATGACAGTTTTACACATTTTGTCTGTGGGGCAAAGCGCACACCCGGTGTACTTTGGCTCCTTTACTGTATATTATATGGTGTGGTAGTTGTAAATCCGTATTTATAAATATTTTTTACATTTATCGGAATATTGAGCCAGTTATTGTCCAACATCGATCTGTATTCAGAGATATTCTATAGATATGCTAAAATAATTACAAAACCATTGCGTGATTGTGTCATTAGTCAATGGACATATTTCACTAAATAAATAGTTGTGAACAATTCTATGTTAAATATTAAATGGATTAGTTTATGAAAAATTGTAATTTACAAAGGTTGCACTTTGCCTCACACAGTGGTGCGTTTTGTCCCACATGACGAAATTTGCACTATAATTACAAAAAAACACGTAAGTTACATAATTGCTGGCACTATTTAATGCCGCCTTTCATATAATAATATACGTGACATGTGAACGGCTATTTCACATTTTTAGTTAAAGTACTTTTGCTATATCCATTTAAAAACACTAGCATTGTTTTAATAATATGGGTAAATCTTCAAATTGGGGTAACTTATTTGTTGTGCTGTTTCTGCGAAAACCGAGAGTGATCAAAGTGGTTTGGTATTATGTTGCATTATGGGGCACATGCAATGCGCCAATAAAAGTAACATCAGGCGAGATAGGCGGGGGTGTGCTTTGCCCCGCCTTACTCTAATAATATTTATTGTTAAGTAATAGAATGTTTACATGACAACCCGTATTGTTCTTGGTAATTTGGAATCATGCACGTCTACAAACATCCCACAATACCACTAGGTCCTATAGTTCGATTCCAGTTATTTTAACTCTAAATTAAATTGCATCACCGTGATTTTCTGTCGACGCGTCAATCGTGTTTTGCCGTTCATCATCGCGTCAAACACTTGCTATGCAGAGGACATGAGATGGCACTCGCAATGACTAGCCGACAATCATGACCGCTTGCCTGGTCAATGCCTACTGCTAATGCGGCTACGCAATATTGATTTATTTCGTCCTAATCCGCAACACCGCTGTGAAGTCGCGCTTGTCACATCGGAGGAGGCATATTTATTGATGGTAGTGATACATTATACGGAATAAAGCTAGACACTGGCCACCCTACGTTGCCGTTACGTCTCTGGTATACGTCTACCACCGACAAGATTTGGAAAAAAACAATAACATGTTTAAATATGACACTGTCAACCACAGCTACGTGTCCTCTGGGATTCATTCCAGGCGCCATAAAACCAGAAGTGTGTCAGGTTAACATAATGCTTATGAAATTTATTCCATCGATAATGCATAATAAATTAAATAGTATGTACGTCTGTCTTCTTAGCGTTAGGGTGCGACCATATATGTGGGTGCGACGCGAACATATGTCTGTAATACTATACAATACGACAGATGACAAATTTAAACATCCTACTAGGAATGGCGTCTACAGTAATGGTTTTTTGCAGCGCGTACGTGCGACACACGTGCATTCGTACGTCGGCCCTACTTGCAGCGCGCCAGTGTGTGCAAGAACGAACACTCACCTACGATGTCGCCATCGCCGCTTGTCAACGTCGTCCGTCGCCGCTCGTCGAGTGAATGCGTTACCGCCGAGCGGTAACTACCACGTCACTCTGCCTAACCGTTGTGCGATGAAGACGGGCCACGCGACCACGACAGCTAATTACGCATTCGTCTCGACTGCAGAAACCAGCGCAGGGTTCATTTCCTTGGAGATCATCCACCAGATCGGTTCAACACAGACCCGCAGTGTGGTTGATTCTTTGGTGTTGGGAAAGGCCGGGCATGAATCAAATTGAACTACTTTTGGTATCATACAAAAGGTTAACCATTAAGGTACAACAACCACTAGAGTTCACTTTATTTAAAAATCTTCCATGGAGGTAGTTCATTTTATTTTTCATTTTCTATTTAGATACAAAAAAAGTGTTGCCTGATGGGTCGGAGAAAATGTATAACCTTTTCTGGAAAAAAGTATCAACTGTTTCAGACACCCGAGGAGGCAACCGATGTGGCGTACAGATGGAGAACCCAAAATTATATGAAAATCAATCAAAGTAGACCAAAAGAGTTTATTATTGATGTTTTCCTAAACTAAGGGAAATGTCCAATCCATACGACTCAACGGAACAGAAACTCAGGGAGTAACCGAGGCAAAGGTGCTTGACATCATTACTACTAGCAACATGACTTGGGACGAACACGTTGATGAAATCACAAGAAAAGCAGGCAAGAGACTGTTTCTACAACTCCAACTCAAACGGTCAGGTATTCCCGCTGAAGACCTTCTATACGGTATAATTATGACGGTGGTCCAGCCACGTTTGCCCTGCGTTAGACATGTTGGATTTTCACTGGGGAAAAGTGGACAGTCGACCACCGTTTTAACATAATTTGAGGGTGCTGAATCCGATTTCGGCAGATTCTGACACCTTGTCCCGTCATTCTATGACCTTCAAAATGGCAAAAGAAAAACGTCTCTCCTGAATTTGTACCCGACAGCAGTTGAGTCTATGGCTCAAATGCGGTGGTTGTCTGAGGCGAATGAGTATGCAATGAGAGGCCAAAGAACGCATCAACACCCACAGATTAACGGGTTGCCATCTTTTCATGACGAAGTCAAAAATGTCGAAACTACGCGGACGTTTGGTTTACGTCACAGTATGCACGTTGCCTTAGTAAATAAAAAGTCACACAGTCAACCCAGAGAACAGTGCCGATACATTGGATTTATCTCCACCACACATGATCTGCTGGCTACATACCGAACACAATGAAACTATGACTGTCGTAGCTGGTGATCTACACGTCACTCTTCAACTGATGACAGTCCGTTAACAGGGGTTAACACTCGCGAAAGCCGACAGCTATGACAACAATGACACTGATTGATCAGCACAACGAAAGTAATTCTTACTTACCATTTCAATGGGGGGGGGGGGGGGGGCAATGCAAGCTCTAAAAGGCAATCTGCATATTCTCCGTGGCCAAAGCATTGTTTTGAATTGAGACTGTAACGTCTATTATTATTGACTCGACGTGGTTCAAGACCAATTTATGATGCTGTCACACACTTTGTGACAACGGTGACTGACGTCGAGCCCAGGGTCAGTATCTCTCATCCTGTGCTCTATCAAATAGCTTAGGCGCTGTGCCGTAATAACTCTACTGCTTCCACGCTTGAATCTACAATTGACAACTCCATATTTCAATTTTTTACCCATTGTACACCCTTTCCACAATTGACACTGTCCATTTGGAGACAAAACCACTTTTTTTTCTCAAGAGTTCTCTAGCAAAAATATCTTCCATGCTACACAATTGCATCTAGCATTTATGTTGTCATGATGCTTAATAATTAGGGGTGAGACCACTGTTAGATTTCCCATTGGCGACCATGTTAACGTGGCAACACCTTCCCAACATTATCCAGGAAGGAGCGGAAGTCCGACGATGGCGGTCGGTAGACGACTATGACGCGCGTGGTGCGGCCGATACGGATGTTCCGCAAAATAACGTAACTGGCATGTGTGTCAACTTCGGAACGCGAAACGAGTTGCAGTGTTTTTCGAAACAGAACACCTACACCACCACCACGACGAGCCCCACTACGCGGCTGATGGACTAGCGTGAAGTCATCTCTCCACAATTCAGACACAGCAACCGTTTCGTCATCTCCCAGCCAGGTTTCCGTCAAGGCGACAAGGTCCATTTCGCGCTCATCAATGTAATCGCGCACGAGCAACACTTTGTTTCGAATTGATATGGCATTGATCAAGGCGAATTTCGTACGAATGTCAGGCGCAGTGGATGAAACGCTACCTGGGCACCGCAACGTCAGTTGAATCAGATTTGCAGTGTTTATACCAGTTTGTTTACCAACACAAGTGACCTGATGGTTCCGTCGTCTGCTGGCCACCCTGGTAATTGGTCTGGCAACAACAACACACATTAATATCATTGTGGGTGTGTAACTCAAAATAGCCCGGTAGTTGATGGGCCTCACCTGGAATTAGAGGCCAATGATTTCATGAGCTTGCCCAGCTCGCACCGGGTTCGCGCCGTAGCGGAGAAGCAACACGGCAAGGGCGTTGATGGAGTGACAAGCGAGGAGTAGTACCCCACTACCCCTGCTTGAGAATAACAGCATCTCGACAAATAGCACAGAGGAACACCGACATAAGTATGTCCCTCAGCAATTCCGGCTCGTCGTCAATGTTGTACTTCTGGCAGATGTGCTCCGGTAGGACGATCACCAGATGTGTGGTGCACACGTGATCAGCCTAGTTGCCGCTGTGACGTCGATGGAAACGGTCGGCATCGCCAATCACTGTCTTCACAACTTGCTTTCACCTTGTAGGTGCCGCTTGCTTTTACGTAGCAATAAAGCGAGTTCTTGATCCGACTCATTCGATCGCTCCGACGGAAGCACTCCGGCCCGCGTGGAGACAGATCAAATCTTCGAGCATGTTTGACGACATTTGAGGAGTTTCTGTCAGAAAACTTAACGCTTTGGTTGGTCGTGGCGCGTAAAATAACTATATCTTCTCTTGCATGTGATAAGCGTGAAGTCGCATTGTTTTATTATATACCTCTACTTGTTTGTGGTTTCGGGAAACGTTAACAGATGAGAGGAATTTACGTGTTTTATAGGAGCGCATTTAATTGCAATTAAATTATAATCAAAGTTAAAATAAGCTTACCCAATTATAATAAGAGTCTGTTCGTAACTATATTTTAAATCCGTTGTAGGACGTAGAGCGGCAGACTGTGAGAGTAAAAGCTGGAGAATCGATTGGTTTCACACGTAACACTAAATGGCGAGAACATTGTAAAATTGATCTCTATCGCATGAATTGGATGTCCAACGAACACATATGACATATATACATATATGTAATACATGATATTATATTATATACATATTATATATATATACATATACACATACATACATATATTATGTTCGCGTTTCAAACTACGGATGTATGTGGGATTCGCTTATGCCATTTCAACGATTCATCTTCGCTTTGTTGTTCTGGTCGCGTTGTTGTACGTCCTTCCTGTTGAACGGCTCGGGTGTCGTTTGTGGCAACTTTACCTTCATCCATCGTCGTGTAGAAGTGTTGCTGGAGGAGATCCGGTTGTCGCATGTGGAGTTGCGCGATAGTTGCGAAGGAACCGATTCATCTCGGCTCTCCAGTCTTTCTGCTCACAGATAGATGTTTTGATGACTTTCTTCACCGTTCGCATGAAACGCTCGACTTCGGCGTTCGCTCGCGGCCAGTACGGAGTGATCTTCCTGTGGCGGAAACCGAGATCTGAAGCAAAGTTTGCAAAGTCACGACTGTTAAACGGTGGACCGTTGTCCGTTCGAAATGTGTCGGGCGTACCATACTCTGACAATACTTTGTCCAAACGAGGGATCACCACGTTTGCCGATGTTGACGATACGATTTCAACGATCGGGAATCTTGAGTAATCGTCCATTAGGACCAGCAAGTATTGTCCCATGGGTAGTTCTGCGAAATCTGCGCTGATTTCTGTCCAGGGCGCTGTGGGTAGTGGACTCATCTGCAAAGGTTCACGTTTGACCTCTGGCACAGACGCTTGACACGCAATGCATGATTTGACACGACGTTCGACCATCTTGTCGATGCCGGGGAACCAAATCTTTTCTCGCAGCAATGCTTTTGTCTTCACGATTCCCTGATGACCTTCGTGGGCAAGGTCGATCGCGCATTTCTGCTGTGTTGCGGGGATGGCCAACCGATGACCACGAAGAATGGTGTCACCGTCAACTGTGGTCGTCAGCTCGTTCTTCAGCATTTGGTAGGACTTGTACGACTCGACGTCTACCTTGTCTGACAAGTTTTGCTGCCATTTTCCAGTGCCTAGGGCTTGCACTACAGCTTGTAGTGTCGCGTCAGCCATTGTTGCGCATCGCACTTGTTCGATCGACATCGCTTTCGGCACGGAGTTGATCGAGGTGTAATCGATGAACTCCTCAGCGACCTTCTCTTCACGGGAAGTCTGACGCGTTTGTTGGCATGGGTGTCGTGACAAGAAGTCTGCAGGGTTATCTGACCCCGGACGGTAGACCACGGTGGCGTTGTAGGGCTGCAGCCTGATTGCCCACCGCTCGATGCGTGCTGTTGGTTGAGACTTTGGGTTGCCGTAGATCGACACTAGCGGTTTGTGATCAGTGAATACCACGACCGGTTGACCGTAGACGTATAGGTGAAAGTGTTCACAGGCTCATACGACGGCCAGCGCCTCGCGCTCGGTCTGGGAGTACCTCTGTTCCACGGCGGTTAGCGCACGACTGCCGTACGCGATGACACGCTCGTCTGACTCGGCACTCTGTGTGTGGATTGCGCCAAGGCCGACAGGACTGGCGTCCACGTAGATTTCCGTTTTCTTTCGCTCATCAAAGTACGCCAGCACCGGCGCCTTCGATAGCGATTGACGTATAGAGGCGAGAGACGTGCTGCACTCATCCGTCCAGTTCCAAAGCGCATCTTTCTTCGTCAACTCTCGTAGAGGTTGCGTCATCGTCGCGTAACCGGGGATGAATCTCGCACAGAAGTGTTTGACGGAGTGTCGAGATTCTGGATCGCTGACACCTTCTTTGGATCAGCAGAGAGTCCTCCTCGGGAGAAGACATACCCGAAGAACTCAAGCGTGCCCTTGTTGTAAGAGCATTTCTTTTTGTTCAGCGTGAGACCATGTTCGCGCAGTCGTTGGAACGTCGCCTTCAGGTGCTGATCGTGCTCCTTCTGCGTTGCGCCGAACACGAGAATGTCATCGCTGATGTTGATCGCACCGGATATGCCACTTAGTGTTTCGCGAATGGCATTCTGGAACACTTCGGCTGCACTAGATACACCGAAATTGAGACGTTTATATCTCCACAGACCGATGTGCGTGGAGAAAGTGGTGATAGGTCGCGATGACGGTTCGAGTTCCAGCTGATTGTAGCCTTGGTTCAGGTCGAGTTTGCTGAACACAGATGCACCGTTGAGGTCGTTTACAAGCTCGTTGATGGTCGGCGTGATGTGACGTTCTCGCGTGATCGCCTGATTCGCTTGGCGCATGTCGACACACACCCGGATCTGACCTTCACTTTTCGGTTTCGGTACTACGACCAATGGCGATACCCAGGGCGTTGCCCCCTCGACGCGCTCGATGACGCCAAGTTCCTCGTCTCGCATCAACTCCTGTTCCAGTTGCTGCCTGACGTGAAACGGGATCCTCCTGTGTGGTTGCGCAACAGGTTGCACCGTCTCGTCGACGTGTAATTTCACTTTGAAATCCTTTAGTTGATCGAGACCTTGGAAAAGGTCGTCATATTCGGAGACTAAGCGATCGATAGCTGTAGCCTGTGGCTGGTTGGTCGATAGCGGTTGCACGACTCGTACCAGATGAAGTCGCTTTGACGTCTTCCATCCTAGAAGTGAGCCACCTGAGCCCGCTACAACATAGAACAGTTCGTCACTTTGTTGTGTTGCAGATTTCACAGTGGCCGTGAAGATACCCTTGACAGGAAGTGGCTTTGCAGATCCGTACGGGAAGATCTTCGTGTCATCGCGGCTCAGCTGCGGTTGCGGTGTCATCGTGGCGTAGTCGCATTCATCGATGATGTTGATTTCAGCTCCCGAGTCAGCAATGACGTTCAGTTCGTGGCCGTTGACATTGACAATGAAGTGTGGACGTGCATCGCGTTTGTTGACACCGACGTTGCACAGTGATAGTTTGTAGACACACGCGTCATCACTCGAACTGTCTTCAGCCGCAACGATGTGTACACCTCGTCTCTGTGGTTTATGCGTGTTCTGTTTACGTTTCTCCGTTTTCGTCGGTCTGCGCGTTGTTGGTCTAGACAGGCAGCATGAAGCGAAGTGATTCATCTTGTGACAGTTCATACACTCCTTCCCAGCGGCAGGGCAGGACGATCTCCCTCCAAGGTGCGGCCATGTCTGCGCACAGTTGCGGCACACGTTATTCTCGTCCTCCGGTTTCGTAACCCACTGTGATTGTTTGGGTTTGTGGGTTGACATCTTGTTGACAGACACCGACTGACTGTTGTGATTGGCGCGTTCTATGTCCTTGGCTTGCATCTCGGACAGTTCCATGACCTTTGCGACATCCACCAGTTTGGTCAATGTCATGTCGGGGTCACTTAGTGCCTTCCGTCGAAGCCGACTAGACTCGCAGTTCTGTACGATTTGGCTCATGATTTCTCTGTCGATATCGGAGAACTCACACGTTTTTGCAAGCTGCCTCAGCCTCGTGTAGTACGCGGTGATGTCTTCCCCTTCTCCTGCATTGCCTGTCTGAACTTGTAGATTTCATACTCGCGGTTTCTCTTTGGAGCGAAGTGTGTTGTGAGTGCTTTGACTGCTTTGTCAAGTTCGTTTTCGTCATCGTCACCAGCGACGACAGGCAGCGTGTCGAAGATATCGTGCGTTTCTTCACCCGCATAATGAAGCAGTAGTGCGCGTTGACGTGTGTCGTCCGTGATGTTGCACGCCGTCATGAGATTTTTGAAGCGAGCGACCCATTTGGTCCAGCGAATTGCGACGTCACCGCTTGCACTAACATCGAAGTGTGGATACGTTAGCAGATCGGACATTATTGCAGTACTTAACTTTGTTGCGAAGTTCACACCTGCATCACTCGTCGCCAAATATTATGTTTTAAGTCTGTTTATCGAGAGCTTTGAGAAAACGTTTATTTACTGTAACCGCCCGGATGTAGTTTTTCCGGATCTTCAGTCTAATTCGATACGCTAGGTGGCGATACTAGTCACTCAGTTAGTCAGTAATTGAACTATACAGAGTTGAACACTACACTAAACATAACTGATTTCAACCATAAATAATTATGATAACTCTAATCTTTTTAATGAATAATAAAAAAATCACAAACGTTTCATTCTCGTCGTCTGACTAGTTCCAATAATTACCCCAATTACAACCATAAATAACTAAATAATCTTAACCTAAATAAAAAAGACATTTCAGACTAACTATTTATTTCTGTCCTCTGATTGGTTCCAACGATTACCTTGACCGCAATCATACATGACACACATGCTCACATTCATGCACGCACATACACATGCACTTTTCCTACGCCTGTACATACATATACAATCAAAGATATTATTAATGGGGGAGGGGTGCTGTTGAAAATGGTTGCGTCGCTGTAACTTCAGCTTCTCCGCTGTCTCGGCTGTGATCTCATAACATCCGAACAAACACGGGACAGTGCTGTTGAGAATTTGTATTTTTTTACATCGCGCCACTGCTGTCAATTTACCTTCTCCCGCTTCTCTCTGCTGTCTCAGTTGAAATGATGACATCTGAAGACGGGAAGGGGGGAACTTTGGAAAAAACAAAACCGCGCTGCCTATTACTGGGGGAGGAAGAAAACAATGATTGCCCTCCAATTGCACACACCTTTCACAGTCAACAAAAATACACATTAATTGTCTTATAAAATTTACATTTCTACCCGCCATTGACGCTCGCCACAAAAACAAACATTCACGCTCACATGAGAAATTCCAGGGGGCAGCTGCACCTCTGCCCCCCCCCCCCCGTTCCCGCGTCTACGCTTTAATGTTATGACATTTCACACTAACTATTTATTCCCGTTGCCTAATTGGTTCCAACGATTATGAACTCGACTTTAGTGTATAGGATGATTACCAAAGGTAACTTGCGTAGTTGGCTGGTAAAATATAATAACGGTAGTGTTTTGACAATGTAGTATCTTGAGAGGACGTTGGGATAGTGTTTTGAACTTAACAGTATTGTTTTGAAGGTACGCTCCTCGAGGTAGATGATAAACATCACTGGGCTGAGGCTGTTACCTTGAAGGGTGCCTATTGTTGTCATGGATGACGGACATTCACCGACCGATATGCGTGGTTAGTCTAGGACTTTTATTACCAAAATAAAAAACAAAACAGAAGCAATTCATACAGCTATAAAAGCAAGCATATATCCTAGAAAACATATCAAAAGTATACAGCTCAACAAATTGGGAAATATTGTCAAAATTAGGCAGGTTTATGCTGGGGCTACCTCAATAGCCTTTACCTGCAATTTTGTAACGATTTTAATTTCGGGACAAAGAATGAGCAACATAATGTTTCTGTAAACCTGAAGTAATCCAGATGCGTGTACGTAAATACACACAAATTATATTCAGAGAGCAAAACAATATACATAGACATCAAAATAGTTTTATATTGCATTAGTTTTTCAATGAAATGCTTATTGGTATCAAAATATTCACGACTAACTCTGTAATTACTTGTTCAATTCGTCTCCTATTAGTCCTGTATAACATGATCATGCTCAGCATAATTATAATTATGTTACTCTCATGATCATCTACCGTACATGTAACATAGTGCAAGTACATTTAACAAGGAAAATTGTGTATCATAATTATAATGACCCTTTGATATAAGGTCTACATATAAATATATGAATCTAGCTAATAAGCATAATTGAGGGAAATTGACGTATTCTCTCCCATGTAACGTGATTATAATCTGCAATCCCATATGAATATCCTTCTGTCATGAGCATTGACCGTATACGTAACATAACACAAATGCATTTTATCATTGCGAATAATAATTGTAATGAACCCTTCCGTGTAAGGCCAACACATGTAGATATGTGAATCTCTAGAGCCCAAGAAGGTAAGTCCATATATATCGCAGTACCCAGTCATTTGGACTGATCAAAGCGCTTTATCCTTTACTCCTGGCAGTCTTGTTTAATCGAATAAGCATTCAGCCACTCAGCCACACAGCAGTTAATCCAGTACCGTCTATGATGTAAAATAGTCATTAATATCACATGTAACTGACGATCATTTACTTAACTCTAGACTTTGTTTGAACACTCTGTGCCACGAATTGACATGCGAGGTACGAGTGATGTGTTTGCAAGAAGTCTCATCATTCGAATTTCCGATTCTTCAGTGACGGTTGAAAGTATCTCCACCAGCTTGTCTCGTCTGATGTATCAACTGTTCGGCTCATGTCTACGCGAAGAATCTCGACTGCGAAGCGATATTTCTGTGCCTTGGCACACAACCACCGGTACCCGAACACTACTTCAGCCGTACGTCGACCATGGAATCCATTTTGATCAGGCGAAAGGAGCTTATCGACTTTCGATGCGATTCGAGAGAAAATCACAAGCGACGGCGTTTTGCGTTTTCACTGACCCTTGCACCAAACTCGACCTGATCTGGGATTAGTCGACCTTCTTCGACATGTATCGTAGCCTGACAGTAATGTTTACGAGATAACATCCGGTCTGCGCGGAACATCTTGGCGCCATTCGCCGTCTAACGTTCGTTACTAATTAGAACTGTCCCTGCATATGATTTCGAACACGTGCGAAGACAATTGTGTGTCCTACAATATGTAGGCTTACAAATTATTATTTTCGTAATGTTAGGCTACAGGAAACACAATACCTCCAGTTGCACCCTCCTTGAGGTTCGCCAAAAATACCCACCGTCAGGTGTGGCGATATGTCATTTAAATTTAGTATAATCGCTAGGTAGCGCTACAGTATTTCTATGTTCCCACTAACTTGGCATAGTTTAGACAGGTGACACCATCACGTGATTTCAGCAGTCCTTGACCTAGCCTCGTGTAGCAGGTCTGCACGGAGATGTTCAAATAAACCAGTCGTCTTTATAAAACACGCGTCCGAAATTACTTTACGTTATAACAACAAAACGTTATATCAGGCTCACCAAAACACCTCGTCCTGTACCCACCCTTTAGGATCGCCAATAAAACCACATCAAGGCTCTCCAAAAAACCTCGATTTGCACTCCTCTTAAGGTACTATTTTGTGCGTACGTGCTACCTATTTGTGTTTGTTGCTCAATATAGCAACCCCGAATAGGTGGTTCGGGAGGAGTTCGTCTTGTAGCGAGGTGGCGCAGTGTCTAGAGCACCGGACTCTCAATCGAGAGTACACAGGATCGAATTCTGTGGTCCCGTGTCGAACTTTGTATAAATGAGTACCTGTTGGATATTTGTGTATGAATAGTCTTCGCGCCTTAACTGATAAATTTGAATGTAACATATAACAACTGGCTGTATTGAATATTTGTATAAAACACATATTGGACTTTCTGGAAAACTGTTATAGGAGTTCATATGTGCCACCTGAGAATGTTGTGCTAAATTATAAATTGTTCAACAGTGAAATGCTTATTCACACGGTACCCTGTTAAGTAGGGTGGCTCTTTTGAAATATGTATAAAAAACAAACACGTGGATGAATTACAAAAAAAATCACACAGTGTATGAGATAGGAGAGCCTATAAAATGTGTTAGTTTCAACATTTTTCTCCAAAATTGCTTTGCCTACATGGGGTCATGTTCTAGTTAGACGAAGAAAAATGCAGTGTATTTTTTTGAAATAATTTTTTACAAAATTCACATGCTGTGGCATAAGGGCATTTGAGTAGGCAGATTTTCATGTGTGATTGTAGAAGGTGTTGACTGTAAAATGGTGGATTTCTAAATTATGTGAATAAGCGGAAGGATATTTGGCAGCAATTTGCCTGTGTGACCTGTTTGCAAAGTAGCTTGTCGGCATTTGTAAATATTGACGGGTGTCACAAATACACTGTACAGGCATTTTACGAGAGCTAGAAGTATGCAATTTTTTTAATATATCAGCATGTCGATGAGATGATGATAACAGCAGGTGAGAAATTTAAGACATTTTATAGGTCACGTTTTCTTATAATCAGACAAAACGTTAACATGGTCGCCTATGGGAAAATCATCAGTATATTGACCCCTAAAAGCCGTTGGTCCCATCTATCTGGTGTCTGTGCCAGGGGAAGTAAAAGATCCCACACAGGGGTGGTGGTCTCTATCTCTAACCCACTGGATGTTGCTCCCGCCGGCCGGAGTTGCTTCCCAGTCAGGCGTGTGAGAGACGCCGAGTAGGCAGTATAGGTAGTGTATACACTGTATCATTGGACCCACTGGTTCCTATATAATGAACACACTGTGGCGCCCCCTGTGGGAGACTGGTTCACTACTCAATACAGTACAGGTTTTCACCGGTTGTTGAAAGACCGTGTAGAAAAGACCAACATATCGTAAACACGTATGTATATCACCTTATCTCTTGTGTGGGTTATGCAAGACCATAGGCATGTTTATTTTTTATATAATTATTTTAAAGTGTCATGCTAATTTCGTATACAGTTTCCAGTATAGGTGGAAATAAAATATCCATGCAATTTGGTGATGTTATAAAATGCGGCTGAAGTTGTTGAATGGAATCAGTGTATGTGCACAACCTGTTGTGTTTTGATACTGAACACAGGCAGGATTTGAACCTGCCACACACGACACTGGGACATCTTTGCTATAAACTGCACAATTCAACATGTTTAGACAAATAACTCACACAAAGTATTTGGGTCAAGCCACCAAAAAAGTTCCCATTTCAAATTCACCACCTTCCTCTTGTCTTATGGTCATTACTTTAAGACATATTATAATATACTTCTAATTTCAGGCTAACTGTACTACAAATATCCTCAGAAACACGGACATATTTTCAATATTATTCTATTCTACGTCAGCTGGTTCCAAAGATATAATTGATCACACTGGAGCGCCCACCCAAATGTCACTTGTCTTTTGTGTTTTTTTCACGTTTGGTATATTGTCACTAGAAGTCGTTTCAATTCAGAACCTCGCCGCCATTTGTCTTTCTGGTTCAAAGATGAAATAACTAGCTGTCAAAAACCATAGTTTGAAATAAATGAAAAACAATTACAGCCTGACAAAATTGCACATTTTGCATGATGTCCGTAATGCGGTTTTTAGATAACCGTCAAGGTAACATACTGCACTGTTAGCAGTCACTTAATACACTCTTAAAATTTCACGTAATCTCATTCACACTGCAAGCAAATAATTGGTTATCTTTAAATGGTATATATGTGGATGTTCAAACATCCTGTCCCTGTTTTAATGGAAATTTAGTGAAGACATGTTCAGATTTCCCTCAGCATAGCCATACTAAACTCAAAATTGACTTTATTATCTCTATAGATTAGTGTATCCCTGATGTCTCACATGCAATGTGGTTTGATGTTGATTCCATGAGTTTGTGTTTAGTTGTACTGTATATGCAAGCATTGCATTATGTATGTTACATGCACAATTAACCGGGATGTCCGTCACGAAAGTTGTTGTGATCACTTCCATGTGCATATTTACACAAGTCTTCATATTTAGTGAGTGTATATTATCATTGCACGAATTTTCCAGCATTATAAAGTATCGACATGATCAGTTCAGCCCAATTGCTGCGTACATATAGGAACTGTGAAACAACATATTTTTCTTTCCCTGTGGTATGATTAGCAAAATTATTGTGTAGATAAACTCGTATCAACCAGTTACTATGATTTTAAGAATACTACTTTATGTTTGATGTTTTTGTTATCAGTACTGGACTGCAAGGTAAAGAAAACTACCGGAAAAACTACATATTTCAATGAATACCACCGTCATAAAGATTCGGTATTCCAACAACAAGAAGTAATGATCTATTGTGGAATTGGAGTTTATATGGCGGCGCTGCATGAAGATGAACGGTATTTGGGGGACGAATCGGTCCAGAAAATATATCGAAGTAAATAGCTAGCATGGAGCTTGCCAACGTAAATGATGTTAATTGTTTCCGATATTCAGGTCGCAAATAAAAGTGTGACACATCCAAATGTTACCTTTTATATTAATATAGTAAAGCTGATCAACGAATACACTTCAATTTTGTCAGTGTCACACTGACTGCTTATTAGAATAAAATACCGTGGAAATGGCTTAACCAATTATGTTCGTCAGCTAATTCGTTCATATTCTTTGTCCCAGTGATGCTGCTGTAAACGTTTTGATAATCTATTCTGTCTTCTCTTCTCAGTGCAGAAACGATTAGCCAGATGCATAATTATTGTAACATCTTTCTGGGCATCCCAGTATCAGAACATATTGCGTAAATTTATTTGTGTGTTATACATGATGTCCGTCACGAAATATGTTACCAATATTAGCGTTTTTCGAGGACAAACGGGTTACAATTGGTCAAATAGCAATATGAGTCAAATACCAACTTATTACCCAAGGTAATTGCATAGTAGATGTTTGTATTTAGTGCCGTGTGGATTATTTTTGTTGCGTTTGTCCAATAAAAAAATTATGAATCATCATAAACAACATGTTTGTTTCAATGTAACCATACTGCTGCACTGATATGTGATGCAATCCCATGTGTAATTGGTGCAGTTCCTGAAAAAAAATTTGGTAGAAATAAAAACAACTGATATCCTATTTCATTATGAACAATGTCCGTTACGTTTATATGGTCGATTTTGCAATTGTGATCAATATATCCAGCTAATTGTATATGACTATAATATACAAGATTTGAACTATCAACCATGTTGCGATACAGAGGGTGGCGAATGGAATTGTCCGCAGAATGTACAAAAACATTACTAATGCAATTTATAATTTTCTGTTGAGGCAAAGTGCTCCTAGTTCCAGTGCAAGCAAGTGTTCCGTCAATAAATGCTACACACCTTTACGGTTTCTTGGAAAATTGCCTGGTCAAGTAAACTTGTAGTATATATAATTATTGTAATACAATGTGCACTCTATGTCATGGCATGGCTGACATACGAAATATAATTTGGCACATAATGTCCGTACCATGTAGAAAACAATCAAAATTGATGCTCTTGTAAAAACGGTGTATTAGATGTGATTTGTATTGGTTATGCACTGAACTGCCATATTTGTCAGCTCTGTCAAGAACATGAGGAAATGAGGGTATTAGAACACATTTTAATTGGTTCTCCAAAATTTGGATTGGGAAAATTTTCCGTGGGCTGGCCGATTTATATTCCTACACAGACTCTAACGGATAGCAATCAGTCACAAATCTATTTTCTATTGTTACGAATAAATGTGTTTACATAATCTGACTTAAATGTATGATACAATGCATAGACACAATATGAACAAACATATAAACCCACTTTTCTATGGACATGGCTGTTAACTGTTGTTTGAACATTTCTTCCGTGGAATCACGCTCAGTCAAAATGGTTGTCCAACAGGAACATAGGGACGAAGTAGCCACACGATTAGTTATCATTTATTTAATATATATGATGTGTAGCAAGTCCACAACTGTCACATAGATTAATTATATTAATACCGCTTTCAAAGTTATTGAAGTTTTGTTGTGTACTAACATATTAATTGCAGCATTCATAATAGTAATAATAATAAAACAAAACATAAATGGCACCAAGCAAGACAAAATAGAGATCAGGAAGTGGGATACACTGGACCCATTCTGCTTATAGTGTGCAGCAATAACTGAACTAATTATAAGCTCGGGACGTCGCATCGGTGTCTTTCGAAGATTTGTCACAGCCTTATCCTTCACAGCTGACCAACTACGGGTTGGTAGTGACGCCTCAAAGGAGAATTATATCGGTCCCTAAGCCCCGGTGTTCCAAACCGGTGTGGTCATCCATACGACGTAATATATAATCCTATTAATGTTGGCGCACGTCAAGTCACAACTATTATAGACAATTTATCTGCTTTTGTACCCTGGCAGACACAGACAGGCGAAATTATGGTGTGACCTTCGACTTCAATTAATCTTACATATTTATATATAGTAAAGTATGGTATTAAAACTTTGGCTTGGCACCATTCCTAAAAATCAAAAGGTAGAGAAACACCATGTGGTACATTAATTCCATGTTATTCATTTACTTTTCAAGTCTTGAAAATGGCCCAGTAACATTGAAGTTTATTTTTGCAAGACAAAAGAGAGAATCAGGAAGTGGGAGGCACTGGAGTCGTACTGCCTATGATACAGAGCTAACTGTAACATAGGCAGTACAATGATCGGCTCGGGATCTCGCTTCGTGAGCTCCTTACAACCCTACTCTGGAGAGTAGTGTCACAATCCTGATCTCTCACAGTTGACCCTCACTGTGGTAGTACTCTGCAAGGGAGGGATATATCTAAGCCTTCCCGGCGTTCCCATAACCGGTGTGGTCATCCATGCCACGTGATATAACCCCATATATTGAGCACGTCAAGCTGCAATTAACATAGGCAATTTACCTGCTTTTATACCCTGCCAGACACAGTGAGGCGAAATATGTGATGTGAACTTCAACTTTAATTAATCTTCATATCTACACCTAGTGAAGTTATTTATTCGTTAGAATGGTATTAAAACTTCGGTCATATGTTATGTTATATGATATGATGCAGTAAACGTGTGTACACGCAGTATAAATAATATTACTAATCTATTATAAGTATTCTGATCAATGCAAGTTCATGGATAGTATTGGTTGAGGACGACAGGGGGCGAATCCAATATGGCCGCACACAGTGGGGAAACTTCCAAAAGTCAAATAATTTATTGTCTATGTATTATACCAACAACGGTTGTTCAAGTATAATACACAGTGCGGTATTAATGGTGAATTAATAACGAAGAGAGATGGTGTTCGAACTTGTGTTTACTCCGCCGTGGTGCATTGCATTAAACAATTGTTAACTAGTGCATTAATTTTGTGTGCCTTAAGTGACGATACAATTGTTTCTAGTACTTTGATCACTGCCAAATAATATAACTATAATCAGCCAAGCACAAGCGTGGGTGTATTTGCATTATGAATGGCAAGATGTTCTATGAACACTTTACGCCAGTGCGTATGTACGTGTATGTCTATATATGTGTCTACATTATGGTACTATACAAAAGTTAAGTTTAAACACAATAACCATGTTCTTTTCTTGCGCGCGCGTGCCTGTCGTCGTGAATAGACTATCAACAATAACGAATTTTCTTGTTGTACCCAAAGGCAATATATAGAACAGACAACAACTACTTGATGTTCTAAACAAATGAAGTCCCTACCTTCCTTCCTGTTGCAGCCATCTTGCAATGGCTACCCCTTCACGATGTCTTTTCCGGCATTTGTTTTCATATCCTATAGTGTGTTCCACTGTTGAAATCACATGTTAAACGAAGCACCATATCGAGCGTCAAGCGAATATTATGTGTTACATACACATAATGTGCGCTGGACCCACGCAAGTCAACTATCCACCAGTCAACTCGGTGTTGTACTGAAACCCGTCGTGTGACCTATATTTTAACCACTGTTTTCCTATTGGTCGTTTTACGCTTACCAGATACACGTTTACAACAACTGTCAGGTGAAACTCGACAGAGGTAGTCATATTAAATTCAAGCTAAAGTTAAATCTTCTTGGCATGTGATTAGGAAGGAACCATTGTTGGGCTCGCACGTGATGCCTATAATGTTCACCGGTAGGTGTATCAATGCATTGTCTCTGAGGTAATGCACCATGACATTGCTTCTGGACGAAGCACAGAGAGAGAGAGAGAGAGAGAGAGAGAGAGGAGAGAGAGAGAGAGAGAGGAGAGAGATTAGAGAGAGAGAGGGGGGAGAGAGAGAAAGAGAGAGAGGAGAGAGTGGAGAGAGAGAGAGAGAGAGAGAGAGAGAGAGAGAGAGAGAGAGAGAGAGAGAAAGAGGAGAGAGAGAGGCGAAATTAGAGAGAGGGGGGGGGAGATATTAGAGAGAGAGAGAGGGGGGGGGGAGAGAAAGAGAGAGAGGAGAGAGTGAAGAGAGAGAGAGAGAGAACAGAGAGAGAAAGAGAGAGAGAGAGAGAGAGAGAGGGGGGGGGGCAGATGGCGAGGGGTACGTAGAGAAATAGAGGAGGGAATAAGGGACTTAAAATGAGACAGACAGACTTGGGGAAACATGGAGAGCGACGGGGAAGAGAAGGATGGAGTGGTAGAGTGGGAAGAGAGACGGAAACGGAGGGGACTGGAGGGAAAGAGAGAGGAAGGATATGAGAAAGGAGATGGAGGGGAAGATACGCTGATGGAGAGTGACAATGACAATGAGTTTATTTCCTACGACCCCTCGTGGAGTATGAAAAAGTGTATTCTTAGGAACATCTAGACTTCTATTATATAAATAACATTTGGTTGATGTAAAACATAACACACATACACAAAACATTCAGTGACCTTACTGTATTGAGTGTTTTCAATTATTTTATAATCAGTAGTGTAAACCAAATAAGGTAAAATAATATAAAATAAAATAAAACCACATATTACACATGTATTGCACAAATTGAACACATTTACATGTAATTATATGACTAATAAATTAACTATAAGCTACAATGTTTCTTCTATGCAATTCACAGTTTTAACAGGGAATTTGTTACATAGATAAACTTTGTCATGATTATATTAATAAATCTGGAAAGATCTGTCAAATGTTTTACATTATGTACATTAAACAATTGGTTTATTTTAAAAGTATTAGGTCTGTTTCTAAAGAATTTATGTAGGTGTTGAGAGAGAGGAAAGAGGAGAGAGAGGAGATAGAGAGAAGAGAAAGAATGAAGAGAGAGAGAGTAAAGAGGGAGGAGAGAGAGAACGAGAGAGGGAGAGTGAGAGAGAGAGAGAGAGAGAGAGAGAGAGAGAGAGAGAGAGAGAGAGAGAGAGAGAGAGAGAGAGAGAGAGAGAGAGAGAGAGAGAGAGAGAGAGAGAGAAAACGAGAGTGAGGGGGAAGATGGCGAGCGATACGTAGAGAAATAGAGGAGGGAATGGGGGACTTGACAGACAGACTGGGGAAACATGGAGAGCGACAGGGAAGAGAAGGATGGAGGGTTGGAATGGGGAAGAGAGACGGAAAGGGAGAGAGGAGGGGGAGGGGACTGGAGGGAACGAGAGAGGAAGGAGATGAGAAAGGAAGATGGATG
>OZ023208.1:16148088-16488748 GCA_963995525.1 Escarpia spicata | reverse complement strand
AGAGAGAGAGACAGAGACAGACAGACAGACAGACAGACAGACAGACAGACAGACAGACAGAGACAGACAGACAGAGACAGACATACAGAGAGGGGGCAGAGACACAGACAGGGGCAAATATATAGGCAGATAAACATACAGGCACCAGGCAAGCAGGCAGGCAGCACATATATAGACATACTGGCAGACATACAGACAGACATACAGACAGACATACAGACAAGCATACAGACAGGCAGGCAGGCAGGCAGGCAGGCAGGCAGGCAGGCAGGCAGGCAGGCAGGCAGGCAGGCAGGCAGGCAGGCAGGCAGGCAGGCAGGCAGGCAGGCAGGCAGGCAGGCAGGCAGGCAGGCAAGCAGGCAAAAAACGGACAGGCATAGAGGCAAACAGTCAGAGAAACATACAGGCAGAGAAGGAGGCAGGCCGGCGGGCAGCCATACAGGCAGACAGACAGGCAAGCAGACACACAGGTGGACTGACGTACGTACTGTGTAACAGGCTACTTATATACTGACATTCCAACAGATAAACATAGAGGATGGAGGAGAGAGAGAGAGGGATAGTTGAAGAAGAAGAGGGGAGAAAAACAGACATAATTTGTATAGAGAGAGATAGGGGCATGAATACAGACAGACAGCGTATGTAAACACAATTTAACATTATACGACACAACACTCCTACACTTGTCATACTATAGCTGTCAGGCCCGAAGCGACGGGTAATGGGGCAACAAGAAACAATTTAAGTTACGCATTATTCTAATAATATCACTATTATCAAAAATAGATAAGCGAGCGAAAAATGAACAACTCAGAACAAAACATGAAATTCTACGGTCGTTAGCACCCTCGCGGTTCGTCCTGTCCCGACGATCTTGGTATCATTTGAAAGGATGCAGTTTTGTTATTCTAGCGTTATCTAGATTACCCGGTAACCGTTTAAAGAACACTGACAAACGGACCTACAATCACGCAATTTTCGGTGTTCTGTACGGTTCCGAACGATGTTAGCGGCGGGTACTCAGTACACTAATCTTCCGATTGCGTCGCTGTTTTCCTAATTTGCATAGGTTCAGACATGCGCACTTCACCATTTCTTGATTTCATGTTATAAGCTCCACCCAATTTTAAACCGCGGCGATATTGATGTGCTTTGATCGCAGCGAAACCGATATATATCTACGTGTGCGTGACGTCACAATAACGTACGCCACCCAACGGGTCTAAATTCGTCGCGTTGGTTGGTTGATATACGTGATTGTGACGTCACGCCTACTCCGCGTATGTCATTTTAGCAGCCGTTTTTAAGTGGGTGGAGTTTATACCATGAAATCAGATAGTGGTGCCTCAATCGGTAGATTGGTGAACTGTGTCGACGAAACAACATGGTTCGCAGTGTCTAAGACACCGGAACGGGCCCGGTTGTAGGTCCGTTTTTAGTTAATTTTAGGAATGATTATCAGGAAACCATTTATATGTTTGAATAGCAGAAAGCTTAAACTTCCAAACAACATCAATATTGTTGGGATCCGACGAACCGTAATGGTACTAGCAGTCATTCAAAAGGTGTTTTTGGAACGTGTTTGACAGTTGTTCATTTTTCGCTCGCTTATCTATTTTTGCTATTATATATAACATATAAACATGAAAGAATAACTCACCAGGCCGTGAATATTGATACTCGTAATACGGAGCCGAGAGAACTGTACGTATATCTTTGTGGACACGTCCATGATCCCTAGCAAACTGCGACTGGGTGTGGCACCAGCTACACTACCCGCGTCTGGCGCATGACATAACAATAGCCTATGCAATCGCTTGCTCGAAACAATTCCGCCATAGTTACATAATATATTTTACTTTATGTGTGCCGACGCTGCTTGTTACAAGAATATGAATCGTGGCTAGTTTGCTGAATAACACAAGGCAGATATAAGTTTGTATAAGAGCTTTATATATAAAGCCACAATCACTATGCATGAATATATTGTGCAGATTACATAATTAAAATGATCATTCATTACCTAGCCAACATGATTATAATCTAAATGAGAACAGCAAAGGTGGGGGATCCAACCACACGCAGGTGGAAGGACCCACCGAATCAACTAATATCAATTTGAAGGCTTGTGAATGAATATCTATGTGCAAGTAATCAATAGTGGGGAAAACGCAAGATAAACACATCCGCCCTGAAACCCCACGTACACATCGCTAACTGACACTGCAAATGACAACAGATGTATGTTTAGTTATTATAAACATATTGCCCTTGATTTAACATACAGTGTAATGTCTTGTTAAAACCTCATGATCGGTGACAAATATGCACATTTATAACCCTGTTAACAAACCGACCTAACCAAACATATATACAAAAAAAACAGGTGTAGTTGGGGCTGGAGGGTGGGAAACAAATAAGTATCCTTACATATTCTTTGTGGGGTCGTACATGTTAACCGGCCCAAAACACGAACGGATTATATGCCCACGAACAGTATTATAATTTGTAAGTTAACAACTTCATATTTACTCCTTTCCAAACATGTTTTGTTCGTTTTATTATGCCATTACATTACACCTTCCCACAATTACCACCTTCGTGAATTGCATGCATGACTTGATTTTGACTAATGATTTGTTTTGATTTGTTTGCTCTATAATGTGTTTCAACCAACATTCAATAAATATTAAATGAAACATGTATACTGCCGAATATTCAAAAAATCTCAGATGTCATCAGACACAGAAGAATAACTTGGGCATGTGTGTCGTCTACCAAACGAAAACCCTATGATTGTAGCTTTCATACAAGCTTTTTGTGTATTAGAAGATTTGTTTGTGAAGCGCAGTATCCTGTCCTAATAATCTCTGTATGCGCTTTACATTTAACCCCTGGCGCACCTATTTCTTCTTACACCTTTGTGAGAATTAATGATTACTTTTATGACACAAATATCAAATAAATTTTCGAGCGCGCGTACAAGGAAGCGTTATGCAGCGAGGCCATACAATATTGTGTTATCTGTAAACTCGCTGTTAAGGATGAAGGCACAGCTCACAAAATATCAAAGTGTTTATTGATGATTTATGCATTATAACATCGTAATATGTTGTATATTCATAACATCGTAGATGTTAACTCTAACCAAATTGCATACTGCCGGACATGACATCGGAAGACGGGGGAATGTTCACTTTTTGCGGACTCTTTGTTTTAGCGGAGGGTGTCTCGCTACCTGTGCATAGTTCTAATGTCACATCGGCTCAACATTTTAACAGGACAGAAGTATCCACACTGGCACCGAAATATATGAGCATAGTATGTCGATAGTTGATGTAGACCGTCAGACTCTTAATTAAGATTACTTGTCCGACGACTGGGCGACTGCAAAATAAAACAACTTGATATTGATCGTGTATCCAAGTGGAAGGTATGCTATTAAGATGTAGTTTAGAAATAAGTTATTTTGTTTTAAAACGACCATGAAATGTGATTATGTTTCCAAAACCAGTTTGGCCCTGCCTGACATATATATATAACCTCAATTATACACACGCAATCACGCACGAACGCTAGATGTGCGACATAAACTTTACTTTAATAAGGTAACGCATTCTAGCTGGTGATGAACCATTTCTGCTAAAAGGATTTGGTGTTGATAATTAATTTGTAAGTTAACAAGTTCAAAAGTCGCAGTCACTCTGGTCAAGCTGACCAAAAGAGTATGGGAAAACAATTTAAGATGCTCACTGAGAACATCAGGATGACAGTCTACCATGCCTGTGTGCTGAGCACGTACCTTCCTCTACGACAGCGAATCGCACGTGGACCGCCTACATGCGCCTAGTGCCGCCTCAACACCTTAATCCACCTGCGGTGCCTCAATCGCATCTTTAATACCACCTGGCAGGACCGTGTCCCTTACAGCGACATGCTGGACCGTGCTAGGATCCCCAGCATGTAGGCCTACCCACTGCTTAGCCAGAAACGTCTCCACTCGCTGGACCTGGCATGGACGATGGCCGCTTGCCGAACGTCATCCTCTGTGGACAACTCGTCAGTGAACGAAAACAGTACGTGGGACGCACAGCCCTCAGATTCAAAGACGTCTGTAAATTAAGCGCGACCTGTAGGCCTGCAACATATCAGCTCTGAAGATTGGGAGGCAGAGGCCGAAAATCACACTGCTTTATGCCCTTACAAAAATGACACTCAAATACCATTGGATGGTGTTAGGGTGTGTTATGGTCGATGGTATTTTGAATGGTCCTTATAATTAACTCTTAAGCTGCCGTTAAGAATCCCTCTAGCTGATATTATATTTCCAGCACTACCTTCCAGAGGCCTGACTTTATCCTGAACTGTCTGTTTGGTCCGAACATATGCATAAAAACTCTTGCTGTCATATTTTAATTATAAGCTAATTTTGTATAGCTTCTCTTTGAATTTATAATTTCAGTTGTAGCTTGGATAAGTGCTTCTTTATAAATGTTGTAGTCTTCAACATTTCCACATGATTTCCATATTATGTTTGAATAATTTTTTTTTAATAACTTCTTTCTGGATGGTTTCTCATTTTTTTTAACGAAACAAATTTATCGACGATGCACTCAATTTCACTTTAAGATATTCCAGCAATCGAGCTGTTACTGTCTTATTTTTTAGTATGATATTCCAATCTACCTTTGCTAAAAAACCTCCTCATGTCCTTTTATTTTCCGTTGTGAAAACTTCTCCTGTACTGCTTTTTATTATTCCTATCTGATTTTACTTTGATGGTAAAATGTATCTTCATGTGATCACTTCCCCCCGTGCAGTGGCTCACATTTCTTGACATTGTCAACTAATTTATTCTGTGAGAGGATAAAACAAAGTCTAAGGTACAGGTGTATTTGTTTGTGTTTGTGTGTGCGTGCATGGTTAGGTACGTGGTGTGTGTGTTTGTGTGCGGTTTGTGCGGTGTGTGCGGTGTATGTGTGTGTGTGTGTGTGTTTATGTGTGTGTGTGTGTGTGTGTGTGTGTGTGTGTGTGTGTGTGTGTGTGTGTGGTGTGTGGTGTATGTGTGCGCGCGTGCGTGTGTGTGTATGTGCGCGTGTGTGTATGTGCGTGTGTGTACGTACGTGTGCGTGTGTGTGCATTGCCAGCCAGACTATCAAGGGATATTTACTATTATGGAAAATAACGGGAAGTCAACGCAGCGAACTCAACGTTCAATTTAATAAACCCTGGTGGATAAAACAGATAATTTTTTCGAGTTGTAAGACTAAACACGTGATATCACCACCATTGCCGAAGCTAGGAGACAGGCGTGTCTTGGGTCAGGACACTGTTGGACTTCCTCGTATTGTTATAATGTTGTGTATGCGCATTGTGCTCGTGTGTCTGTGTGTCTGTGTGTCTGTGTGTCTGTGTGTCTGTGTGTCTGTTTACTCTCTGCTTGCGTAAGGGTGATCAGCCGATTTTCGTGACCTTAAAGAATATGGGTGATCAGTACGATTTCCCGGTGGCTGTCGGCGCCTCCTTCTCACTGGTGTAACTGCCGTTGCCGTCACTGCTACTGTTGTTACTGTATGACTCGCTGGTTTGGGATCAAGCTGACTTTCTCTGTAGATGTCGTCTTGGCATCTCTGTCGTTTCGCCTTAATGTAGTCTCTCATCCTCTTTGACTTGGTGGCTCGTCTGTGTAGGCGCACCGATGGCCGTTTGGCATATTGTCGTTGGTAAGCTACATCTTGCTTTATCCGATTAACAGCGCGACCAACTCTTCCGCCCTTCGTAATGGGACACTGTACATTTTCCAATTTTCGTAGCATTGAATCTCCAGCACCGTAGTTTAGGCGATCGATGACTGAACACACACACGTTCCAGTGCATTTCGACTGAATTTAATGTTCTTAGATATACCGACGCGGAATAAGCTATGTTTGCAGATTCATTTGGATTTGTTGTTAGTCTGCGTCGTGTCATTTGAAGTGCGGCATTGCCAAGACGCATTTCAATCAGTCCTTTAAGTGTTGCTCGATCACTGTCTGTCAAATTTACACGCGTGAGGCCGCAGGCCTTCAAATGCTGTGAGGTATTCCACCAATTCTTGCGACCACCACGGCAGACAACTGCATGTATGCGACAGTTTCTGCACGAGCCAGAATAGCAGTCGAGTGTGGCTTGAATGATGTCCGGCATACGTCTAGTTATAACTGTTGTGTCACTGTCGTGAAGTATGTGGACACTTGTGTAGATCTTCTGGCATCTTGTTTTCACATCTTCCGCAAACATTCTTCTGTTTTCTGCTCGCCTTGCAGCAGTTTCTCTTGGAAACATCCTGGGGAAGAATGATGCTTTCATGATATGACGAAATTGCGTTTGGGACAGATGTGTCGTATCGGATTGCCTCTGTGTCTCCATACCTGCTGGCATTGCATCAAATATACCTCGCAATGCTAATGCATCACCGCCTGTAGCAACATACTTGATTGCAACGTCATCTTCTGCTAAACTGTAGCCAATTTTTTTTTTATTCTGTACTTGGACAGCGGATCTGTTGCTTGCACATTGGCCGTGCAACCAGCATGGCTGGGACAGGTGACACTGACACCCTTGTTCCGAAGTGAAGATCCTAGTTTACACAGCTTGTTGTCCATCCAGAAAGCTATGATTTTCTTTTCACCGGTTTGCCAACTGATTGCAGTTCCCAAAGCATGTGACGCATTCTGCCCACCACAGCTGTAAGTGTTTTTGAGATTTATGGAGTTGTTCCGAACATCGACACTTATGTTAACCGGAGCATCTTCTGGCAGACCACGCAGAGTGTTGGTCTCTTTTGTTTTCTATCTTCTCCTGTGTAAGTCATCCATGGTTGCTTGTGCGGTGACAGTTGCCACCTTGTTTGCAGTTCTCTGTAATCCTGTGCGACTAGGTGGTGGTGTGTCCATTGCAGCTAGAATGTGACGGATCTTTGTGGTCCCTATTGTCGAATCCTGGAAACCGACGTGAAGTGCGACGTTAGTTGTAGCAGCTCGCTGACCACAACGTCCAGTGCTGACCTCAGTGTACAGTTTGTACATGCGCGAATGATAGTCACAATTTGTACATCGGAGTGTTTGCATCCAACAGAGACCAATCTGTTGTTCATGGTATATTTGAAATTGTGGAGAAGTGCACGTCATCTTGCTGGCGTGCTCAGTGTAACATTCATTCCACATCTTTTCCATATTTAGCAGACGCATCATGGAACCTCCTGTGTGTGGTGGTGGTGGTGGTGGTGGTGGTGTGTGTGTGTGTATGTGTGTGTGTGTGTGTGTGTGTGTGTGTGTGTGTGTGTGTGTGTGTGTGTGTGTGTGTGTGTGTGTGTGTGTGTGTGTGTGTGTGTGTGTGTGTGTGTGTGTGTGTGTGTGTGTGTGTGTGTGTGTGTGTGTGTGTGTGTGTGTGTGTGTGCGTGTACATATAGTTATGAAAATCCACTATAGATGGGCAGTATACATAGGTGAGCAAAAAGTAGTAAACAGTGTTTTCTTTACATCAATTGAACACATATGACATTTTCTTATGATCATGTTGCCTTGTGCATACAACTGGCGACATTGTCTAGATATATCATTGTCATCGAGCATACTATTTGAAATGATATGACCCAAATATTTTACAGATTCTAGGAAATTTAACATTCTTACAACTCTTGTTTCTAATTATCATCACCATACCCTTTTTGGCATTGTAACTTATGGCATGAGATAATCCATATTGATCACAGACGGTGAGAAGGGTCTATAATCCCCTGCTGGACGGATAGAATACTACAAGATCATCAGCATACATAATATTATTTACACAATTATATCCTACATTGCAACCATTAAGTACAGTGGATAAATCATCCACGTAAACACTGAACAAATAGGGGGATAAAATACCTCCTTGTCTAACTCCATTACTTACATAAATACTATCAGACACATGACTACCCCATCTTACACACATTTGTTGGTTCGCATACCAAAACACTAGAATTTTAACAATGTAACCAGGAACATATTTGTCAATTAGCTTTTAAAAAAGTACAATATGGTTTACACGATCACAAGCCTTAGATGCATCAAGAAAACACATACTTTGGTGTGACATGTGTCGTAGTATTACGCGCTTTAATAGAATCTCATTATACTAGAGGTCAGAGTTCAGATGTTCACGTGTTAAGGCTTTGATTAAACATTCATTCCTTCTAACGTGTCTTATAGTAAACTGTCATGTAATAGCTATTATCAGTACATCCAAGCAACACAACAACATGGTGATAGCGTCGGGATCAAACTAAGGGCGGCGGTAACGTATTGACACTGAAATCGTGAACTTTGAATCAACTGATGAGTGAAAAATATGTCTTTATTCGCCGTGCCTGAATTTTTTTCAAAAGAATCACGCGCAACATGAATGATGTCACTCGACAGCCGCGTTTGGGTCAAAGGTCACGTCACATGCAATTTGGCAGCTACGTGTAAACAACAGACATTCAGCCTTCTGAAATTTTTATCGGGGCTCATAAAAGCAGCCTGGCTGGTAGTTTTAGGCTACACAATTGATAAGACACACAGCTAACACGCTACTAGTAGGCGCGAATTGGCTAACAACAACAGCGAACATGGATCACGTACCAAGAATGGATTGGTCAGTGGAAAATCAAGCAGAAACATTCAAGTTATTTAAACAACGAATGGAATTATACTTCAAAGCAAAGCGGATTGAGGAAGGAGAACAAGTAGTACACATTCTACTACAAGTCGGCGATGAAGGACTACGCCGATACAACTCTTGGAGCCTCACAGAAGAGGAAAGGAAAGATCCTACCAAGATATTCGCCAAATTCGTTGAACAACTTGAGCCGTGTGAAAACTATCGCATCAGCCGGTTACGACTTATGCACTACCGTCAAAGACAAATGCCAGAAGAAAACTCGGATTGTTTCATAAACAGATGCAAGCTGCTAGCTCTGAAATGCGAGTTTCAAGATAACGAATTGAATGAGCGACTCATTGAACTGATCATAGCTGGTACGCCAATTCCTGATTACCAGAAGGAATTGCTTGGAAAAAACAAGAACTACACACTGGACGAAGCAATTCAGTTGGGACGAGCGTATGAAGCGAGTGCCTCCCACGTCCAGCAGATTCGTGACGTGGGAACAGTGGCGACAACTGCGGTGCATAGCTTCAGACGTGGTGCAAACTCATCCGCCAGATGTCGCAACTGTGGTCAACAACACCCATTCAAACCGCGTGAAAGTTGTCCAGCGTTTGGAGTCGAGTGCAGAGCATGCGGCAGAATGAACCACTGGGCGAAATGTTGTCTGACTAAGAAAAAACAGCATGCCAACAACATCACGCCACATCAGTGCGGACGTTCGAAATCCAGGAACAGGAACGAGCATCGGCAACGAAAACATTCGTATGCAAACGAAAAGACAATTCATCAAATGCGTTCCAATGCACAGAACACTGACACACTTGAACAGTCATTTGATGCACTCGGTTTTCATGACGTGAAAGTGTCAGCAATGTGTTTCGGGCAAAATAATCGCGACGAAGCCTATGCGCAGGTGCAAATTAAACTGAGCAATCGTCCTGGCATCCACAATTTGAGCCTGAAAGTGGACACAGGCGCACAAGGCAATACACTTCCACTGCGAACATTTCGACGCATATATCCGGACAAGTTAAATGCTGAGGGATTCCCCGTTGATAACATCGTCGCAGCAGCAAGAGGCGCACGATTGACGGCGTACAATGGCACGTCCATTACATGCCATGGCGTGGTTAACATTTCATGCAGCTACCACAAGTCGGCATGGGGTGACATTCGGTTCTACATCGTTGATGTAACCGGCCCTGCAGTGATTGGTCTCCAGTCGTGTGAAAAGTTTAAGCTGGTGACTCTACATTGCACCATCAAGACGCACTCCTCAACAGAAGATAGGCCTGCTACGGGACAATCAGCTGTCACGAGCACAGCCTCTATAAACAGCGTTGATGACCTCACTAGAATGTATCCAGAACAGTTTGACAGAATCGGCTGTTTTCCTGGTGAAGTGAAGTTGGTGGTGGATCCCGCAGTTCCTCCTCGCGTAAATCCTCCAAGAAAGACACCAATTGCGCTAAAAGATGCTATCAAAAGCAGTCTTGACTCCATGGTGGAAAATGACGTCATACGCAAAGTGCACGAGACTGAGCCAACAGAGTGGGTCTCAAGCCTGGCATATGCAAAGAAGAAAGACGGGAGCCTAAGAATATGTTTGGACCCCAAGTTCTTGAATCAGGCACTGAAGAGACCGCACCACAAAACTCCTACGTTGGAAGAACTTAATCACAAGTTCACAGGAGCAAGATATTTCTCCAAACTTGACGCCAAAGCCGGATACTGGGGTGTCCAGCTTCACAAGGACTCTCGACTCCTCACTACGTTTCAATCTCCTTACGGTCGATATGCCTTCAAGCGACTTCCATTCGGCTTGTCTGCATCACAAGACATCTTTCAATCCAGGATGGACATGATTCTCGAGCAGTGTGATGAAGCAGAAGGAATCGCTGACGACGTGGTGGTTTACGGTGCCACAGAAGATGAACATGACAGAAATCTTCATCAACTCATGAACATTGCGTCGAGGAACGGGCTTGTCTTCAATTCCATCAAGTGCCTGATCAAGGAGAGCAGTGTCAGTTTCTTTGGCCTCATCTACGGCATTGATGGCATCAAACCTGATCCGGACAGGATCCGCGATTTGCAAGACATACCACCACCTCGGGACAAGAAAGAGCTTCAGCAGTTTCTTGGACTCATGACCTTCTTGAGCCCATTCATACCGAACTTGGCTGACAAGGCTTCAATGCTTCGAGATCTACTGAAAGAAGACAGCATGTTCATATGGGAACCGCACCATCAAAGTTGCTTCGATGGTATGAAACATCTTGTCACCTCAAGGTCAAGTCTTCAATACTTCAACGTGTCCAAAACGCCCATACTTCAGACAGACGCTAGTCTCCTTGGACTTGGCGCAGCGTTACTTCAAGAGAACGAGTCTTGTGAAATTCAACCGGTGGCATACGCATCGAAGAGTCTATCAAGCGCAGAGAAACGATATGCCTGCATTGAGCGAGAGTTGCTAGCCATTGTTTTTAGCACACAACGGTTCCACACGTACCTATACGGACGCAAGTTCAAGGTCGTCACGGACCACAAGCCTCTCGTTGCGATCATCCAGAAAGGTCTTGTCAACTCTCCACCGCGACTACAAAGAATGCTCCTCAAACTGCAAGGGTATGACATGGAAGTTGAATACCAACCAGAAAAGGACATTGTCCTTGCGGACACCCTCTTGCGTCTTCCAAGTACGCAAGTAGTAATAGGGGAGGTGTACAGTTTATGTATGAGCACCTCGGAGGAAGCCCCATGTTAAGAGATAGGGTTTTGAACCGGACCCCTCATTTTTTTCTCATAGACCGCGCCCAGGTTAAAGATAGGGATTTTTAACATGGGAGAGATAGGGATCCCTCCGAAATTGGTAAACGACTTCTCGTCGTTTACAACCTGGGTTAAAGATAGGGATTTTTAACGTGGGAGAGATACAACACTGGTAAATGAGAAATCTCGTTTACAATTAACTTCCGATTTACTCCGAAAACGGTTTTCGAGAGACGCATTTTGCGCATTACCACTCCCAGGTTAAAGATAGGGCTTTTTAACGTGGGAGTGATAGGGATTGCACCAAAACTTGTAAACGAAAACGGCGGATTTTCTCATAGACAACAGCTGGGTTAAAGCATAGGCCATTTTCACTCCACGTTAAAGCATAGGCCGTTTTTATCGCAAAGGTATCCGACCACTTTTCGAATTTTTATCCCATGGTAAAACATAGGGATTTTTATCGCAAAGGTATGCGACCACTTTTTGAATAAAATAACATATTCCGAACACCATTTGAATATGTCACACACGAGATTGCTTGACCCGTAGGTCCAGGCTCTGCCTAGGGATCGAGCCTTTATTTGTTTGACTATGACATGTCGAATATGTGGTGTTATAGTAAGGCGTAATGTATAACAAAAGGGGTTATAAATTCAACGGAGACCGTTTTGTCTGAAGTAATGTATACGAAATGTAGATTATGTATAGGACTATGTTATACCAAAGCCTATAGCCTCGTTTTGTTTTGTTTTTCGAACAGAGCGACCATTTTAGAATTAACCCTTTGGTGTCTGTTACAAAAACCCGTACTCGACACGTGAGTTCGACAATCAAACCAACTTCGTCTCTGTCACCAGTGCCGGCAACCAACCCAACCATCAACCTGACGTCATCACCTCCGACGAAGCGTCAGAAGCTTCACGAGATTTCGGATGAGACATCACACGAGAGTACGGTTCGACGTGTTATCGCGTCAAATCCCTTCTTTTTCACGAAAATAGACGTGTTATGTGTATGTGTGTGTGGTGGTGGTGGTGGTGGTGTGTGTGTGTGTGTGTGGTGGTGGTGGTGGTGTGTGTGTGTGTGTGTGGTAGTGGTGGTGGTGGTGGTGTGTGTGTGTGTGTGTGGTGGTGGTGTGTGTGTGTGTGGTGGTGTGTGTGTGGTGGTGGTGGTGGTGGTGTGTGTGTGTGTGTGTGGTGGTGTGTGTGTGTGTGGTGGTGGTGGTGGTGGTGTGTGTGTGTGTGTGTGTGGTGGTGGTGGTGTGTGTGTGTGTGTGTGTGTGTGTGTGTGTGTGTGTGTGTGTGTGTGTGTGTGTGTGTGTGTGTGTGTGTGTGTGTGTGTGTGTGTGTGTGTGTGTGTGTGTGTGTTAGAGTCTACCATAGCAAGCGAATTTGAAAACCGTTATGAGCGAAAACGACTATGGCAATAACATGTTAGGACAATCACCTGACAGGACTTCATTCAAAGTGGTGACCATCATCGTTCCCAACGCCACTCAAACGATTATGTCAATAACATGTAAGGACAACCACCTGACAGGCCTTCATTCAAAGTGGTGATTTAGTGTTGGTAGGACTCATAACTTTTTAGGGTTGGTAGGACTTATAACGTTTTAGTGTCGGTAGGACTCATAACTTTTTAGTGTTGGTAGGACTTATAACTTCTTAGTGTTGGTAGGACTCAGAACTTTTTAGTGTCGGTAGGACTCAGAACTTTTTAGTGTTGGTAGGACTTATAACTTTTTAGTGCTGGTAGGACTTATAACTTTTTAGTGCTGGTAGGACTTAGAACTTTTAGTGCTGGTAGTACTTATAACGTTTTAGTGCTGGTAGGACTCAGAACTTTACTCACTCACGCTGGCCTTTCATCGTTTTCTAACAGTTTATCTTTTCAACATGTTACCGTGGTAACATTTTCGTAACTTTCTGACAATTCGACGGGTTATCGCGTGACATCTCACCTCTTTCTGACAACTCGACGGGTTATCGCGTACAGCTCACCTCTTTCTGACAATTCGACGTGTTATTGAAACACTAAACTTAGCCGAACACGTGACACGAATTGAACACAGTAAGGACAACCACCTGACAGGACTTCGTTCAAAGACGTGACCATCAAGGTTCCCAACATCACTCAACGGATATCAATGTAATTAGTCAGAGTATTGCCATCTACTGACCATGACAGATCTCTATTCGTGGGCACACTTCCGGGAATACCCGAAGCACAGAGGCCGCCACGACAGTCAAGTAACATCCGGTGCGACATCACTACCGACGTAGCGCCCCTAGTATAGGCTGTCATAGCAAGCGAATTTGAAAACTGCTATGCCCGAAACACTAAACTATATACACTAATTTTCGGCGTCATCTCATTTGCATAAACAATCAGACCGAACGTACATCACGTGACTTCCCTTAACACACACAAAACACAAAAACTGTGCACGTCCATGAGAGAGACGACATTCGACGCCACCTGTTATGTCTGTGTGTAGTTCACTACGGACGTTAGCTGGTAATGTATGTGTGTAGTTCAGTAGAGACGTTAGCCAGTGATGTATCTGTGTAGTTCAGCACGGAGACTTTAGCCTGTTATGTATATGTGTAACAAACTTGCAGGATTCTGTGACAAACGAAACACCAAACACTTAGATCAGTTATAAAGTTATAAGTACTACCAACACTAAAAAGTTCTGAGTCCTACCAACCCTAAACAGTTCTGAGTCCTATCAACACTAAAAAGTTATAAGTACTACCAACCCTAACAAGTTCTGAGTCCTACCAGCACTAAAAAGTTATAAGTCCTACCAACACTAAAAAGTTATGAGTCCTACCGACACTAAAACGTTATAAGTCCTACCAACCCTAAAAAGTTCTGAGTCCTACCAACACTAAAAAGTTATAAGTACTACCAACACTAAAAAGTTATAAGTACTACCAACACTAAAAAGTTATAAGTATTACCAACACTAAAAAGTTAGAAGTCCTACCAGCACTAAAAAGTTATAAGTACTACCAACACTAAAAAGTTCTGAGTCCTACCGACACTAAAACGTTATAAGTCCTACCAACCCTAAAAAGTTCTGAGTCCTATCAACACTAAAAAGTTATAAGTACTACCAACCCTAAAAAGTTATAAGTCCTACCAGCACTAAAAAGTTATAAGTCCTACCAACACTAAAAAGTTCTGAGTACTACCAACCCTAAAAAGTTCTGAGTCCTACCAGCACTAAAACGTTATAAGTCCTACCAACCCTAAAAAGTTCTGAGTCCTACCAACACTAAAAAGTTATAAGTCCTACCAACACTAAAAAGTTATAAGTACTACCAACCCTAAAAAGTTCTGAGTCCTACCGACACTAAAAAGTTCTGAGTCCTACCAACACTAAACAGTTATAAGTCCTACCAACACTAAAAAGTTATAAGTACTACCAACCCTAAAAAGTTATAAGTCCTACCAGCACTAAAACGTTATAAGTCCTACCAGCACTAAAAAGTTATAAGTCCTCCCAACACTAAAAAGTTATAAGTCCTACCGACACTAAAACGTTATAAGTCCTACCAACCCTAAAAAGTTATGAGTCCTACCAACCCTAAAAATTATAAGTCCTACCAACACTAAAAAGTTATAAGTACTACCAACCCTAAAAAGTTATAAGTCCTACCAGCACTAAAATGTTATAAGTCCTACCAACACTAAAAAGTTCTGAGTACTACCAACCCAAAAAAGTTATAAGTCCTCCCAGCACTAAAACGTTATAAGTCCTACCAACACTAAAAAGTTCTGAGTACTACCAACCCTAAAAATTATAAGTCCTACCAGCACTAAAACGTTATAAGTCCTACCAACACTAAAAACTTCTGAGTCCTACCAACCCTAAAAAGTTCTGAGTCCTACCGTCACTAAAAAGTTATAAGTCCTAACAGCACTAAAACGTTATAAGTCCTACCAACCCTAAAAAGTTCTGAGTCCTACCAACACTAAAAAGTTATAAGTCCTACCAACACTAAAAAGTTATAAGTCCTACCAACCCTAAAAAGTTATGAGTCCTACCAACACTAAATCACCACTTTGAATGAAGGCCTGTCAGGTGGTTGTCCTTACATGTTATTAACATAATCGTTTGAGTGGCGTTGGGAACGATGATGGTCACCACTTTGAATGAAGTCCTATCAGGTTATTGTCCTAACATGTTATTGCCATAGTCGTTTTCGCTCATAACGGTTTTCAAATTCGCTTGCTATGGTAGACTCTAACACACACACACACACACACACACACACACACACACACACACACACACACACACACACACACACACACACACACACACACACACACACACACACACACACACACACACACACACACACACACACACACACACACACCACCACCACCACCACACACACACACACACCACCACCACCACCACCACCACCACACACACACACAAACACACACACACACACACACCACCACCACACACACACACACACACACACACACCACCACCACCACCACACACACACACACACACACACCACCACCACCACACACACACACCACCACCACCACCACTACCACACACACACACACACACACACCACCACCACCACCACCACACACACACACACACACACCACCACCACACACACACACACACACACACACATAACACGTCTATTTTCGTGAAAAAGAAGGGATTTGACGCGATAACACATCGAACCGTACTCTCGTGTGATGTCTCATCCGAAATCTCGTGAAGCTTCTGACGCTTCGTCGGAGGTGATGACGTCAGGTTGATGGTTGGGTTGGTTGCCGGCACTGGTGACAGAGACGAAATTGGTTTGATTGTCGAACTCACGTGTCGAGTACGGGTTTTTGTAACAGACACCAAAGGGTTAATTCTAAAATGGTCGCTCTGTTCGAAAAACAAAACAAAACGAGGCTATAGGCTTTGGTATAACATAGTCCTATACATAATCTACATTTCGTATACATTACTTCAGACAAAACGGTCTCCGTTGAATTTATATAACCCCTTTTGTTATACATTACGCCTTACTATAACACCACATATTCGACATGTCATAGTCAAACAAATAAAGGCTCGATCCCTAGGCAGAGCCTGGGCCTACGGGTCAAGCAATCTCGTGTGTGACATATTCAAATGGTGTTCGGAATATGTTATTTTATTCAAAAAGTGGTCGCATACCTTTGCGATAAAAATCCCTATGTTTTACCATGGGATAAAAATTCGAAAAGTGGTCGGATACCTTTGCGATAAAAACGGCCTATGCTTTAACGTGGAGTGAAAATGGCCTATGCTTTAACCCAGCTGTTGTCTATGAGAAAATCCGCCGTTTTCGTTTACAAGTTTTGGTGCAATCCCTATCTCTCCCACGTTAAAAAGCCCTATCTTTAACCTGGGAGTGGTAATGCGCAAAATGCGTCTCTCGAAAACCGTTTTCGGAGTAAATCGGAAGTTAATTGTAAACGAGATTTCTCATTTACCAGTGTTGTATCTCTCCCACGTTAAAAATCCCTATCTTTAACCCAGGTTGTAAACGACGAGAAGTCGTTTACCAATTTCGGAGGGATCCCTATCTCTCCCATGTTAAAAATCCCTATCTTTAACCTGGGCGCGGTCTATGAGAAAAAAATGAGGGGTCCGGTTCAAAACCCTATCTCAACATGGGGCTTCCTCCGAGGTGCTCATACATAAACTGTACACCTCCCCTATTACTACTTACGCACAACACAGAAACGATCGACCTTGACGTTCGTGTTGACTTCGTCCGATTCTCTGATGAACGCATTCAAGAGCTGAGGAACAAGACGAAGGCTGATCCAGTTCTCCAAGCACTCTCAGAAATGATCGTGACTGGATGGCCAGAAGCAATAAAGGAGTTGCCAACCAGCATCCGTTCATACTGGTCGTTCCGCGATGAACTCTCCGTGGAAGATGGTATTCTACTGAAAGGAACACGAGTCGTCATTCCTGAGAGCATGCAGACATTCATACTAGAGAAACTACACTACGGTCACCTCGGCACAGAGAAGACGAGACTCAGAGCAAAAGACTCTGTGTATTGGATCAACATCAATCATGACATTGAGACTACAGTCAAGTCGTGTGACATCTGTCAAGAACACCTACCAGCGCAGCAGCACGAGACGCTACAGCCGCACGAAGTACCGAGTAGACCTTGGGAAGTGGTTGGTACAGACATGTTCTTCTTCAACGACGCAGACTGGCTCATCATTGCGGACTACTATTCAAAATTTCCCATCGTGCGCAAAATGCCGAAGCCATGTCTAAGCTCAACCGTCGTTTCTGTCACAAAGCAGATCTTCAGCGAGACAGGCGTTCCTATGCGTGTCGTGTCGGACAATGGCCCGCATTTCGCCAGTGCAAGCTACACAGATCTGTCAAAGAAGATTGTGACACACTGCAATTGTGCTATGTAGTATCATGACGCTATGCCTATTACGTTCTATCATGATTGTCGTTTTATTAACCAATGACGTTCCTCCTTGTATTCGGCCCGTAATAAAATATGTCGAATTCATACAAAGCGTGCTTGTGACATGGTGTCAGAAATATAAACAACTACGCCTACTCAAGTAAGTTGTACTTTTGCGCACAAATGCCGCACTAGTCTATAACTATGGAATCGCTACGAAGGCCCGATACTATGCGTTTTGACGCGGCCAATCTAGCGGTAACTTGGCGAAGATGGAAAGCAAATTTCAATGTGTACCGACAAGCTGCGGAACTGAGCGATAAAGCAGCCGTTACGCAAGTCGCAATTCTACTGCACAGCATGGGGTTCGACGCGGTTGAAATTCATGAAACGTTCACGTATGGTACAGATGAAGACAAAACTGACATTGAAGTTGTGTTACGAAAATTCGACGACTATTGCATTCCACGCGAGAATAGCGTCTACGAGCGATACACATTCTGGAGCAGAGACCAGAAAGAGGGCGAGAGCATTGATCAGTGGGTCACTGATTTGCGCACTCGTGCGTCGACTTGCAATTTTGGAGATCAACAGGAGCTGTTGCTTAGAGACAAAATGGTGTTCGACGTGCGTGACGAACGCATAAAAGAACGATTACTCAGGGAAACTGACCTAACTCTTGGTAAGGCACTGTCCATATGCAGAGCTTCCGAAGTTAGCAAGGCACAGTTACAAACGATGTCAACGAGTGGCAACCCTGAAACAAGTACTGAAGTTCACGTCATCAAACGCCGACAAGCTGACAAATATAAAGCTAAAGAGAGCACCAAACTGATACGCGATTGCAAGTACTGTGGGCGAACGCACGAAGCAAAGAAATGTCCCGCGTTTGGAAAAGTCTGCAGTCAATGCCAGCGACGCAACCATTTCGCAGCGGTTTGCAAGTCAAAAGTGGTGCGAGCAATAGACTGCGATATTCGTGACGTCGAAAACGAACTGTTCATTGGTTCGTTGTTCATTGGTGACATTCCAGACAAGTGGCAGGCAGACGTATCATTTAATGATACACGCATTCGTTTCAAGCTTGACACCGGTGCTCAGGTAAACGTGCTGCCATATCAAGTGTACTCAAAGTTTGCGAGCAGCGTGCCAATGAAACCGACAAGCTGTGTTCTAACGGCATTTGGAAACTCCAAGGTACTGCATATGGGTACAGTCGTGCTAACCCACACGAGCGGTGATGAACGACATGCGGTTTCATTCTACATCGTCGACGATATCAAGTCAGCAATACTTGGACACGACGCATGCGAACGCTTGAAGCTGGTGTCCCGCCACAACATCGATGAAGTGAAAACGAATGAGAAGGGCAAGCTCACCAAAGAAGATCTGCTAAGCGAATACCCAGCAGTGTTCAACGGCACAGGCATGTTTGCCAAAGAATATCACATCGAGACATCGAGTGAAGTCAGGCCGTGCATCCAGCCGCAACGCAGAATCCCATACACACGTCACGATAAACTGAAACAGACACTTGATGACTTGAAGCAGAGAGAAATTGTCGATGACGTCGATCGTCCTACGGATTGGATCAGCAACCTCGTTATAACGGAGAAAAAAAACGGGTCGATGCGTGTGTGCTTAGATCCGAAGCCTCTCAATACAGCCATCAAGAGAGAGCATTATGAAATGCCAACAGTCGCTGACGTCCAGGCCAAACTGGCTGGGAAGAAGATATTCACTGTGCTTGACCTCAAGGATGGGTTTTGGCAAGTGCGTTTGAGTGACGAATCATCATATCTCACAGCGTTCAACACACCGTGGGGTAGAATGCGCTTCCTAAGAATGCCGTTTGGCATATGCTCAGCCAGCGAAGTCATGCAGAAGCGGAACATGGAGACGTTTGGTGACATCCACAATGTGCATATTATCGGCGATGACATGATTATCGCAGCTGTCGACAACGAAGAGCACGACGCAATCATCCGACTGGTAATGGAACGTGCGCAGGCAAGTCACGTGACATTCAACAAATCGAAGATACAATACAAGGTAAACCAGGTGAAGTACATGGGTCACATCCAGACGCCAGATGGTTTCAAACCCGACATCGACAAAGTGAAAGCCATATTTGAGATGCCTCGACCTGAAGACAAGACTTCACTGAGACGGTTCCTTGGAATGGTGAAATTCCTGTCGCAATTCATCCGGAACGAGTCTGACATTACAGCGCCACTCCGATCGTTATTGGCAACAGACGTCGAGTGGGCGTGGCATCCGGAACATGACGCAGCCATCGAGAGACTCAAAACAATATTGACCAGTGAACCAGTGCTGCGATATTATGATGTCACGAAGCCCGTCAAAATACAGAGTGACGCATCGCAACGAGGCCTTGGCGCTGCATTGATCCAAGAGCGGCAGCCAGTGGCATACTCATCACGGGCAATGACATCCGCTGAGTGCAACTATGCTCAGATTGAGAAAGAACTTTTGAGTATAATCTACGCGTGCGAAAAATATCACCAATACATCTACGGAAAGGTGGTGGAGGTCGAGACAGATCATCGACCTCTGGAAGCAATTCTGAAGAAGCCGATCGCACGGGCATCACCTCGCATCCAGCGTATGATGATACGCCTGCAACGATACGAAATCAATGTGAAGTACGTGCCGGGTCGTCTCATGTACATCGCTGACACGCTGTCGCGAACGTACAATCCTAAACAGGAAGAAACGAACGATCTACATGCCGAAATGGAAGTCATGGTGCATACACTGGTGGAAAACATCCCGATGAGTGCTGTACGAAGAGAGCAGATACAGACAGCGACCGCAGCCGATGAGACGATGTCGATCCTGAGACAACAGATCAGGCATGGTTGGCCTGAGTATAGACGAGATGCGCCGATCGTCATCCAACAGTACTGGCACCAGCGAGACGAACTGCACGAGGCTGAAGGCATCATGTTCTTAGCCGACAAGATAGTGGTGCCAGCATCTCTGAGACAACAAATGTTGAAAGTCATCCACGAAAGTCATCTCGGTGCTGAGAAGTGCAAGGCCAGAGCGCGCATGTGCTTGTATTGGCCGGGCATGAGCACCGACATAGAGGAAGTCGTGTCGAAGTGCCAAGCGTGTCTGAGGTACAGACCAAGGCAACAGCGTGAGCCGCTGAAGCCTAATCCCATCCCCAGTCTACCATGGGAGAAAGTTGGTATGGACGTCATGACATACAACAACCATGACTACTTAGTGATTGTGCATTATTATTCCAAGTATCCTGAACTATGCAAGCTCGACAGTAAGACGGCCAGCAGTTTGGTTGTGCACTGCAAGTCGGTGTTCGCGAGGCACGGCATACCTCGCGAAATCATCAGTGACAACATGCCATTTAACAGTGCCACCTTCAAGGCGTTCCTGTCCGAGTGGGGAGTTGAAGGAACAACATCCAGTCCGCGGTACCCACAGTCAAACGGTGAGAGCGAGCGTTTCGTTCAAACACTGAAGCGCATGTTGCAGAAGGCGAATTTCGATCACCGTGACCCATACATTGCGCTCTTAGAGTATCGAAACACGCCGGTGTCTGGCATGACGTTATCGCCAGCTGAGATGTTGATGAGCCGTACGTTGAGGACGAAGTTACCTGATTCGAAGTCGGCGTTGCGTCCACGGGTAGTCAGCGCAACTTCTCAACTACTACAACGCCAGGCGACGTACGCCAACCACTATGACCGTGGCGTGCGTACGCTACCTCCACTGCGTAAAGGCGATGCCGTACGCATTCGCTCCGGTGCAACATGGGAGCGAGCCGTCGTGAGCCGAGTCGAGAATACTCCTCGCTCATATACGGTGACAAACGAAAACGCGCAGGCATACCGACGAAACCGGCGCGACCTCCTGAAGACGAAGGAGAAGCCGCCGCTCCCAACACCGCCGACCGCGATCGACGAGCCGGAGGCACAAGGAAGGCCTCATCATCAGGCTGTCCCCGAAGCCGTGGCTCCTTTGCGACGTAGCAACCGCAACGCAAACCGCCCAGGGTGGTTGAGTGATTACGTCGGCTGAATATGCCAAACCAGCTGAGGACAGTCTACTCCAATGAGGCTGGTCACCTGTTTTTTGCGTTAATTGCGTTGTTAGTGTTTTTTAGCAGTTAGTATTCGTGACTCTATATAACCATATCAATTACTTCGACGAAAGGGAGATGTGACACACTGCAATTGTGCTATGTAGTATCATGACGCTATGCCTATTACGTTCTATCATGATTGTCGTTTTATTAACCAATGACGTTCCTCCTTGTATTCGGCCCGTAATAAAATATGTCGAATTCATACAAAGCGTGCTTGTGACAAAGATGGCATTCCAACACGTAACGTCTTCGCCGAGGTATCCACACTCAAACGGCTTCATCGAACGCCAAATCCAAACCGTGAAGCATGTCATGAAGAAGGCGAGGCAAAGTGGGCAGGATCTCGACTTGGCGCTACTGTGTCTGCGAACAACGCCAATTGACAGCAAACTTCCAAGTCCAGCAGAGCTCCTCAATGGTCGCAAAATACAGTCAACTCTTCTGACGAAAATCGTTGACACACGCCAAGATCATGACGATATGAGAACGAGGCTACAAGAGCGACAGGACAAGATGACGTTTCAGCACGATCAACACACAATTGAGATCTCCCGCCTCTGCACAACGGTCAAGAAGTTCGCTTCCGTGATCAAAACGGCCGGTGGAGACCTGCTACGGTCCTTGACAAAACACCGAATCCAAGATCGTACATTCTCACGACACCGAGCACAAGCACTATCCGAAGAAACAGAAATCAAATCCGAGACAACTCGACTCACCCGATCGTCAGGAGAGTATCGTTTGCCAGTCCGACTACAGGCCAGCCCGCTACAGCTGTTGTGGATTCAACTACTCCCACGAAGACTACAGACGGCTCGGCTGAGAACATTGTTCAAAATAATACAACTGGACTATATGTGACCCGCTCTGGTCGTCATATTAAGCAGCCTCAGCGTTATGCATGAATAGATACAAAGACTGTAAGCAAGGCATACTGTATAGCTTATATCAGAGTTAAATCTATTGCATGTTGTTCTTTTACAAGTTTACAGTTATTTCAGAGACTTTGTAACAAGTTACTTTGAGTAAGTCATAATCTCTTCTTTTGTAAAAAAAAAAAGTGAGATGTAGTATTACGCGCTTTAATAGAACCTCATTATACTAGAGGTCAGAGTTCATATGTTCACGTGTTAAGGCTTTGATTAAACATTAATTCCTTCTAACGTGTATTATAGTAAACTGTCATGTAATAGCTATTATCAGTACATCCAAGCAACACAACAACAACATGCGGGACATTGGCGATGTCTTCTTCTGTGAATATAATGTGTCACACTTTATTGTATTCCACTGTATGAATAAAGTGATTTTCTCCGACTCAAAATGGGTGTGAGAATGATCGGTAGGTGGCAGGATGAGTTCTTTGATTACTTCTGATGCCGCCAGAAGCGTAACCACCACGTGACCGTACTCCTCTCTAAATTCTTTGTTACTGTTACACCGATATCACCGTCGGAACGGCAAATGCTTGCTAACTAAACTTCGAACCCCCCTTGGTACTGACATTTACAGTAAGTATTGACGCCATATGTATCTTGTTTACGTTACGGTGTGTATATGTGATTGAATTATAAACTGAGTGAGAAAACGTGAGAATACGATTGCCTTCCTATGTCCTGTTTCAAGTTGAACGATCGTCAAGTTCATTGACACAGACTCATCTTGATCACCTTACGCGTGGCAACGTGAACAAAATGAAAATCTGACTTTTATTTATTTATTTCATCATGCACTGTGTATTTCATGGCATTACGTGACGTTGCTGATGGCAACGTTGATAGAAATCGTTTTACATTCACCGATGATAGCCACGAAACCACCATATTTTCGCGATGCCGATGCGCGATGGCGATGTAATTGAGCACTAGCCACTACATCACGTAGACGTCGTAGTGAGTGATATTTTGCGTATTAGGCCCACTAATTAGTATTTCACCTGGGCCATACACCTGTGGTAGGTAATACAAATTAGCTTGTATTCTGGGAAACCTAACAGGAATTCGCACGACTCGACCGTATTACGTGAAGTTGGGTGAATAGTAAATTTTGATGTTTTGCTGGCTGCACTCGACTTCACCCTACCATGTGATCGGTCTACTGTCAATCGAGGAGAGATCGAATCGCGGTGTCGTGCTTACATTTATTCGGGGGTTAAATAATATCCGGGTGAAGTTTCTGCGTTTGCACATATCTAGGGGAATGTATTTACTACTGTGGCACTTTCATTTTTTCGGGTGTTATGTATGTTTATATATATATATATATATACATAAATTATAAAATGTTTCTCACAGACATAAACAATTTCTTTCATAAACCAGTTTCCTCTCCACACACACGTCACATGACTTACTCTTCTACTTGGTCACAAATCTGAAACAGCAAATTATAATTATGTACTCTAACTATAACGCTCATATTACGACAACAAACGAAACACATTAAACTACTAGATATTATTTATTACTACGTAATCTACTGATGCCAAATATTATGCCTTACATATGCACCTAAACATCACCCAGATAAAATTTTACGCCCGGATAAATGTAAACGCGACAGCGATACAGGTGTGTTTGGTAGATGGGCAAAAAAAGAAAGATTTTGTGGACTATGACCATGATGATATTGAGAATGACAATGTCAATTAGGTTGTGATGCAGCCTGAAGGAAATGTGATCCCAAATAATCGTGGACTTGATGGAATAATCAAGAGGATTAACATCACAAACAATCTGTAATCAGTGGTTTAAGCGTTATCATAATTACTGGTCACCCCTCTCTACATTACATCTGTTGGTTTGATGATTCAAATTTATGGACAATTTGTATGAACTTTGTTTTATTCTTTATATTCTTTAATGGCAGACAGTTTAATTTCATTTTTATTCCATTGCCCATGTGTACATGCAATAAAAAGGTTTTTAAGTGAAACAAATCTAAGTAGCGGTCTTTTTTCCCAACACAGTGATGTACATAACCATTCTTGTTTTAATGTTTTGATGATTGGCTTCCTAAAAGCAACTGAAAGTAGATTATTGTGGCTAGTTACATGGTAACCTAGAACTGTTCATCTTACAAACCATAAATGTGCAAGTGTTTTAAAAGGAGTTATAGTTTTATACTTTGATTAGGTCAACTTGTTTTTATCACAAAAATAAATTCACTAGATTAAATGCAAACTTGTGTTCTATTCTATAGTCAACTAACGTCGCCATCTTGAACCGCATGACACCCTCCCAAATCTGCGCTACACTGGATTGCTGCGTGAACAGTACCGCCGGGTGAAACAAATGCTAAATAAGCAGACTGGGTGCACCGCTGTCTATATATGACTATAATAATGTACTGTGCACTGTACAGTACTCGCGTTGTATATTTACAATATATTGACTATTAAAGGGAATAAAAACACCTAATGTTTGAATTCATGTTATATTACATCCTGCTATCTATTTCCACATCCACCAAGCCAAAAAAATCAATGAATTAGAAATTCCACATTTATGCTGTGCATCCGGACATTTTCGAATATGCATATTTTTTGCGCGCTTTTCGGGATGCCGAGATGTGACGTCACTTATGACTCAAATTCGCATCAGGCCGACCCTTTCCATGCATTCAGAGCATATTTACAAGTATAGCTTTTGGGTCGACTTGTAGGCCCATTCGCATTCGTTGTTTTGAATAAAATTCGATTCATGTGGAACCGTAAGATAACTGCTTGTTCCTCTATGATGACTAGTGTTTGTATTACGTCGGAATATTGCACCATAACTCATTCTGGTGCTCGTTTCGACCCAAAAACTATCCTTGTAAACATGCTCTGAATGCATGGAAAGGGTCGGCCTGATGCAAGTGTGTGTCATAAGTGACGTCACGATACCACGTGATCGCCTAGCTCATTAAAATTTAATTTTCCGCGGGAATCACTTCACAGACGGGCTTAAAATCGAATTTATGCTACAAATGTATTTTTCTGTATTTGTTTAATGTTGTCAAATGCTACATACAATGTTAAACTTTGTGTACACATGGAAAAGGGATTTTATCTAATGCCTTATTTTTATTTCCTTTAACATTTGTCCTTGAGTATTATATTTATGCAATTATGGTTTGCATATTTAGTCTTGTTTCGCCTTCTGATTCTCATATTCGTTAAGGAATATACCTGTAGTTCAGATAAATTCCACAGCAGAGCTGCCAAGTGGAGTTTTCACTGACGATGATAAGAATAACCTTGCGGCGGATTCTGTGGATGCTCTACACTATCCGCACGTACATGTTAATAAATATATCAATATGTGCATGAAAATAAGTGTGTTCGTATTAATATTTTTTGAAATGGCAAATATACGTGAGATTTACAGGTTTATGCATGAGAGCGTGAGATGGACGCCAAATGCATGAGACTTAGTACCTCTGCCACAGCCATGGGGGTGTAACCTTGTTTGGTTATTGTTTTTGTCATGATACTGGTGGTTGTAGCCATGTTCCAATGCCTACAATGGCTTCTTGTGATCTAAATTTTAAAATCTACCAACTGATTTGGCAGTACCAACAAGAATTTGTGTTGGTGTTATACCGTGTTAATAACTTAAGATTTAAAACTGCTAAACACTAACCGCTTTACATGTGCATTCTGTGACATACCCTCCCATCCCTCCCAAATTTTTGATAGCGTTAGGGACATAGCATGTACATCATTGGTGGAAGAGAGGTTGATAGCAAATCTCAACGCTTTCCCCGTTTTCTTAGTGCAGGTGGACAATGTGTTCATGGGGTTTTGATGCCGAGACAGCTCGCTTCTCTTCCACCGGTGATTTTAGTAAGTGGGGCGTAATGGCCCCACTTATAGGTTTAGGCTAAATCTTGATACAGTGTAACTCTTCAGCAGGTAGTTGGGATTATAGTTAGGTGAATGAATGGTGTGCTTGGTTAGTACGGTACGGTGCCTAAGGTCTACTGTGATTACAGTAGTAATGATATTGTATATCTATAACAATACTGCTAATGTTGTATATGCCAAAATATGGGCTCTGTCAACCTGAGGGACAGGAGACTAGTATGGGCTCAGTCACAGGCCTGGCCTTGGGATGTAGAGCCCACATTTCTCTCTCTAACTTAATCTCTTAATAAACATCATTCATTTGGCCTTTCAAGCACCAACTTGTGTTGGTGCTTGCATAAAGGGTCATTTGCCCTGTTGTGCAAAAATAACAATAAATGAAATAAATATTGCAAACTTATCTTGTTTATTTGGTAACCAAGTATTTACACACACAAAAAACACTGCAATTGATATATTGACATAATGTTCAGATAATTGCCAGCATAAAATTGTAATATAACAAGATTAACACGTAACTGGTACACATACTATGGGAGTTGTACATCTGCACAGATACCTTTCAGATACTCCTCAACAGTTTTATGCCCTTTAGTTATGTCTTTACATAGGTTGAGTACTCACTCCTAGAAGGCCTATATATTATACATATGGCAAAACTGAACCACATTTTTTTAAGCATGATATAATTTTTTTGTTTTATATAAACACTAGATAGCTCGCAACTTTCAAGTAGTTAATTTATATTTGTTTACAATTGGGCAAATGATCCTTTTCATACTTAGAACCTGGTGAAATGACGACTGGGCAACACAGCACCTTAGCTAGAAATAATTTTTTGCCAGTCTTGAAATTTTAATCAAAAGTGTGCCTTTTAGCATGCAAATGGCTTGCATGGAAACCATTTGAGCACGTCAATCACAGTCGTTAATGGCCAGTTTTTTTTCTTTTCAGTAGCCATTTATTTAATTAATACTGATCCATTTGATTTGGTTCATTACCAGTTGTGCCAGTGATAGTTTGTTAATCTAGTGGCCAGCTGGCTCCCTCTATTCCACCCGTCTTACCCATCTTCGTTAGTCGTCTGCCAGTCTTGAAGATGGACAGACGGGTCTTTGGCTAATCCCCTGCTGGGCAAATGATCATACCCATAGAAAATATGCCAGTTGATTCGAGCTACACTGAAAACTATGTTTGCAGGTTAGCAAGCAACAGGCAGCATGACTGATACCAAGGAAGAAAAAGGGGATGAGGAAACAAAATATGGCAGTTGTGAGGGTCCTGATGCAATGTACGTGAAGCTTGTCTCATCTGACGGCCACGAGTTTATTGTGAAGAGAGAACACGCGCTGACATCAGGAACAATCAAGGCCATGTTATCTGGGCCTGGTAAGTTTGAACAAATGTAGGGCCGTCATTTGTGGTGTCAGAAATTGATGTACTACAGGTTCACTACTTTGTTAGTGTCCTATTCCTATAAACAAATATAAGGAGTACTATTCTCTGGTTATGCATAGTTTTTAAAAGCATATGAAATAAAATATGTTTGCAGTGTTACGTGATAATAAATCTGATTAATTTGTTTTAATTGAACTGTACTCAGTAGGCAGTTGGTTTGTTTGTCTATCGATGGCTGCATCACTAATCATAGGAATGAGATTTCTCAGCATTTATGACGATCTCGGCTTTTTAAATCACCAGTCACATCCCTGTATAAACCACTGCTTCCCAGCATTCCTCTAGACGCTGGTATTAATCAATGGTGCTTATTAAATGCATTGGATCAGTTAACACTAACCACATTTGTTATTAGGTAACAAACTACAAGTGGTTTCCAAAAGTAAACTAGACCATCACTTACAAATGGTGCACCACACATTTCTGAAGTTTAACAACTAATTAATAACTTTCTTGCAGTTCACACTTTACACACAGTATTGTGTTGTGATGTCATGGAAAACGGATTGGGATTTATTCAAAATAATGTACAGTCTCTAGGTGTTGCATGAGCGTAGCTGCACTGGCTGGTTGCTTTGAGGGTGCATTCCTGCAGCTGTAATTTCTAACGGCTTTATGCAATGTGTTTGATTTCAGGTCAGTTTGCAGAGAACGAGATGAATGAAATTAATTTTCGAGAGATCCCGTAAGTACTGACATTGTAAAAGTTAGAAATTAGTTTTTTTGCAACAACAGTTGTAGTATAAGATTTATGACTTAAATATTACAAAGACATGTCTTTGTAATGAAAATGTCAGTGTGATTTAGTGTAGAATAAATCCTTACTTGTTAATATTAATTTTATGATACAATGTTTGGAGTAAATACTATGAAATGATCCAATATTTTGCATAGTGTTGATGTCAACGACAAGGCAACAGTTGGCCGTCACTGTCAGTTGGGTGAGCTGTGGTGACCAGCAGGTGTTGATAATTATTATGACTTAGGTCAGGCCTGGGTTCAGTTATGAATTGAATTGATAAATGGTATCTGTGAATTCGAATTGAATTCAACAAAATAAAAAACAGATTGAACTGGAATTTAATCCCACAAGGTGAGATGAAATGATCAAAACTAATTTGTTTTAATTATGTTTTTCTATGTAAATTTACACATATCAACTACAAAATATGTTCAGTTGTGCTATTTCTGGATGTGCCTCTGTGGTCAAACACTTGATGCAAGACATCCAACAGCAGCCAAACTCCCACTACAGGTCCAAAGGAATTGTCACCTGATAACATATTGACTGCTAATTAGTCTGCTACACTTTTCACCTTGCGATTTGTGGAAAGCTTGGTCTGAAACAACTGGGTACTCTTGCATCTGAACAGATGCATGTGCCAATTGCCATTACTGCAGATTAGGGTTTTGAAGTAATTGTTGATGATTTGTTGAACACAAGAGATATGTTGCCAGTTTATGAATCAAATTTGAATTGATTGCAGTTGTCATTGCATTGACCTTGGTGAATAGAAATTGATAAATGTGAATTGAACCCAGATCTGACTATGGTGGTTTTCTAAGAATTGTAACCTAGTGTGTGTGTTTCTTGTTACAGCTCTCACGTACTGCAAAAAGTGTGCATGTACTTCACATACAAAGTGCGCTACACGAACAGCTCGACAGAGATCCCGGAGTTTCCAATTGCGCCAGAAATTGCACTTGAACTTCTGATGGCTGCCAACTTTCTTGACTGTTAGACGTGGCTGACTGGAATGGTTCTCAAGGGTTATATAAGCAGCACCACATGCATGAGTTCAATTGAACAAACTCGGCCTGTACAAAATCTGACTAACAAAAGCATATAACAATATGAATAGGAAAAATGAGACTTATTGGAACTTTAATAGCCGTACCTAAGAAGGCGACTAGTTAAATACATTTCATTTCACCAATTTGTAATTGTCTTATACAAATAATGGTATTCCAACCAGACCGAATACTGTGGTGTGTGTTAATGGGGGTAGGATTATTAATTCAATTTAAATATGTTTCTGTTCAATTTTTTCATGAAATGTATCATAACTTCAATCGCTTGCGCTTGCTTCTAGGCTTTCACTCCGTCATAGACTGGAGTGTCTGAAGTGATGCAGAAATTAAACAGCTTTTATCAGATGCATGTCTGCAAAACGGGTGGATGCAAGTAACAGTTTACAGAATTATGTTCTTTCTGGGTTTGGTTGATGTAATTTCACACAAAATATCCCACGCCTATCACTTCATGCATAACTGTGTATTCTGCATATGTAATTCTCGGAAAGTTTTCCTCTTGTGTTCCAAATGCTCATCCTAGTTTCCCTTTCCCATTGTTTAAAATGATGTTGTTTTATAGGAGTGCACTATTTGTCAAGTTTTCTATTTAAGCTTTGCGCCGGTATCTTGTGAACAACCTATACTAGTTTTCATTCATGCTATATGCTTGGCCAAAAACAAGGTAATGATTTCAGTGTAATAGGTGTTTTATTGATTTATTGACTGCTAAACATTTGTTGTTAATTGTGGTGTAACTCGCCAAGCATTTGCGTGTATTTTTATTAATAAATGTTATTGTCTGCATCTAGCATTCTGGTGTTTTGTTAATTTTGATGCCACTCTTGTTAATGGTTCTGTATTAGAATGGCGTGGGCGGTGCCACTGCAGGACACAACCTTGTTGAAAATGGGTAGATTAAGCACCGATTTTTATATATGCAAAATTTGTTATTCAAGTGTAAAAAGTGGGGTAATTAGTATTATTTTAGCAACCGGCTAGTATGTAATTAAATATTTCTGTAGATGGCAGAAATGTTATGCTCTTCAGTTGTAACATGTTTTGGGGGTTCAGGGTGATTCCACAGCAAAAGTATAAATTTTTTTGATTGATACATACTGGTTTTCCAAATTACCAGCACTCTAAGAACCTTTATAAATAACAAATTCCAGTACAAAATGGATATGGTTAGGTCGAGTTTGTTTGGATTATCACACAAAGTTGGATAGGTTAGTTTCTCCGATAATTTTTGTAATTGCCTTCTGGCCACTGCAATTCCAATGCGCGTACCGGTAGTACATATATTTGGCTTGGCAGATCCCTATTTGTTGTGGATTTTTCTTTAATTACAAAGCACCCAAGCAAATTGAATTTTTTTAAACAAAATGGATGACCATAATTATGGTGCAGACCCCGTGAATCATTGTGCCTTCTTATTATTTTGGTATAGATAGATGGTGATCATATAACTTGAATGATCCAATTTGTAGATGTGCACTAAAAAAATCATCCATGTGTAAGTATAAATAGGACACGTTGATTATGCCTGTTGCAAATAAGGTTGCAGTTCTGGTGTTGGATCCTTGTTAAATGCTAGCTAGAATAACAAAATGTCATTACATTAATTAATGCAGTTGCTACTCATGATACAAGGATGTGTATCTTAAAAAGTTCATAAAATAAAGCAGTGGGTTGGTAATTTAAAGTGTTTCCCACTAAACAAAATGTACCAGTGTGCACCCCAGAAATTTGTGAAAATATGTGACTGAAAAAGACATTATAATTGTGGTGTTTCTAATTGCAATAAAGTGCATTTTTTTATTACTGGGTAAATGTTTTATTGGAAGACATATCCATAGCACAGAATTTTGCTAATCAACATTCCAATATTGTCTGACAGCAACTTAAGATTTGTAAATAAAACTACAAAATTGGCTATACATCTGCACCAAAACAAAGACCAGACCATCTCAAAGTGACGATGTGTTAGTAAAACAATAGTAAATACTCTAGGATATGTAATTATTAGAATATACATAATTCTATAATATAATTATATCCTAATTAACATAGCAGGCAGTGGTGAAATGTAAATATATGTATACAAATTGTGCAAACAACAACCAAAAGCGTGGGTTGAACTGTTGTCGATGTACAATGAGACTGTGTTACGGCAGCTAGAGGCACTGCTTCTCGAGAGGAGATCATTCAGATGCATCTTCTTTTGGTTTTTTCTTTGCTCCTTCATTGGCGAGCTTGTCGGCTGCCTCGTTGCCAGCGATACCCTTGTGGCCAGGAACATGCACCTGGCATACACATGAAGCACATTATTAGAAGGCGATGGAACAGCAGTTACCTATCTGGCGTGCATACTGTAGTAGTGTACTGACAAGATACTTGGCGATGTCGAAGACACTAGTACCCATAGCTCACATGTCCACTGTGTGGAACGACTTTCTATTTCTTTCAATTAACTGTTTTACCAGTTTTAAGGTTTTTAATATATATATTTAACTATTTTTATTGTAGCCTACTCTACAACTTGAATTAGGTTTAACTCTTCATTGTACATTTACATACAGTGTATGTACAGCGCATCGATCCACCAAGGGGAATTAGCATTTTGAAAATACATTATTATAATAGTTTGTGATGATTTCACAAAAATAAAATAGCAAACTTTCCCAAACACACCAGAAGGTGGTTGATACCAGGTATATTAGATTTTGGCAAAATGGGATGACCAACAAACAAATTGAAGAGACCTTTACCTGCCAAGGTGAACTCTGGTGAACTAATCATGTCTATGCCCAGAATCACAGTTACATACCCATTTCAAAGATATCCCTTGCATGGCTTCATCCAGCTCAAGAAAGTCCTCTTTGTTCTTCACTGGACCGCCACTGGACAGCATCCAGTTTCTTTTCTTCCAGCCAGTCATCCACTCTGTCACACCTGAAATAATGTGACCCATTGAAACAGACTGGGCATATGCACTTACTAATACATGTATACGAAGGGTGACATATTGTGATAATTTAGTTCAATAATAAGGGTTGTTTGATGCACTGTTTCTAGTTTCAGTGGGTAATATCTGTGCTCACAAATTAAAAAGTTAACAAAAAGTCACCAGACAATGGTCATTTTAAGCACTGCCATACACATGCATATTAAAATAGGCATTTCCTTAGATATCACAACAGGGATGTCACAATATTTATTCATATACGTCTAAGATAGATGTTATTTTATTTAACACATAACAATAAAAAATAGGTACATATAAATTACACAAAAGGAGCACTAGAAAGATATTACACAAGCGTATGTAGTCACCTTATTTACACAACAGTACACCGATACAACTTACTTTGGATGAGGAATCGGCTGTCAGTGTTGATGACCAGTTCATCCAAGCCCTGCTCCTTCGCTTGTTCAATGGCTTTACGAGCAGCCTGAAAAGGACGGCATCCAAAAAGGACATTAGATAATGCTACATGAAATGTACTGTACATGTTGTTCCATACACAACACCAGTATCAGCATGTCATTATATCAATGCTATGCTGATATAGTTTAATAGTAAATTGAAGAATCATTGGAGTTTTCCCCACATGATAAATAGGATGGGTAAAATAAATGTAAAAGATTACTTGAACCACGACAGTTAACAAGATAATCACTAGTCAGCAAACAGAGGTAACTATTGTCAACATAGCACTTCTCTTTAGTTTTTCATATACAAAAAATTCAATTAAATATATCTGGTCTGTTGGATCTATCACAATAAATGTACCTACATGAATTTCTGCCCGGTTATTTGTTTGACGGCCTGGCAGCGATTCACTCACATTCCTGAAACGTAAACATTATATATTAAATAAATGTAGGATTATATACCAGCATACTTCAATGAAACATTCGTGTTAACTAATACTGAATCACTGGCAACATGTTTGAATGTTGAAATAGTGTGTACATTAGTAAGACAGACAGACGGAATTGTTTATTGATCCATTTGTACATTATGTAATAGTTTACAGTACTGTAACAATACATTTTTATAAAGTAAAACTGACTAAATTAGATATTTAATCACATGTATATAGAGTACAAATTGGATTTGGGAGACTCCTATTAAGACTGATAAAGTTGCTCTCATAGGAGCCACCCTGGTATGTTTTCAATGGGTTTATTGTATATTTCCGCTTGTATAAATTAATGTAAACACACATAGCTGCCTTAAATATGTATTCTTCCATATATGCATAGATAGCTTTTTAAAGAATTACTAGTGGCAAAACACAAACATGACATGTTTTACCGGTCATCATTTGGGCCCCAGTAGACGCCAATGCCACCACAAGCGCCATGTTTGCCATTGAAATGACAACATCCATCTGTGTAAACTGACGCTGTCTTAATGTTGCCATCTGGTTTCTGCTTGGGTTCTACAAAAACATTGTAAATCTCACTTCTAATGAACTAGACACTCTTATTTAAAGCATTTAATCTGTATCTGAATTAAACAAAATAATAGGCCAGTGTTTCCGCCAGCAGGGTAAAATTACATACCCAAAAATCATCCTATGGCACAGATACATACCCAAAATAAATCCAGATTTTTTATTTTGTTTAAATTCTGTGCAATGAAACTCATACTTGATGACGTTTTTAATGGTGAAGAATGAGCCCGTGCCAACACGCTTATGCTAGCTATTGTGTGATTGGCTAAAAGTGGTATTCACTGCGGGATTGAAGCCTTCACCTCAGGATAGAACGTGGCGTACATTTTTCGCGATGTTTTCTAGTATTAATTGTTTCTTTGTGAAGAAAAATAACACAAAAGATACCATACTACATCATGAATCGGACTATTAAATTTATTCTAAAATGTGAAGGCAAGTTTACAATTTTCCTGCTGACTGTTACGTTTGTCATTCATTCTTCTAAGAAACATGGAAATGATCACCATGAGCCGGGCGGGATTTCCGACTCCAAATGTCAGGAAATCGCTTCTCTGAGCATCTAGAAATCAAATGTTTTCGGGGGGAGGGCCCCCAGACCCCCACCCATCAGGGTGGAAATCCTGTAATAGGGTAAATGTTCTTACATGTAATAGCTTCCATGGGAAACATATAAGGGACATTAGATCTTTACAAATATTTACCAATGATATCTGGGCATAAATTTATACCAACAATTGTTAATAATTTATTTTTAATTAGTTGTATTAATAATCTTGATGGAAACTTCTGATAGAGGTAAAACAAATTAGTGGATGTGTAAGTGCAAACTAAGTCTTACCTTCACCACCTGCTTCTGGGCTGTTTTCTTTCTTTGTGCGTTTTGGTGCTGTGTCTGAATCGTTTTTCTTAACTGCATCACGTGGCCTCTTCTGAGCTGAAATTTAGCATATTGAGTAATAAAAAAGTTTGTTAAATAGATGCACATCTACCCAACTGTCAACAGTTGCATTAACCAAACACAACCAACAGTAGGAGGCATGAGTATGTCTGCCAGCCAGTTCGTGGAAACCAGAGATGCATAGTTGACATACCATTTCTATTACATGACAATATTATTTTACTTCATTTATTATCCAGAACAGTCTTAGTGTGCCATTACCCTGGAGAGTCTAGCCAGGCACATTGTTCTCGTACCAATAATTTGTGACCAAAACATTATCACCACGAAGCATTTCAGAAGGCATTAAAACACTCAACCTGTCTTGCTTCTTGCTACTTAATTTGGTATGACCGTTACTATACTTGACAACATTATTCCTGAAGGATATCAATGGAGAAATATAATGTACAACTTCTATTGAAGCAGTCCTTTAAATAATTTGATGAGATGAAGACATCAAGACCATCACATTCATTTCTCACTCTGCAGTCATCGATACAAACTAATACAAACTAATGTAAGACACATTTACAGGTGAACATTCCAGAGCATTCTTTGTTGATTTATAGAAAGAATAAACATTTAAGCATGTTGCCAATACAATTAGTATTAAAAGGAAAAAAGCATGTGCCAGATTGCAAAAACTCACCTATACTGTCAACACCTTTGATAAATGATTCAGCTTCTTCTTCTGTTGAGAACTTCTTAAATCTAGCTTGATTGAAACCTTTCACCTGTTCTTCGCATTGAGCCCTAAAGATAAAACTGTTTTCCTCAAATCCAGATAACAAAACACTTCATTTATATTTTTGTATTGCATGATCACTTAAAAATTAAATGGTTTATCAATTATTACAGCTGTAATAAACTAATTTCAGTTGTAGCTTGTGTCAGTCAACGTACTTTAGGTTTGCTTACTGTATATTCTAGTGTGGTTTCATTATTGTTAATGTTGTCAAACCACTCAAGATTCCATCATGATAATAATCATGTACATGCTTGGCTCAACCAGGTATATAAATATCCAAGTTTGACAGTGGTGTAATCTTCTCAAGATATATATACAGTGTATATATTTATATATAGATAGATATATATATATCTTCAAAAACTGGAAGGTGCTTAATGATGAATAATCTGACATTTTCTTTTTCCTGCCTTTATAAAAATATATCTTTCAGAATATGACATACATAGAGTGTATAGGCTATCTAAGCTATGTAGACTAATAGTAATTACATCCAATTTCAACATTGCCCTTGGCTTGGCTTGGACTTATGTTAACATTTTAAATTGATAATTTTCATTGAACATGCAGACAGTGAGACTCATGGAAGTCTGTCGGGTCTACTCAGTGGCCTTGTTGTGAGATGTGACGTGTCACGACTGAATTAATCAGTGAATCTGAGCAATGCTGGGCAGCGAATATTACGTGAATCACTGCGTTTATTTTTTAACAAGACGAGCCAATTAAGAGGGATCCAGTCCCAAGTCCAGGTACATGCACCAATGTTTTCCACTCCACTGTGATGCCATGTGAAAATTGTATTCGCAGAGGCCTACACATGTAACAGAGGGAGCGATATTAACCCGATTTCAAGATATACTGTGTGTCTGTGACGCGTCCGCCCCGGAGTTGGATTCCGAAATTTTTGAACGAGAATCTGGATCAATCTGCAAATCTTGCAGTACGCACGAATCAAAGTACTGACATCGCGGTACGAGCAACTAACCATGTAGTGTATATGCCAACCTTTCTCCCCTTCCGCACTGCGTAGAATGGCATTTTTCTAACAAGGAAAGGTGCTGATATTTTTAACAACCACCCAACCTGTTTCAGTTTGTAAATCATGACAACTTACGGAAACTGACAGGTGTCTCGAACTGACAGCGTGTGGACCAATGAGGACTTCTAAAAGTTAGTTAAAATAATAATTTTTTATGTGAATATACCCTACACATTAGAATACAAAAATTATGCAGATGCTAAATTGAAATAAGTCACTATATTGCATAATCAGATGACAATTTTGTTAAAATATGAAAAACACTCGTCACAACGAGATTTCAGACGGGATCTCGGCCTTTTTCCGTCGCCGCCATTAGCCAAGGTAGTCATGGTTTTGTTGGAAGATCATACATTAATGTGGTTCCGCGTGAAATTAGAGTGACAATAAATTAAAATATGGTCTACGCTATCTTACATACATATATGTATACTCGGTACTGTAGCAATAAATGGTCGATGTTCCCGCATTTACTTATATTCAATGGATTATGTCCTATCTTGTTGGGTTGCACGACCATAACATGAAGTGATTTGTCCACGGTGTTGCTCCTACTGACAGCGAACTACCCTCTACAGAGAACGGTGCTCGCGCTATGAAACCTGTACCGTTGGGGAAAGAATGGTGTGCTAACGCACCTGTTAGTTACCCGTTGCATACGGCATTGTGTCAAAAAATTCTTTCGTCTTTTCAGGAACTCGAACGTGGTGATTTGGCACGTTAAACTTCTATTATTGTATTTGGCACTTATGTAGAATCCGGACCCACCTCAATTTCGCCGTTATAACTTGAGTTTTGCCTAACATCGATACCTCAGTTCAACCATTCAACATCATCCCACTGATTTCCAGACATTTATATTACGAAAATATTGGGTCTTAGCGCACTTTTAAAGCCTAGATAGCGACCCAGTTTGTGCTAGTCTGTGGTCGTGCATTACCGCATATAGTGGCGTATGTTGATTCAAACTGGGGCGCTATTTACGCCTAAAAAATGCACTAAGACACAATATTTTATATAAATATGCTTGGGATAATGTTAAATAATGGAACTGACGCACTGAGCGTCTGAGGTATCAAAGTCAGGCAAAACTCAAGTTGTAACGACAAAATCGAGGTGGATCCGGATTCTCGGATTCTACACAAATGCCTTGTGTTTAATTAACTGACAAATCTGTATGTATGTTGTGGTTGCCAGAATCTATAAAATACAACTCGGAATAGACATGCGCATCAGTCTTGGTTTAACTGGCCTAAATTAGCAGCATCCACCTACTAGATATTCCCAAGGCTATAGGGATGTCCCCCGGGGTGGGGTTGCTGGTTCGACCCCTGGGTTGATTTATCCGTTTTTGTAACCGGTGAACTGTTGACACATTTGCACGTGTGTGGGCTCATTGCAGCATGGCTGAATGCTTCCTAGAGAAGTCAAGATGGTGTTCGATTAAACAGGTCTGCCAGGGAGTAAACTGTAAAAGCGCTTTGAACAGTACCAAGGACTGGATACTGCGCTATATGGGAATTTTTTTTTATATTCTGCTTTTTATATTCTACCTGCGAAATAAGCCGTAGTTACTGTACACACTATTTCGACTTGTGTAGGAAACAGGATGTAGTTATTGTAATTGTTGTTCAGATTATCGGTACTGACTATTTCAGCTTATGTATTCTAACTGTAAAAAATTGGGAAATCTTCCATAGATGTATTGTAAGAACTTGCATATTCTAAGTGAGGAATGTTTCGCTAATTAAAAAAGTTGATAACGTATTTTTGAAAGCTTTCAAAAACATTTTATTAACATAAAAATCATAGTAAAATGTATAAGTAAAAAAAGGTTGAGACTCAACGTATTTCGTTAATGTGCTAGCAGATATGTTGATTATAGACTGATAGAGCTCTGTCTAAATCAGGCAAATGGACGCATTTTCACTACGTGAAGTGCTAACACAGATTACCCTGCAATATTCTTTGCAAACAGTGTTTTGATATACGTTTTATATTTCAGATGTTTTCGGCGAATGCCAAGATCATCAAGCCTCCGGGCGAGAAGCCTGATGAATTTGAGTCGTCCATTTCCCAGGTAAGGCCTTATAGTGAATTGTTGCAGCCAGCTTCCACTAACTGCTGATGTTGATTTGAGAAACATACTACCAGGCATGTCAAAATTGCAGATTGTTTGTCGTGACATCTTTAGCAAGGCTTTCAGGGTAATGATTCTAATTACTCGTCTTTTGGACCCATGATAGGCATAGTTTCCATTATATTTTTAATAATTACTATCAGCATTCATGCTGTTTGTCAGGCTAACCAGTTATTTAAACAAAATTGTTTACACTGTAGCACTTTGTTTTTGTATGTGTAAAACTGTCAGAACCTGTTGAATTGCACTGTTAGTACTAGAAACAGCAAAAATACAGAGCTCTGATGATTCAGTCTTGTAACTGGATTATAATATGCTTTGCAGACACAAATGAACATAGTGTATTTTCATGGAAGCCTGTATGTTATTTGATTTATCATAAGTATGCATGATAGTGGTTCAAAGAAGATTGTGTATTCTGTTCATTGCTGTACAGAGTGTTTTTTTAATGTTGGGTTGGGCTAGGAACTTCAGTTGGAACTCTTTGCAATTTGATGCAGATTGTCCCATATACTACCTACTATATTACTACTGTTAGGTCGGTTTCAAACACACACATAACTTAATAACAAACACGTAATAAGGCGTATATTGCAGGCTCTTCTGGAGCTGGAGATGAACAGCGACATGAAGCAGCAGCTGAGAGAGCTGACCATTACCGCTGCAAAGGTTAGTCCTTTCTCTTCTGATAGAAAATTTCTGTCGTCCAGTGTTCTGGAAAAAAACATTTAGTAATTCTTCCCATCAGATTATCACACACGCATATTTTACTGTCCATCTTTCTTGCCACGACTAAAAAGCCAGCAATATGTGTGATCAAATATCACTGCAGTAGTTGGATTAAGAAGGGTTGTTTGGTCACAGTACGTTTTTATAGTAGCCACCCTGATGAATTGCTTCCTTGATCAGCCACCACTCTTTTTTCAAGGGTTTTTTATTGGTGGATTAACATCACTAGACACACTACAAATGACTCCTCATCAGAAGCCACCCCTAAAATGTTCCCAAATTCTGGCATTATTCAGTATTTCTCAGTACACGTTATAGTGTAATAATAACCTTGCTGCACATGACCCAATTAACTGGTGATCGATTACATATAAAGCCAAAAACAACATGTTAAATTTACCTAAACTGTACTTGATATTTTGGCAATTAGTAGTGGTAGTGACAATTTCCTGGTTTTTCTCCACATGTGACTAATGATATGCATTTCCACTGTATTTTTGCTATAGCACCAAAATTATTATAACATGTGTCCAGGGTGCACGATACTTTTAGCCAGTTGGTAGTCCGTCGGACTGGCTGACTCACAAACAACTAGTCCTGAAATTTTTTTACTAATCCTGAAATGTACCTGGTAATTATATATATACATATATTATAATACACACACATATATGCTCTATCACGTTGGCATATCGTTTGACTAAAATTAGTTAGTGCTTTTATTCGAGAAGATGACAAATCGATTCTCTCCAAGTAACATTTATAGAAAGAATTATCATTGACATACATATACAGTTAATGGGTACATTGTTGCTTGTTAACAGCGTTCATCCACAATTAAATGTCCATGATTAAATGTACATCAACTAGTTAGAAATGTTTGTACACAATTAAAAGTCCATCAACTTGGTAGCAATGCTTGTCCATGATTAAAATTAATGTGCATAAATTCGTTAGCAATGTTTGTCCACAATTAAATGTCCATCAACTTGTTAGCAATGCTTGTCCGTGATTAAATGTGCATCAACTAGTTAGCAATGTTTGTCAACAATTAAATGTCCATCAACTTGTTAACAGTGTTTGTCCATGATTAAATGTGCATCAACTAGTTAGCAATGTTTGTCCATAATTAAATGTCCATCAACTTGTAGCAATAGTCCTCCACAATTAAATGTTCATCCACTTGTTAGCAATGATAGTGTTTAATTAAGAAAATACGGTGATGCCGCGACAGTACACGTGCAAAGTCATCAGATGAGATGGGTGCAGTTTGGATCTGTTCATGTCGTTCATGGGTAGAGTCACTGCTGGACAAGACGATAGCAGTAGATGGACAGGCAGCCACAGTATTGGACGATGTAGGAGTGGAAGTGAGTGTAGAACTAGAAGGACCAGCAATGACTCCAATGTCGGACGATGTCGATGCTGAAGGACCGGCGATGACTACGGTGTCGAACGATGTCGATGCAGAAGGACCAGCAATGACCCCAATGTCGGACGGTGTCGAGTTAGAAGGACCGGCAATGTCGGATGATTTCGATGTAGAATGACCGGCGATGACAATGTGACTCAATGTCGGTTGTTGATGTTGCATCATTCGCTTTAGTCTTAGACGACTATATTGGCCTCAACTTTGCGCTAGATTTGTCCTTGTATGTGCTGATATGTGTTCCAGTGCCTTTGTTGGAGTTTGTTTGCTTGCTAAAATAATCACCGATTCGCCCCTGCGACATGGTCGAACGATAATATGATAGAACGCGATTCTGTTTGCAAACCGAGTATTTTGATCATGTGGTTCCACACTCATGGTCGCTAGGAGGCACCACTTACTGATGTAAACAGCGGCCATTTTCAAGTCCCGTAATCCCGGTACCGGATGAGATGGTTAGACGCAAAATTTAATCGAGTCACAAAATGTTATCTTATCGTTTTGGTTTATTTCATCACACCACTTCACTTTCACACACACAGTATATATTCTTTCACGTCATTACAGCTAGTCCGACGGGACTGCTCTTCTAAAACTGGACTAGTCCGAGCTCCGAAACTACTCGTCCGGGACGATCGGACCGGCCTTATTTCGCAGCCTGTGTGTCTTTCTGTGTTGGAATTGGAATCGGCCTTCGATATCGGAATCACTCCGGCTTTGGTCCAAGTGATCAGATAACAGCCTACCCGTTTTGTAAACACTCGGTTGCATATACATGGGTCAAAAATACAAAAGATCTTTTGTAAACCAGACTGTTTTAACTGTTGCCTTACTGTTTTGCAGGAGATTGATGTTCAGGGCAAGAAGGCTATCATCATCTTTGTGCCAGTACCACAGCTGAAAGCCTTCCAGAAGATTGAGACCCGTCTCGTGCGAGAGTTGGAGAAGAAGTTCAGTGGCAAGCATGTTGTATTCATTGCACAGGTGTGTTGAGAATCTACGGTGTCTGATATTCCTTTTGGTAAACTTATGCCAGAACTGCTAGTTTATTGTCATTACTTGATGTGTTGAATTCTCTCGCATCGTATCATTTTTATTCAAAGAATTTACTGCATTCAGTTTATTCTTGTGGTTAAAATAATGACTTGCCTGCCAGAATGATATGTGCTAGCCTTTCATCAGTACTATTTGATGTCGGTAATATTACACGTTGTTCACAATACATTTTCTTGAGACCACTGTTAGCTGCCAAGACCTCATCCAGCTATGCGGATATTATTGTTCTTACAAAATAATAAAAACGTGTAGTAGTGTTTGCTTTTAATTCATGTGTACAGTTATAATTGTTTTGTTGAAGTATGCAAATGGTGTTCATTAAAAAGGTATTTCTATTAATACATTTGATGCACTCTGTACCATTCTGAATTGCAGCGACGCATTCTTCCGAAACCTACAAGGAAGTCGAGGAAGAAGAACAAGCAGAAGCGACCAAGGAGGTATGATGCTCATCAGCGCTTATTTGTACTACGATCTCAGCTTTTAAGGGAGAGTACTGTGAGATCCATATCGCAAAAAAATAATGTACCATTTTATATTTATTTCACCTAATTGTGAACAAATTCCATGTTGTGAACTACCGGTATGTTCTGTTTCACCACGGTCGACTCATTCAGTTATGTGCCCAGTTGAAATTGGCAGTGGACTACAGTTAAACTTAATAATGATAAATTGACCTGATTGTTCGTTTGTCAGAGTAAAAGATTGCATGCAACAACTGCATTAGGCTATTTTATGTTACATGTTTTATGGGCCCACCGACATTAATTTCCTGGATATAAAATAAAATTCACAGTTCAATTTTTGTATTGCCACTGAAGTCATTATTTATTAACTGATCGTGTTAAATCATAAATAAAATATCTTACTATTCATGAGAGAAAATGCTTTGCTACTGTAAGGTGTTTGATTCAAACAGTTTTGGCCATGTGGCCTTTTAACAACCATAGCTACCGTGCGCGGATGCTTTTCTTTGAATATGACGTTAACAATGATGTCACCCCTGTGCGAAAAAATTATAATCGGCCAGCTGTGATTCGGTTCATGTGAATTCCCGCAATGCATCCGATAGCCCAACGTCATCGAACCGCCACCTTGTTTTGGCAGTGGCGTTCCACGATCTTTGGACTATCAAAGTATTTGTGCATTGCACTCACTCGGATGCTTCTGATGCAATTTCTTCAGCGGCATCTCGATTAAACTCTTTCACAAAGTGTATCGTTCGTTTATTAGCTGTTAAACTATTCTCTGTAGCAACAACTTCAAATAATGTAAACAAATAATGTAAAGCCTCCATTTGAGAACTACAGCCAGTTCTGTGTCTCATTTGCATAAGTCTGAAGCTAACATAACTGATAAGTAGCCAAGAGCTAACATAACTGATAGGCAGTCTAGAGCTGACATAACTGACAGGTAGCCAAGAAGACGTACCGTGACCGAACATAGTAATTGTCAAGGCATAAACTATGTTAGTGCTAAAATAGTGACTTAGCCGTGAATAACTGCTAAAAAATATTATCTTTAATGTGAAGTAGATATGTCAATCTATCAGTGTCAGAAACTGAATGAAACAAAGTCATAGTGATGCATTCCACACTGCCGTGTCTCATTAATAGGATAACAAGTAACACTGGAGATTTTTTTATTTATATTAATTTTCATGTAGCCACATATATTGTTATTTAAATGTTATATATTCTTTTTACCAGACATTTTATTCTGATTCCCATCACTGCTTTCTGGACAATTCTGCCCTTAAAACATGTAATCAAAAAGTCTGGCCTTACATTGTTAAAATAGTTGCGTTGCACAGTACTAATTATGGTGTAACTGCACCCCGCTATTTGATAGAACACACTGAAGGCGTGTGCTAAATGTTACAAGTATTTGTTTTCAGTCGTACGCTGACGGCTGTACATGACGCCATCTTGGAGGATGTGTGCTTCCCGGCTGAGATTGTAGGCAAGAGGATCCGTGTAAAGCTCGATGGATCTAGGCTTATCAAAGTTCATCTAGACAAAAGCCAACAGACAAACATTGAACACAAGGTGGGTACATTATTGCTGCTGAAATAATGATTATGGGTATGCTAGTCATGGGCTTCTTTGCAGCTGTTGTGAACCTAACTATAAGGTAGATTAATAAGGCAGTTCGTTTTAAGCATTATGTGAATTAAAAACATCTTGTGTGGCATAACAGTTCTACCAAACTTGTTATTGAGACCCATTTTAAAATGTGTATTCCTGCCAGACTGAACTTATTAAATAAATGTATTGTAATGCTTAACGATTCTAGTTTGTTGCACAGCAGACCGTGGATTTGTGAGGATTTCATGCACTGGCAGATGTTTTCTCTGTGGTTATATATTCACTGTTCTCTCTTGCAGTTGGATACGTTCCGAGCTGTGTACAAGAAGCTGACTGGCAAGGATGTCGCGTTCGAGTTCCCCGAATTTGTGCTGTAAATGAACTGTCAATCATGGCATCCACTTAGGATTCACTAATGTGAACTCAAATAAAGAAGCGGCTGCAATAATAATAATGTGTTGTTTCTGTGAATTCGAACCATCCTTTGCATGTGTGCACAGTTATTAGTTAACTTATTACTATTTGCTACTTGGTTAGACCATGATGATGTTTTCAAATGATGCCAACTCAAAACACCGTCCAGTGAGAAGATGCAACTTAACCAATAAAACTTCCCCGCCTGATTATCTGGAGTTAAATTGACATACCGGTATCTTAGTTTTTCTTCCTCTTGTGGGGTGGGGGGGGGGGTCCACTTCACTACCTACCTACTTCTGCTTTTCTCATTATTTCCCTCCATCTCTCTGTTGTCCACAGTGAACTTCCATTCTTGGATGTTTACACCTGCCCTCTTAAGGTCCCTTGGCATGCTGTCATTCCATCTCGGCTTTGGTCTTCCTCTGTTGTTTGCTACCCTCTTCTGGTTTCCTTGCTCTTTGACCAGACTGATGTCTAACCATCCCATAGTGCAGATCAAAATTGGTTCACTGTCTTAATTCTATCAATCGTCGTTGAATTGATTAAATATAAAGGTGCTGCTCTTGCTAACTAAATCTCCCTGTGAACAGCATTCAACATAACTGTAGGCCTGCAATTGCCACAAATCACTGGCCCAGTTGACTCGTGCGATTTCTGATAATTTTTATCAAGGAGTTCACCATAACGGAAGTGATGTCTGGTTTTGTGATCATTGAAGGCATGATTACAAAGGATGTATCCAAGTGTGTGCGAAACCAGGCAGATTCCTCATGATGGACAAGTTGAAAGTCCTAAAAAGTGATGTTATCCTTGATCTCGAACAAGATTTGGGCTACAAGTTATATAATAGTATTAAACTAATCCTAGTAGATAGCCAACACAAATGTACAAAAGTTTACTGAATCGGTTGTATGAGTGAAGCACAATACTGGGCCAAAAAGAACTGGACACAAAAAACAAGTGCAAAAAACTGCTTAAAATCAATGAAAAACTAAGAATTAAAGAAGAAGATAAGATCTCTACTCGCTGTTATGTGGCACAATGCCAAGTGAAGTTCATGATGTAAGTTACATGGTGTCTTAACTAAAATATGAGAATGTGAAACCCTTCAGAAATTCAAATTTGCTTGACTGATGTATGTTAGTACCTCATCAGAATTCAACAGACTTAAAATATTAAGAATGATCAGAGCACTCTGGACCCGAAATGGTGGACACTGTAACTTAGTTATCCACTACATTGTCCACAACCACAATTTTTTGGTAACAGTAAATAGGCAGGATGTGTTTTTTGTGTCTCCTGTCTTCATGGGCCTGAGTAAATATAGCGTAAGCTACAGGACACCAATTTGGCCCAGTATTGTGCGACTCAATTATACTTGATCCCATTTGTCTTTGTCAAGAGAATTACAGAAGATACCGAATCCCGATTCAAAGTTTGCCATAATAACTTTATATACAGTATATCGGATATATAAAATTTTGCTCAATGAATTGGTTCCAATTTTTTAATATACTATAAATTTAAGATATATAACAAATAAACTGGCCGGTCCAGAGGTTTATTTCCAGATGATCACTTTAAATTGAGTGTCGCTGCTGGTTTCCCACATGGAAAAACCCAGATAACCAATTCCTGCTAAAATACTTTTTATTTGAAATGTTTCCAAATAGATGATGCCTTTGTTAATTAAAAAAATATACAATTGCAGTAACAACCAAGGAAGGAAATGTGGCAGTACAATTCTTACATAACGCTATCGAGTCAAAACAATTTAGTCAAATTCTATATGCACCATGAATAATCATCATGTTCTCTCCTCAAATAACCAGGGCAGAACATTCTGTTCATTTGAATGTACTATGATGATCCATACTATACGCTATTTAAACTTAAAAAAACGGACTCAATGTTTTTGTTCAACATTTGACTTGTCACAGATGTGGTGGCCACTATTCCTGCATTAACTAAATAAGTTGATGACAACATGTGAAATGTACCACTTTATTTATTTTTAAATATGATAATCATCAACACTATACCATATCACAAGTCGTCTGTATTGCACACATACAGACCACAAATGCTCATTTTTGATTAGAGTAAACACTTGCTGATCTGCTGGAATAAACCTGACGCAAATCTGGCATAGGCAGATGTGGTGTTAATGATGTTTATATTTTTATACAGATAAAATAACATGCAATTAACCCATTTTATTGCAAAAAAACTGATAGTACAGTGTACAAAGTTACTCACTTCCTGCAACTTGACATTGTGGAAGTCATACCATCAATTTGCTATTTTTATATCTGATTTAAAACTCGGCAAGTACAATTTGCCAGATAATAAAAAAATAATACTATGGCACATCACAGATTTCAAACATCAGGCTATGCAATGATAACAAAATCTGATGGACTTGATAAAGCCAATGGCTGCTGTATACACTCGACATCAAGAGCTTACACATCGCTTGTTAAATTACTTGCTCCGTATCAACAATAACTGGAGCATCTTGTATACAATTTCAACCTGATATGATAGCCGTTTGAATAGTACAATGACATTTCTATCCTTCCAGTTAATAAAATAAATTTTCCAGATAAAAAATATCGCCATGGCACACCACAAACGCTTGCTCCTTGTATGCAACAACATGGATATTGTACACAATAATACATGTTGTTAAGCTGTCTACCGTCAAAGTTCTGGCTGTTTCTCATCCATGGTATTATTACTACTCTGCTGGTTCCACAAACCATCCAGTGTGTTGCCTGTTGAGTCTCCGGAGCCAAGAAGGTTGGATGAACTAGCTGGTTGTTCCTCATACAGCTGTGGTGCAGCCTCGCAGGAGGAAGTCTTGGGACGCGCCCCATCCCATCTGGTCTCTGCACTAGGCACTTGTGTTGTTGGCACCTCTGTGTCCTGCGTCATCTTGGCCATGTGTCTTGAGCCTTTCCGCTTGCCAAGGACACGGATGTAGTTGGCAGGAATAAACCCCTCTTTGTTGTCATCAACGCTTGCCAGTAGCCATCCTCGGACACGTGGCTGCAGTTCTAAAACAAATGAATAATAAAAGTGAAATGAACCATTTTTATTCCCAATCTGAATGAATATACTCTCAAAATAGTGTCCTGATATTCAACTAATTTTGTAACACCCTCCATCACCGTATTCAAAGCCCCATTTGGCGGTCGCGCTTTTATGTAAATTTTCTGCAGTTTGTCGTGACACCTAGCAGTTGTGATGACGTTGCCGCAGGTAGCACCGCTAGGATTTAGCATGGCATGCATATATGCGGGTCTGTGTTTCACGCTATAGCTAAAATTTCAATCGCAGAATTTAAATTCTGTTTATATCACTGTAAATATAATAATCTTACCTACAAATGTGTCACTGGATACACTCAGTAATTTTGTATACTTTTTTAGTTATGGCCATTTGAAATTTTGAACATTACAAATGGTCAAATGTGCAATGGGATTTAATACTTTTTGATATCACAGTAAATATAATAATCATATCTACAAACATGCTGCTGGATGTACTCGGGATTTATTTTTAGTTTTTGAATTATTGCAGTTTGAACATCGCAAATGCTTAATCCTGCAATGCATATGCATTGATGATACACCGCAGTTGATATAATGCAAGGTTAAGCATTCGCGATGTTCAAACAGCAATAACTCAAAAGGTTCACACAATTCCTGTGTACATCCAGTAACAAACTTGTAGATAAGATTATTTTTTCGGTGATATAAAAATATATTAAATTCCACGACTGCAATTTCATGTAGTTTGACACAACAGGCTGCACCGCTGCGCTAAAGGATAGGACGCATTCAGCGGCTCTACCTGTGATGTCAACATCTGATGGGCTGGTTGCTTTGTGACATGCAAATTACCACGTTTTTGCGGGCTTAGTGACATGAGTTTGCAATGAACAGGCTTCATAATTTGCATATATTATTTGACAAGAGTGTTAAGTTTATGCATACAAAGTTTCAAAGACATTTAACATTTCATTTCACTTAGTCTAAGTACTATTACCCTATTTTATTGCAGTACTAGACATTTTCTACATTTATTTTCAGAAAGCTGGTGATAAAGCCTTACATCAAACCTACTTAAACTAAAGCACACTGGCAAGTCAACTTGATAGAAAAATGTAATAGACAGGGAGTACAATTTAAAATCAGTTTTCATTGGGGTACCACAAGGATCAGTATTATTTATAACCTATATTATCATTCCAATGACTTGGAAAATGACACTAGCAAAGTACTAACATTTGCAGATGACATTCAGAAAGGGTAGAAACATGTCAATATACTTAAACAAATTAGTCAAATGGACTGTAAAATGGCTTCCTTGCCCACAGACCTATTTTTAAACTTTGGATGGCAATCTTGTTAATGTCTTTTTATGTATTTCTTTGTTGACATTAACCTGGGAATTCAACCGCAGCACTGAACTACAAACAAACTTGTATACCTTTTGTCAAGGACACATACAACTGCATAAATAAATACAAAATGCATAGTAAACAATAGCATTAAAATAAATAATGAAGTCATCAACCAGGTTGGCAAGTATAAAAATGTGCCAAGTGGCTCTGAAGTCCTTTGGACTAATATGTCTATAGGTGACTCCGGCTGACCAAATGAGTGATAAGTTGGACAATTTGTAACATTGTTTTCTTACATCCTTGTAAAGGTTTGGTAGGGTGCTTTATATGGTTTCAAAAATTATGACTGCTACAAAAATTGGCAAAGTTATGGAGCATTGAACATGGTAGGGGTCAAAAAGTGAAAATGAAGAAAACAGCTGTTGAAGTTTTACATTATATATGCAAATGGATTGCATGGAAATATTACATGCACAACATTCAAATGTGGCACACAGTATGTAATATTTATGTTATGTTGCAATGATACACTGGAAGTACAAATGTGCTGCTATAAAGACTTATGAAGTTATGCCAGATTATGTTTTTATGTGTAAAACTAAGAGGACAGATTATTTGAGAGCAAAAGGTAGACTCACTGTTTGACACAGTTTAAAACCTACAGGCAACTGTCCAGTTTAACAGGGGTATAGTGGCTTAATTAATGCTGTTTGTTGATGCAAGCTACTGCCAGTGACCAATTACAGATTAGTCACAGTTTCCATCAAACAATAGCAGGCAGAGAATCTTAGCTCCACAGCTGGGTGTAATACACAACCAGAGCCACCACTGATTCATGGTCAAGTAGATTAGCTCAATGCACCAACTAAGACAATACACAACACTGTGAGTGACAGTGTCCAGAGTGAGGCCTAAGCAGTGTTCTCATTGCTGAATAGATCAATTAAACCTGCCAAGTGGGTGACATTCTGCACAAGTGTTCATTAATCCTTAGTGACTGTTCAGAACACCAGACTGACCACATACCTAAACAAAGCGAATGTAATAGGTGAAGAACAGGCAGTGTTCAGATAGGGGTATTGGTTGAATTGTATTTGTCTCGACGCAAAAGGCTTTATTGTGCCTTCATCGATTATAAGAAAGCATTTGATTTAGTAGACCGGTCCTCCCTGTGATCTAATATAATTTCATGCGGTATTAATGGTATTGTGTTGAAAGTTGTATACAACATATACAAAAATGCTAAATCATGTATAAATCAGGGCCAGGCCCGTGTCAGCATTCTTCTCATGTGATGTATAGGTATGGCAAGGAGAAAACTTGTGTCCTTTGTTATTTGCTATTTACCTGAATCATTTTGAACACTGTTAGTCACAATTATAACGGACTTGACATGGCAGCTGGTGAAATTTACAACAACCTTAGGGATGATGATGTAGAAAATGCTGATGACCCTAGAATGATTCAATCAAATACAGATTTCTTGCTTGTGTATAGCGGAACTATGTCAACTCTTCTAATGGTTGACATTTGGTTGTTTCAGGTGTCAACTCTATTGTAAATCTGTAATTATTAGTCTATATTGATACAATTGATTTACACAGTACCATGTCTACACAAGGCATGGCAAGCATAAACAGAACAGTGGATTGCATTTGATATCAATAAAGTGTAGGATATTTCACTCTATAGTTGTCCAGAATATCAATTTTCTGTTTGTCACCTACAGGTGACAGAATATTAATTTTCTATGTTTGTCACCCACAGGTTTCTACAGACAATACATCTTTAACCAACAGACACCACAGTCACACCATTTTATAATAATTAAATGAACATCAAAATAAACACAACTTGCAATTATAGAAAAATCAATAGTTTTGAAGATAAAAAGTGTTAGGCAACTGTTCAGTCTAACAGATTTCTCGTGCATAGTGGCAGTGCCCTAAGATATGTCTATGCAAAATTAGAGAAAAATTGCTGAATGGTTTCTGAGATACGGCAGCTAACAGCGGACGGCGGGTGATGGCAATAGTCCATTGGACCTTCGGCCAAAGAACTAATAACAAATTTATATAGGAATCATACTGATCCCTTATTTAAGTCTGAAAAAATACTAAAAATCCAGATGTATATAAACTATAAGTCTCACTATTTATGCATGACTTTAAACATGATTTATTATCCAAGTCATTTACAAATTTTGCGATTAAAAAAACCTTCTTGTTAAAGTGACACCTAGAACACATTTTTCGTCTAAGCTGCCTAAACGTAATTTCACAAGAATCCGGAACAATATAGTTGAAAAAATAAGAAATATTAAACACAGGTTAAAGTTTAGACACGTTATGTGACTTCTATTTAAATACATATCCTCGTCAAGTGAATTGTTTAAATCCTAGATGTTCAGAATGTAATTAAACTGATTACCGGGTAAATGAAAATCTACCTTTGTTTTTAAGTCTATTACCATTTTTACACTACTTTGTAAACCAAGTAAAAATGTTTGGATCGCACCTCTATTCACTTACATATATTTCAATGGATCAAACTTCTCAGTTCGTTGTCATATATATCACCAGCAACAGCACATACTACATGTTAAATAATACTCCGGTTTAATATTATGTAGTACAGAGATAGACTGGTGATGAATTTTAGTGATTCGTTTAACATGGTTTTGATGATTGCTGTGACTGTGATTTAGTAATCACAGAGTAATGATAATTTGTTTTAAATTGTGTCACTGGAAGACGGCTTTTAGCCAAGTGACATCCATACAGTGCAACACATTTCCATTGTTGTTACATTGTAAAAATTACTGCATGTATACATAACATCTACCAACACATTAAATATATGAAAAAACAAGCATGCTCACCTTTGGGGGCAACAGTTATTTTCTGGCCTTGTCTGAATGAGAGTTCATCGGTACTCTGTGCTTGGAAATCATACTCGGCAACCACCACAAAATGATCGTCTTTGCCATTTGCCCATTCGTTTTTTTCTACAAAATATATTTTCTTGTAAAAGGTTAGAGAAGCCCTGTTAAAAACTGCATGGGACCTGATTGCTAACGTTATAAAAATGTAATGCTGTTACTTGATCGAGTGTAAACTCTTACACACTTGCACAGATCTATATATTACCTGGATATACACAAATTGCTAACTTAGTAAATAAAAGGAATTCACTCATTCAATATTTACAGATTATGTACATATATATATATATATATATATATATATATATATATATATACAGTGTATATATAAGGCTATAGCCATATGAAGATTGACCCATAAATTAAAAAGTTATGTAATGTTGAATGTTATATTCAGTTCTAAAAATACTTGCCCGAGCCTACTACGTACCAGTTTCACCTCTGAATGCTGCCAACAACTTCCACATTAGCCACGGCCCGCCAAAGACAACAGCAAAGAAGAAAACGATGGGCCAATGTGAAGGCTTGCCTACAGCACCTCCCTCACTGAGCCACGTCGCTGCAGCTCCCGCCTCTGTTGTTGCTTGACTCCACAGTTCCTCATCAAGACCTACACTTTGCCTGAGTCGCAGCAGCACCAGCAGACGCCTATATAGCCACTTGAGAGTTCGGATGAGAGCCAATGCAGAGAGCACCTTAGCTAGATGCTGCTTTAATCGTGAGAAGTGGTCTGCCACACCGATCACAGCATTGAATGAGTTATACACAGCATAGAATGTTGAATCAAGCATCATCGATATGGATCTACATGCCTGAACTACACTTTCTATCGACTTAAATGCCTGCTGAGAACTGTCCTGTGCCGTGCGCACAAAGCTACTCTGACTGCCAGCATCAGCACCAAATCTGTTAAAGCCAGTGCCGCCATATCCATCATACATTCCACCATTGTACATGTTGTTGCACATGTACGGTGTATTGTACAGACCACTGTTACCATAAGCACCATAGCTGTTATAGTTCATGCTACCTCCATAGCCAGCCATGGGCATAGCTGCCTGGTGTTGTTGCGAGGGTCTTGGGGGCAGGGCAGGGGGTTGTTTTCTCGGCATTGCCCCTCCTCTGTTCTCTGGCATCACTGGCCCGGGTGGTCCACTAAACAAAAACAGAATAATTAACTACAGTTAAAATTTCAAGAACTACGCATTACTTCCGAGTGAAGTTCTGTACCCTTACTTGGACGAATATTATAGAATTATGCACCCTGCATAATTGTATTTTAGGTGGCCGTTTTATGCAAGTGTTCTTGTTAAAAGACTGTCAACTAGACTGTGCTGTGTCAGTGACCTGTGTACTGGACTATCGACCTACTAAAAACTACAGTAACTCACCGAGACTGAGTAAGCTATATAATTCACTTTCAGGCGGATTTAGAAAGCAATTTACAAATTATATATGTATAAATCTAAACACCACTGGCCAAGAAAATACCGATGCGTAGTGTCGTTATTGTTAATATGTTGTTGAGATTTGTCTCGACTTGACTTGAGTAGTGTTGGTTAAAGTAAACATACAAACACACCCGTACTGGGCCGTAGGCACAGCCGAGGTTAACCAAGGCCCAAGCCTACGGCAACCACTAGTTTGTCTGACAATTCATATACCTAACTACAGTAACCATACCTTGACATTTGATTTATGAACGTATTGCCAGCATTCTGCTGGTTCACGCCAACTCTCTCCCAAGGTTTCGGAGGCGCTGCCATTTTCTCGCGACGATGTCGAGAGGAACCTCCCCTTGAACGCATGCGCCAACTCAACTGCAGACGGCACTAGATGTCGATTGATTCTGGGCGATTGACGGGTTGTGACAGCTTTGATGCGCCTAAGGATAACTATTTATCATTTAAAAAAAATTGTTATGATCCCCATTGGTGCTCAATATCCCTAACTATGATCCCAAGCGCTAATATGAGAAAGGATACGCGAAATTAGCTAAAATTTACCCCAAAATAAAAACTTGGGCTTGGCCTCAAATGGAATGACCTGCCACCGATACATGGCGCCTTCTTCCCACATTGACATTTATGTTATCCAGGAACCCGTGTAAATATTATTAGGCGCCGGAACATGGGGAAGGTGGGCTCAATATTTTGTTGGGGGCTGGATATAGGATTAGCAATATTAGTTGTACATAAAATAAATCAGTAAACTCACCAACACCATGTATTGCAAAACCTTTGGATGAAAGATGGTTTGAATTCAATAAAATATTTCTATAATTTAATTAACTTTATATTAAATTTATTTGTAACTTTCTGCATGGTACTGTGTAGGGCCTACATATTTATCTATAATACAAATGTTAACAATTTCCACAAAATTCTTTTTAACAGTATTAAAATTGTGATGCTGTGATCATGCGTGACACAACTATGACATTACTGTAATCTTACTCGTTGTAGCGATCGAACCATTTAAAATTACATGACAAGATTTTAATTTATAACAGCCTTTGTACACTAAATTTATTAAAGAATATAAAAAGGAAGAGGTGCATATTTTGGTGAAATTTTAGGTTTTTGCTTCCAGAGAAGTCAAGATGGTATTCGATTGAACTTACCTTTACTATTTTTTGTGAACGTCAAAGGTTTTTTGGTTAGCTTCAGGGGGGGTGCAATCAGTTTTTTGAGAGTATGAAGGCACCTGGGGTTTTCGTCGAGTCTCAAAGTGGTGGGGTGGCAAATCAGAGGTTTTTGGAGAGCCTGTAAGGTGGGGTTTTTGACGAGTCTCGGGTGTGTGTGCAACGGAAGGTTTTTGGAGAGCCTGAAAGTGTTTTCTTGGGTGAACCTCAAGGGGGGATGCAATCGGAGATGTTTTTGGAGTCTTAAGGCAGGTATAACTGGAGATTTTTGGTCAGGCTCAGGGGGGTGCAGTTGAAGGTTTTTGGGAAAGCTTAAAAAATTTTGAATGTTGCTGTGACAAATAAATATCGTAATCCTCAAAGTTCCACAATACGTGGTTAGAGTGAATAAACGTCTTGATCTATTTATCGTCTTCTACAGCCTTTGCCATCAGTGACACTAGTAGTTATAGTCGTGTCACAGTGACACTACTCTAAGGTATACGGTCTAGCGATGCCAATTAACAACAGTTGCTTCAAAGATTTAAAAAAAAACGTGCTACTTGAACTGATGTAATTATACTTGGGTAGGTTGCAAAGACAGTCAGTTTCGATTCAGCTGAATATTAATTATACAGGCCAAACTTAATATATTAAAAAAACAATGTTGTACAGTATGGAAGCTACAATGTGTATGTTGTTTTCTGACAATACAATTCACTTTTCATCTGCCAATAAAGTGTATTGGAAGCATAGCATAGAAGCTAATCGTAGTCACCGATATATGTTCTTCTTTCTATTTAAAATATTGCCTGTAATATGTTGTGAACTGCACTGGGTGTGGCGCTACATAAAATAAATAGTAAACATCAGTAAAATCACCAACACCATGCATTGCAAAACCTTTAGCTGGCGGCATCACATAAGATGGTTTGAATTCCATTAAAATATTTGTATTCATAATTTCATTAACTTTATATAACTTTTGTAACTTTATATTTAATATATTTGTAACTTTCTTGTACTGTGTACATATTTATCAAAAATACAAATGTTAATTTCCACAAAATGCTTTTTGACAGTATTAAAATTGTGATGCTGTGATCATGCGTGACACAACTGTGACATTAGTGTAATCTTACTTGTTGTAGTGAACCATTTAAAATTACATGACAAGATTTAAATTTATAACAGCCTTTGTGCACTAAATTTATTAAAGAATGTAGAATATAAAAATACAAAATATCTCAGAGTGACTGTCATTTGACAAACAAACAAATAACTAAGGAATCCACCAAACACACTGGTGAACTAGTAGAAGCATGGTTTACTCACAACAGTCTAGAAATCAGACAATGACTGCAAATGGCTTGAGCAAAACTGTACACGGTGTATTCTCACAATGGAAGCCTAAATGCAAAAAACATCATTTTGGTGTGTTCAAGTGCACGTGTATACATGTGTTCAGTGTGTTCATTTCTACAACGCTTCAATGTTTGATCGTAGTTACAAAGTACAATTTTATCTACACATTTTGGCTCCAAGAAGCTTGCATATATTTCGTACGTATGTTGAAAAGTTGCCCAGCACACCTTCATAAAGCAATTCTGTAACGGCAGCATTGTCTTTACTGCCACAGCACTGTCACCCTACCCAGAACACATTACGCACACACACTCACGCACGCATGCGTGCACACACTTGGTTACAACTGGCACAATATATTACTCTCACAGAAAATATATTACACTGTCCAGTGTTTATGCACACAATATACATAAATTACAGTATTAATGGTACTGTGAAGCTACTTACAACATCCTTGCAAAAGTAGTTATTAGAGACGCCGTCATACATACAAACTGCTAGCTTGACTCTAAGCTTACAGATCGTTCAATCGGCTTCTCTCAAACATCTCAAACATAAAAACCAACGAAAAATATTCTCAATATAAATATACACTTATTTATATACGTGTTCAACTCATTAAGTACAAGGCCGCTGTTGACAGTGGCAGCAGCAATAACCTATGGCTAGTCTGAACACATGAATCCACCCACCAAATGCCAAGTAATGGTCAGATTCTGTTCCTAACAGAGAGAAGCTACCGTTTGGTTTCTGTAATGTTTTGTGAAGCATACACACAGATACACCCACAAACACGTCTGCAGCTACTGCACCTAATGCTACTTCATGGTGTCATCTCAAACAATGTAGGAATACTAACTACCTGTATATGTATGCAGTGCTGCAACTATCACACACTGAAAGTGGCATCGAACGTGAGGAAACAAGTTCTCATCATTGACTCTGCTGAATCAGATGCGGCCGAGACAAGACGCATCATCAAAACTATTATACAGCTTGTTTACAAATTATTGTGTTATTTACAATATTGTACATCAACAACAAAATGAATGTCTCGGTGAGACAACTGCGGCAAACTATAACTATCATGAGTGGCTGCCAAAGTCAGCCTTGACTATGTCCATATCACTGCACTAGTTGGCTGCCAGTCATCGTGTTACACATATCAATAACCATCAACATTCAGTTGCTGCAATGTCTGAAATCTACACATCATATGTACACGTATATCCACCTATTAACACGATTGCACAATGTCATCAGAACACGATCAACTCTATACCGTCTCCATTCTGACTGTCCCTGTATTGTTCCAATATAAATAATATGAATGTCCACAATCAGCACTTCATAATATACACGAGGATTCTGCTGTTGGTATTAAATTCAAACGGTCATCTCATTCGTTCCACTACATGCAGCAGGCTGCAGCGTTCCGTCGCAATACAATGGTATGTGTGTGGGAATATATTGGCTTGAGGCAGTGTCCAGTGGTTGTCTTGAGTCACCCATTGTCTGCTACCGATGCTCTTTAACGGGGCGACGTCTCTTTGATGGCGGGGGTGGCAACTCGCAGTGATCGACTACAAGCACGAGCAGAAATCTTTGTTATAATAATACATTGTTTATTCACAATAAACCTTATACAATTAACACTTTATTTGTATAATGTTTGTGAATTTACAATAATACTAGACTTTACAGGTATACATAACTGAGCCTAATATTATGTGATAATTTGTGAGAGGCAAAATAAATAAATGTGTTATTTAGTCTTGATGAAATCATTGGCAAATTATACATTTTTTTGAGCTGGCCTAGTCAAAATTCAGCAGAAAACGATGACACACTTTTGACGATCACACTAAGGGTATTAATTTTCACAAATTATGTGATCTAATGATCAAAATTATTTCTTTCAATGAGTTGAACAAAAGTATAGTCAATACGCACTCTTATTAAACCAACTGTACATATTATTTCACATATTCCCAAACTATTTGAACATTAATTAACCTAACTCATGATGGCTAAATTAACTGAGGAAGGACTTTTCATCAATGTGTTTCATTGAATGTGTTGGAGGCATTGATGCTATTCAGTTTTGCAAAGTATCTGATCAAGCAATCAAAGTCAATTTTTCAAAAAAAGTAATGGACACCTGGATCAAATCACTTTCTACTCGGTCAGTTACCATCAGAATGTGCGTAGCAAAAACCTATATTATACAACATTGATACTGAAAGCTTAGCTGATTTGGTAGTCTGAATGTATAAAACCTTGATTAGTAGCGTTATGCACACTGTTGTGTTAGACTTTATACAAGATAATTAATAACCTTTTGCTTTGCTTGATCTTGTAGCACGTTTGAATGCTGGCTGGTCTCCTTGAGGCAGCTCTTTCAGATCGGCTTTAGCTCCTTTCACTCGCGCGTTCGCTTGTTTCATAGCTTTGTCGACAACATCTGAAAAGAATCAAACAACGATTTTGAAGTTACCAGTAACATGGATGTGAAACAAGGTAGTATTTTAAACAATGTTCCAAGTTTCCAAATCTAATTTGTCACAAGGTTTTTCAGCAATATTAAAACAAAAAATAGAACAAACTAACACAAAGAACTGAATAAACTGACTGGACAAATCAACACAACCGACTTGTTCACCACAAGATGGTGGAGATGGTTCAGCTACAATTTATGAAAACAAGATGGCAATATAGCCAACACAACCTTGAGATGGATCCCAAAGGAAAATAAAAACAAGGACAACCAAACCAACATGGGGGAGAACCGTGGAGGGGGAATTAGGTTATTTGCGGGAAATGCATCTCAGTTGGGGCCAGGCTGCTAGTGTTAAGCAGGCAGCAGACCGACATTTGTGCAACTTTAAATGATCAAACTTATAATATTATCTTTAACTTCATGTGTAAAACTTCATCACGTGCTACTATTTCATCACTCATTAATAGTGTCAATGTACAAATGAGACACACATTAAATTATAAATATAATGGCTTAAAGGTCGATGGAATCATTTTTTAAAACAATTATTGTATTTAAGATAGTGAAATTAACACAGCCGATAGGCAAGGATTTCTTTTATTATTTGCAATTGGTTTTATCCTAAAAACGGACTGTGAATTGTAGAGTTCAAAAGTCTGTGAGTTTCCATACCTTTGGCTGTGTGTGAGAAAAAAAATGGGCCAAGAGGCCCTGAAGTCCTTTGGACTATACAGTGAGTTTGTAATTATTAATGAAATGGTCTTTGGTGAATCATAGTTACAGATCATTAAGTGTTATGATGGAAGTAAAATGTTGTTGTTTAGTGGAGACTATATGCGTGCCAGTGAAGATACACATGTTAGCTGCCTAATAACATAACAAATTAATCAAATCCGTTGAGAACTTTAATTTTTATAATTTTTTCCGATATAAAATATGCCGATTCTAGCAGCCCGATCACTGCCGCTTTCGCTATCGGCATACAGCCACAGCGCCGCTCAGACAAACATCGCGTTGCCAAGTTGTTGAATTTTTACCTCAAAAAGCATCCAAAGTTGTTCTAACTATCTGAACTAGTATGATAACCTTATTCATGAATATTGTTAGACATTTTGTCGAAATATTGATGCGAAAACTTGATATTGAAGAATTTTTGAAAAAAAGTAGGCAAAATGTGAAAATTTACCAGTTTGGAGGGCCCTAGGGGATTAGAATGATTCAATCAAATACATCTTTCTTGTGCATAGTGGCAGTACCCTAAGATGTCTATGCAAAATTAGAGAAAAGGTTGCTGAACGGTTTCTGAGATATGGCAGCCAGCGGCAGACGCAGAATGATGGCATAAGTATGTAGGACCTTCGGCCCAAAGGACTAAAAAATGGTGACTTAAAAGTCGGGACTATGGAAAGTCGACTTAGACAAAAACCGACTACTGTGTGTCCAAATTATCTGGAGTTTGAATAATGGTTCCATTGACCTTTACATGTTTAGAATAAGACCAAGTTACCAACCTTTTGCTTCACAGATGACAACCAATTCTGCATCGATGTTCTTGGTGGCACCTGGTCTGGCTGTCCGCATCTTCTTTGCCACTTCGCTGGGTATTGTGGCACTATCTTGTCCCCCGGCAGATGTTGGTACCTCGTTGATGTCAATCATGACACTGTCAGCATGGTGCTTGCGTCCCTTCACCGACGACGGGGCCACCACCTTGTCATCAAGGATGGTGACGCTTTTGTTGACATGTGGCAACACCTTTGGCCTGCTAGATGTGTCTGCGTCACTTGTTGGACTGGCCACTTTGTTTTTCATCTCGGGTGTCTTCTTATCGATGTCATTCATCTCAGTGGCAGCCATGACGCACTTGCGCTTTACACCACGTACATTCTTGGGTAGAGACTTCGGTGAGACACCGCACTCACTACTGGTAGGGGGTACTTCAGTTGTGTCATTAGCGTCAACGGTAGGCTGCTTCTTGCGTGTGCTGCTCCTGGTGGATATCCGAGTAACCTGCGCCATCGGAGACTCGCTCAGGTCTGTGCTCCGTCGGCATGCCCCGCCACGTGAGCAGCGCACTTCTGACGAAATGCTGTCGGCAGTCGATGAAGTCTCGGAACTTTCACTCATTGACTTTTTCCACCTCGTGCCACCGTCAGGGTTGCTCGAGTGGGACTCCGTTGATTCGTGACTCTGACGACGCGTGGCGACCGTGTCCGAAACGTGGTTGTCGTCAGGATGCTGCTGCTGGGACACTTCTATTAATTCCGTTTTGTTACCAGTGTGCCCACCAGTCGTCTGTGTATTGTCGTGTGCAGCTGGAGACAGATCACCGGATGCTTTCCGTTTCACACCTCGGCAAATTTTGGCTGCTGGGGAGAGATCATGTATAGTTCTTTCTGCATTCTCAACAACATGCAGATTCTCTGCCATATCCTCAGGCTCGTCAATCATACCATTGCTAGTGATGTCATTACAGTTCATGTGACTGCTATCTGCATTTGCACGCTTTTCAGCTTTGATGGTGGTGACAGCGACAGCTGTATTCGGATTATTGACGTCCAGTTTGGCGGGCAGAGCGTCCATGGTAACTTTCTGGGGAGCCCCAGTTTCCATGCTGCTCACTTCATTAGAGGCTGCTGGTGGAGACGTCTTCTCATCAGCATCCTTCAGTGGAGACGAGCTATCCGTCTTGACACTGTAGGAATGTTCTGTGACAAGACACTCGGGCTGTGCTGCCACTGCGGACACTGTTGTCTCCTCCATCTTGGCCGCTGCTGCAGCCTTCATCTCCTTCATCTTTGCCTCAGACAGTTTCTCCACTTTCACAATGACACGGTCATGATTCAGTGGCCTGTTTTCAATCACTACTGACTTGATCTCTCCCAGTGTCTCCATGTGGACTCCGGGCCGATTCAGCTGCACTTTCTCCATCGTCGTTATCGATTGCGAGCTGGAATGTGACAACGGCAGTGGTCGGGACCTCGCCAATGCAGTGCTGACTTTAGCTGGCTTGGGTGATGGAGGTGGCGTTGTGTCCGTGCAAGGTATCGCCTTGACTAATTTCAATACTGACTGTGTGAGATTCAATGGAAAACTGGGTGCGGTGATTGGGTGCTGGACGGAATTCATCTGTGGTGGCGTGTGCAGAGACTTGTTCAAGAAGTTCGAAGAATAGTAAGGTGAATTGTGGGGAAACACTGTGGACAGTGACGTGCTAGATGCTGATGACGTCTGCAGATTGTTCATGGTTGGCAACACAGCATTGACTTGCTTGAGGTTCTCCATGTTGTACACAACAGCATCACTTCTTTGCGTGTTGAACACGGCTTGGTTCTTCTTGTTTCGCTGCTTCAATTTGTCAGCCAACTTTGCGTGTACTTGTGAAATGTCTTTCTCCGACATGTAGGTAGATACGTCTTTCGAGAATGACTCATTGATACATTTCTGCAGCAAATGATCTACTGCACTACCTTTTGACGCTTCTTCGGGAACGCAACCTGAGCTAGCATGCTCCTCTGAACCTCTTCCCAGCGCATTCTGTGCAGGAACACTTTCAGCAGCCTGATCGTTCACCACAGTTGTGTTCACGCCATAATTTGCATTAAACCCTCTGCGACCACCGGCCACGGTTATGTCTAAGTGGCATGTCAAGTGTTTGTTCATCACCAGTACAGCTTCAGCAGAACGGCTCACTGGATTCAAAGGAGACGCCAGCTCACAGTGACGATAGAGTTTTGTTTCACTGATAGCAGATAGCAACGTGGTCCCCACTGGTACACCACTGGTGCTCTGCTGGAGAAAGGACAGGGGTGACGAACAGCACACGGCAGGGTTGGATTGGACGAGACCAGGATGAGACATGGTGGTTGATGCTTCACCTGGGGTCACAGCAGTGTAGCTACACCGAGATGCAACCATGGGCAATGTGCCATCGTCACGTAATGATGATGTGACTGTATCCGCCCGGCTTGACGGTGACGGTGCCAGTCTGTTCGGTAATCCACTGTGAGCTGTACATCCTCCACTGGTTGAGGCAACAGTAGCAGTGCTTGTGTTACTGTGCACCTGGCCAGCATGACTGTACCTGGAGACATTGGCCACACACGGCTTGGCCACAACTGACACTGAAACATTCGCAACAGACACCATAGTGAAAGCCACAGATGTGGCCATTGAGGTAGTCACATCGCTGATGCTGGTAGCTTCGTGGGTCTTTAGCGTCACAGGACCAGCCAGCGACAACGCAGGAGATTCACCTGCAGGCAATGGAATGTGAGCAGACTGGAGAAAGTTTGAGTTTGGTTGCACTGAGTGTTGTTTAGATGAGTCAACAGATGCAGTTCTTGCAGGACACACGTCTCTAACACTTGCTGAGGTCACATTAGTTGGCGGTGTGCAGGATTCTGCAGTTGTTGGTTGCTGCAGAGGTTCACCAGATTGTCGCTGATGTAGATGCTCTGGGTCTGTGTCCTCACTATGGCCGCCTTGCTGCAGAGGAGATTCTAAAACACAGACACCATTTTTGTGATCACACATATATAACTGATGGATCCAGTATGTCACGGTTTGTCTTGATGTCACAATCAAAATTAAGCAGTGTGACCTCTGTCAAGCTTTGCCATGCCAACAATTAATATATATATATATGTGCAAGTCTTCAAAACTGGGCAATAAAAATGGGACATCAGCATCACTAAATAAAATATATTTTCTTGTTAAGCTTATCTATCCTCAACCTATGTCCTCTTAACAATTTAATAACACCAAGAAATGTTTTCACTTGTTTCTTTAAACTGCATTTTGCTCTCGTATCAAGTAAGTTACATAGTTTCCATTAAGCATCATTTACTTACTAAAATAACTTACGCTGATGAAATTTGTTTTTGTGGGTGCTGACTTCGAGCAGTTACTGTGTCAAAAAACAGGGATTTTTTTTTAAAAGGGTGAGAAAAGATTGGTAGAATCCGCAATTTACGCAATTATAACATAAACAAAAGTTCTGTATACATTATCCACACCAGTCAACACATTTTATTTCCTACTGTTTCAAGTTTTCACGTTCATAGCCTCCTTATCAACATGACCAATGGCCCTAGAGTTATATTGTGTTGTGTGCATTTGTGTATAATTACATAAGTTACTGAAACTGTAATAAAAGTTGCCCCATATTGAAGATGTGTACATTTATATGCATTACACTGCTAGTGCGGCGTGACATCTGCTAAATCAGCGGTTCTTAACCTTCTGGCGGGGACCCAAATTCTGATCGCCGGACATGCTTGGCGACCCACGCCTTTAAACGGTGAACTTGTAAAAATGGCAACATATTATCAGCGTTCGAAGTAGCACTTGTCCGTTTGTCCGGGACAAGTAAAATGACTCTACATGGTTATCCGGTGGACAAGTGAAAATTTACAGTAAATAGTGACGCGTGCAACATTGCAAAATTTTTATTTGAGGAAATTCAAACGTAAATGAAGTTCGCTAGAAATCGCGCACATTGCAATTTTGTTGATGTGTCGGCGTCTTGTCGTTCTGCCACCAGTGTGTTGTACGTCAGTGTTCAACCAAGTTTAGTGCCTGCGTTAACAGGGTTATCCGCTGAGCACACCGACCTAGCTCTGTCATACGCGTAGGACAGACTCTGCATCAGCCATCGTTGTCCGGGGCTGTATTTCACACAATGGTAAATCATTCAGTTTGGCCGACGTACAATTTGCTTCCGCACACGGATCATGTTTTATGAACTTTGGAAATAGTAGACTTTGTATCGCTACCTGTTATTTGAATAAGTACATACATAGTTTTACCCAGTATTACGCCTAACCCACGCGGACTCGGCAGTCTTCCAAGTCATCGAATGTTAGCCGATCCAGATCGGTGAAAATTGTGAACACTTGTAACTGGCTCTCCGGTAAATCTATAGTGCTGGTTGATAAACGGAATATTAATGACATTTCATAAGTGTTGTTGTATCTATGTTATGTAACATTTATATTAATCATAAATTACGAGTTTTTGAAACCGAATTATGCAAGACGCGCGGCCGGGGATGGTGCGCCAATCGCCGTTGACATGTCGGCTTGCGCAGCAATGTTACGACGTAACTAAATCTATTTAATATGGTATATATATAATATATACAGCTGTATATATATACCATATTAAACATAAAAAGTTTTTGCAACATTATAAAAAAAGCAAGGAAAACAACTGTCTAATTCCTATTATCGTAATAATTATTTGTTATTAATAAAAGCGTCCATATCAGCATCACTAAAATATTGGTATACATCATGTAACGTATCTACTTTTAATATTCGTGATGAATAATAATGGACCGGAAAATAGTTGCAAATATAATTTTGCAATTTCAAAATTTGCCGATTAAATCAAATTGTGTCATTGCTAACAAGTCACTCAGATATACCGGGGTACATGCAACGAAACAGTAGGAACATTGTGTTGTTGTCATAAAAATAAGACAGACTTTTACGTTTTTTCCGCAGCTTCGATTCCCCTTGACAACCACTCGGACAAGTTAACATTTTGGCGGACAAGTAGATTTCAAAACTTACTTGTCTGGCGGACAAGTAAATATTCTGGCTTATTTCTATCGCTGATTATATATAATTATAAAACTAATATCATAACAGAAGTAAATGGTAAATCAGAACACTTATTAAACTTGTTTGCTGAACATGAATGAATCATAAAATCAGTGCTGATCTTTCTTATTAAAAAAAAATGGGGACACCCTTTGTAAATCAAAGACATAGATGGCGGACAAATTCAAAAAGATTGTATGATTTCAACAATGTTTGAAGGGTATTACGTTAATTTACTTCATGCTAGTGGTACTGATAATAAAGACGCAGGCAATTCTATTACAGCATTCGAAATAGCACTTGTCCGTTTGTCCGGGACAAGTGATTTTTGGCCCGGACAAGTAAAATGACTCTACATGGTTATCCGGTGGACAAGTGAAAATTTATTGTAAATAGTGACGCATGCAACATTGGAAACTTTTTATCTGAGGTAATTCAAACGTAAATGAAGTTTGCTAGCAATTGCGCACGTTGCAATCTTGTTAGTGTGTCGGCATCTTGTTCCGCCGCCAGTGTGTTGTACTTCAGCGTTCGACCAAGTTTAGTGCCTGCGTTAACAGGGTCATCCGCTGAGTGCACCGCCCTAGCTCTGTCACACGCGTAGGACAGACTCCGCATCGGCCATCGTTGATCGAGGCTGTATTTCATAAAATCGTAAATCGTTCAGTTTGGCCGACGTACAATTTGCTTCCACCCACGGATCACATTTGACGAACTATTTGGAAATAATAGACTTTGTATCGCTACCTGTTATTTGAATAATTATATAGTTTTAACCATTATTACGCCTAACCCACGCGAACTCGGCACTCTTCCAAGACCAAGTCATCGAACGTTGTTAGCCGATCTAGTTCCAAACCGATAAAAATGTTCAAAACTTGTAACTGGCTCTCCGGTAAATCTATGGTGATGGTTGATAAACGGAATATTAATGAAATTTCAGAAGTGGTGTGTCTATGTAACATTTATTCTAATCATAAATTGCGAGTTTTCGAAGCCAAATTGTATGCAAGACGCGCGGCAGGGGTGCCAACCGCTGTTGACATGTCGGCTTCTGCCAACTATGGCGGTCTGCGCGCGACAGCGACGTTACGTCGTAACTAAATCTATAAATTATATTCCGCCTGGTAGATGTAATTCGGGCACCGTTTAAAACTGTTTATACATCATTGAAATGGTAATATAAAATTTAGTAAAAATATGCATTTGTTTGCTCGTGATCAATTTAATATTATCTTCATTTGTAAAATACAGTTTTGTTAATATTGAAGTTCATAGAGATTGAATAAAATAACATCAGATTATATTATAGTTTATTATGATTTTGTGACATTTCCTGGCTTTGCATTGGTCGTGTTCCTGATGGTTGAGTGCCATCTTCAATGACAAACTGATGCCAAAATTGTACAGCAGTGTTATATGTGTATATACCATATTAAACAAAAACAGTTTTTGCAACATTATAACAAATAGCAAAGATAACAATTGTCTCATTCCTATCATCGTAATAATTATTTGTTATTAATAAAAGCGTTCATATCAGCATCACTAAAATATTGGTATACATCATGTAACGTGTCTACTTTTAATATTTGTGATGAATATATGTATATATATATAGTAATGATAATGGACCGATACAAATATAATTTTGCAATTAAAAAATTTGCAGATTAAATCAAATTGTGTCTTTGATCACAAGTCACTCAGATGCACATGCAACGAAACAGCAGGAACATTGTGCTTGTTGTCATAAAAATAAGACAGATTTTTTTATGGTTTTTTCCTAAGCTTCGAATCCCCTTGACAACCACTCGGACAAGTGAAAATTTGGGCGGACAAGTAGATTTCAAAACTTACTTGTCCGGCGGACAAGTAAATATTCTGCCTTATTTCTATCGCTGTATTACTATGGACAAATATTGCTTTAATCAATTTAACTGATTAAAGCAATATTTGTATGTGAAAGTGTACTTTGAAGGCTTTAATATGGAATGCTTCCAAAACGTCACCTATTTTTGTTAATTGCATCTGGTATGGGCAAACGGGACAATAAAGGGAATATGGGACAGTCACTGGAGATTTTTAGCGACCCACTGAAAATGGCTTTGCAACCCAATTTTGAGTCACGACCCAAGGGTCAATAACCGCTGTGCTAAACAAACCTTTCTTGTTTACAGTTATCGCAACAACCTTGTCTGATGGTTTTGTCATTAAGAAAAACTTGTGGCCACAATTTCAACATAATATAGAATGGAATATCTGAACATTCCACATGTTCAGCAATTTTTGATGGCTTGACAGAAGCTTTGAAAGGCAACAGGTCACGTTATCAGGGTCTGTACACAATGACATATACAACATTCAAGGCTATTTCAAGGCTTTTCAAGGCTAATGACAGGATCATTCAAGGCTATTTAACCAAGAATGAACTGGCTTTAGACCATTGGTCGTGTCCTATGTATAGCTGGTCAACAAAAGATGGAGTGACATCTAAATTCAGTGCATAAGTTTAATAAAAATCACATATAAATTTGTTTTAATAATAAAAATTAACTTCAATATAAAACAAAAATCACTTCACAAGTTTGACAAAGTCATTGATAAATCTCATTTGTGCTTAAATGTTAATGAAGTCCTGCGACTTATTTTCCTAGCCAAAACTATCACTAAATTTCCATGACTTTTTCTGTGGCTACTTCTGCCCACCACCTTGACTGCCTCATGCATCTATAGATGTGAATTACATCATAGATGCATGCAGTGCTTCACGTTTGAAAAAACACGGTGAGCAATTTATCACTCACCTAAATATGTCAAATAATTTAGCGCGATTTATTAGTTTCATTTTTATCCACTAGGTGGCGTTCATGTTTGTCCGTCCGGTAACACCACTGCCCGGTCATACCAAAACGCAATCGAGGCTAGCCATGCCATAGCAGTATCCATTGGGCATTACGCAAGATTAATTCGATCAGGTCAATTTGGGACACCAAGCGTTGGCTCAGATTGAAAAGTTGCATGCTGATAAAACATTTCAGACAGGAAGTAGTAGCGATGATGTTACAGAAAATGACATCAGTGTAACGATGCTGATGATTAAGTTTTTCTGAAAAGAATCCCGTTGAGCAATAAGCAAACTCCAAGTCATGGTTACGGAAATGTCGGCAACTGCATGCCAATGCTAATTTACGTGACAAGAGCAGGCTTTCTTACAAACAAATGGGTGTATATTTTGTCCCTAGAGGGCAACACACGCATCAGGTTTGGTGACGCGAGCAATACTGGCAATTAGCATGATCGATAAATCACTCCCTAGATTAGCGCGAGCAGTAGGGAGCGAGAGCAATCGCTCGCCTAAAAAATAATGCACTGTGCATGCCAGGCCTCGACATTAACACTGGCCTGCTGGTCCTGCGCCTTTTTTTAGGCTGTCGGGCCAGCTCGGGCCACCTGTTTTCATATTTTACTGGCCCGCCGGGCCACTGGTTTCAATCCGATTGACCACCATCGGTTCTTGGTAACCTGACCCTACCTAAACAAATAGGACAACCCTAAAACCTAATTTTTTTATTTGATATTTACATCAATGTTTGTTTTGTTATATTTTTGTTATAACTAATTAAATAACGACAACTAAAACTCAGCAATGCATATACAATGACATACATGTATACATTACCAAACCCATTTGTATTCGCCCGCGTGATTGGCGAATACAAATGAATTAATTATTCACCCAATAAGTGGTCTTGTTACACGTTGACATATTGGCAACTGTCATCTGCATAATAAAACGCTAGTGCATATGATATTCCATAATGGAAAGGCATCAAGGAAATTTGTTATACTGTCAAACATTTGACAGCAGCTAAAGACCATGGCTGCAGCAGTGGATCTTGTAATACAACTGTGCCTTGGACGGAATGAGAGCAATGGACAGCGTTCACATTGTTGCACACCAACGGTGATGCATTGTTTACATCAGCATCGGTCATCACCAGTCATAATGATAACGTGATACACATGGTATCGGTGTTCAGATGCATATTTATCATGATATAATGTGCCTGTTCCTGGCAATACCGGCCTTAGAATTTAACCTCAGGCACAGCCAAAACCAAGAAATGTTTTTGATGTGCTGAGGACAGCCAGCTAAAGTATCAAGCCCTGAGCTGAACATATTTTGCATTAATTGTGGCTAGACTGCCGAGTGATACCACGATTAAAAATCTTCATGTAACTTTGCGTTATCACTTCTTATAGTCACTATCATAATTTCATAAATGATGTACACAAATAAGAACTTTGGAAAAGTCAGTATGACATCGCTCCAAACGAACCTTCGACTTTGTGGACTTCATGTGAAGCGACCGACAGGCACCTCGGTATCAACATTTTTTTTTTAAATCCGGGCTAGTAACTTTTCTCGGTGGGCCAGTAACTTTTCAAATCTACTAGCTCCCTGGGCCAGTGGATACAAAACCTTAATGTCAAGACTTGCATGCCCTGCTAATTCGAAGTATGTAACACCCATAAACAAGTGATTTGTCAAGGATGGTCGATTCAAAATGAACAGGAAGCCCTGCATCTTAAAACAAATATGTCCATCGAAGCAACTGTTGTGCAATATAAGGCAGCTGAAGTGTTTCTCAGCTGAATCACCTCCCCAGCCAGAGAGGGATGCTATATAATAATTTTATCCTAAACTTTAAACAACTGAGAAAACCATACCTTTGAGTGACACCAAATTGTTGTGATATTTACCTAGAGACTACAGCCTTGTTCGTAAAATAAATAAACAAGTTACCTGAATTTGCTGAATGTGACATTTGTTGTTGCAACAGTCCTGCATCTCGAGATGGCACATTTGAAGATGATGACATTTCTTTTGTTGCACAGTGTGACATTGCTGGTGAACAAGCAACTGTCCTGTCAATGCAGCCATCACCAGCAATACTTGATGCACCAAAGCACGTCCCATCTTTCCTTTTTATATAAGCACGCTCTTGGCCAAGTGCACAAGTTGTAACACCCATTTCATCTCCGTTGACTGCAGAGTTGTTACGACCCTCCAGTCTACATCCAGACAAATCTGCACAGTGTGTTTCAGATCTTCCAGACTGGACACAAGACACACAGGGTTTCACACTGTTGTAAACTGCACCCACTGGCTGATCAGCACCTTCGCTTGGCGCTGTCGTTCTCACATCAGGATTTTTCAGGAGAAGTTTTTCCATGACACACGTTTTCGGCATACAAACACCCTGCCCCTGCTGCCTTTTTAACAGGTGCAGTGGCTTTGACAAAAACGGCACAATGTCACCATCACTTACACACAACTTTTCACTAAGCACAGTTGTTGACAAGTCGACCGCTGACTGTTCTTTGGAAATTGCAAATCCAACAGTTATAACATTGTCTCCAGTTTTAACTAGGGTCGCCTTCGCTGCTTCCTTATCCGCGGGGTGTTTTAACGTAGTCTCACTCTCACTGTCTTGTGCAGGTGGTGACTGGCGGTGATTCTCCACAGCAACTTGCTGTGTTGATGTACTGCTGTCAGCATCACAAGCTGACTGACTGCTCAAGTCAGAGTCATGATTCAGATGTGGCACAGTGACAGCAGACAACCGACTGTTGGCTGTGTAAACACCAACACATGGTGTAAGATGGTGTGTTGGGTCAGCACTGCTCTGTTCTGATGTATTCCCGGACAGTGTCGTAGCATGTGCTTCACTTCTGCCACCATTTTCTATTTGCATATTTCCCTCCGACGACTTTACCGCTCTCGCGTGTCTCTGGATACCTGAAGAAGTGTGGGGGATGGCACTATGTACCATGACAGCTGAGTTGGGTTGACTAGATGACACCTGTCTATGCAGCAACTTCTCTTCAAGGCCTGCACTACATGTTCGTGTCGTTGCATTCGTGTTCTGATGCTGCTGTACATTGTCTGTTACTCTGCTACTCAACACAGACGTGACCGTTGTAGTCAGCTCTGGATGTAAGCATGATGCCAGTAACCTCAGTCCTGGTGCAGTAACAGTTGAAATTGGTGACACGTTTGTGGTTGTCATGACAACTGCTACACATGTGCTGTGAGACGACAACATTGACAAAGGTGCCAGGCCAGCACAGCTAAGGTTCGTCGCGTCAGAACGCATGCTCGTTACAGCGACACTGCCCAGTGAGGAAGTAACATTTATGCTATTCCCACTGTCAGCTGGGTGCGTCATTGTTGAGAAAGCAACTGATTCAGTCGTAGTGATGATCCCTGCTGCTGAAGATAAACTCCCAGTTTTAGCTAGCACTGGTGTGGCAGTATGCGACTCAACCGACATCACTGGTGGAACGCTGATGCCAGCTGCAGTAACGGAAGCTGCCGTTATTGTTCCATTCATCAAGTCATAGCCACATGTTAGCGGCAATGCACTTGCTGACAACCCACATGGTGATTGAGATGCAATTCCTACGGAGGCTGGTACAGCTGACCCAGCAGATGTCACAGCGTGATTGTCTGCGGCAACCGGCTCCATGTTTGATATTAAAGCACTGTTCACGCAAGGTGACATTGTCGTCTGATTAACCGTCACGAGTGTTGCACTTGTTTCTATGGCATTTGCCATGCTGTTCAGTGCAGTCTGGGCAAACGTCACAGGCAGTTTGCCTGCTGCAGCCTGCAAAGTGGAACTCTCGACTGAAGACGTCCTGTTTGCCAACGATGACAAAAACTCACCTGCCGTTTGTGGCAAACTGTGGGACACGTCCACAGCTGGGTTGACCACGACTGCATTGACGACAGCTGGTAGACACATCGTGTACACTCCCTGTGGCATGGACATGTTCACGGCCTGCATCTTTTGCATCGCTGTAGTATACGCAGTACTAACACTTGGCGTAGGTCCAACAGCACTCGATACCAATGGAATACCAATAACACGCTGCTGCTGCATCGAATGTGAGAATGTTTGTGCGGGACCAGATGGAAACATTGTGGTGCTGCTATTCCCAAAAGCCTGCTCGAGGCTGGTGACTGCAGCACTGGTGGTGAATCCAGGAGCTTTGCAGGCCGCCACACTGTACGGCGGCGGTGGCACCTCGGCCGATGCAGCGAGCGACATGTTTGCACTGCGGAGCAGATGCTCGATCCGAGCTTCAGTACTCATGCCAGGCGGGAACACAACTTGCGGGCCGCGGAGTTGAAGCGCTGGCCCGATACCAAACGACGCTGTTGGCTGGGCGTGCGAATCAGTCCACTTAGTACTGCCCATTGAGGTAACTGGCGAGGTCATCACAGTTGTGTTTCTTGACGCTGCGGGCGTTTGGCCTTCAGCCGATTGGGCAGCAGAAGTTATGGCGAGGTTCACTGTTCGATTGACCACACTCAACGGTGGCTGAACCTCGGAGTCCTTCTGCATGCGCTCGTGTAACATCCCACTGTGCAAGGCGACGAGAGGGTTTGGAGGCGGGTGCAGACATTCGAGTGGAAGAGCATGAGATGTTACGTCAGCTGGGTTACCACTCTGCTTTATCGTGTCAATGTCATCACAACTGTCGGGAGTTGTGTCAATCGGTTCCAGCTGACCGGTGTATGGGTTCACAATCTGTTGAGTGGTGGTCGTTGCGGTTGTTGTCGTCTCATTTCTCGAAGCTTGCTGCATAACTGCATCCGTTACTTTATCCGCTGCTGAACTTGCATTACTTTGTCTTGCTGCCTGCTGTGAAACCGTTGTCATTACACCCTCCGTCGAAGTTGCACTGCTCTGTCTTGCTGTGCCTGTCGTAACTGTCGATTCTATCTGTTTTGGCACAGCCGAGGCAATGTGAGTACTGCTGTGCCCATCGAAATCCTGGTGAATGGACGGTACCCGGTTCTGCGCAAGAGCAGAGTAAATGCTTGTCAGCTGATTCGTGACATCCTGATCAACTACGCTACCCTGCTCTGCCCTGGCACCTTTCGATAAGCTGTCTCTCTGCTTCTTCGTCTTCCTCGATTTTCGTTTCGCTGGTGAAGTGCTTTCAAAAGGAGGCCGTACCTTGAGCTGTTGCTGCTGTTGCTGCAGCTGCTGTTGCTGCAGTTGTTGTTGTTGAGTCAGCGGGAGGTGGTTGAAGTGACCGGCAGCGTCACTCTGTAGCAAATTGACCAGCAGAGGGCTAGACGACGTAATGCCTTTGTTCACAGGTGGCATGACCATCATCCGAGGCATGTTGACCATGTTTGGATTGCTAGCGAGTTGGTGTGGGTTGAGGTGGTGTGGAAAGTGTGCACCAGATGGCGGCATTGGTGAGCCTGGCGTTGATACGGACGGGGGAGACGTTGGAAACTTGTGGCTCATGTGACTCAGCGACGATGGAAAGTTTGCATGAGTCTGGCCTGGAGTACCAACGGTGGCAGTGACCTCTGGGGGTGGAGGAGGCATGTATGTTGTTGAGTTGCGTGCAGCGACAAAGGCAGGCGAGTTGACATTGGTTTGCATAAGTCCATGACCTACGCTTCTGTTTGCTGGGGCAAACGGGTATGGCTCCGGTACAGCAGGCACGTTGTTATGCCGGTTTGCCTGCTGCCGCTTGTTCGGCATAATGTTTCTGTTTTGCGCAAACGGCAGTGGCTCGTTTGGAGGTGCTACAACGTTCGGCGATGGAAATCCAGGTCCTGCACCTGGCTGGTTGAAGATCGAATCAAAGAATCCAGTATTTGCAACACCTTTCTGCTTGAGATACTGCTCAATGTCATCATGCGAAACTGGATTGTGCGCACAACTTGTGCTAGAAGAAGGCAGATCATGAGTGTTTGATAGGTTGTTCACAGAACTAGCGGTACTGCTTCCGGCCGCTGGTTCTGAATCAGCCGTTCGAAACACTAGATGTGTTGTCTCATTGTCTTTGTTCGCAATCGTCAACGATATCACGCGGTCGCCTTCAATCTGCACAGCCAGCACGCCAAGTTCCCGTAACGTCTGACTTCCTTGCTCAGCCAACTGCTTCAGTCGAACTGCAGCATCTTTTGGGATGTTAAACGTGACCCGTACACTATTCCACGGTTCGACTTTCTTCAATACCAACTTTCTTTGTCCTGCAGCAGGGAAAAAACAACCATCAGCTACAAACAACTTTCATGAGTAGTTAATAAGAATCATAACAATAATAATGACCATTTGGAAAGCACCAAAAAGCAGTGTTGCAGTGGTCTAAAAATCATAACGATGCTAAAATTAGCAACGTTATGCCATACTGTACATGGTAAGAGGGAATAAAAATTGAGCACTCCAAACAGCTGTTAAGATTTTGCGTTCTTTACCTACATGGGACACATTGATATATTGCGAGTATGACATTCAAATTTGGAACACACAAAATGTGTTATGGTACAATTACAAATTAGAAATGGCTCTAAAAAATCAGCAGAAAGTACAAAGTTATTGATAAGTTTGTGTTTATTGTAATGCCAACATCTGAATGAAATTTGTTCATCTTGGTCGAACGTATTCGGACAAATCCACTGCATGTTCTACAGCTTTGTCCCATCCACACCTCAATTCGCCGCTCGATTCTTCGATAAGTGACTGCGAACAGTCTTCCCATACTCATGATACAAAAAGGCAAATTACACTGATGAAAATCACTATTTCCTTTGTTTTAATCATTCTATGGATTTAGTATGGAAGTTAAATGATAGGGCTCATTCTAAGTTGCCAAAAATGCAGTTTATATTATGTATTATTACTATTAATATACAAGCACAAGTAGTGTTAAATAAGACTTTGAAATGACATTTCTTCAAAACCCAAACATTACTATAAATAGGATTTTGGGCTTTGAATGGCTCACACGAAATCTAAAATCTTGACTTATCCCTCATTTTGTCACAATGTTATATATATTGATTTCTGTGAATGTCAGCAACTCTTTTCTATTCTAAAAAAACACTTTCAAATTTTAATGTAACTACTGTGCACAATTACCTCCAGTAATCAAATCTTGCAATCTGTTGCTGAAATCTTCAAGATGAACATGGAAGTTTGGATCGTAGAAGTCACCCTCACAGGTTAGGACCATCTCAATGTAGTCCTCTTGCGGACCCATTGTGGTCAGATCCTGAAAACAAACAACGTCACAAATATTTTAAATTAAACATTTATTACCAATTGGGTAATGAACTGATTCAAATATGTTTAAAAAGAAACAAAACCCAATTGTTTGACCCTATACACCTGAAAGAATTAACTAAATTTTCAACTAAATTCAATGATATCATGCTGGTGGTTTATTCAGACTTTATTTTCCAAGAGGGAAATTCTAGTGAAGTCTTACAGTTCCCAGTGGTTGACATATTGAGACACGCGCAACATGTTTGACCAATAAGCAACTACAGCTTCTGTCACCTTGATGCTGCAGTGACGTGTCAAATACCCCTATTTTCTCGACATGTATAATGTGCATATGAATATGCCAGCTGGTTTCTCGTATTCTCTTTGATTCATAGTTACACTTGTAACAACTGTTAAATGCCATACCATACACTATAAGGACATAACATTTTTAGTAGAATTTACAGAGCCCAAACAAATTCAGCGACGCAAACTAGATTAATAAAAAGTTTGGCGACTGGCAAATTGGGCTGAATAGTAAACAGCTGGCATAATATTCTTGACTGTTGTTGCTAGTTTTTGTTAACTCTTTTAGATGCATAGGCCCAAAAAGGTGTCTTTTGTTTCCTTTACATATTCATGATATTGATTGACTGGATAAACATGGCAATGGCAGATTTAAGAAGGCAATGAAACACATAGATCTCAAAGTGGTGCATGACCCTACAGGTGAGATGACCAGAGTTCAACTTCAATAGATATATAGAATCCTGACCAATGGCCCATCTAGATTGCTGAAGGGGGCCATTTTGGACACTTTGACGATCTGCAGCAATTGCGAAGCATGCAAGTTGTGGACCATTTTACCAGGTACAGCTGTATATTAATTTATTCAGGGTTGAGGCCCCTGACAGTGACATGCACAAAGCCTGTATTACTTCAGTTAGTTGTCTTAAACAAGGACTGATCTGGAAAAAGACATGCATGCATGTGCCTTTGGGGCACATCAGAGATAGAACTATTTGGTTTTTCAAAATTTGATGTGTACCAAATCAGTTGATTAAAATTTTATTAATTAATTTGCATATTATGTTCGCTTAAATAAGCTGGCAAATAATGTGAACATTCCATTTCTTTAATATTACGTATGTAATCATGTTATTATCTAACTTGTTTTGAATTATATTCAGGACTGCCTACGCAACATATTTCTGGGTACAAAACATATAACCATCAATATCAAAGTGCTCAGAAATGTTCAGGTTTTTTTCTCAAAATCTGTAACGTTAGAAAACTAGATACATTCTGGGTAGGTGTGCCCCTTTTTTTCATGGGCTGGTCAATGGTCATGCTACTACAGTCTACTGCTCCAAGGATAGGGAGATTCTAACCAAGAAATACGATGCAGCAGTTTGTGACATTGAGTGACAACGATTCACATACAAGAGAACCCCAATTAAAAATATTCAAAGAACAATGTTGATTAAAAAAATCATTGATACACCGATGAACAGATGTATGGAATAGCCTCACACAGTCTGTGGTTGATAATGCATCGGTGCAGTCTTTCGAGAGGAAATTAGATTATAAGTTGTGGAAAAATCACCCAATTAAATCGTATTGTACAGCAAGACTATTACATGTAAGACTAGAACGTAGCCTTGTCTTTTCTCCAAAGTTTATGACCCAAGGTGACGGAGGCATTTGAAATGAATGTACTATTTGTTCATCCCTGGTGCTTGTGTCTTGTCGGGGCGGGGATGGCTTGCGTGTTCTGTCGATCCCCAGAACTATGCCAGCAGGAGTCTTGTGGTCCTGGCAGGTTCAACCAAGCCAGACAGATCATGGGGGAAGGGCCAGACAAAACAAGCACCCTGGTCCTCCAGGATGGGGGTTTAGCACAGGGCTAACAACCCTGTCTTATAAAAGAAAATTATTGTTACGGAAACAGTGACCAAGATACTTTTCATAACTGTGCATGACGGCCTTTAAGAGTCAACGACTCATATGACTGTCTGTGGTGAGAGCCAAAAGGAAAAAAAACGAAAACCAGGATTAGATTTTGGCATGTGAGGACCATGTATGAAACTGGAAAACTGGCGCAGATAACCACAGAAATGCGACGATACAGCCTGCACATCCTTGGAGTGAACAAAAGCAGGTGGACCAGTTCGGGAAGACTCACAATGGCAACAGGAGAGACGGTACTGTACTCTGGACGACACGACAACCAGCATTGCAAAGGTATAGCAGTTCCCCTGATGAAATGGGTGGAAAAGTCAATGCTGGCGTGGAAACCTGTCAGCAGTCGTCTGATGAGAGTTTGACTGAAGGGGAGACATGGAAACATCATCTCCTCCAGTGCTATGCACCAACCAATGACGGAGAAGATGAGGACAAAGACGTTTTCTATCAAAGCCTTCAAGCAGAAGTGGACAGGTCACCACCCCATGACATCACAATTGTCATGGGAGACCTGAATGCAAAAGTTGGAAATGACAACACCCACAACGACAGGGTCATGGGAAGGAACGGATGTGGCAGCATGAACAACAATGTTGAACTTTTGTGGCATGAACAATCTTATCATTGGAGGGACCCTTTTCCAACACCCGGACATCCACAATCTGACTTAGTACTCACCAAACAGAAGGGACCATAATCAGATTGACCATCTGATGATCAACGGCAAGTGGCGCCACTCTCTATTACACGTGATAGAGAAGCGGGGAGCAGATGTCAGAAGTGACCATCATCTCGTCACAGCTTACATCAAGCTAAAACTGAAAAGTACAGGACACCGAACAATGGATAAAAAGATATGATGTTGAGAGGCTTAGGGACTCAGCAGTGAAGAAAAACTTAATTCTTGATGTGAAAGACAGATTTTGAGTTCTGAGAGGCCTTGAAGAAAACGACTCCACAGAAGACATCGACACAACCTGGAGCCAGATAGCCTCCATCTACACCAATAGCAGTGAAGTTAGCCTAGGACACAGGCAGAGGAAGAGAACAGACTGGATAACATCAACAACATTGGAAGCAATCAACAGCAGAAGAGCAACAAAGAAGAAGCTACTGGAAGCAAAATCAGAAAGACTAAAAGAAAGATACCAAGAGTAATATAGAAAAGAACAAATTAAAGACAAGCAAGGAAACCTCACGACAGAGAAGGAGCAAGGAACTCAATGGACAGAACACTTTAGTGAAGTACTGAACAGGCCACCACCAGAAGAGGAAGCTATTATAGAAGCAGATCTCGAGATAAATACAGATGCTCCTCAGAGAGTAGAAATCATTGCAGCCATCAGGACATTAAAGAATGGAAAGGCACCCGGTTATGATAACCTCAATGCTAAACTGTTCAAAGGAGACGTTGAGGTTGCAGCTAAGATCCTGGAACCCTTGTTCAGTCATCTGGGAACAGGAGCAAGTACCAACAGAATGGGCCAAGGGAGTGATCATCAAGACACCTAAGAAGGGGCCCTTCACAAATGTAACAACTGGCGAGGGATCACCCTTCTGTCAGTACCAAGCAACATCCTATGCAAGATCATCATGCAGCGGATCACAGAAGCTATTGATGCAACACTATGGAAGGAACAGGCTGGGTGTCACAGAGGAAGGGGATGCTCTGACCAGATTTTTACGTTGAGGAACATCATCGAGCAGTGTTCAGAGTGACAAAGACAGCTATACATAAACTTTATAGATTTTTAGAAAGCCTTTGACAGCATCGACAGACTGCCTCGGGCGCATTCTCAGATCACACAGAATACCACAACATATCGTCAACATCACCTTTCTACACCAACTTCACCTGCAATGTTGGAACCAGCTATCTTTACTTTGAGGCTAAGACATGTGTAAGACAGGGCTGTGTTATGTCAGCTGTCCTTTTCAATGTTGTCATCGACTGGGTCATGCGACGAGTGACAGAAGATGTACCAAGAGGGTTTCGCTGGACTCCGTTTTCTGCACTAGAGGATCTGGACTTTGCCGATGACCTTGGTCTTCTGTCCCACACTCACAAACACATCAAGGAGAAGACGACCTGCCTTAGCAGATTTGGCCGTCATGTTGGTTTGTGAATCAGCAAGAAGACAACGAAAATCATGACCCTGAATGTTAACATGCCAGCCTCAGTGTAGATGGACAACACAGACCTTTCCAGCACTGAAACATTCACTTTCCTTGGAAGTGTCATTAGCCAAGATGGGGGAGCTGGCATAGACATCTGCAACAGACTAAACAAAGCACGGAATGCCTTCATGAGCCTACTTGCAGTTTGGCGATCAGCACAGTACAGCATAAAACTCAGAATTTTCCAGAGTTGAGTCAACATTGCTGCATGGGGCGGAGTGCTGTAGAATGACAAAGCAGGACCTATCAAGACTGTCTATCTTCCGCATGACCTGCCTCAGAAAACTCCTCAGAATCTTCTGGCCATGAACCATATTGAAACAGGAGTTGCTTGCCCAATGACAGCAAGAGGACATGCCCACCATCATTCAAAGAAGACGCTGGAGGTGGATTGGACATGTCCTTCGCATGGATGCAGACGCCATCACAAAAACAGCTGTCTGGTGGACACCAGAAGGGAAGCGAAAACGTGGGTGCCCAAAAACATGGAGGAGAACAGTGCAGGCAGAGCTGAGGGAAATGAGACAGACAGAAGAGGAGGAACTTCGTCACTGACCTAAATGCCAGGGATGTAACGGGTAGTAAGTAGGTAAGTACTATTTGTGAGCCTTGATGACGGAGGCATGATTGATAAACATGCTTTTAAAAATGTTTATTTTTTTGTACTCCAATTGTAATATTTAGAAAACATACATGAATTTAAAAACATGCATATAGTGTACATGAATGGATGGATATTATTTTGTATAAATATGAATGCATTGCATTTTGTCCAGCAAGAGTTGAAAGTTGACAATGGGCGATAATATGGTGTCGGCAGCAACAAACGCTGTTCACAGTGCTCGACTAAAGCTTATAAACAATGTCAACGACAGGCAAGGGGTAGGCTAGGCACAAGGGTATTGATTAGAGTGTTCCGGGTGTCCAATAATTAATGTAAGATCTATGTGATTTAAATAACCCTATTCAGGCTATTGTTCTGTTTGTTGTCCGTGTGGCCGTTGTCTGTTCGGGTGCAGACTGTAGCAAACCAGAGTGCTATTTGGGCCTCAAAAAACATGGTAAAGCCTAAGATGCAATATTTCTATAGCCTGAAATGATGTGGAATGATTTAATTATTGCATTGATATGTCAAATTTAGGCAAAACTATAGTTAATAACGGCAAAATCAAGGTGGGTTCAGTGTAGATAAGTGCCCCTCAATTTTCTCAGATTTCCCAGACACGTTTTTGTATGTGTCTTTTGGGCACATGCGGCAAAACGCAAACGGCATTCCAGTGTACAATGCGTTATTGACACGTTTCTATGCTCCGAGGGAACCACTGCTTAAATAATTATATCGGATACTCTTTTATTATTTTCAGCAGCCATACCATATCATTACACTTTTTTTTATCAGTCCAATAATATATAATGGTGGGAATAAAATATGTGCTATGTAATGCACTTTCCTAAAAACCTGAACTCATCATCAGACAGCCAATCTTTGTTACATTTGCTCAACTATTTATGTTCATTATTATTTTAATTCTTCATGAGAATCATGACTGTTGGCATTTAATACATTGCGGCTGCATATGTCACTTTAGATGCATTGAATGGCCATGTTTCCTCGACATGAACATATGAATATGCTAGCTCATGTTTTTTATTCTCTTTGATTCAAAGTTACAGTTGTAACAACCGTTATAATGCCATACAGTCACCATGTTGACATAACATTTTTAGTAGTTACGGTGCCAAAACAAATTCAGCAACACAAACTAGAGTAATATTTTCAGTTTGGAAAGTGGTGAATTGGGAAGAGTAGGCACTGAAGACTTTCTATCACAATGGCATTGTCCATGCAAATTAAACTGTCGTCAACATGGTTATTCCTGTAAACTGCTGGTATAATATTCTTGATTGAAGTTGCTAATGGTTAGTATTTTATTAACTCTTTTAGATGCATGGGCTCCAAAAGATGCCTTTTGTTTCCCTTTAAAACTATTTCGATTTCCGAGCACACCAGATTTTGCTACAAAATAGTGGATTAATCAGATCTGGCATCTAGGCACCACAATTTCATAAACCCAATGGTCAGTCCACCCATCAAGACAATCCCTCATTGTAACATGATGAACTTGCCAACTGGTTTGTTGCCTGGCATAAATGTCGAGTCCGGGTCATTACATTGCCTGGAAAATGAGAGCATAATGTTAGAAAACAGTAGGGCCTACGCTGCGTCGATAGGTGTGACTGAGTCAGACTGAGAGCCTCGCTTTGACAATGTTCAGACACCCACTTAATGAGGTGTTTTCGCAATTGAATGATTCAAATAAATAATGATTAGATGACATCACCATCTTGGTAAACAATAAAACCAGTGCAATTCTTGTGTTAATCAATTTCAAAAGGGGCTTCCCGATGCCAGTGATGATGATACTGCTTCGGCAAGAAAATTCTTTGTTCCTTCAGCATACTCGACCATGTTTGCTTCCAATGACAGTTTACTTTGAACATACTGTTGGTACTTGCCTAGAGGAAGATGAACTGATTGATGATATCATGTACAAAAATATGTTCATTCATGTGCTATTTTCAGACTGAAAATTAACCTAGGCGGGATGAATGTGGCATGAATAAAGAACAACCAGTTTTCCCCCAGTGGTAGTGAACATGCAACAGAGTGGATATTACTTGAAGTTGAAGGCTACTTTGGCCTTGGCATTTCTGCACTAAATACTAGATAATTTATTACGTGCAAAACAATCGAGTCAGGATAACTTTGTTTGTACACGTTTTTTTGCATAGAAAAACGATGTTACATTTTAATGCTACACATGATATGTACAAATGTTTCCTTCCTGTTGTTGTCCAAACAACCACCTCGCACATAATTTTACTCAAGAAATACTCTCTTGTGCCAGCTAACAGCCTAACAATAACACATAATTACACACATGAAATTAGTAAACAAATTGCATGCACAAATGTTGTTGCAATTTAAAAATCCTACTCTTCAAAATGAGCCACAGTAAAGATTAAGTAGATGATGTACTGTCTCAGGTATAAACTCAATTAACCGTTCTTTAGTGGGCAACTGTGCGTTTTGACAAATTACACCTTTAGTTTAGATATTGTTGTAAAATTCATAACTTTCTATTATGAAATTAATGCTAAAATCTGAGACTTAAACAACATAATATTGCCACAAATGCAAAAAGGGTTAAATGTAGTATGAATAAAATATCAGTTTGAATCTTGTTACATGCATGTTTGTTGTAAAAATATGTACTTAAAGTGGACTTATAGCTGCCTCATGGCATGGTAGCTTGGTGCCTGTCACATGTTGAAGTATCAGTTCATTTTCTAATAATTCAAATAAGATTTATTATCAAATTCTATGTCTTAGTAAATAAGGTCAAATACGTATTGTAATCGTACTGCAACGATCTACTCAGTGAACAAATGAAAGATGTATAATGAATGTTTAAAGCACGTTTAGTAAGCCCTACATTACGTACGTCGTGAACATCACTCACAAGACACAAGTGACAAGATCAGTCTACAGAATACGCAAATCGTGATGTCGGCTAAACTAACCCTTATCTACAGTTTTATTAGAAATCAGTTCTGAACTGATCTATAACAATGCGCACTTTTAATTAATAACTATGAGCTTGAAAACAATGCAACAAAATAATGCACAAAGTTAATGTTGACGAAACCGCTCACAGCATCATATGCGGCACCGCCTCGTCGCCGTCGGCTTGCCATTTTGGGCGATTTTTGAACGTGACGAAAAATAAATTGATTTCAAACATGTTTTCATCACTGCATAGTTCGCCTAGAAACCAATATTGCATGCATCTTTGGCATTTCCTGGTCATATGCATGGACATTTGTTGAACGTTACAGTAAGTTTTAACGGATTTCTTGGAATAATTTTGCGGTAATTTTGATTGACACCAAGTTTTGACTCGTTTCGTGGCGACTGAAGCCGATGCAAGGGGTGATTTTAGATGCATCTTAAGTTCTTTATATGTTCTCTAAATTTTATAATATCTACATTGTCTGATTGATGAAATACCCATCTTCAAAACTACTGAGGTGTGGGATATGAAAACCTACCTGTCAGTGAAATTTATCCGTTTAATTTTGTCGGTATCGAGAACGCCATTGAACAATAACAACTACCGCCATTTGCAATATACGCACTGCTCATGCGTCAATGTAGCGAGGCGGAATCCAATGGGTGCTTTGCGTAATCGCTAGGGGGCGCCTGCAACTTATAAAATAGGGTTTTCGAGCAACGGTTTTCAATAACAAGGGTTCGATGTATATTTACGTGTGATAGAAGATTTAGCGACGTTTATTGTTTTAAAAGTTTAATCCGTAAGCTCCGAAAGGCACGCGAGCTTACATTTGTATTGCACCCAGTTCATCTGTGCACCAATTATGTGCGTTTAACTAGGAAGTTTCTAAAGCAAAACGATCTGAAAGGGGGTCAAGGTGAATGGATGAGTCATCGGTTGGACGAGTCCATTTCGGATACCTGTCCACTTCTACAGCTGTAGCGTACTACGCTGTACGACCCATCTCTGTAAACCGTGGTGAATGAATAGAAGGGAAGAGTCGATAACCTTAGCTGACCGCAACGTAAATTAAATTTGCTCTGCTGTAGTTATGGACAATGCATTTAGTTGCAGCCAAAATGTCTTAATAAAGGCGAATAAACGCTAACCTTGTAAAACAGGCAGCAATGATCAAAGTAGAATGGAGAATATCGAGTCTAATTATGTAATTAGTTGATGGGGCTTATATATATATATATAATTAATATAGGTTAAACTATATAATTAGCAAATATGTGTCACACTGTAATATTCAGAATTGTTACTTACATATGCCAGCCTTACTAATTTCTGGTACTTTAATAACTTATTTACTTAAAAGTTTTGTTTTATTTACTATTAAGTTATATATTCTATAAATACATATTCGTCATGGTGGCCTGCACACCAGCGATCTTTTAGATCTTGATCGTAATAAAAAATGTCTCCTTCTCCTTCTCCCCCTCCCTCTGCCTCTTCCCCTCTCTCAAAAATGCGTACAATGAAATTAAGCAGTAGTTATAGTTTTGTTGCAAGCTAGAATGGGTGTTTTCAACTGAAAGGAAAGATCTAAGATATTTCATGGGAGTACATTTTCTTCACTAGTACTACCCTAGTCTCACACATGGATCAAAGCCGAAGAAATAAAGAGCATATTAGCCATGTATAATATATATATACACATTTATTAAGATAAATTTGCAACAATTGCTTGACTTTATTTCAATTAGTTTCGATTTGAGGATTAAAGTTGAAGATTTTGAGGGAATGTGATGTAAAGAAGATGATAATCTATATTTATTTTTTTGAAAAAATAGGGCACAAACTAGAGATGACATGTCTTTAGTTTGACTGTCTCCAGTCTTCTTCCATTTGCTAAAGTGGCTGTGCAGCATCCATCTATTAATACAATTGACCGTCATCTGAGATCTTCCAGCAATCTGATGATGCGTTTCATTCAATGGTGATTGTTATAAACGAAGCCTGCAAAATCTGGTGTTCTAGCAGTTGATTTGCAGGTGATGTCCGATTTGACCAGGATAGGTTTGAGTTTTATATTGAATTGACTCAAATATGAAAATGAAAGTGTACATGGGAGATTGGATAATGTGGAAGTTAATTTTTTGGTAATGATTGTAATTTAAATTAAATGGCTAATTCATTTAACTTATATATAATATATACACTTGTAAATACAGTAAAACTCGCCTAAGTCGGATTCAATCGGACCGAGTGATTTAACCGACGAGTTACGCGAAAATCCGACTTAACCGAAGAAGATATATCCCAGCACTAACCAAAGGCAACCCTCTAAAAGCCTTTAGATACATGTGAATAACGCTTGAAAGGTGACTGGATACTGCAGTAATTATACATATGTTGATGTCCAGAAGCAACACACAACATTACGCACTATTAGAACATTTCTGTGCTTCATTTTGTTCTACGTAAGTCTGTTGCGACTGTCTCGTGGGAATGTCCTCGGCCTTGTCAGTCAACTCTTCGATCTCATTGTTGCCGAGCGTCACTCAGTTTTGATATCTTATTTTCAGACATCAAAACTTTGACGCCTTCATAATTGCTCAATAAATCATCCATCATACATACAGCATCTCCATACATCTTGCGGAGTTTGTAGCAGTTTAGAATTGTTTCTGGTTTCACTTTGTTCCACGGTAACTTCAGGGCAATGACGGCGTCAAAAATAGTCCTTCTGATGCATCTAGTCTCCTGGGTGGTTAGGATATACCTGCAATGGAACGCCATGTTCTTGGTAATACCAGATTCCATTGGCTGCTGTTGTGGCTGTCTGGATCATTTTATTGGAATAGCCATTTCACTGTTTAATTCACGTGGTACATATACTCCAAGCAACCGAGTAATTTTTGTCGAATACTGCGATCCGACTTAAGCGAGGAAAAATACATTATCTCGAATCAAATTGACCGACTCAGTTGGTACGAGTTAGGCGAAGATGGGACTTACATAATCCGAGTTAGACGAAGGTTGTTATGGGAAATACATTACAAATCAACCGTTCCTCAGAATTCTGTCCGAGTTGAGCGAACACCCGACTTAGGCGAATCCGACTTAGCCTCTTGCCTCTTAGGCGAGGTTTACTGTATATATTAATTTTATTCATGAAGGTTTATCTGACATTTTATGTAATTTTTATATAGTGTTTTTAAATCATATTCTTTGACTTTTCTATTTAATGTGTTTTAGGTAATTTAATGTCTTTTTATTTATACTCTACGATTGTCAGTATATTTGTTATCCGGACACACTCTATAAATACTTTATAATAATAAATAAATGCGCATCAGAGCTCATTTCACCGACTAGTGGAGAGCAGATGCAAATCACTTTGTAGTTCATGTAGTAGTGGCGATTTCCTAGTTTTTCTCTATGCGTGACTATTTATCGCTATATGCATTTCTATCGTATTTCAATTCCACCCAAAGCAATTCCGATTACAATTCTTCTATTGTCACGTCAACTGGTTCCATCCAAAGGGCCAACACGATTCCGATTCCACTACTTTCACATTGACTGATTAAAATTTTGGAATCGGCCTTCAGTTCCGGAATCGCCCTGGATCTGGTGAAAAGATCTGTTCGGAGGGTGTCATGGTCTTAAAGACTTGCTAGATGGATGTTTCTGTAGATAATGAAATATTTGGCAACAAGACACATCTTGGTACTTGTTGGATAGGATGGACTTGGTCCAATGTAGAGTCTTCCTGGAGGTCAGTGACGTTGCTTGTACATTTGATGTCCATGGTTTAGAAGATGATCAAAGAATCCAGCAGCATGATGTCAACATCAGCGGCAGATCCGGAGACGGTAATCCAGGGGAGAGCCAAAAACCTCCAATTGCAGCTCCTTTGAGTCTCACTAAAATACCAACATTGAGGCTCCAAAAACTTCCAATTGTACCCCCCATGAAGCTTGCAAAAATACAAAACTTGAGACTCCAAAATCATCCAATTGTACCCCCTTGAGTCTCGCTGAAATACCGATCTTGAGGCTCTCCAAAAACCTCCAACTGCACCCCCCCTTGAGGTTTGCCAAAATACCAACCTTGAGGCTCACACAATATATCCAATTGCGTCTCCCTCGAGACTTGTCAGAATGGTCTAAAGGTGGTGGTGGTGGGGGGGGGGCACACGAGGCTAGCACAGGCACATTCCAAAGGTCTAGGTGGGCTGCATGTATCCACTATTGAACCTGGTTGTCATCAACTAGTCGCTGATGATTAAACATTTGTTTGGATGACACTCCAGTACTAGACATGGGATAATATACAAATTGATAGTCAAGCTAGTTGGATTACACATTCACTGTTCATCACTGTCTCACATAATTCATTTTTATATGGATCGGGTTGAAATTTTGTAGGTGTGCTAGCAGACCTTTTCGCATAGTTTGGTGAATTACTTTTTGGGGGCCCTCTGGGGGTTGAACATTTCAGAAGGCTGGGCACGGTTTTTGTTTTTCAAATATTGTAACCAATCGCCTCTTCATTCATATTTTTAAAAAATCTCGCACCACAGATATATTTTCAAATTGTACGTACACGTTTAGTTATTACAGACTAATAATTTTTGTAATATATACATTATATGGCGACTAGATAATATGGTGAGATCTATAAATGCAGGGGGCTCATAAAATGTGTCTAGCTGAATGTTTGTTGTAGGCCTTTATGATCTACTGAAGTGTTAGCAAGAGAACAATGGCGGATAACTTTGAGACACTGTAAACTTATGCTTTCAAATATTGATGGTGGAGCACACGAGGCTTTGTCATGGACACACACAACTTGTATTCTAATTACACACCTCTCCAAAACCAGATGCAATAGATCATAATACATTAGCATTAATGTACTAGACTGTCTGTACTAGAACGCACGAATCTGCTTGAATACAAGAATAACTTTATTCCCTTGTGGCACTAAAGTCGGCTGTTTGTTACACAACTTCCTTTGTTAAACATATTGGATGGATCTATAATTGGTCATTAATGACAAGCTTGGTAACAAAGAATAATATGAAACAAATAGGATTTGTTCTCATATTCTGTGGACATGTAAACTATGCCCAAGGTGGTTACACATAAAATTACTCGGGGGGGGGGGGGGGGGGGAAACCATAACTATCTACATGGTAGTAATATTTTTTGAAGATCATAAAACAATATTTCTCAATAGGACAAGAGAATAAATAAGTTGATCAAATCGACAATTGCAGTAAATCTGTCCTAATGGGGCAAACAACCAAGATTTAGGAATATTTGTATGGATTTTGTGAATGATAAAATATAACGACTCTCAGTCAGAATTGCATTTTACTTTATTGGCAGGCCGCTATAAACTTTTTAATAGCACTACGGTCAGCCAACATGTTTCTGGCTGAGAGAAATGTGCATCCACATAAAATCTTGAAGCATTCTGATGACAATCCTTGGTACATACTGTAGCAAGCCATCCTGCCACCCTTGTGCATGTCTGTGGTTTCACCCACCAGTGTTAAATGAGTATAGATACTTAAGAAACATTTCAATTAATAATAACGTTTAGTCGTTCACCAACATATCTTCTGTTTATAAACACAGCTGTCAACATGGCTTAAAATAATGAAAAGAAACAGAACCATTACTACCTCATTCATTTGTGAACACTTATGGATAATTCAGTTTATGAACAGAATCGGGGTCCGTGAACACTTTCTGACTGCCAACAATCCTGCACAAACATGGCAAAATGGCTGAAAACTTGCTAACACTTATGTACAGCAAGCAAGACTGTACAAGTCTCTCTCATAGTCCTCATACACGGCACATCTTCTTCACTTGTCCTTCTCCTCGGCACCCGAGCCTTCGTCTTCGTCATAGCTGTCTGCGTCGTCGTCACCGGCCACTTCTTTGTTCGCCTCCTCCAATTTCTCCAGTTGTTTCGCCAGCTCCGCCTCCTCCGTGTCAGACACGACCTTGGGCTGGCAACACACGTTTACACGTCATCAGCACACAACAGTGGTAATGATAATATATATAAGAATTGAATATCTGCTGCACACAATACCGTAATTGGCAACAACAGAAATTGAATGGTGGTGGGAATAAGATATCTGTAATAATAAACTTGTATCTGTCTAACATTAAATGCATTTTGCTGGAATAGAGCAGAATGCCAATAAAGGAAAGAAACAAAAGGTTCAATTTGTCTTGCTTTAAAGCCTGTAACACTACTAGAACAATACATCGACTCAACAACTGAATAACTGACACATCCATAATCAAATGTCTTATGTTGCCATATCAATCTCTGCAGTACACCGTTTTCATTGATCAACAATGCTTTTGTCGAGAAACATTTGTTGCAAGAATTAAAGGAAAAATACAATGGAATGTCTGAAAACAGCAACAAGTGGCAGCCATTTTGTTAAGCTTGTCGAACCCAGTTGCTAAGCAACGTCAACGAATCTGTCAAATACAGTGCTTCACTATGATATCATGCAAATGTTACGACATACCGCCATTTTGATATTGAACACGCCATCTGATTCTTCAATTGCCTCCTTTATCCTGCCAATGGCAGCAGTCAATTTGGCGAGTCCTTCCGTCCGCTCTAATGTTTGCGTTGTCACAACAAACAGTGGCGGTGCTATCAGGTTAATCTGTCAAATAAACCAGAACATACACCAGACTGTGCATCATAAATGACATTAAATTAATATAATGCAAACAGTATAAAAATACAATATGATGAATGAAACAGAAGGCTGTTAGAGCAAATAAGTTGAGGAAAGTGCCTCTGGTGCGGATCACGTAACTGTCAAAGTCCTGAAAGCAGGTGGAGCAAAAAATCGCCGAGATGCTCCTCAAATATGCAATGCAGCATGACATCAAGAAATGTTACCAACAGATAAGAAGATATTCTGCAAGATGGTAAAACAAAGACTTCTGTTCTATTTCTTATACAGCATAGTGCCGTCTACAGACATTCTTATAGATGATAGTCCAAGCAGCTGTTTGGTAGAAATGTCATATTTTCTAACGGAGGCACCTCAACAAGACTGAAAGCCAGACTACACGGAGCCCTTGTACTGCCTATAGCAATCTATGGTGCAGAAACCTGGACACTACAATCATGAGGTAGTCTCTTGAAGTTTTCGAGATGCGTTACCATGGGGTTATCAGGTGTTACTGGGGCAGACACATTACAAAATAACCAGGCCAGAGAGGAGACATTTGTATAGAAGATTCTGGGGGGTTATAATTGCATCTTTTAGACACCTTAATAACATTTTAAATGTTTTGCGACCTAAACATTTTGAATGAAGCATACCTTGATTGGCATGTCTTCCGTCGACATGCTGATACCTAGTTTGAGTGCTGCTTTTACGGCATCTATTCCTTCATAAGAATAGCAGGCCACTTCAATGTCTAGAGCAACACAACAACATCAAATTACAACCTTACTTTGCATCTTATGCTGTAGCGAATTCCAATCAACAACAGACTGAAACATTAAACTGGTCTATGCTCGAGTGCCTCGATGAAGTTGATGAATACCATAGTATTAGTGTAACCTGAATTACTACGTTTTTAAAACTTATCTGCCGAAAGATGCATGACTAACTTGTTAGTAAGTACTAAGTTTCAGGTCCAAGTCAAGGCTTGTATCATCTCTCCGATTATTGTTCAACTCACTAGTCAAATTGCATTAAAACACAATTGTTGTGCTGCTTTGTATGTAGTGATATATCGTTGAATAAACATTAAATTTATTGTGATTATGATTACCATGAGTCATAGAGGGTCGTATTACATAGTTTCAGGAGTTCTTTCCACTTGGCTTTGTTCACCGTGTTTAGTCACTATCATACAGCAGATGGACATGATTTCTGATTACACATAAGAACGAAAAAACTGGAGAGCATGCAGGTACATTGTGGTGGCATCTGATATTATTTAGTATTACCGAGTAAATGGATCGCCCATTCATATATTACAGACTTGATTACAAACAAACTTGTTCATGACTGAATTTATAAAATCACAAGTGTACACGTGCACAATAATGTGCATGCAGATGTAATTGCACGGTCATCACAGAGATGGCACACACCTGATCTGATCTTGACGGCCTGTGGGGTGAGCCTGCGCTTGATGTTATTTAGTAGCACCCGCTTTGTGCACTCATCCAAGTTGCATTCGTCAATTACCTCGGGATTTCTGCAAGAGGATGACAACTGGACGGTGATCACATGAAACACAAAGCAGTATGGACTGCTTACCACATAATGCTTTCTTTAAAATAACTCATTTTACAAGAACATTGCGTAATATGCAACAAGCACAGCAATTATCAATAGTTGTTTAGCTCAAATGCAAAATCGGTAAACACTATACTTGTTGTTATCTTTCATAAAAGGCTTGTGAAAATACTATCTATTGTTGGAATTACCATTGTTTAGAATCAATCAAATTATTACTAAATAAGCCAGTATTATAATCAACCAACATATTGATGGTGAGTGAAATATTAAAAAAATTATAGCAACCAGTGTCTATATTTCTACACTAGGTACAAAAAAAACTATATTGCATGACTACTGTTAAAATTACAAAAAAATATTGGTAATTCTTTTCAATACCTTCCTAAAGTATAGCAATTACTTGCAATGTTTTATGGCAAACTACAATATGGAAACACAAAACAGAGGCAGCACACACTCTCAATAAATTGACTACACAACTGTTACCGGCACTACTCACGTCACTGCTAGCTTGAATGCTTCGTAGCTTGAACCTGTCTTCCCATACTTTTTGTCAAAATACCAAGCTGTCTTCTGGTAGAGTTCTTCTAGTTGCTCGTCACTCTCATAGCCTAATAGTTCACCCACGTGTCGTAGGATGCTGTTCACCTAACAAACAGAGGAGAGCCTTACGTTGTACATTAAAAGGTAAGTAGAAGGTAAGTTTTTATGTAGCGCAGTATCCAGTCATCAAGACTGCTCAAAGCGCTTTACACTTTACTCCCTGTCAGACCAGCTCTGTCGAACACCATCTCGATTTCTCTTGAAAGCATCCAGCCATGCTGCAATTAATGCATGGAGATTATTCATACACAATTATTCACCATTTCCAATAGCTAGGTTCTCATTCATACAGCCAAGTGAAGTGGAGCAACGTAGAGTGAACAAACTTGCCCAAGGTTTGACACCGCAGCACAGGATTTGAACTTGGGTTCTCTCGGTCAAGAGTCTGAAGCTGTAGCCACTGCAGCACTGTGCTCCACACACATTCACCACACCCTGGCTACTTCAACGTCTAAATGGAGGACATAAGAGTGGCATATCTCAAACACCTAAAGCTAAACTGCAGCAAACCTCACCAAACTAGCTTGAATAAAAAATCCCATCACTCAATCTTTGACAGCCGCTTAAACTTGCTTGCCAAAACTGGTGTTTTTTTCCAAGTTGGAAACATCATATCTCTAGAAATAATGACACTAATGACATTGACATTTGACTGATGTGTTCCTTAGTATATTCTCTATGCAATGTCGAAGTGATGCATTTTATAGAACTTTATGGTGTGAATTTAGTGGTTGTAATGAAAATGTGGGTTTTACCAACAAAATTTAAATAACAATTTTTATTTAAAATAATGACAATCCATAAATTTTCACTGCATCATTGTATAGAATGGGGTGATGTGAATAAGAAATTAAAATAATTTAATTGATTACTGTATTATTGGAGGAGCAACAATGTTTCCAAACTATGCTGTATTTCCCCTATCTGGAGATAATGAAAATGGGGGATCTGACAAATATATTTTGTATTCAATAAGATCTACTCTACAGCTTGGGCATAAAATGTTATATTAATTATGTATTTAAAAAATCTTATCTACTTGCCATACCTCCCCTTAACCCGAACAAGACATTAGCTGTCTTGATTTTATCTCTCAACAGAAGACTGCCTATATACCACTACATACTTTTAAAACATTTTAGATCTTACCATTGTTATATATGTAGACATTTTTGAAAGTTTGATAGACAGTCTAGTTAAGGATATGAACTTACACATTTTCCCTTGGCAAACTTTTCTTCACACTTTACCACCTCTTCAGCAGAAACTCTCCTCTTTGATAAATCAATATATCCTGCAAGAAACAAATAGCATAATAACCATACAATTCTTTGTACAGTAATTAACTATGCTGCTATGTGCAGATTATAAGTATATTTCTGCTAATGATAGTCATCAGTAAATCATTCAAAGAAAATTACACTGGTTGGCAGGAACAACAAGTTATAATCATTAAATTTATAACTCAATAAATTGTTTCACTTGTCTTGTTTTAGAATTGTTTAACAACAAATTGAACCGATCAAATATCTGTTATGTGTCTACAGCATGCTGGCTAGTTTGTAAACATTTGTTATTTAATGAAGGTGAATTCACTGGACAAACTAATCATTTATTTCCGAACTAAACAAAAACAGGACAAAAGTACTCTAGCTCTATTTAAACCTTTTGATAAAAAAAAAATATGCACTTTTTTAATACTGTAACTAAACATATTACAAAAGTAAACTAGACTATTCACACACCGATTTGCACATCAACAAACCTTATCAGCGATAGAAATAAGCCAGAATATTTACTTGTCCGCTGGACAAGTAAGTTTTGAAATCTACTTGTCCGCCAAAATTTTAGCTTGTCCGAGTGGTTGTCAAGGGAAATTGAAGCTTCGGAAAAAACATTAAAAAGTCTGTCTTATTTTTATGACAACACAATGTTCCTGCTGTTTCATTGCACGTACATCTGAGTGACTTGTGATCAAAGACACAATTTGATTTCATCTGCAAATTTTGAAACTGCAAAATTATATTTGCAACTATTTCCCGGTCCATTATCATTATTATTCATCATGAATATTAAAAGTAGACACGTTACATGATGCATACCAATATTTTAGTGATGCTGATATGAACGCTTTTATTAATAACAAATAATTATTACGATGATAGGAATGAGACAATTGTTTTCCTTGCTATTTGTTATAATGTTACAAAAACTGTTTGTGTTTAATATGGTATATATATATATATATATATGTGTATATATATATGTATATATATACAAGTATATATATACATATATATATATATATATACAACATATAACACTGCTGTAAAATGTTGGCACCAGTTTGTCATTGAAGATGCCGCTCAACCACCAGGTTGCAATTCAAAGCCAGGAAATGTTGTCACAAAAATCAAAATAAACTATATAATTTTGTATTATTTTGTTCAACCTCTACGAACTTCAATATTAACAAAGTTCTGCATTTTACAAACGAAGATAATATTCAATTGATCATCAGCAAACAAACGCATATTTTTCCTAAATGTTGTATTACCATTTCAATGATGATAACACAGTTTTAACAGTGCCCGAATTACATTTACCAGGCGGAATATAATTTATACATTTAGTTACGTTGTAACGTTGCTGCTGCGCGCAGACCGCCGAAGTTGGCGGAGGCTGACAAGTCAACGGCGGTTGGCACCCCCCCCCGTCCCCGGCCGCGCGTCTTGCATAATTCAGTTTCAAATACTCGCAATTTATGGTTAAAATAAATGTTACATAGATACAACAACACTGCTGAAAAGACATTAATATTCCATTTATCAACCACCTTCATAGATTTACCGGAGAGCCACTTACAAGTTTTGGTAATGTTAGGTTAGGTAATAATGGTTAAAACGATATAATTGATCAAATAACAGGTAGCGATACAAAGTGTACTATTTTCAAAGTTCATCAAATATGATCCGTGAATGGAAGCAAGTTGTACGTCGGCCAAACTGAATGATTTTGTGAAATACAACCTCGATCAACGATGGCTGAAGCGAAGTCTGTCCCATGTGTATGACAGACCTAGCTCGTTGCGCTCAGCGGATGACCCTGTTAACGCAGACACTAAACTCGGTCGAACATTGACGTACAACACACTGGCGGCGGTACAACAAGACGCCGACACACTAACAAAATTGTAACGCGCGCGATTGCTAGCAAACTTCATTTACGTTTGAATTTCCTCAAATAAAATGCAATGTTGCACGCGTATTTACTGTAAATTTTCACTTGTCCACCGGATAACCATGTAGAGTCATTTTACTTGTCCGGGCCAAAAATCACTTGTACCGGACAAACGGACAAGTGCTATTTCGAACGCTGCTTATTCATAATGTGCTAAACTAATTGAAGAGGGACTTATCACATCAACATGGAATTTATACCTTTGTCTTTGTCTACCCTAATGACGACCACACATTCGTCCCTGCCAACTCGGATGAGTTTGTTGATGGATCGGATACGTCGCCGAGAGAGCTCACTCAGCAGGATCATGCCCTCGATGTTGTTATATTCCAAGAGGTGTACATAAGCCCCCATCTCGGCTATGGACGTCACTGTCACCACAACAACATCCTCGCACTCGGGGAACTTGTGTTCGTAGAACCGACATGACAACGGCATCTTCCAGGGTTATTTATGTTCTGTGGCAGAAGATATTTGAAATAGACAAAAAACATCTGTGAACATGTTATGTTGACTTAGATGACATTGTCATTGACATGGATAGTTCATAGTTTTAGGGCATGTGTAATGTGCAACTTTTGTCTTTTACTTAAATGGCCCAAACTAGGTTCATCATAAATTGTAACATAGTGACATACTGATGCCAACCCTATCATGGATTCATGCTATGCTTCAACCCAGGAGAGTACCTACACACTAACAGTGTCGCCTACACATGTAGACAGTATTACACGGCAGATGCTGCTAATATAGTAATAATTTAGGCGTTATAATGACAAAATTTAGGTGTAATTGGAATCTATAAAAATGCCGCATTAGAATAAAGTGATTAGTTATGACTGAGACCGTGGTTGTGACACCGATACTGTCACTGCTTCAACGCCTGTCAGTCCAGTGTCGCCGGTACTGGACTGACACCAGCAGGCAGCCGCAGCGCAGGCTTCAGCGTGGGCATTTCTAGAGGGATGCACACCGGTAAATTTCGTCCTAGTATGTCACGATCGAATACTGCGTTCGCCAGAAAATTGCATAGAAACACATAGCCAATCTGAGAAGTGTAAGTTAGCTAATTATGAAGCCAGATATGTCAAATATGTTACCGTATTTGCCAAAACACTAAGCGGATACACATGCCTGATGCAAAGCCTCGTTATGAGCGGCAGTGCTTCCGGTCTATGGGGGTATACACTTAATAAATCGATACACCAATATTGTTATTTGTCTATTGTAATATTATATAAAATTCGTTGTGAAGTTATAATTACAGCGTCGGTAAATCAAGAATAGAAATTATTGGCCGTACTAGATGCCCATTAAGAAGTGTTCCAATGATAATATCATTATTAAAACCACCATGAATGATCAATCAATGACAATGGCTAAACACTTAAAATAACAAGACTAATATTAGTCGTGAAAAAATGCCAAAACCTTAGACTAATAACCACAATGGAATTTATATATTCTGGAAATTAACTTAATGGGAAATAATTGTCTTTTCTCTTTATACATAGTCATGGCCAAAGAGAGCCAAAGGTGATATGCCATTCTATTTACTAGCTAGACATTAATGGCGAAAAAAATTGTTTAACTAGTAAGGTAAGGTCTATAATAAATATATGCGAGTAATTTTTTTATATATGTGTTAACAAAATATATCAATTTGCACATCGGGTTTCTGTTTCGGTAGAAGAATGGGTAATTGTGTATCACTAAAAATGGTTTGCTAAGCTTAGATAACAGAAGGACTTCGTAACATAGGCTATAATGTTATTACGCTGCACCGCGCATGATCAAGTGACATCATTAATTTCTTCCGGAAAGAGAATGTGATGCGTTGAATATTGCAAAAATATTTAATCTGGTAGAATGGCAGATTTTTTCAAATCTGCCTTAGGGTATTTGGGAAGTAGTGGAATTAATCAGGATAACAGTTTTGTGGGACAATACGTTGAGCTAGGAGATCAAAAGCTACGAGTCAAGAAAGTCATCGCTGAAGGTAGGTGAATGGTGATATCAGATATGGTTTCCTGATTCAGACGTAGGCAACCTTCCTGGAACCGACTTCCTGTCATCCTGAATCTTGATGTCCACAGCATATTGGACTGGTCATAGCTGTAATTAAATTCGTTTTTAGTCTGAAGAAAGATATGTCTCTTTATATGCCGGATAGTTAATATATATTGACTATAGTCTATATTAGTCCCTAAAATGACAAATCATGTCAAATGTTAAAATTGTAATGTATTATTAAATGAAGCCAATCTTGAGACTTGACGTCTTAAGCATTGCCTAGCCTCCCTAGCCCTATATGATAGACAAAGCCTCGCAAAGCATTTCTAGGTTAATTCCTAGATGGGTACTCGTCAAAACGGCAAAATACATCCAACTGTTGGAAGCTGTCCAATGGCAGGCTGCAAGATTCATGACTGCAGACCACAAGACCACCGGTAGTCCTACTGAAATGATCCAGAACTTTAGAAATCCCTACAAGACCGAAGGACAACCGCCAAGATAACCATGTTTCACACCACCTAATAGACATAGCAGCAGCCACGTTTCTTCATCTTCTCCATCTACACTGGCAACAACAGGCAAACTGTGCTATTACTAGCATTACCACAGCGGTCGCGGCGGCTATTGGATCTGGCCATTTCTGACGCTAAACTACGACAAGCCACCACTCACGCAGCCCATGCATCATTCAGTCCACATTAAATAATACATATTTTATATCACTGGAACAACAAGATAATGTTCTTTACAATGGCATAACGTTTTTAAAAATATTCCTTTATTTGATGAACTTATTGTTCATGATTGAGCGATGATGCGTGCCAAAAATGTCATGCCAACGGAGGTCCGCGATGGTACAGTTTTCGCAAAAACAGGTCACGGCAAATTGCATTTGTAAACCTATTTGGATCGTCATGAGATCTGTTTGACCAATTAGAAGATGAGTTTGTCTTCACTGCAGATATTGCACAAAATTTCTTCGATAAACCAAATGAAAATTATGTCGAATTATCGTATAAACATGAATTTTTAGTAATGTTATCGCCTAAAATTCAATTTCGTGTATATATACACACCTATGTGTCAGTTTCACACTGTTCAGATGATATATGTTATGTGATATTTTAAAAAGGTTTACAAGTGCGGAAATCGCATTGTGTGCGACCTAGTTGTACAATTTTCAAGAACGCCACTGCAGACGGTGACGCAGTGCTAAAAAAAGTGCAGTATGTAATCGAGGAAAACAATAAGTACGATAAACATGCTGTTGCTCTGATGAAAGATGAAACCATTGTAGGACATGTACCTGCAGAACATCACAAAATCTTCAAGTTTGTTATCCGTATTTTGAAATGTATAGGAATTTCACCGGAAGTATGACTTTGCCATTTGAAATAGTGGGGTGCTCCTTTATTAGAGCGTGCACCATTATTAGAATGAACACAGTATATATATATACAGCGTTCTGCCTAGTTCGAATTTGCGGGGCGTTATGCCCTAGCCTTCTTCAGTGACGCCCTGGTACCCAGAAAAGGCAAAAAGAACGCCCTGCCTTTTTTACACGACGCCCAGCTATATTTGCATCGTAACCCTACTTGTGGCTACAGACAGTTACACAATGAATATTAATTTGAGTGTGTCTGCAAACGCCCCGATCTTGAAACACATCCCTATCCCGATTGAGCCACGTGTGCGGTTCAATTTTTCAACAGAGCGCGTCCCGCGATTGGGAATGGGATACAACGTCAAAATCTGGGTGCTTGCAGACATCACGCCATGTGCTCAGTTCGATTGTTCAGGCGCCCATATCTCGACACCTATCCTGGTGTGTGCCAACAAATATTAAAATATGTTGATTTGAGGAAGCGCCGACCTTCGAAAGTGGACAGATCAGAGTGATGGACTTTCGTGCAGCGCCTTAATTACACATGTCATCAAGCAGTCCTTAATTTGTTTGTATCTTCAGAAGTTACAGTCCGATCAACAGGAGACTTATACTGTTAAATTTGCCGTTAAATTGTTTCTCATGTGATGTGTGCAAAATTATTAAAATACATTTTGATCTGAGGAGGCGCCAACCTTCGCAAGTCAGTAGACCCTGTTCGTGACGGACTTTCGCGGAACGCCTCGACTATACATATATCGCCAAGTAGTCCTTATTTTGTTTATATCTTCAAAACTTAAATCACCTGTAAATAAATTATAATCAACTGGAGACTTCTATAGTTAGATCTGTCATTTAATTCTTAATCGTGAAGCGTGCAAAATTTATTAAAATACATTTTGGTCTGAGAGGCCACCAAACTTGCTAGTCGATAGACCAGGGCCTGTTTGCGGCAGGACTGTAGCCGGCATGTGTGATCGGTACATTAATGTACTGATATATAATGATACCTAATGACGTTTAGCATAACATAGCTGAAAAATAGTATTGAATAATTGTGTAATGTGTGTGTTAAAACAACCGACTCCCCCTCAATATGCAATGACCCGCCAGTACACGAAGGCGTTCATGCTCATGCAAGGCATCCCGTTTCTAGGTCACAACGTCACGTGCGTATGTAGTGGACTAGCCAGGGGTGCTTAGGTTGCTGGCGGCCAGCATCTTGTTTTGGCCAAATCGTTTAGAAGTAGCTACCTGTAATAATTATTATTCAGAGGGGTACCATTAAACAGTGGCTTCAAACTAGTGATAGTTTTTTCTGTAAATAAAACAAAATTAGCTATGCATTATTTTAATATATGACATCACACCTTTTCAGTTACACCTTTTACTATTTGCAGTGTAATGTATCTAAATTTCTGTTCAGCCTAGCCCAACAATATTTTGCATACCTTTTGCTTATATAATAGTCTCTGGGAATATTAAATATGATGTGAATTTATACATAAAATTTTATGTCATGCTGAATACTGTGTTTTGCTAAAACTTAAATAAAGTTAAGACGTGCCAATTTAACTAAATTAAACATGCATTGTCTATGTATACTGTAATGTTCCATTTGTCTACATTTATATTTATCTAAATGTCATTTTTTTAAATTACTATGTTGCTTGTACATTAAAAAATTTCAAAATCAAACAACATTATATCTCTATTATGTTAAACATAGCCCAAAGGAATTTGGCACAAATATTACCTGTATAATATTCTCTGTGTATGTTGAATATGATGCAGATTGACACAAATTAAAAACTTATGTAAAGCTGAATATTATGTTTTGTTCTACAATGCCCGAGCCTATATTATAGTACATAAATATATGCATACACTGTGTACATACTGGAATATACTATATGTAAGTAGTATGATATTAAACTACAAGATGTACACTGCTACTACATCTCATGTATTTAATTTAGTCGCGTGTCGCAAGTGCCCTTTTAACCACTGCTCACTGCGCTCTATGTGCCCTTTTACTAAAATGGCACCCTGCCCTTTTGAAAACATGGGCAGAACACTGATATATATATATATATATGATATATACATTATAAATGTTTAAGAATAGAGTGACAAATGCTTTGATGTTACATTTAGATGCATACATAAATTATTTTAACAGACAGCAAACAGACTGTAACAAAGACAGTGGAATAGTTATAGAAACATGTAATCAAAAGAAAGCAGACTCATTGCTTCATGTTTAAAAAAAGCAGATGAACACAAAATAGCTTGCATTGATATGTACACAAATAATTTAGCCAGTCGATAAATGTGTTAGTTTTTACCAATCTGGTGGCCTCACTCTTCAATTGTAAACGATTGGGTTTTATTGCACATTTCAGTCCTTATTTGAAGTGATGCAGTGACGTATATTAATTTGGTTATAGGCAATCTTTTGAGACTGGTGATAATGCAATCGAACGTCTACTGATTGGTTGGTGCTGGACTGTCACTCTCAAAACACTTTTGGACCCCCAGTGACAATGCTGAGCTGCCTCAGCACTATGATGTCAAATTGGTTTTCTGTCACGTCGTGCATGTTTGTTTGGCAACCAAACAGTATTATCTCACTGAACCAAACGTGTCTTCAAAAGTGAATTATATTACAAAAATTTCTCACAGGCTTCTGTATATGCAAGGTTCCTTGCATAGTTTTGTGTGCGTCATCTCGTGTGCTCAGTTTCCCGTGGTGCTTCTGTCGTCCTCTCATCTCAGTGTGTGTTATTTATGGATGGTTGTACAGTTTTTTTCTTGGGGGAGGGTAGCGTTTTTCAAATAAAAAATAATGTACCTTTTTTGTGGCTATTTTGGCATTAATTTTTTTAATGTAAAACTAGTTTAAGCATAGGAAGAATAAAAGAAAATGTTTTGTCTAGGGTATTTGTTGAATTTTTATTTAAAAAGTTTATCTTAAAACCTTAAACATTATTAATTGATTGGAGAGCAATTGATTCTTGGAAATAGGTAGATCACAATTGTTAGTTAAAAATAATATCACCTAGGCAGAATACTCGTTAGCAAGTACATGTGTGCGTATCCTAATTATCCTTCAGGGATTAAGTGCATATTTACATTAATCCTGTCTCATTTTACTGTTGGTTGCATCCCATTCAGCCTTCTAATACTCTGTTTAGTGGTTCAGGAATTGTCATTCAGTATTGAGTCATTGCCTAGGAATAATTGAGTGCCATGACCACAAACCCAGTTATGGCTAATCTTTTTCTTGTTGATGTCGCTTTAATTTACAGTGAGTCTGACATCATTGTTGTAATAAAACTTTTGTTTCAACAAATTCTAAACACATCATGATCATAAGACATACACGGTTGTATGAATATGAGTTGTGTATACAACTTGTGATACTTGTATCACAAAGCAAATGAATCTGATGAAGTGATGATCTAAGATAAAATTGAAATACATAATATTATGTTGCAGGAGGTTTTGCCTTTGTATTTGTCGCTGAAGATCAAAAGGACGGGCATCAGTATGCTCTCAAGGTGAGCAAACATTTCTTGTTGGTAGAGCATTAGAATTCTGTGTTTTAGGTACTGATCAGACCTGGGGCCGAGTACATTTTCATGAGTACGAGTATGAGTACTTTGACAATGGATGAGTATGAGTACATTCCTAAAAGCTGAGTATGAGTACAAGTACAAGTACATTCTCACGAGTACGAGTAAAAGTATGAGTACATTACAAAAAAGTAAATATTAAATAATAACATATTTTATTAATTAATCTAATTTATATATCAGCACAAGTGAATATGCAATGGCAGTTGATCAATATTTTTTTAAAGGAAAACTGAAAAACCTCTTTATTTCGTTGGCATTTATTTCAGTGGCATAGAGGTCCTATGATCTTATCATCTATTTGCCATTAACCCAATGAGTTGTTCAAGGTTGAGTCTTAATCAGCCTGCACCGTTCAGGGCGGAATACTTAGAAGTTTGCAATTTATATTTTCTGAACGTAGACTACTAGTTTTAGAGAGAATTAGCCCATGTCTAAATGGTGGGTTAACTGCTAATTTACTCATTAAGGACATCCTGGTGGCTTAATTGAACAAACAGGTTTATGGCCTGAACTGATAGCCTGGTATTATTGTGAGCTTAACAGGGTATTTCTGACTGGAAAAAGATTTTGGTTTTGGTATCATAGTCATCGTTATCAGAGAATGAGGTTGTACTATGTGTATGGATGGTAAGGTGGTATTCTATCAAAATAAAAATAGTTGAACATTTAATTATTTCAGGAAAGTTTCATTTTATAGCTACAAATAAATTTATTTTCCCCAGTACATATTGAGAAAGTACTCAGATGTACTTGTAATCTACTCGTAAAATCTGAGTACAGTGAGTATGAGTACAAGTACGAGTACATGACCCATAAGTTTTATGAGTACAAGTACGAGTATGAGTACTTCAAAAATGTACTCGAGTACACGAGTACTGAGTATTTTCGCCCCATGTCTGGTATTGATTAATAAAATATTACATTTGTGTTAACATTGTCTGTTCATTTTATTGAAGAGGGACAGTTGTAAGTTATATATGTGTATATATTGGTTGGATTTGTGCATATATCAGGGTGCAAAATTAACGAAGACAAATTTACAGCATTTTGTGTATTGTACCGCTGTTTGTGATTGGCTGTGACACTTGTGTATTGTACCGCTGTTTGTGATTGGCTGTGACACTTGTGTATTGTACCGCTGTTTGTGATTGGCTGTGACACTTGTGTATTGTACCGCTGTTTGTGATTGGCTGTGCGATATACACACTTGGTTTCAATGACTCAATGAACTTTAACTTGTCATTTATTTGGTAAATTACTGAATAATTGTCATTAAATTGGCAACTGGTGTGGTATTTTTGATGTTTTGAGTGTGTTGTGCAGGCCTTAACATATAAATAAAATTTAATAAATCAGAATTAGTTCCTAACTTGTCTGTAGAACAAATTACTTGAAACTGGAGGCACACATTTGTTGTTGTTCCTCCAACAATGTGATTAGTTAATGTTAATTTGTAAACCTGGTTCATATGTGTTGCGCCACTGATAAGATTATTAAACTTATGTTAGTTATACATGTTCAGTTTATGCTTGTGTACACTTTTTAATCCGTGTGTTGCCTGCTTTAGCGGCTGATGGCCAGTGACGAAGAAACCTCTAAAGGGATCATTCAAGAGATCTGCTTTCTTGTATCCTTGTCTCTATTAAACAATATATGTTACTTTTATCACACATGAATGACAATATATCGTGTAGATGAAAAATCTAAATTAACTTCATCTCTACTTGTTTAGCAGATTGAGCTGACATTTTTATGTCCGTGCAAGCACTTATTTCATTATGCAAATATGATATTCAGTTCAATGACCAAAATAGTTCTGGTGTGTACCAGTAGCGCAAACATAGAGGTAAACAGTTATATAACATTTGACGTTGCCGGTCTGTAACACTGTTGTCATTATTATCCTCAAGAAACAAGGAAAATGTCATACTTCTTGGCTGCAGTCATACTGGTATTTGTCTTATAAATATTATATTAATTTTTCATGATAATATATTTTCTGATGTTTCGTAACTATGGGTGATACTTTTCAATCGAGCTCAATCCCAAAATAGTTACCGTTTTTCAGTTCAGTTGTGATACTTAACGGTAGCCAAGAAAAAATTGTCTGGTCATGCAAACATCATACAGTTCATTGCTGCGGCCAGCATTGGGAAGGAGGAGTCGGACCACGGACAGACAGAGTTCCTCATCCTCACAGAACTCTGTACAGGTCAGTTAAACACTGTTTGTGCTATGTACTACATATTGACTAAGGCCTATTGCCCATGCATGTGTGTATGTGTTTCTAGTCGTGCAGTTGCAGGGACTTAGTTAGAGACCAGGTAAATACAACTGATAAGTAAAATTTAGAGGGGACCAGCTAGCCACTATATCAACTACTAATAGTTCAAAGTCTAGTGGCCCATATTAATGACTCATTGGCACAACTGGTAGTGAAACAAATCAAATGGATCAGTATTAATTAACTAAATGGCTAAAACGAAACTGGTTTGTCATTGAAGAAAACTAAACTGACCAATAATGTCTGTGTTTGACATGAATGTCTTCCACGAAAGCCATTTGTGTGCAAAAAGGCACACATTTGATTAATTCAAGACTGACAAAAAATTATTTCTGGCTAAAGGCCTGACACCCACTTCTAGGATTCTGTCACAAGCATAGCATTATGAACATAATGTTTTGTAACCTATCAGAGAGTTATAATGTAAGGTAGATGTTCTGATCACTGAGTGAATGAAACATGTGCTGGTAAAACTATGTTGTGGATAAGATAATGTTAAAGATGATGGATTCTAAAGCATAAATAACCTGACTCTGGCTGTTAATGTTATGTGTTGTCAGCGTAGACATTAGCCAAGTGTCTGTATACCCATCATCAGGGATCGATCTGGAAGAAGACAAGTATGTGCCTTTTCGAAATTTGACGTGCCCAAATCAGTTGATTAAAATGTTATTAATTAATTTGCATTTGTAAGAACGATTCACATATGAGAGAGCACCAACTAAAGATATTCAAAAAACCATGTTGATTAAACATTAAAAACTCATTGATCCACTGACGAACATAATTATGTATGGAATAGCCTCACTCAGTCTGTGGTTGACATTGCATGGTTGCAGTCTTTTGAGAGGAAATCAGATTATAAGTTGTGGAAAAATCACCCAATTAAATTAGCCCAATTAAGTTATACTATACAGTAAGATTATTACATGTAAGACTAGAACATAGCATTGTCTTTTTTCCAAAGTTTACGACCCAAGGTGACAGGGGCATTTGTAATGAATGTACTATTTGTGAGCCTTGGTGATGGAGACATGGTTGATAAATATGCTTTTCAAAATGTTTATTTTTCCTTTATAATGTACTCCAGTAGTAATATTTAGTAAACATACATGAATTTTAAAACGTGCATATAGTGTATGGATGGATATTATTATATATATATATATATAGATTGAACGGATTTCACTTTGTTCATCAAGAGATGAAAGTTGACGATGGGCAATAGTATGGTGTTTATGGTGCTTGACTAAAGCTAGTAAACACTGTCTTCGACAGGCAAGGCAGAGGGGTATTGATTAAACTGTTATCAGTGTCCAGTTATCAATGTAAGATGTGATTTAAGTAACTCCATTCAGGCCATTGTTCTGTTTGTTGTTCACGCAACTGTTGTCTGTGTTCGGGTGCAGACTGGAGCAAACTGGAGTGCTATTTGGGCCTCAAAATGCTCTAAAGCCTAAGACGCAATATTTTTATAGCGTAAATATGCCTAGGATCACGTGGAATGATTTAATTATCGCATTGACGTGTCAAATTTAGGCAAAACTAGTTAATGATGGCAAAATCGAGGTGGGCCCGGATTCTACAAAAGTGACCTTCAGATTTCTCAGACATGTTTTGGTATGCGTCTTTTGGGCAAATGCTGCAAAAATGTATGCGGCATTCCAGCGTACAACATGTCATTGATGCGTTTCCGCGCTCCAAGGGAATCCCTGGCCCATCATGGTTACCACTGACCACTCGTATCTGTGCCACTGTGCTTGTATGGAGTTGTAATGAAATGTTAAAATTCAATACTTGTTGAATCTTAAAGCAAGTCAGCAGTAGATGGAGGAATTGATCTGACTTTGAAGTATTCACGTTTGCAGCTGTTATTGTTTTGCAGCACTTTGTAATAATAATAATAAAACGTCTTTCTCCCTTTGCTCCATTTGGGATGGGGTCCACCACATCATTCAGTAGCTTCTCCACTGCATTATTATTTATGCTCTCTATGTCCCTCTTATCTTCTGCGATGGTCTTCCATTCTCTCCTCACTCATTCTTTGTACACATCCTGCCCATCTCAGTCTCTCCTCACTCATTCTTTGTACACTTCCTGCCCATCTCGGTATCTCCTCACTCATTCTTTGTACACGTCCTGCCCAACTCAGTCTCTCCTCACTCATTCTTTGTACATGTCCTGCCCATCTCAGTCTCTCCTCACTCATTCTTTGTACACATCCTGCCCATCTCAGTCTCTCCTCACTCATTCTTTGTACACATCCTGCCCATCTCAGTCTCTCCTCACTCATTCTTTCTACACTTCCTGCCCATCTCGGTATCTCCTCACTCATTCTTTGTACACGTCCTGCCCAACTCAGTCTCTCCTCACTCATTCTTTGTACACATCCTGCCCATCTCAGTCTCTCCTCACTCATTCTTTGTACACTTCCTGCCCATCTCGGTATCTCCTCACTCATTCTTTGTACACGTCCTGCCCATCTCAGTCTCTCCTCACTCATTCTTTGTATACGTCCTGCCCAACTCAGTCTCTCCTCACTCATTCTTTGTACACATCCTGCCTATCTCGGTCTCTCCTCACTCATTCTTTGTACACTTCCTGCCCATCTCGGTATCTCCTCACTCATTCTTTGTACACGTCCTGCCCATCTCAGTCTCTCCTCACTCATTCTTTGTACACGTCCTGCCCAACTCAGTCTCTCCTCACTCATTCTTTGTACACATCCTGCCTATCTCGGTCTCTCCTCACTCATTCTTTGTACACTTCCTGCCCATCTCAGTATCTCCTCACTCATTCTTTGTACACTTCCTGCCCATCTCAGTATCTCCTCACTCATTCTTTGTACACGTCCTGCCCAACTCAGTCTCTCCTCACTCATTCTTTGTACACTTCCTGCCTATCTCGGTCTCTCCTCACTCATTCTTTGTACACTTCCTGCCCATCTCAGTATCTCCTCACTCATTCTTTGTACACGTCCTGCCCAACTCAGTCTCTCCTCACTCATTCTTTGTACACGTCCTGCCCATCTCAGTCTCTCCTCACTCATTCTTTGTACACGTCCTGCCCATCTCAGTCTCTCCTCACTCATTCTTTGTATACGTCCTGCCCATCTCAGTCTCTCCTCACTCATTCTTTGTACACGTCCTGCCCGACTCAGTCTCTCCTCACACATTCTTTGTACTCGTCCTGTCCATCTCAGTCTCTCCTCACTCATTCTTTGTACACGTCCTGCCCATCTCAGTCTCTCCTCACTCATTCTTTGTACACGTCCTGCCCAACTCAGACTCTCCTTTTTCATTCTTTGTACACGTCCTGCCCATCTCAGTCTCTCTTCACTCATTCTTTGTACACATCCTGCCCATCTCAGTCTCTCCTCACTCATTCTTTGTACACGTCCTGTCTATCTCGGTCTCTCCTCACTCATTCTTTGTACACTTCCTGCCCATCTCAGTATCTCCTCACTCATTCTTTGTACACGTCCTGCCCAACTCAGTCTCTCCTCACTCATTCTTTGTACACATCCTGCCCATCTCAGTCTCTCCTCACTCATTCTTTGTACACATCATGCCCATCTCAGTCTCTCCTCACTCATTCTTTGTACACTTCCTGCCCATCTCGGTATCTCCTCACTCATTCTTTGTACACGTCCTGCCCAACTCAGTCTCTCCTCACTCATTCTTTGTACACATCCTGCCCATCTCAGTCTCTCCTCACTCATTCTTTGTACACTTCCTGCCCATCTCGGTATCTCCTCACTCATTCTTTGTACACGTCCTGCCCATCTCAGTCTCTCCTCACTCATTCTTTGTACACGTCCTGCCCAACTCAGTCTCTCCTCACTCATTCTTTGTACACATCCTGCCTATCTCGGTCTCTCCTCACTCATTCTTTGTACACTTCCTGCCCATCTCGGTATCTCCTCACTCATTCTTTGTACACGTCCTGCCCATCTCAGTCTCTCCTCACTCATTCTTTGTACACATCCTGCCCATCTCAGTCTCTCTTCACTCATTCTTTGTACACATCCTGCCCATCTCAGTCTCTCCTCACTCATTCTTTGTACACGTCCTGTCTATCTCGGTCTCTCCTCACTCATTCTTTGTACACTTCCTGCCCATCTCAGTATCTCCTCACTCATTCTTTGTACACGTCCTGCCCAACTCAGTCTCTCCTCACTCATTCTTTGTACACATCCTGCCCATCTCAGTCTCTCCTCACTCATTCTTTGTACACATCATGCCCATCTCAGTCTCTCCTCACTCATTCTTTGTACACGTCCTGCCCGACTCAGTCTCTCCTCACACATTCTTTGTACTCGTCCTGTCCATCTCAGTCTCTCCTCACTCATTCTTTGTACACGTCCTGCCCATCTCAGTCTCTCCTCACACATTCTTTGTACTCGTCCTGTCCATCTCAGTCTCTCCTCACTCATTCTTTGTACACTTCCTGCCCATCTCAGTATCTCCTCACTCATTCTTTGTACACGTCCTGCCCAACTCAGTCTCTCCTCACTCATTCTTTGTACACGTCCTGCCCAACTCAGTCTCTCCTCACTCATTCTTTGTACACATCCTGCCTATCTCGGTCTCTCCTCACTCATTCTTTGTACACTTCCTGCCCATCTCGGTATCTCCTCACTCATTCTTTGTACACGTCCTGCCCATCTCAGTCTCTCCTCACTCATTCTTTGTACACGTCCTGCCCAACTCAGTCTCTCCACACTCATTCTTTGTACACATCCTGCCTATCTCGGTCTCTCCTCACTCATTCTTTGTACACTTCCTGCCCATCTCAGTATCTCCTCACTCATTCTTTGTACACTTCCTGCCCATCTCAGTATCTCCTCACTCATTCTTTGTACACGTCCTGCCCAACTCAGTCTCTCCTCACTCATTCTTTGTACACTTCCTGCCCATCTCAGTATCTCCTCACTCATTCTTTGTACACGTCCTGCCCAACTCAGTCTCTCCTCACTCATTCTTTGTACACGTCCTGCCCAACTCAGTCTCTCCTCACTCATTCTTTGTACACGTCCTGCCCATCTCAGTCTCTCCTCACTCATTCTTTGTACACGTCCTGCCCATCTCAGTCTCTCCTCACTCATTCTTTGTATACGTCCTGCCCATCTCAGTCTCTCCTCACTCATTCTTTGTACACGTCCTGCCCGACTCAGTCTCTCCTCACACATTCTTTGTACTCGTCCTGTCCATCTCAGTCTCTCCTCACTCATTCTTTGTACACGTCCTGCCCATCTCAGTCTCTCCTCACACATTCTTTGTACTCGTCCTGTCCATCTCAGTCTCTCCTCACTCATTCTTTGTACACTTCCTGCCCATCTCAGTATCTCCTCACTCATTCTTTGTACACGTCCTGCCCAACTCAGTCTCTCCTCACTCATTCTTTGTACACTTCCTGCCCATCTCAGTATCTCCTCACTCATTCTTTGTACACGTCCTGCCCAACTCAGTCTCTCCTCACTCATTCTTTGTACACGTCCTGCCCAACTCAGTCTCTCCTCACTCATTCTTTGTACACGTCCTGCCCATCTCAGTCTCTCCTCACTCATTCTTTGTACACGTCCTGCCCATCTCAGTCTCTCCTCACTCATTCTTTGTATACGTCCTGCCCATCTCAGTCTCTCCTCACTCATTCTTTGTACACGTCCTGCCCGACTCAGTCTCTCCTCACACATTCTTTGTACTCGTCCTGTCCATCTCAGTCTCTCCTCACTCATTCTTTGTACACGTCCTGCCCATCTCAGTCTCTCCTCACTCATTCTTTGTACACGTCCTGCCCAACTCAGACTCTCCTTTTTCATTCTTTGTACACGTCCTGCCCATCTCAGTCTCTCTTCACTCATTCTTTGTACACATCCTGCCCATCTCAGTCTCTCCTCACTCATTCTTTGTACACTTCCTGCCCATCTCGGTATCTCCTCACTCATTCTTTGTACACGTCCTGCCCAACTCAGTCTCTCCTCACTCATTCTTTGTACACTTCCTGCCCATCTCGGTATCTCCTCACTCATTCTTTGTACACGTCCTGCCCAACTCAGTCTCTCCTCACTCATTCTTTGTACACATCCTGCCCATCTCAGTCTCTCCTCACTCATTCTTTGTACACTTCCTGCCCATCTCGGTATCTCCTCACTCATTCTTTGTACACGTCCTGCCCATCTCAGTCTCTCCTCACTCATTCTTTGTACACGTCCTGCCCAACTCAGTCTCTCCTCACTCATTCTTTGTACACATCCTGCCTATCTCGGTCTCTCCTCACTCATTCTTTGTACACTTCCTGCCCATCTCGGTATCTCCTCACTCATTCTTTGTACACGTCCTGCCCATCTCAGTCTCTCCTCACTCATTCTTTGTACACGTCCTGCCCAACTCAGTCTCTCCTCACTCATTCTTTGTACACATCCTGCCTATCTCGGTCTCTCCTCACTCATTCTTTGTACACTTCCTGCCCATCTCAGTATCTCCTCACTCATTCTTTGTACACTTCCTGCCCATCTCAGTATCTCCTCACTCATTCTTTGTACACGTCCTGCCCAACTCAGTCTCTCCTCACTCATTCTTTGTACACGTCCTGCCTATCTCGGTCTCTCCTCACTCATTCTTTGTACACTTCCTGCCCATCTCAGTATCTCCTCACTCATTCTTTGTACACGTCCTGCCCAACTCAGTCTCTCCTCACTCATTCTTTGTACACGTCCTGCCCATCTCAGTCTCTCCTCACTCATTCTTTGTACACGTCCTGCCCATCTCAGTCTCTCCTCACTCATTCTTTGTATACGTCCTGCCCATCTCAGTCTCTCCTCACTCATTCTTTGTACACGTCCTGCCCGACTCAGTCTCTCCTCACACATTCTTTGTACTCGTCCTGTCCATCTCAGTCTCTCCTCACTCATTCTTTGTACACGTCCTGCCCATCTCAGTCTCTCCTCACTCATTCTTTGTACACGTCCTGCCCAACTCAGACTCTCCTTTTTCATTCTTTGTACACGTCCTGCCCAACTCAAGTCTCTCCTTTTTCATTCTTTGTACACGTCCTGCCCATCTCAGTCTCTCTTCACTCATTCTTTGTACACATCCTGCCCATCTCAGTCTCTCCTCACTCATTCTTTGTACACGTCCTGTCTATCTCGGTCTCTCCTCACTCATTCTTTGTACACTTCCTGCCCATCTCAGTATCTCCTCACTCATTCTTTGTACACGTCCTGCCCAACTCAGTCTCTCCTCACTCATTCTTTGTACACATCCTGCCCATCTCAGTCTCTCCTCACTCATTCTTTGTACACATCATGCCCATCTCAGTCTCTCCTCACTCATTCTTTGTACACTTCCTGCCCATCTCGGTATCTCCTCACTCATTCTTTGTACACGTCCTGCCCAACTCAGTCTCTCCTCACTCATTCTTTGTACACATCATGCCCATCTCAGTCTCTCCTCACTCATTCTTTGTACACTTCCTGCCCATCTCGGTATCTCCTCACTCATTCTTTGTACACGTCCTGCCCATCTCAGTCTCTCCTCACTCATTCTTTGTACACGTCCTGCCCATCTCAGTCTCTCCTCACTCATTCTTTGTACACGTCCTGCCCAACTCAGTCTCTCCTCACTCATTCTTTGTACACATCCTGCCTATCTCGGTCTCTCCTCACTCATTCTTTGTACACTTCCTGCCCATCTCTTTATCTCCTCACTCATTCTTTGTACACGTCCTGCCCATCTCAGTCTCTCCTCACTCATTCTTTGTACACGTCCTGCCCAACTCAGTCTCTCCACACTCATTCTTTGTACACATCCTGCCTATCTCGGTCTCTCCTCACTCATTCTTTGTACACTTCCTGCCCATCTCAGTATCTCCTCACTCATTCTTTGTACACTTCCTGCCCATCTCAGTATCTCCTCACTCATTCTTTGTACACGTCCTGCCCAACTCAGTCTCTCCTCACTCATTCTTTGTACACTTCCTGCCCATCTCAGTATCTCCTCACTCATTCTTTGTACACGTCCTGCCCAACTCAGTCTCTCCTCACTCATTCTTTGTACACGTCCTGCCCATCTCAGTCTCTCCTCACTCATTCTTTGTACACGTCCTGCCCATCTCAGTCTCTCCTCACTCATTCTTTGTATACGTCCTGCCCATCTCAGTCTCTCCTCACTCATTCTTTGTACACGTCCTGCCCGACTCAGTCTCTCCTCACACATTCTTTGTACTCGTCCTGTCCATCTCAGTCTCTCCTCACTCATTCTTTGTACACGTCCTGCCCATCTCAGTCTCTCCTCACTCATTCTTTGTACACGTCCTGCCCAACTCAGACTCTCCTTTTTCATTCTTTGTATACGTCCTGCCCAACTCAAGTCTCTCCTTTTTCATTCTTTGTACACGTCCTGCCCATCTCAGTCTCTCTTCACTCATTCTTTGTACACATCCTGCCCATCTCAGTCTCTCCTCACTCATTCTTTGTACACGTCCTGTCTATCTCGGTCTCTCCTCACTCATTCTTTGTACACTTCCTGCCCATCTCAGTATCTCCTCACTCATTCTTTGTACACGTCCTGCCCAACTCAGTCTCTCCTCACTCATTCTTTGTACACATCCTGCCCATCTCAGTCTCTCCTCACTCATTCTTTGTACACATCATGCCCATCTCAGTCTCTCCTCACTCATTCTTTGTACACTTCCTGCCCATCTCGGTATCTCCTCACTCTTTCTTTGTACACGTCCTGCCCAACTCAGTCTCTCCTCACTCATTCTTTGTACACATCCTGCCCATCTCGGTATCTCCTCACTCATTCTTTGTACACGTCCTGCCCAACTCAGTCTCTCCTCACTCATTCTTTGTACACATCCTTCCCATCTCAGTCTCTCCTCACTCATTCTTTGTACACTTCCTGCCCATCTCGGTATCTCCTCACTCATTCTTTGTACACGTCCTGCCCATCTCAATCTCTCCTCACTCATTCTTTGTACACGTCCTGCCCAACTCAGTCTCTCCTCACTCATTCTTTGTACACGTCCTGTCCTGCCTATCTCGGTCTCTCCTCACTCATTCTTTGTACACGTCCTGCCCAACTCAGTCTCTCCTCACTCACTCTTTGTACACGTCCTGCCCAACTCAGTCTGCTTCCAACTACTTTCATTTCAGGTGATTTTTTAAGAACACTTATAATTTACCTAAAATATACCCTGAAATCTCCGATCAGTGTCACTGGACGCCTCTGTTACTTGCAGGCGGTCAACTGGTGGACATTCTAAACTCCCTTGGCCGTGCCCTGCCCTGCAATGTCATCCTGCAGGTGTTCTACCAGGTGTGTCGGGCCGTGCAACACATGCACCGACAGAAACCACCCATAGTGCACCGGGACCTCAAGGTGGGTGGCATTGTCAACGAGTCTCCATCCATTCGCAGTTTCTTACCATCTGTCATCTTTGTCTTACTAAGACAATAAATGTATGCCTAAGACTCTTAGGCATACATTTAGTGTTAAACATGCACTGTTACTGAGGCACTTGCCCGAAGTGTGTTTGTCTTTGCCATGTGTGACACGTCTTTCTAATACTAACTTTTTACATACATTCTTTGAAAGTCTCTGTAGTATGCTATATTGAACTTCTTCAATTTAGTTTGATAACAATCATGCTGAAATATAAGTTACCATGATTGACAGGTCATATGTTGCCGTGATTGACAGGTGGAGAATCTGCTGCTGAGTGGAGCTGGCATGATCAAGTTGTGTGATTTTGGCAGTGCTACGACCCAGACCCATGCCCCTGACCACACGTGGACCCCAATGAGGAGAAGCACGGTCGAAGATGAGGTAAGTGCCCTTGTCCATTTCACCCCAATTTCACTGATTTCAAACTGGTTTTTAGCGGATTTCTTCAAAAATAATTAACTCATTCGTATATATGAGCTAGCTTGTTGTAGTAGACAGTAGATTTGTTTCCAAAATGAGCCTGAAACAAGTGAAATATCTGTTTCAAAAGGTAACAAAGGTAAGTTCTTATAGTTATACAGCATGTTATCCCTTCCTTAGGACTGCTCAAAGAACATTACACTTCACCCCTATTCAATCGAACAGCATCTTCAATTTTTGGGTGGCATTCAATCGTGCTGCAATTTCTGTGCAAAGACTATTTATTCACTTATCTCCACCCTGTTTATAGCCATGCATTCATACATCGGAATGAACTCAACTGGAGCAACGTGGAATAAACGAACTTGCCCAATGTTTGAAATGGCACCAAGAAGATTTCATCCGAGAATCTCTTGATTGAGAGTCCGGTCCTGTAACAACCATGCTACCTCGCCGTGGGAACCATAACAGAATGTGTGCATCAATGGTGCATTAACTATAATTGGTTATAGTTTTACGTCAGTGTCTATCCACGGAATCACCCCCTGACCAGCACCAGTATTTAGATCATCTCTATAGGCCCGACCCTGTGCCACTGTTGGACCTGAACCAGGTTCTCTGTGGCTGTGTGCCTTTGTGGTGGCATTCACAGCAGTCTCTGGATGCCATATCAATCAATACATGATCGTATCGACCCTCCTAATTGTGCATGTTTGTGACTGAGTATCTGGCCCTGGGCCAATTAAGGCGTCACTTTGCTCCTGTGTCACTGGGAGTATAAAAAACCATGATCCTGCAAAATGGTTAATAGCTTCATTAGGAGTGTTGCTGAATTGATTTTTGTAACAGTTAAGTGATATATGAGGGCATGTGTTTGTACAGTTCTCGTAGTAGTTTTTTTTCTAGATGCACACACCCTCTTGAATTAGACAGTTTGCAAAATATATATTTTATGTAGATCCATTGCTGTCACATAACTGTCGGTGATCAACAATATATATGTTTTGAACATTGTAGTATCGCAAATACATATCATATTGATACGTTATTGGATACCAATACACTAACATTTTTATGAACTCATGGGTATGTTTTTTATGCTGAAAATTTGATTTTTTTCTTTACTTATGGTTGAAATGGAAAAGAGTGTTTCACTAAATGTCCATCATAAAATTGCTTCTGAGTTTTAACGACAGTGGTCTAGCGTTCTGAATGAGTAATTGGTTTCTGGTTAGGAAATAGCAGTGAGCACTGTTACTAAGGGATTCTACACAGACTTGTTTACTGCAGATCACCAAGAACACCACACCCATGTACAGGGCCCCAGAGATGCTTGATCTCTATCAGAACTTCCCCATCAGTGAGCTGGCTGACATCTGGGTGAGTGGGCGTTGTGTAATGATGACAGTTGACAGGTGATGGTGATTGAGGTAGATGCCTCAAGGTTGTTGTTCTGTACGTGCTGCTAAAATGTGACCTGCCACACATGTCTATTCTTCCATTCTACAAACGAGCCGAAAATAACTCTGTCATGTTCCATCAATCGTGTGATTTTGTCAGAAGCGCTGACCATATAACCTCATCTGTCAGTATCCAGTTTATTTTCCTCGATAAACAATCCAAAACTAATATAATACATGCACTTACGAACCCATACTTTTAAAAACGATAGACAATGTGAATTAAAATTACCTTTTTTCTCAAAATCTTGCTTTTTAAGTTTTCTTAAATTTTTAGCAGTAAATCAATACTACCGGTACTGAAGATATTTCAACAAATGAGGTGTAATTTTAAAGCTCGTGCTCTATGGAATCAAAAAAGGGTACAAAGCTCCATTTCACTATTTTGCAACTTAATACCCACTTTACTGTGGCAGGCCACAGATTGTTTTCGCTTGAATGTGACCCAGCTATTACACAACACAGGATTCTCATTCAAGAACAATTTAAGACGTCTTTTTAAATTAGCGCATGAGAACAAATGTGTCACCGTACCTGTATTCTTGTTTAATGGCTGCTATATATACTAATAACAGTAGTGTTTTATTCTCTTGTGTGCAGTTTGTTACCGGTGCTGGTCTTTATAATGGTTTAGAAAATAGCAAGTGTTATGTTGATGTTTTTGATCACGTGTTTGCACTTGACAGTTTGTAAATAGGTTAGTGTGATAGTAATTTGTCATGGGATAAGAATGGCAAGTTTTTACACTGCTGAAGTAATATACTTAATGTTAGGATAAGCTTTAATTATTGTAGTTTGGTGTGCCTTGACTGTCTTGTGTTTCCAACAGGCTCTAGGCTGTGTCCTGTATCTTCTCTGCTTCAATGAACATCCGTTTGCTGACTCTGCAAAATTACGCATTATCAACGCCAACTATACAATACCAGAAACTGACATGGAGTACAGTGTTTTTCATGATCTGATTAGTAAGTTACTGACACGTCTCTGCATTTATATTGTCAGTTTTCAGCATAATTTTTTTTTTCTTTAACTTCAAAATAAAACTTGCATATTACTCCTTAGTTAGATACCACTTGCCCGTACATTGTTTGGAAGAAACTGTAGTGGCGTTTGGTGATATAGTTGTACTGCCTTTGTGGTTGACAAATGGTTCATGACATTCTTTTCATCATACGTTGTTAATTTTTTATTTCAACAGAAACAAAATTGTAAATAATTGAGAGACAACAAAGTACTGAGCTCATTTACCTTCAGTTTATTTACGTATTAGAGAGATATTTATGTTGAAATTCACCTAATCAAATTACACGTTTGTGAAGCATAATTAACACACTTGATTGAGTTTGGTGCCATAATGACAAAGTTAGAGTAGATTACATATTTGTTACGTCAAATTCTCAGTTAATAAAAAAAAATTAAAGTGGCACTTTGGAGGTTTTTTTTTACCAAATGTGAAATATTTAATAGCATTGTTTGGTTGGTTTCTGTCTTTAAAATTGTTCAAAGTTTTACAGCATAATCATGTTTCAATGTTTCAGGGTCTATGCTGAAGGTGGACCCGAGAGAACGACCTAGCATCAACGACGTGGTGTCACAGCTACAAGAGGTAGCCATTGCAAGGGGCGTTAACTTGAAGACAGCACTTGAGTTGCGGCCCACGGCCAGGGAAGAGCTGCAGGGTGAGTCAACACAGTCGTCATAGTCTTGCCAGTTAAAGCTGTCTAAGCTGTGCGGAGCAATGTGGCTAGAGTGTCAGACTCCCAGTTGAGAGACTCGGGTTCAAATTCTGTGCTGCGGTGTCGAACCTTGGGCAAATTCATTCACTCTTTGTTACTGTAGTTCACTCAGGTGTATGAATGAGTACCTGGCAATAGACAGTGGTGGATATTTGTGTACGTGTAGTAATTGCTGCATGGGGGAATGTTATAACAATTAGAATTGTTTCCACTTAGGAGTTGTTACAACATATAAACTGAATTGGTATAGTGGCACCACATATTGGATGGAACAGATATGAATGCACATTGACGCTATTGTGGATATGAGAACCGGGCATCATATTGCCGTATTGACAACCATATCACATCTGTCTAATCTGGCGGCTAGTGGCTGTCGTTTTGGCAGTCATTTTGGCATGTTCAAAATCATGCCACACGTATTGATGGAAGTGGGTGGTGGATGGTGGTTTAATCCAATACAACACAAAATATGTGACCTGCCATAACAAAGTATGTATTGACTTACAAATTTGTGAAATGGAGTTTTGTACATTTTTGGATTCCACAAATCATGAGCGTTTAAAGGATACCTCATTTCTTGAAATATCTTGAGTAATTTTTAGCGTTTTGGACTTATGCCATCATTCTGCATCCACCGTCTGCTGTGCGCCGTTAGCTGCCATATCTCAGAAACCGTTCAGCAATGTTTTCTCTAATTTTCCATCGACGTATCTTATGGTACTGCCACTATACACAAGAAATCTGTATTTGATTGAATCATTTTAAGGGCCCCTGAAACTGATAAATTTTAACATTTTCCTTAATTTTTCAAAAACTCTTCAGTAACTTTTTCTCTGATTTTACATAGACATTTCATGTGGTAGTGGCACTATACATAAGAAATCTGTATTTGATTGAATCAATCTAAGGGCTCCTCAGGGCCGCCCAAAATGCTAAATTTTTTACTTATATTGTTTTTCAATCTGTGGGTTCGTAAATGCCTGAATTTGATTAGTTGTGAATTATTTTTTAAGAAAAATGTACTGTGATTGTATGATACATTCCCTTAGTGTTTGGTCTGTATTGCCAACTTGCCGTTAATCTTGCAGTAGTTAGATGTTGTTGTGGTTTCTGTTGTCAGCGGCCCTTGTGAGCCCGTCTATCAAACGGCTGTCCGACTACCAGGACAATGTCAACCCCTACCAGTACCAGTCCCACACCCGCCAACAGACCCCCCCACCCTCCACCACCGCAGGGCTCTTCAGCTCGCTGCGAGGGGGCGCCGCTATTCTGCTGAAGAACGTCAAGGATGCCTCGTCCAAAGTCATGGACACTGTCTCTGCGTAAGTGTAACGGGGAGATATCATACTCAAAATTAAAAAAGGTTGATTCAAAATATGTTTCTGTTGTGTTCTGATCAGTTTTAAGTTTATTATCAATAAAGTTCAGATTTGTAACAGTAACTTCTAAATCACTTTTATTCATGGACAAAGTGTGCCTCTATGTAGAAATAAATCTGGTTATTCAATCTCCAATTTATCATTTTGAAAAAGCAGTTGAGTTGCTGTAATTTTGTGATTTTATTTGCTTGCAGATCAATCAACAAAGGAGACATGGACTTCACATACTTAACAACAAGACTAGCAGGTAATTCAACTTGTTTTATTCAGACAGTGGCAGTTTTCCTGCTGGATGTATTCCAAAATATATCCAGTTGCTATCATTATGTGATTACAATTCCTGTCGGAGCACGTATCATGATGTTGACCACAGTGGAAATAAGCCACAGTGGCTTTTTGAGTTTGCTTAGGTGGAGACTATTTATCCGTCACTATTAACAGTATTGTTTTATCCGATGTATCTTTGCCATTTATGTTAAAAAATTGGTAACAATGTCATCAGCAGACTAAAGTCATAATTTCTTCCCCGATGCAGTGATGTCATTCCCAGCTGAAGGTGTCGAGGCGACAATAAAGAACCACATCGATGACGTGCGTGGATACCTCGACTTGCATCACGCCAACTGCTACGCCGTCTATAACTGCTCACAGAGACTCTACAGGGCTTCCAAGTTCCAGAACAGGGTGGGTGCAGCAAAGTTTGTTGTGTGAAAATGTTACAGGTGGCTATGTTGATGATATCTGAGTGTGTTATGTGTTGACGATATCTGAATGTTTAATAGGTGGCTGTGTTGATGAGTATGATCTGTGTTGAATATATCTGAGTATGATTGCAAATGGTTCTGTTGAAGATACCTGAGCGTGTTGCTGGTGTCTGAGTCAAATTTTTCTGAGTATGTTCTGTGCTGACAGTGTTTCCGCCAGCAGGGTAAAAGGGTAAAATTACGTACCCAAAAATAATTCTATGGTACAGATACGTACCCAAAATAAATCCAGATTTTTTAATTTTTTTCAATAGTCTGTGCAATGAAACTCATACTAGATGATTTTTTTAAAGGTGAAGAATCAGCCCGTGCCAACTCGTTTATGCTAGCTATTATATGATTGGCTAAACGTGGTATTCACTGCGGGATTTAAGCCTTCACCCCAGGATAGAACATGGTGTACTGGTATATTGGTAGGCTTAGTGTAAAGAATACAGGATGCTGTCATGGCTGTACATCTTTCGTGATGTTTTTGAGTATTCATTGTTTCTTGGTGAAGAAAAATAACACAACAAGATACCACACTACATCATGAATCGGACTATTTATTCTGGCAAGTTTACCATTTTCCTGCAGACTGTTACATTTATTATTCATTCTCTTACGAAACATGGAAATGATCATCATGAGCCGGGTGGGATTTCCAACTCCAAATGCTGGGAAATCATTTCTCTAAGCATCTAGAAATCCATTTTTTTCTGGGGGAGTGCCCCCCATACCCATCAAGTAGGTGCCCGTGGCACGCTTAGCCTGCCAGTTCTGCGGTCTTATAATTGACAATCTCCGTACCAAAATAATTTTTTCTGGCGGAAACCCTGGCTGAAGATACCTGAGTGTGTTCTGTGTTGAAGATACCTGAGTGTGTTCTGTGTTGAAGATACCTGAGTGTGTTCTGTGTTGAAGATACCTGAGTGTGTTCAGTGTTGAAGATACCTGAGTGTGTTCTGTGTTGAAGATACCTGAGTGTGTTCTGTGTTGAAGATACCTGAGAGTGTTCAGTGTTGAAGGTATCCACGTGTGTTCAGTGTTGAAGATACCTGAGTGTGTTCTGTGTTGAAGATACCTGAGTGTGTTCTGTGTTGAAGATACCTGAGTGTGTTCAGTGTTGAAGGTATCCACGTGTGTTCAGTGTTGAAGATATCTGAGTGTGTTCTGTGTTGAAGATACCTGAGTATGTTCTGTGTTGAAGATACCTGAGAGTGTTCAGTGTTGAAGGTATCCACATGTGTTCAGTGTTGAAGATATCCGTGTGTATTGCAGGTTTCTGACTGTGGCTGGTCGCTGAAGAAGGCCCCAACTCTGGCCCTGCTCTTCTCTGTCTGTAAGAACATACACCTGTGGCTGAGACAGAACCCAGCCAACATCTGCGTTGTTCACTGCACGGTGAGCTACACAACACAGTTGGTTCATCCTCCACGTTTTCATCTTCCCCTTTCAGTCATTTATTCTTTATTGGGATTGATTGCCCAGATCTTATTCTGCCCTCGATGGATGAAGTCGTGGATTGTCTATGTGTGTTACGTTACTAGACAGTATCAGATCTATTAGATCAAACATTCCTACATATGGATCTCACTTAAGTAATTTTGCCTTATGTTTTTATCATAAAGAAAAATGTTTTAGGCCAGAATTTCAACAAAATATACGACAGAGTTTTCAAGTGATGATCTGCTAAACTTCAATGCTATTTTGATGTAATTCAGAAGAATCATTCACATGTTGGTTTGTTTAAAATGTGTACATTTATGTTACATAACAGGTTTGTTTGGAATTTGGAATTTAATTAATCAGAAGGGTTTCCCGTATACTTATTTTAGTTGACCATTTAATATAAAATATGACCCCTAAAGACAAACACAAGATGATAGATTGTCTTGTGTTTGTGTGTCCAGGATGGCAAGGCAGTGTCGGCAACTGTCGTGTGTGCATTCATGTGCTTCTGTCGACTCTTTGACACTCCTGATAATGCTCTCAAGTTGTTTACGCTGAAGCGCGTTCCGCCTGGTATTCTACCTTCTCAACGCAGGTGAGGCTAGTTTAAGTTGAAATACTACACATTATACATTTTCACTACCGGAGAGAAGTATTTGTCAAAGTTTCACTGTGTGTGTTTAATCATGGGAAGTTACTGCTCAAAGTCGTACACAAATGTTGTCTTTGGCTTTATTGTTTATGAGTATTCAGTTGAGCAGTGGTATCGTATACAAAGAATAACTGTGTAGTAAAGACCTTTGTAATCCATAAATGTTTGCTACAGATAATGGAGTGAGCATGTTAGATACACGTTTGTCTTTAGTAACCTGTAAACAACTGTTTACCAATAATAAAAATAACTAAGGGTTGATTATATGTGTTCGCGAAGTCCAAAATACATTAAGCATTACACATGGGGTGGGGGTGGTTTGGCCATCAACACATATTGCAAGGGGGATACATGGCTACAGTGGCATCCAATATTGAGTGAAACACGTTAGTGGAAAGTGACAGTAATTTTGGATTGTAAAATCACAAGTCCCACACCCTGTATTGGGGGGTTTGAACCAGTGCTAAATGCTTTTAAAAGGTTTTTTGAACTTGTGAGACGATTCCTAGTTCTTACAGATGTGTGACATAGAGGTGTTTGTGTCTAGGTACATTGGCTACATCTGTGAGATGGTGAGGGAGATCCCTGTCCTCCCACACCACAAGGCCATCATGCTTGTGTCCATCTCCATGCACCCGGTGCCATTGTTCAACAGGATGAAGTGAGTTTCCTCTCAGAAAAAATGAGTCTAATGTATTTTGAAATGAAAAGAATTAGTAGTAGTATTTATTGTATGTATGTGTGTGTTTATTTTATAATTGTATTGATTTCATATCAGCAATTCTATACTGTGTTAAATGTATTATTATTATTATTAAGGACAGACACTGCAACTAAAATGACACTTTTTGAAGAAAATACTCAAAATGTTTTCTGCTGTATTCTGATAGCATAGTTTACTATTAATAAAGATTATTTTTATAATATTTACATATGTCTAAGTAACTTATATTCATGGATAAAGTGCACTTCTGTCATGCAATAAACCCCATTATCCAATCTTTGACAGCCATTTACACCAGTTTGTGCAAAAAACGATGTTTTTCCAATTTGGAAACAAAATATCTCTAGAAAAAATTATGCTACATTGATTAAATTTTGACTGATGTATTCCTTGCTATCTTCTCTACGCAATGTCGAAGAATGTTTTTGTTTATTTTATTGTTATGGGATTACCTTGGTGGTTGTAATGGAACAACATTTAATTGTATATTTTTTTTAATTAAATAATGATTATACATCAAATATCTCTTTGACATTGCATAGAATGAGGTGATGTAAATAAGAAATAGAAATAATTACGTTGATTACTGCATTATTGGAGGAGCTACAATGTTTCCAAATTATGCTATATGTTCCCTATCCGGTTGCCGTCTTTGTTGTTATTGTTGCCATAGAAACAGGGGGTATGGCAGAAAAAATATTTTTATTCAATAAGACCTACATTTATACATGGGCACAAAACATTATATTAATTATGCATTTAAAAAAGCTGTCCTATCTATCGCACCTTAAACAAATTCCGTCCGGTTCTGAGTGCCATACACAGTGATTTCCATTGTACAAGCCTTGCCGGCAGAGCTGAATTGACATTCTCCTGAGCTCATAACCTCAATTGTGCTCTATGAGATGGATTTCAGTCCTTAACAGTGATCTTGTTGACTAAGAACTCTCAACATCAGGACACACCACTGGTATACTTTCACCAATGTGTCATACCAGGACACACCACTGGTATACTTTCACCAATGTGTCATACCAGGACACACCACTGGTATACTTTCACCAGTGTTTCACACCACGTCACACCACTGGTATACTTTCACCAGTGTTTCACACCACGTCACACCACTGGTATACTTTCACCAGTGTTTCACACCACGTCACACCACTGGTATACTTTCACCAGTGTTTCACACCACGTCACACCACTGGTATACTTTCACCAGTGTTTCACACCACGTCACACCACTGGTATACTTTCACCAATGTGTCACACCAGGACACACCACTGGTATAGTTTCACCAGTGTGTCATACCAGGACACACCAATGGTATAGTTTCACCAGTGTGTCACACCACGTCACACCACGTCACACCACTGGTATACTTTCACCAATGTGTCATACCAGGACACACCACTGGTATACTTTCACCAGTGTGTCACACCAGAACACACCACTGGTATACTTTCACCAATGTGTCACACCAGGACACACCACTGGTATACTTTCACCAATGTGTCACAGCAGGACACACCACTGGTATACTTTCACCAATGTGTTACACCAGGACACACCACTGGTATATTTTCACCAATGTGTCACACCAGGACACACCACTGGTATACTTTCACCAATGTGTCACACCAGGACACACCACTGGTATACTTTCACCAATGTGTCATACCAGGACACACCACTGGTATACTTTCACCAGTGTGTCACACCACGTCACACCACTGGTATACTTTCACCAATGTGTCACACCAGGACACACCACTGGTATACTTTCACCTGTGTGTCACACCAGGACACACCACTGGTATGCTTTCACCAGGACACACCACTGGTATGCTTTCACCAGGACACACCACTGGTATACTTTCACCAGTGTGTCACACCAGGACACACCACTGGTATATTTTCACCAGTGTGTCACACCACGTCACACCACTGGTATACTTTCACCAATGTGTCATACCAGGACACACCACTGGTATACTTTCACCAGTGTGTCACAACAGAACACACCACTGGTATACTTTCACCAATGTGTCACACCAGGACACATCACTGGTATACTTTCACCAATGTGTCACAGCAGGACACACCACTGGTATACTTTCACCAATGTGTCACACCAGGACACACCACTGGTATACTTTCACCAATGTGTCACACCACGTCACACCACTGGTATACTTTCACCAATGTGTCACACCAGGACACACCACTGGTATACTTTCACCAGTGTGTCATACCAGGACACACCACTGGTATAGTTTCACCAGTGTGTCATACCAGGACACACCAATGGTATAGTTTCACCAGTGTGTCACACCACGTCACACCACTGGTATACTTTCACCAATGTGTCATACCAGGACACACCACTGGTATACTTTCACCAGTGTGTCACACCAGAACACACCACTGGTATACTTTCACCAATGTGTCACACCAGGACACACCACTGGTATACTTTCACCAATGTGTCACAGCAGGACACACCACTGGTATACTTTCACCAATGTGTTACACCAGGACACACCACTGGTATATTTTCACCAATGTGTCACACCAGGACACACCACTGGTATACTTTCACCAATGTGTCACACCAGGACACACCACTGGTATACTTTCACCAATGTGTCATACCAGGACACACCACTGGTATACTTTCACCAGTGTGTCACACCACGTCACACCACTGGTATACTTTCACCAATGTGTCACACCAGGACACACCACTGGTATACTTTCACCTGTGTGTCACACCAGGACACACCACTGGTATGCTTTCACCAGGACACACCACTGGTATACTTTCACCAGTGTGTCACACCAGGACACACCACTGGTATATTTTCACCAGTGTGTCACACCAGAACACACCACTGGTATACTTTCACCTATGTGTCACACCAGGACACACTACTGGTATACTTTCACCAATGTGTCACACCAGGACACACCACTGGTATACTTTCACCAATGTGTCACCAGGACACACCACTGGTATACTTTCACCAATGTGTCACCAGGACACACCACTGGTATACTTTCACCAATGTGTCACACCAGGACACACCATTGGTATACTTTCACTAATGTGTCACACCAGGACACACCACTGGTATACTTTCACCAGTGTGTCACACCAGGACACACCACTGGTATACTTTCACCAATGTGTCACCAGGACACACCACTGGTATATTTTCACCAATGTGTCACACCAGGGCACACCACTGGTATACTCTCACTAATGTGTCACCAGGACACACCACTGGTATACTTTCACCAATATGTCACCAGGACACACCACTGGTATACTTTCACCAATGTGTCACCAGGACACCACTGGTATACTTTCACCAATGTGTCATACCAGGACACACCACTGGTATACTTTCACCAATGTGTCACCAGGACACACCACTGGTATACATTCACCAATGTGTCACACCAGGACACACCATTGGTATACTTTCACTAATGTGTCACACCAGGACACACCACTGGTATACTTTCACCAGTGTGTCATACCAGGGCACACCATAGGTATACTTTCACTAATGTGTCACACCAGGACACACCACTGGTATACTTTCACCAATGTGTCACACCAGGGCACACCACTGGTATACTTTCACCAATGTGTCACACCAGGACACACTACTGGTATACTTTCACCAATGTGTCACACCAGGACACACCACTGGTATACTTTCACCAATGTGTCACACCAGGACACACTACTGGTATACTTTCACCAATGTGTCACACCAGGACACTACTGGTATACTTTCACCAGTGTGTCATACCAGGACACGCCACTGGTATACTTTCACCAGTGTGTCACACCAGGACACACCACTGGTATACTTTCACCAATGTGTCACACCAGGACACCACTGGTATACTTTCACCAATGTGTCACACCAGGACACACTACTGGTATACTTTCACCAGTGTGTCATACCAGGACACACCACTGGTATACTTTCACCAATGTGTCACACCAGGACACACCACTGGTATACTTTCACCAATGTTTCACACCAGGACACACCACTGGTATACTTTCACCAATGTGTCACACCAGGACACACCACTGGTATACTTTCACCAATGTGTCACACCAGGACACACTACTGGTATACTTTCACCAATGTGTCACACCAGGACACACCACTGGTATACTTTCACCAATGTGTCACACCAGGACACACTACTGGTATACTTTCACCAATGTGTCACACCAGGACACTACTGGTATACTTTCACCAGTGTGTCATACCAGGACACACCACTGGTATACTTTCACCAGTGTGTCACACCAGGACACACCACTGGTATACTTTCACCAATGTGTCACACCAGGACACCACTGGTATACTTTCACCAATGTGTCACACCAGGACACACTACTGGTATACTTTCACCAGTGTGTCATACCAGGACACACCACTGGTATACTTTCACCAATGTGTCTCACCAGGACACACCACTGGTATACTTTCACCAATGTGTCACACCAGGACACACCACTGGTATACTTTCACCAATGTGTCACACCAGGACACACCACTGGTATACTTTCACCAATGTTTCACACCAGGACACACTACTGGTATACTTTCACCAATGTGTCACACCAGGACACACCACTTGTATACTTTCACCAATGTGTCACACCAGGACACACCACTGGTATACTTTCACTAATGTGTCACACCAGGACACACCACTGGTATACTTTCATCAATGTGTAACACCAGGACACACCACTGATATACTTTCACCAATGTGTCACACCAGGACACACCAGTGGTATACTTTCACTAATGTGTCACACCAGGACACACCACTGGTATACTTTCATCAATGTGTCACACCAGGACACACCAGTGGTATACTTCCACCAATGTGTCACACCAGGACACACCACTGGTATACTTTCATCAATGTGTCACACCAGGACACACCACTGATATACTTTCACCAATGTGTCACACCAGGACACACCAGTGGTATACTTTCACTAATGTGTCACACCAGGACACACCACTGGTATACTTTCATCAATGTGTCACACCAGGATACACCACTGGTATACTTTCATCAATGTTTCACACCAGGACACATCACTGGTATACTTTCACCAATGTGTCACACCAGGACACACCACTGGTATACTTTCACTAATGTGTCACTCCAGGACACACCACTGGTATACTTTCACTAATGTGTCACACCAGGACACACCACTGGTATACTTTCATCAATGTGTCACACCAGGACACACCACTGGTATACTTTCACCAATGTGTCACACCAGGACACACCAGTGGGATACTCTCATCAATGTGTCACACCAGGATACACCACTGGTATACTTTCATCAATGTGTCACACGAGGATACACCGCTGGTATACTTTCATCAATGTGTCACACCAGGACGCACCACTGGTATACTTTCACCAATGTGTCACACCAGGACACACTACTGGTATACTTTCACCAATGTGTCACACCAGGACACACCAGTGGTATACTTCCACCAATGTGTCACACCAGGACACACCAGTGGTATACTTCAACCAATGTGTCACACCAGGACACACTACTGGTATACTTTCACCAATGTGTCACACCAGGACACACCACTGGTATACTTTCACCAATGTGTCACACCAGGACACACCAGTGGTATACTTCCACCAATGTGTCACACCAGGACACACCACTGGTATACTTTCACCAATGTGTCACACCAGGACACACCACTGGTATACTTTCACCAATGTGTCACACCAGGACACACCAGTGGTATACTTCCACCAATGTGTCACACCAGGACACACCAGTGGTATACTTCCTCCAATGTGTCACACCAGGACACACCAGTGGTATACTTTCACCTATGTGTCACACCAGGACACACTACTGGTATACTTTCGCCAATGTGTCACACCAGGACACACCACTGGTATACTTTCACCAATGTGTCACACCAGGACACACCACTGGTATACTTCCACCAATGTGTCACACCAGGACACACCACTGGTATACTTTCACCAATGTGTCACACCAGGACACACCACTGGTATACTTTCACCAATGTGTCACACCAGGACACACCAGTGGTATACTTCCACCAATGTGTCACACCAGGACACACTACTGGTATACTTTCACCAATGTGTCACACCAGGACACACCACTGATATACTTTCACCAATGTGTCACACCACTGGTATACTTCAACCAATGTGTCACACCAGGACACACCACTGATATACTTTCACCAATGTGTCACACCAGGACACACCACTGGTATACTTCAACCAATGTGTCACACCAGGACACACCACTGATATACTTTCACCAATGTGTCACACCAGGACACACCACTGGTATACTTCAACCAATGTGTCACACCAGGACACACTACTGGTATACTTTCACCAATGTGTCACACCAGGACACACCACTGGTATACTTTCACCAATGTGTCACACCAGGACACACCACTGATATACTTTCACCAATGTGTCACACCAGGACACACCAGTGGTATACTTCCACCAATGTGTCACACCAGGACACACCAGTGGTATACTTCCTCCAATGTGTCACACCAGGACACACCAGTGGTATACTTTCACCTATTTGTCACACCAGGACACACTACTGGTATACTTTCACCAATGTGTCACACCAGGACACACCACTGGTATACTTTCACCAATGTGTCACACCACTGGTATACTTTCACCAATGTGTCACACCAGGATACACCACTGGTATACTTTCACCAATGTGTCACACCAGGACACACCAGTGGTATACTTCCACCAATGTGTCACACCAGGACACACTACTGGTATACTTTCACCAATGTGTCACACCAGGACACACCACTGATATACTTTCACCAATGTGTCACACCAGGACACACCAGTGGTATACTTCCACCAATGTGTCACACCAGGACACACCAGTGGTATACTTTCACCAATGTGTCACACCAGGACACACCACTGGTATACTTTCACCAATGTGTCACACCAGGACACACCAGTGGTATACTTTCACCTATTTGTCACACCAGGACACACTACTGGTATACTTTCACCAATGTGTCACACCAGGACACACCACAGGTATACTTTCACCAATGTGTCACACCAGGACACACCAGTGGTATACTTCCACCAATGTGTCACACCAGGACACACCACTGGTATACTTTCATCAATGTGTCACACCAGGATACACCGCTGGTATACTTTCATCAATGTGTCACACCAGGACGCACCACTGGTATACTTTCACCAATGTGTCACAAAAATAATATCCTCAGTCTCACGGCGGCAACATTTTGAAAACGCTCCTTAAATTTCACAACAGACTGTTTAATGATGAATATTGCTTGTGAGTCATATTAGTGAAACGGCCTCCATTCCTTCCAATGTGACCTTAACTACAAGTCTTGCAGAAGCTGATTGTTAAAATAACTCCTTCAACCATCTGCAGCCACTTGCTGTATAGACCAATGTTCTGATCCTCCAGGAATGGATGTCGACCGTTCTTGGAAGTATATCTGGGTGAGGACCGGATACTCAGCACCTCACAAGAGTATGAGAGGATGAGGTGAGAGGTTGCGTATATACTACGTAGTATCACAGGACGTGTGACATTTGTAGATACAATAATAACAAAATGTGTTTGTCGATTAATTTGTTTTTGTGTTGGTTTGGTTTGTCCATAATTATATAGAATGGAGCTTATGTTGTTGTCAAAACTGAGATGGAAGAACCACCTTTCCTATGTTGACCGACCAAAGCAAGAATGTTGGAGGTGCTTGTGTTGCATATAGCTGAGTGTGTTGTGACTCTATTGGATATATGTGAGTGTGTTTCAGGTGTTTGTGTTGAAGTGTGTTGCTTGTAGTTGTGTAAAACATATCTGAGTTTGTTGCAGGTATCATAATATATCTGAGTATTTTACTAGTAGAAGTTATTTTTGTAATGGCAATTAATCCTTTTTAAAAGTAGCCCTATCTTTGAACAGAAGCGTGACAACATATTTACCTGAGGCTGCTGTAACTTGCTGTACAATTGACTTACAGGGGTTTCACATGTGATGATGGAGCAGCAACGATTCCACTGAACATCCTAGTGACAGGAGATGTGACAATTGTTGCTTCGCATGCACGGTCAACATTTGGTGGGAAGGTACAAGGCAAGGTAAGTTTGGTGTCAGTTGACTCGCTGGCAGTGGCGGTGGACGTAGTACCCTTTTAGGGGATGTGATAGAAGATGCTGTAGACCAAACTTAGGAGTGAAACAATGTTTCGAAGATGGAATGTTGTATACTGATTTGACTGGTCTTGAGCCAACAGGCATCATTTGGCACAAACAGCATTAAGGTCAATTTCATATTTGACGGTGAAGGAGTGAAGAATACATGATTAAGTCCGCCTTGCTGTTCTTAAGTCTTACAAACACTGAAGTGTTCATTTAAACAGTGTCGGGTCTGAAACATAAATTACGTATACCATTCCACTGTGCCTGCTGGACAGTTATTCAGTCTTTTGATTGCCTACGCCACTTAATGATTACTATTATTAATTGCTGTTACGTGTACTTACAAGTGACTCTGTTTCTTATAGATAACTTCAATGAAGATGTTCCAGGTCCAGTTTCACACTGGCTTCTTGAAGCCAGAGACAAAGACACTCAACTTCTCTAAGTAAGTTCTTTTTCATGTAGCTGTACCATATCTAAGCTGTATATATAATTTTCAAAATGACTAGTTACATTGTTTGTGTGCAATGGTGCCATGAAAAACAGGATTCATTTACAATTAACATTTTGCATTAGTAAGCATGTTGGTTTTGTTTGTAATTATAAAAGGAGTTATAAATAATAATAAAAAAATGAGCAGTCAGATTTTTAAATTTTAGCCATGTTGACTGCAGTTGTAATTTACACTGAATATACTTTTGTCATTAGTAGATGGTATCTCATAAAATTAGCCATAGTGAAGTCTGGGCAATAATCTTTATTGACATCATTTTTCATAGTAAAAGTGTCCGAGTAAGATGCATTCAGGCTAGTCTACTTTGTCTGTCCCATATTGCGCTCAATGTTTTTTATGCAAGCACCAACACAAGTCATGAATAGTGATGAAAAAAGGCCAAATGAATGACGTTTATTAGAGATTAAGTTAAAGAGAGAGAAATGTGAGCTCTACATCCCAAGGCCAGGCCTGTGACTGAGCCCATACCAGTCTCCTGTACCTCAGGTTGACAGAGCATGTTTTATACAATTATATGTAAGATATTATTATGGATCTTAATTTTATATAATTTTTAAATACACTGCTTGTGTGTACGTATTTATTATTTTATATGGTCATATACTGATTTATTGTCTGAAATAAAATATATTGTTATTACAACCTAATTTGTTACATATTTTGTGGATGGCAGATCTGAAGTAAAGTTAATGTATTGTCGGCAGGCGTGAGTTGGATCTGCAGGACACAGCAGACAAGTATCCAGACGGCTTCCACATCACCTTCGAAGTGGTTGTGTCAGCTGCAGACCGCCCGCAGGTAGAGGCGGCGTCACTGCCGTGGGAGGGCTTCACCGCCAAGGGGCTTGGCTCTAAGATAGTCTTCAGCAACAAGAATGAACAACAGCAGCTTGCCGCAGAGTTTGGTAAGTTTGTTTTTCTTTTACTATATGTGTGTGTGAGCAGGTTCATAGATGATTGTACGGTGCAGATACAGTAGTCCCTCTCTTACACGGGGGTCAGATTGGAGGAACCGGGGTTCGAATACTTGTGTTGACCGATCGGTGGTTCGGTATCGGCCGTCGTGTTAAGACTTGAGCAATATCGTTCACCCTATGTTGCCTGTGTCTTTCAGAAAAGACATCATAAGCCGTTGGTCCCTTCTATCTGGTGTCTGTAGTAAAAGATCCCATGCAGGGAAATGCTGCATTCTCATTCTCTAAACCCCGTTGGTGTTAATGTCCAAAAATGGACCCTGCCATTTAATAGTAGAAGTGGAAGAGGAATGGTTACTCTTTCTGTGAAGGTGCCTTGGCCATATAAAAGGGGTGATTGCTCCACAGGGGGCATCTAGTCAGTCTTCTAGTTTCCACATAGGAGATTATACTTAAAATATATTTATTTATACAGATATATGGACACACAAACCCAGTTTATTATATGGCCTGTTAAGGTGACATAGCAGAAATCTAATGTGGCTGCATCCAGCCAGACAGTGTGATCCGCATGAAAGACACATTATGGAAATCATGTTGCCTAGACTGGTTTTCGACCATCAATTGGCCATTGCAGAGGGATAAAATGGCCGGAAAAGCAGGCTATAGAGGGATTGTCTTAATGATAAAACAGTTAATGCAATGGAAATTGGGTGGCAGGTGGCTGATGGACTAGTGTATTGTGTTTTCACTGTGTGTATTAAACAGGGTTCACATGAGGTGATATCGTCACTGATGCCATTGCAAGCAACCAGTTTGTAACATGATTGTCTCATGTTCACTGCTACTACGCATTGCAGCAATGTCAATTGAAATAAAACCTACTTTGAAGCCACATTACAGTCTATATGAAATGGCATTGACCTTTTTTACCATTCTGATTACCTAAGTGTTGTCACGGCAACTATATTACCTCATATAAATCTTGCTTTATACTATGCAGTTAATCTGCATGTGTTGTCATGTATACTGGGTCATCAGGACTGCAGTGCTAGTTGCGTTTCTCGTGGTGTGTTTCAGATGTGTCCGAGCGCGTGAAGAGGAAGCTGAGTGCCACAGGAAGCTGGGGCTCTAATGACCAGTACCATGACCTCTCCCCTGTCACGGACCCCCAGCCGGCCGTGGAGAAGTCCGCCCCTCCCCCTCGCCCCCCACCCCCTGCTGTCAGTAGAGACGTGGAGCCGGTCTCAGTCGGCAAGAGCAACTTCTTCACGACACTAGACTGGCAGGAGGAGTCAGGAGAGAGAACATCGGACCCACCTGGGGCTACTAGGACATCTGACGCCAGGAATGGGGAAGATGATACTGATGTGGGGATGATGCGGCGGAAACTAGATGGATTCCACGACAGCTTCGACGAACTCGTGACTGAACGAGCTGGAAACAAAGATGACCAAGACAAGAACAGCGTTCATGCTGATGAGGTCGAAGGTCAAGGATTGATTGACGATGGAAGTGATGATGAGGTGTGTCTTGATGGGCTGCCAGCGGAACCCGTTGCTGATCTGTTGAACATGGGCAGTGCCAGTGTTGATGTCGGTAGCGCAGCACAACAGATCAACTTACTCGAAATGGGGAGCGCTGAGCCAAGTTTCTATGACCAGCTGATTGGTGCTCCCGATAGCAAGCCTCCGGTTGTGGTAACAACAAGTCAGAATCTGCTTGGCGATGACTTTTCTTTGTTCCAACAGGCGGCTGCGCCACCAGGACCAGCACCAACGCAGCCCTCAAACGCACTCGGTGGCGATGCAAACTTTGGTGGCTTTGATGCCTTCCAGAGCTCCACAGGTGCTGCTCCAAGTGATGCAAACGTCAATCTTGGTACAAGCGATGGTAACGACCTGTTTGGATTCATGGACACAAAGCCAGCAGGAGGGACAAGTGGCAGTGTGAACTCGCTAGAGAAAGACCTCATGTCTGGCTGGAACGTGAATCATCTGAGTGCTGCTAATAACATCCCGCGCATCAGTAGCAGCCTGGAGATCAACTCAGCCCTCGGAGGGGTGGCAGCTGTTGGTATGCCGCGGAATAACAGCGTCCCCTCGGGCTTCAGTGCTAGCCAGAACACAGGCTTCAGCGCGACACAAAACACTGGCTTTAGTTCTACTCAGAACACAGGCTTCAAAGCTACCCAGAACACTGGCTTCAGTTCCACTCAAAACACTGGCTTCAGTTCCACACAAAACACTGGCTTTTCCAATGCTACACAGAATAGTGGCGTAGCTCCACAGGCTAAAACTGACCCATTTGCAGCACTTGGTAGGTCCTTACAACTTGTCAACCCAGCATGTTTATTAAAACCTATTTGTCTATGACCTCATTTTTATTTAAGCAGTTGTACCAAATCTGTTACCATTAACTGAGTTTTATTTCTGAATACTGTGCATATTTTCTTTAATCTACTCCGACCTGTATGTTTTATTTTCTAGCGATCTACCAAATTATTTCTGTTGGTTATGCTTCCCTTGTAATTGACATGTTTATGGTAATATAAAGATAGTTCAGACAAGATAGAATAAATAAAATAAAAAAAGTGGGCCAAATATTTTAGATAAATGACATGAAAGCAGACTTTAAAAATGGGGAATTATAGGCAAAGATAGCATAATGCCTCTTAAAGTTTTCTTTCTCCAGACTTCCAAAATCAGTGTTCACTATGAGTATTATTTCTGATGCACACTCAGGATAAGGAACAAGATACAATCAATGAAACAGGAACCGAAAGCTAGCAGTGCTTATTTTGTTGCGTTCAATGCAGGTGATCTTGCTGGATTCAAGAGCACAGGAGCTTCTGGGTTTGGTTTCCCGAGTGGCAACAACATGAAGACGCCCATGTCTGCGGCGATGGGGGCCCCCATGATGGGAGGACGGGCTAGCCCAATGGGAAGAAACAGTCCCGTGGGTAACGCCCCCTCCATGGGTGTAGGGGCGGGCACTGGCGCCTGGCAACAGAGTCCGACACATCGACCCACACAGCCACAGAACAACACAGGTATGTCGCCAGGACCTTGTGCACGGCTGCCTATCATTACAGGTTTTCTGTAATAATTACTGAAATTTACCTCAGATTAAGGCATTACAGAAACTGCTGTCATACTACGGAAATAAAAATATTCAAAATGATACACATTAAACTGCTAAATCTATAAATAATGCCGCTCCAATGTCACCATTCACTCATTACAATTTATTAATATATGTTAACTAACATGGGATTAAATTAATAACTTTGTAGATGTAACAGTCACTGGGAGCAGGTATCGGGTGTGTCACTGTTTCTGCTTCAAACAAAAGGTAACGGCAGTGGAGGGGGGGGGGCATTATGGAAATTGTTTTTGTCAACTAGGCAGCCTTGATCTTGTGTTTCCCAGTTGGATTTCTAGTATGGGGCACAGTGGCATAGTGACTCGAGAGTTAGATGCTGAGTTGAGAGATTCCATGTTCGAATCTTTGCCACTATTTGGAACCTTGGGCAAGTTGATTCACTCCACATTGCTCCAGTTTACGTAGCTGTATGAATGAGTAGCTGGCAATAGACAGTGGTGGGTGTTTGTGTAGGAGAATACTCTTTGCAGTAATTGCAGCATGGCTGAATGCTCCCCAGAGAAGTCAAGATGATATTCGATTGAGCATGTCTGCCAGGGAGTAATGTGTAGGGCGTTGTGAGCAGTCCTGAGGACTGGATACTGCGCTATATAAGAACTTACCTATTTAAAACCTTTTATGTTTGTGTTATGGCATGATTGTGCTGCACCGTGTAATGTGAAAATATGACCAATGCTTTCTGGTGTTGTCATATAATAATAAAATATAGATAGTGTAGCAGTAACCTTTGGAAGATAGACACAAAGGTAGCTGTGAGATGCGAATGGTGGGGCGTGGCAGGAATCGGGAGATTGGTCCTAGAAGTTGGTGGGAAGAGGCAGGTTCACCTAAAACATTGGTGGGCTTGGTTACAGGTGGTAGATGGACTGTCATAAATGGTGGGAGGTTGGTCCCAAAAACAGGTGGGAGATGGGAGGTTGGTCCTCAAAACAGGTGGGAGATGGCAGGTTGGTCCTCAAAACAGGTGGGAGATGAGAGGTTGGTTCTCAAAACAGGTGGGAGATGAGAGGTTGGTCCTCAAAAAAGGTGGGAGATGAGAGGTTGCTCCAAAAAAAGGTGGGAGATGGGAGGTTGGTCGTTAAAACAGGTGGAAGATGAGAGGTTGATCCTCAAAACAGGTGGGAGATTTAACAAGATTGCCACCCAGAGAATTAACTATAGGTGGCAGGTGGACAAAGAAGCCCTTTGGCTTATCGAGAATCCAACCCTTTTATCTATGTGTATCCCACCCTTCTGGGGTATATGTCGATTTTATTTTAAAACATTCTCGCTACTAGCACCCACATAATCAGCAGATAATCTGTTCCATTCATTTACAGTCCTTTGTGAAAATGAGAACTTTCTGATATCTAATCTACACTGCTCCTTTGCTAATGTAACTTCATGTCCTCTAGTCCTTCTATCTTTCTTAACTGAGAAAAAAATTTCTATCAATATTTTCATAACCATTCAGTATTTTAAACACTTCTATCTGATCTCCTCTCAATCTCCTGGTTTCTAGTGTTATTAAACTTTTAGGCGAATTTCATAACTAAGATGTTCTCAAAACAGGTGAAAGATGGGAGGTTGGTCCTCAAAACAGGTGAGAGATGGGAGGTTGGTCCTCAAAACAGGTGAGAGATGGGAGGTTGGTCCTCAAAACAGGTGAGAGATGGGAGGTTGGTCCTCAAAACAGGTGAGAGATGGGAGGTTGGTCCTCAAAACAGGTGAGTGATGGAGGTTGGTCCTCAAAACAGGTGAGAGATGGGAGGTTGGTCCTCAAAACAGGTGAGAGATGGGAGGTTGGTCCTCAAAACAGATGAGAGATGGAGGTTGGTCCTCAAAACAGGTGAGAGATGGAGGTTGGTCCTCAAAACAGGTGAGTGATGGAGGTTGGTCCTCAGAACAGGTGAGAGAAGGGAGGTTGGTCCTCAAAACAGGTGGGAGATGAGAGGTTGGTCCTCAAAATGTGTGGAAGAAAGGATGTTGGTCCCTAAAGCAGGTGAGAGAAGGGAGATCGGACCCTAAAACAGGTGGGATGTGGGAGATTAGTCCTCAAAACAGGTGGGAGAAGGGAGGTTGGTCCCTAAAACAAGTGGGAGAAGGGATGTTGGTCCCCAAAACAGGTGGAAAAATTGAAGTTGGTCCTCAAAACAGGTGAGAGAAGGGACGTTGGTCCCTAAAACAGGTGGGAGATGGGAGATTGGTCCTCAAAACAGGTAGGAGAAGGGATGTTGGTCCCTTCCTAAAAAACAGGTAGGAGATGGGAGATTGGTCCACAAAACAGGTGGGAGATTGGAGGTTGAGACCCTGTGACACACTCATCAAAAGTGTTGATGACTTGTTGATGACAGCGCAGCCAATGGCGCAGCAGACAGCGCAACCAACGGCGCAGCAGTCTCCACAACACACGGCGGCACAACAAGGCAAATCTTCCTTTTCGAGTGTGATACGGGGGCCCGGTGATCGTGGCGTCCACAAACCGTGGGGTAAGTGAACCTCGTGAGTGGGTCATCGATTACACTCTGATTTCTCTCAAGTTCTTCTTCCTTTTTTTTACGGCCAACATCAATATACTGATGATTAAGTCGTATGGTTAAACCTGTTGTTTCAGCAATTACCATTTTCCTGCTTGTTCAAAGTCAATTTGGCCAATAAAAGACTGGATCCCAACTAAGTAGCATGATCAAATAATTATTAGTTTATCAGTTTGAACATTGTCCAGTAATTGCTTATGGCTAGTTGCAACTAGATCCGATATGGCAGCCAGAAGTAAGGATGCTGGCAGAGCTAATTCATGTATTTAAACACATTTCAGTATATACTGAAAATTTATTAAACAAACATAATATGCTTTCGAGTTATAATGGAAAACTTTGTGTATGTTCAAAGGAACCAGCAGTTGAATCCTGATTAACAAGTCATTGTAAAAAGATACTCAAAATAATGGACCTATTTAGGAAAGACTAATTCAAGTTGGTGAATGACATATTGTTACACTTGTCTAGTGTACTTTCAATGTTACCAGGTCCTAAGCCAAAAGTGTCGGAGAACGCATTTGAAGATCTACTTGGGACCCATAAGTTCGCGTCGAGCAAGAAAGATGAGCCGAAGACTATCAAGGATATGCGCAGAGAAATAGATGCCAAAGATATGGATCCAGAGACGTTAAAGGTGCTGCCTCGAAATTTGTTACTTGTAAATCTGATCTGTTGTAAATCCTCGATATCCTACTTGACGAATCACACTAGTTTGTCCAGTAAACCTTATACTAAGAAAAGACCCATGTTGATTAAGTAAGATTACTGAGGGTGGGAGAGTAAGATCCGTGTTGATGGAGTAAGATTACTGAAGGTGGGAGAGTAAGACCTGTACTGTTGGAGTAAGATTACAGAGGGTGGTAGAGTAAGACCTGTGTTAATTAAGTAAGATTACTGAGGGTGGGAGAGTAAGATCCGTGTTGATGGAGTAAGATTACTGAGGGTGGGAGAGTAAGACCTGTGTTGATGGAGTAAGATTACTGAGGGTGGCAGAGTAAGACCTGTGTTGATGGAGTAAGATTACTGAGGATGGCTGAGTCAGACTTTGTGGTGTGGAGCGCTGTGGTGCAGTGGCTAGAGCTTTGGACTCTCGACCAAGAGAACCGGGGTTCGAATCCTGTGCTGCGATGTCGAACCTTGGGCAAGTTCGTTCACTCTACATTGCTCCAGTTCACTCAGCTGTATGAGTACCTGGCTATAGACAGTGGTGGATATTTTTATATAAATAGTCTTCGGGCATTAATTGTAGCATGGCTGAATGCTTCCCAGAGAAGTCGAGATGGTGTTCGATTGAACAGGTCTGCCAGGGAATAAAGTGTAAAGCGCTTTGAGCAGTCCTGAAGATGGGATACTGCGCTATATAAGAACTGACCTTTACATGTGTACTGTGCCCAGGTGAAGGAGTGGATTGAGGGGAAGGAGAGGAACATCCGGGCCCTGCTGGGCAGCCTGCATACAGTGCTGTGGGAGGGGGAGGATCGCTGGAAGGAGCCGGGCATGCATCAACTTGTCACACCGGAGCAAGTGAAGAAGTCCTACAGGAAGGCTGTGCTCTCTGTGCACCCTGACAAGGCATGTCTCTAGTGTCAGGCTGTGTGGGTGGGGGAGGGTGTGTGAGTGTGTGTAGGTGTGTGTGTGTAGGTGTGTGTGTGTTTGTGTAGGTGATGGTGTTAGTGTATATGTGATGTTTGTGCATGTGTGTGTGTATGTATGTATATGTGTGTCTGCGCGTGTGCGTGTGTGTCAATGCCTGTCTATGTGATTATGTGTCGTAGATGAGCAACCGTCTACATTGATTGCCCACTCCAGCTGTGTGCTTCCTTACATTTTCTCGTCTTTGTCCTTGAAGTCCAGGTGAAGGTGACATCAATACGGGTCTTTGAGTTTTGTTTTCCTTTCGTCACTGTTCCCATTTCACTGCCATCATGTGTTTATATGTTTGTGTGTGCAATTGTGTGTATACATATGTATGCAAGTGTTTAATTGGATATCTTCATATATGTATATGTACACGCAAAGTATCTTCTATTTTAATCCTGTTGCTACTTCTTAATGTAAAATTCTAGACTTTGTATCTTCAAGCTACCATCATCTGTAGACATGTGTGGATTAAGAAGGTACCTGTCACGGAGAATGAACTCTTGTCGCAAGAAAGTATGGCAATTCATTAGTCTTCTATTTGATGACCACCTTCATTTGGTTGAAGATTAGTCTCTAGATTGTTTGGTTGACCAGCTCGTGTGTTTCAGTTGACTGGATGCCCTGAGGAGAACCTTGCCCGGCTCATCTTCATAGAGTTGAATGACGCATGGGCAGAGTTTGAAGAGACGGGAATGAAATCGCTCTACAGCTAACCCTCAACACAGGCAGCTGGATCAGGAGAGATTATCACCTATTTATTACCTGTGTGTGTGACTAGGTAAACAACTTCATGTTGTTTCCCCTTCTTCCTGCTGTGCATTGTGAGTAGACTATACATTGACAAAACTGCACTGATGGACACTCCGAAATGTGGCACAGCAAACGGGCAGGGCAGTATTTGAAGAACGGATACAGGGATAGTCATTAGAGCCACAGTTGAAGATGCACAAAGGACACACATTGTCGCACATGACTGGTTTATGTGATTATAGTATGGGACACGTCAAACTTACAGGAACATTCCATGCTGTTGTGTATAATAGTTGAACAGGGACCGATATCGCATTGCAACCATTCCTGGATGTTGGGAGTTGCTGAAAGTGGAAGTTTTGCTACAATAATGGTATAAACATTCCAGTGAAATGTCGGGAGTTTGACCTGTGGGTGGTGTAGAAAGTACCATGTATATTTGTGCCCCTGTGGTCATTGCTTTCACAGCATATATCTGCTTCGGCGAACTGTAAGCAGTGATTTCTTTTATCACAAAATGTATGTTAGGTATGTATGTAAATGTATCTTCACAAATGATGTGGATTACATTTTGGGTGAACATGTATAAAAATCCACTTTTCAACATATGCATGATTGAATGCTTTTTAAGCTAAGATAAATAAGTGAATTTGTTAATATATACAAAGTACATTTCGTGTGATATTTATGTGGTGAATGTTGAATATACCATGATCTGCCAGTTACCGTTATCTTGGGTAGCGCAATTACTAGCCACAGGTCCTAAATTTGTTTTTTGCCTGTTTTGGATTTCATTATTTTCCGGTAGATTAACATGTTATGCATTTTTCAAGATTCTGATTAGAAATACGTACAATCAGATGATGTGTTCCTACTCATACTGCTTGACGTATGACGTTCTTATTTTGTTTTCGCCGTTTCTCAAAATGTATTTTACTATTTATGACGGAACAAATTATTGGAAAAACTACACAAGCTAGAGAATTCAAATTTTCACCAGTTATTCTGTGGAATGTTCTAGATGCAATGAACTATTTTTTATGTCAGCTTTATTTTAAGGGTTTGTAAACAAGAGTCAACCAGTTAGGGAATTTAAAAAAATCTTCACCTAAATAATGCAATTCACTATGGTCGTAAAACATGTGAAGTCAGAGCCCCAAACTGCCTTATTCTGCAAAGTAACATTCCAACAAACACAAGTTATTGCAGTAGTATGATAGTATTTGCTCTCACTTACTCTGACAGTTTTTTTCCGTGGGGGCATGTCCATAGGCACCTAAATCGCTGTTGCCATGGCAACAATTACGCAAATTACCCGATTTTTTAAGTTCAACAACCTTCACCCATGTAATATATTCCTCAGATTTTAAGAAAATATGGCGAGTTTTCACCAAAATATGACCCGTAGTTACTTTCGGACCAGCGGCTATCCTTAATCGAATTCTAAATTGTAGTATGACGAAGTTACATGTAGCCGACTCCTGTGTGATGTCCAAGGTCTGTCGTTGAATCATTCATTCTTACAACTAAACAGCATATACTAATCTAGTAATAATAATCTAAACGAATGTTACCTGCCACAGTGAACCAAGTATTTTGTCACACAGACCTATTCTCGACTTGAACCAAAAATGCCTGTCTACGTTATGTTCCATCAATTTTTTTATTTTGGCAGAAATGCACCCCTTGTGTTATCATCTTTCAATGTCTGGTTTATTTTCCTTGATAAGCCGTCAAAAACTAATAAAACATGCATTTATGAACACATAGATTAAAAGACAATAGACACTGTGTCAAAATGAACGTGTTTATCAAAACGTTCCTTTTTAAAAGTTTGCTTCAATTTTATCAGTAACTCAAAAACTATTGAAGATATTTCAACAAATGAGGTATCATTTCAAAGATCATGATCTGTGGCATCCAAAAAGGTACAAAATTCAATTTCACAATTAGTTTTTAGATCATTAAACCTCTGATGCTGGGTGGTTTTATTAACTTGTTTTACACTGTTAAAGAATAGTCGCACTAAATTGTCAATTTGAAGTGAAAGCATGGCATATTGTATTAACTTTGATTATTAAACTGATGTAGCACCTGGTAAGTTCTTACAATACAAAGTTGTCAATACAACACTAAGTTGTTACTATATTAAGTCGTTAGAAAAGTAAGTTGTTGCGATAATTTATGAGTGACCTAATATTGTGTTCAAGCTGATTTTACCGAGTACGTTGAATTGGTATAGGAAATAACAGCACAAAGCTGTCATAGTGAACGGGGATAGGTTTCTCTTGACATCCTGATGTGCAATTAAATCACTGTTTAGCAACAATCGTCATATGTGGCACTGTATACTGTAAATCATTAAAAATATAATAAATGTAGGGACAAAACTTCTGCAACGAGTATTACGACTTCAGAATGTAGCTTGGATCGAAATGTGATGAAAGGTTAAGATGCAAATCGAGTGAAATGTCACAGCGGTTCTAGCGATATCATATCGGCAGATTACAGTCACAAACAAAGAAACATGTTGTACGTAGAACCAGTGTAGTTATGTATTGGAACTGCTGTAGGCTGCGACTCGTCGTATGACCGTATCACATCACAAGGAAGAAGTATTTCTGAAGTGCACTGTGTTACTGAGCACATCAAATACAAGAACTAAAATAAGTCTGTGTTCAACCATTGTTTTCTTTGTGAAAAAAAAAAATTCCAACATGTACTCACTCGTAACAATGCCAACATTATTTTTAGGAAAGAACAAACGGCATAATTTAAGAAATTCAGAATTTACACATTTCTTCTTGAGTCATCTCGTGAAACACTGGGAGAAGTGGCGGCCGATATCAATGGAGCTAAGCTTGAAATTGAAGTTCTGAGTGACTAAAGACTGAGAAGACGGTGAAGTTTTCCTTCAGCTGTGCTACGCCTACGTACACAATACAGTGCACAGTACAACTTACAGTACAGGTGGGTGGGAGCACGTTATCAGCCTTCACTGTATGGTAGTAGCAATTTTGTTGACTTGTGCATATATAATTGTCATGCGTCAAGATCTAGAGTAGTGTCTTGGATTACAACATCATCAATGACTGGTTCTATGAGACTTGTTGTGCTTGGACCCGTTTCTCCACCTCTCCCACAGTCCTGCGCAGGCGGTCGGGGTCCGTGAAGAAGTACGTGAACAGTTCTCTCTCTGTCGCCAGCATAGGGTCACTCTTTATTGCCTGACAAAAATAGAAATATTTTCAGTTTTTTTAGATAATGTTGGAGGGCAATAATAGCACGGGCAGTGCAATGACAGGAACTAGATCTCACCCCGTCCATGGGAACCACAAGGGCGAATCAAAACTGTGTATGTGTGTGTATGAAAATATTTATATACTTGCAAAAATTTTGTTTATAAATATATTTTTGACCCACCTTTTTACGCTGGTCGGCCACTTTGATGATGTCAGCGCTGACCTGCTCCAGTTTCAAGAGGATTCTGTTGAGCTGTGTGATGGCGTCCACTACTGGAGCTGGACTGAGGACTGGCTGACCACTGGTTGTACTCGCTCCTGCATACACGGCTGCTTCACATTCACGCAGCTCCTTCACTCTATAACACAACACATATAAGTGTCACAGTCACGAACACAGTCAGTGTCATGAACACTGTGTCACAGGTAGCGTCACAAACACAGTCATGAACAGGTAGTGTCACGAACACAGTCAGTGCCACAGACACAATCATGAACACAATCGATGTCGCAGTCACAAACCGTCGGTGCAACAGTCACGAACAGGTACTGTCACGAACACAGTCGGTGCCACACATGCAAGTAAACAATGCAATCATCCTTAAATACAGTATTCAGCTCTAAAATATTCTCTGAAAAGATCCAAGTGACTTAACAACACAACTATGTGAACTGGTATTACACAACAAAACAAAATGTGGCCAGTTTTCTTTAGGAGTTTTTCACAATTGTCATTTACCTAGTCGTACAGAAAGTACTAACTTTTAGAACCCCTCCCTCCCAGTGAATGAACATTTTAAAATGTCGATAATTTTCCCGATTGACAGTCATATATAAGGTTTGTAACAGTGTTATGACACAATACACGCAAAGGACACAATAACAACCATCACTATGATGTTTACAAACTTATTTTCAATTACTATAGTTATAGCAATTCTCAGTGGACCAACATTTGTTTAATTTGTATGTGGACCCTGATGCACTACCCCTTTCACATGCTATGTATGAATAAACTAAGTACTTAGATACAAGTGAGCATACTACATACAGCGCCGTCAGCATGTCTTGTTGTCTGTATCTGTTTGATGCTGACTGTGCGCGGAGACCCGTCACTTGCTGGTCGAGTTTGGCGGCATTCTCTGCCAGCTTGGCATAAGTCAGAAATATCGGCGCATGTCCTTCAGTTTCCTCATCATCTGGGCAAGAAATGTGCACTTTATATTCACTTCATTTATAGGAATTTAGTAATCGGTAGCTGTTTAAGGTGTGGCCGCAGTTCATGTTTGTTTTTCTTTAGCAGTTCAACTCTCTGTCTACACCAACACAAGCTGGGCATGTCAATCTGCACTAACATCGCCAATTGTGTCGGCATAAATAATAAGTTAACAATTTATTAAAATTATTATGTAATTGTGACACGTCAATATAACAACATGTGGCAAACTATAACAATAACGAGTGATTATTTACGACAAAACAAAAGCTAACCCATGAACCTCTGCGTAGCAGCGAGGTTAACACAGACAGATTCACAACAATGCTTTTATTTGAAATTGGTTATACAGTCCAAAATTAACAGAGTAAATGTTTCACGAATATAGAGCACAAGTCATGCATGACAGGAGATATAATCTTGTAACAGACATAACTTACCAAGTAATGTGTACAACCTTGTGAGAAACTTGTCACGAGAGTCAATTGTCTCTCTCTCCTGTCTGTTGACCATCACAACTGGATCCTGCAGCAGTTTCTGTGAATGCATCAAACAATGTTAGTAGAACTGCACCAACCAAGTCTTACTGTGTTACTGTGTTACTGTGTTACTATGTGGCTACCAGGAAAGTACAAATAGACAAGTGGTAGACGTGGATCAAATTAAATCCTACACAGACCCAAATGTTATATTGTTTGAAAGCCCTACATCTCTCCGCCTTAACTAGGCCTGTCATTCAGTTGCCAAGTGGTCCAGCAAGTGTGAATCAAAGGTCAAACAAGGTCACCATCAAATGAGGAATTTTTGAAATTGTGCTCTTCCGCAAACGTCTTAACATTATGGAATCAAAAAAGGTACAAAAGTCCATTTCACAAACTTGTGACTTTGTTGTGGCAGGTTCATGTTACTTTCTGTCCTCTAGTTCTTCTATCTTTCTTATTGAGAACAAACTCTCTTCTCAACAGTTTCATAGCCATTGAATATATTTTAAAAACACGTTCATTTTTATCTCCTCTTAATCTTCTTGTCTCGAGGGCTGTTAAAACACCTTCTTCAGGTGATTTTCATAACTAAGGTATCTCAATTCTGGAATCTGCTTAGATGCTCAATGCTGTATTGCTTCGAGTGCATCTACGTCCTTCTTACAATATGGCTGCCAAGCTTTATACAATACCATGAAGCCTAACTGTTGCCTTTTTATAATAATAATAAATAAAATGATTTCTTTAGTACCAACATCCTAGGAAAGTCCGAGCTCACTGGCGCAATGAAAACTAAAACATTAAGCATTCTCATAATCATGTACAAGGTAAATGTTGTAAACAGATGGATAGAATTGCTAAGAAGTTAAGGAGGATATGTTTTTAGATAATGGCAACATGCAGATGCATAATTAGTTTGTTGTAGTAGTGGTAAGTTGCCTCACCATCCTCTGTTCGAAGGCGCGGTGTTGCTTCTGAAGTGTGAAACTGACGGCGGTGAGAAGACGGTTGATGTCACGGTGACCTTGCTGCTCAATTTCATAGGCCAGTGTGAGGAACTCATTCCGACTCTTCTGGGTCAGCAGATACGATATCAACTACAAGGAACAAAAAGACACAGTAGCCAGAGACTGCAGAACACATGATCAACAACAAACATGAGAAAGACAAAGTATACGGAGACAGCAGTACACATCATCAACAACAAACAAGAGAAAGACAGAGTATACGGAGACAGCAATACACATGATCAACAACAAACAAGAGAAAGACACAGTATACGGAGACAGCAGTACACATGATCAACAACAAACAAGAGAAAGACGCAGTATACAGAGACTGCAGCACACATGATCAAGAACAAACAAGAGAAAGACACAGTATACGGAGACTGCAGCACACACGATCAACAACAAACAAGAGAAAGACGCAGTATACGGAGACTGCAGCACACATGATCAACAACAAACAAGAGAAAGACACAGTATACGGAGACTGCAGCACACATGATCAAGAACAAACAAGAGAAAGACACAGTATACGGAGACTGCAGCACACATGATCAAGAACAAACAAGAGAAAGACACAGTATACAGAGACTGCAGCACACATGATCAAGAACAAACAAGAGAAAGACACAGTATACGGAGACTGCAGCATACATGATCAACAACAAACAAGAGAAAGACACAGTATACGGAGACTGCAGCACACATGATCAAGAACAAACAAGAGAAAGACACAGTATACGGAGACTCCAGCACACATGATCAACAACAAACAAGAAAAAGACACAGTATACGGAGACTGCAGCACACATGATCAAGAACAAACAAGAGAAAGACACAGTATACGGAGACTGCAGCACACATGATCAACAACAAACAAGAGAAAGACACAGTATACGGAGACTGCAGCACACATGATCAACAACAAACAAGAAAAAGACACAGTATACGGAGACTGCAGCACACACGATCAACAACAAATAAGAGAAAGACACAGTATACGGAGACTGCAGCACACATGATCAACAACAAACAAGAAAAAGACACAGTATACGGAGACTGCAGCACACACGATCAACAACAAACAAGAGAAAGACACAGTATACGGAGACTGCAGCACACATGATCAAGAACAAACAAGAGAAAGACACAGTATACGGAGACTGCAGCACACATGATCAAGAACAAACAAGAGAAAGACACAGTATACGGAGACTGCAGCACACATCATCAACAACAAACAAGAAAAAGACGCAGTGTACGGAGACAGCAGTACACATGATCAACAACAAACAAGAGAAAGACGCAGTATACGGAGACAGCAGTACACATGATCAACAACAAACAAGAGAAAGGCAAAGTATATGGAGACTGCAGCACACATCATCAACAACAAACAAGAAAAAGACGCAGTATACGGAGACTGCAGCACACATGATTAACAACAAACAAGAAAAAGGCGCAGTATACAGAGACAGCAGCACACATGATCAACAACAAACAAGAGAAAGACGCAGTATACGGAGACTGCAGCACACATGATCAACAACAAACAAGAGAAAGACGCAGTATACGGAGACTGCAGCACACATGATCAAAAACAAACAAGAGAAAGACGCAGTATACAGAGACAGCAGTACACATGATCAACAACAAACAAGAAAAAGACACTGTATATGGAGACAGCAGTACACATGATCAAGAACAAACAAGAGAAAGACACAGTATACGGAGACAGCAGTACACACGATCAACAACAAACAAGAGAAAGACACAGTATACAGAGACAGCAGTACACACGATCAACAACAAACAAGAGAAAGAAACAGTATACGGAGACAGCAGAACACACGTTCAACAACAAACAAGAGAAAGACACAGTATACAGAGACAGCAGCACACACGATCAACAACAAACAAGAGAAAGACACAGTATACAGAGACAGCAGCACACACGATCAACAACAAACAAGAGAAAGAAACAGTATACGGAGACAGCAGTACACACGATCAACAACAAACAAGAGAAAGACACAGTATACGGAGACAGCAGTACACACGATCAACAACAAACAAGAGAAAGAAACAGTATACAGAGACAGCAGTACACATGATCAACAACAAACAAGAGAAAGACACAGTATACAGACACAGCAGCACACACGATCAACAACAAAGAGAAAGAAACAGTATACGGAGACAGCAGTACACACGATCAACAACAAACAAGAGAAAGAAACAGTATACAGAGACAGCAGTACACACGATCAACAACAAACAAGAGAAAGAAACAGTATACAGAGACAGCAGCACACACGATCAACAACAAACAAGAGAAAGACACAGTATACAGACACAGCAGCACACACGATCAACAACAAAGAGAAAGAAACAGTATACGGAGACAGCAGTACACACGATCAACAACAAACAAGAGAAAGAAACAGTATACAGACACAGCAGCACACACGATCAACAACAAAGAGAAAGAAACAGTATACGGAGACAGCAGTACACACGATCAACAACAAACAAGAGAAAGACACAGTATACAGACACAGCAGCACACACGATCAACAACAAAGAGAAAGAAACAGTATACGGAGACAGCAGTACACACAATTAACAACAAACAAGAGAAAGACACAGTATACAGAGACAGCAGCACACACGATCAACAACAAACAAGAGAAAGACACAGTATACAGAGACAGCAGCACACACGATCAACAACAAACAAGAGAAAGACACAGTATACGGAGACAGCAGCACACACGATCAACAACAAACAAGAGAAAGAAACAGTATACAGAGACAGCAGTACACACGATCAACAACAAACAAGAGAAAGACACAGTACACAGAGACAGCAGTACACACGATCAACAACAAACAAGAGAAAGACACAGTATACAGAGACAGCAGTACACACGATCAACAACAAACAAGAGAAAGACACAGTACACAGAGACAGCAGTACACACGATCAACAACAAACAAGAGAAAGACACAGTATACAGAGACAGCAGTACACACGATCAACAACAAACAAGAGAAAGACACAGTATACAGAGACAGCAGTACACACGATCAACAACAAACAAGAGAAAGACACAGTACACGGAGACAGCAATACACACGTTCAACAACAAACAAGAGAAAGACACAGTATACAGAGACAGCAGCACACATGATCAACAACAAACAAGAGAAAGAAACAGTATACAGAGACAGCAGTACACATGATCAACAACAAACAAGAGAAAGACACAGTATACAGAGACAGCAGCACACATGATCAACAACAAACAAGAGAAAGAAACAGTATACAGAGACAGCAGTACACACGATCAACAACAAACAAGAGAAAGAAACAGTATACAGAGACAGCAGTACACATGATCAACAACAAACAAGAGAAAGACACAGCATACACAGAATATCTTTAAAATACATCGATTTTTATCTCCTTTTCTCTATGGTTGTTAAGACACAGTGCACATAATCAACTACAAACAATGGAAAGAATTTACCAGGATTATCTATGAAACCAATTCTGAATCACATCAGCTATTGGCATTTTATACACTGAGCCACTGTTCTCAAATGCCAACGACTAAAATCAACTGGTGTAGAGATGGGAAATTACCCACTATTTGTAGCAACTAACAGCGTGACGTGGTTCCTACCTGATCCTGGTTTGAGATGAAGTAGTCCTGTCGGGCGATCTTCAGATTGTAGTCGCCACGGAGGATCTGGTTGACCTGGAGAGAGGAGCTGTCGAGGATGAGACGCGGGATCTCTTTCTCCTGAAGGAGGGAGACATCTCGCTCCACCACGCGACACACCGCCTCCGCCTGCTTCACTCGCAACCTACAGGCACAATAATAATAATACATTTTAATTGTATAGCGCCATGTATCTGAATATAAAAACCTGTTCAAATGTTAATAATTAAAATATAACTATAGTTAAAATACAATGGTTAAAATACCAAATTGTTAACACATAACTGCTATAATACAGTCAACCTCGGTAATACAGCCACCTCGCAATTAAGGTCACCCTGGGACACTCCCAAATTACTTTTGTAACAGTAAAGTATAGGAAATTAGTCTCGCTAATAAGGCACCTCACTATTCAGGTCACTTTTGCCCAGGCCTGAAGGTGACCTTAATAGTGAGGTTTCACTGTACAATAACTATATTATATATTTAAAAAAATTTAATATACCCCCCGGTAGTAAGAATAATAATATGAAATTTAAATGTATATTTGTAAATAAACAACTTATGAAAAATAAAGTATTGGCTAAACATTTACTAAACAAAACTAACAAAACTTAAACTACTGTGTGTGTGTGTGCTTGCATGCATGTTAACGTATTCCTCCTGGGCACCAAAGTGTCGGGGATTAATCTATGATCATTCAGAAGGAGTCTCCAACAATAAACTATTACTGGCTTCAGATGGCTCTGCCTCTTTCACTCGCAATCTCATGGCAAAATAATAATAGTACATTTTACTTGTATAGAGTTGTGTTTCTGGATATATCTGTTCAAAGGTGCTTAATATACAACACTGTTAAAAACATAATCGCTATAATACAATAATTATTTTATATATTAAAAAATATGTATAATAAGAATATAATAAAAAATGTAAGTGTACATTTGTAAATGAGTGTGTGTGTGTGTATGTGTGTATGTGTGTGTGTGTGTGTGTGTGTGTGTGTGTGTGTGTGTGTGTGTGTGTGTGCGTGTGTGTATCTATCAGATCAACCTTTCCTGCATACTGTTCTCACTTAAACAACTTTTGCATTTTTTGCAAAGACAAAAATTGGGGGTCAGAAATTCAACAAATATACCACAGACAATTCAACAACTTTCCATTTGCTACAACCATTTTAGTGACAAATGGATTCGTCCATTACTGATCTGGTCTACACCACTTACAACAGCGAGTTGACGTCCTTAGGATATGGTTTCTCCTTCCACAAGTGTAGAAGATTTTCTATAAATTCACAGGCGGCCGAGCTGCTTCTTTCTTCCACCAGGGCATTCACTCGCAGAATCTCGCTCTTTGGGAAACTGAAACGACATACCACATCACGTGACGACATGAAATGTGCAAGCAAAACAAGGCACATGGTCAGCAAAACTCGGAACTGTCATAATGATAATATCGGTAAATAAACTATATTGTGTATTTCCAAATTCACACAATAACATGTCTGAAGAAAAGAATGAAGAAAAACTCTAACAAAGGATTCAGTTAATAAACATGTACAACAATCCAGATCTTTGAACATCCTCTGAATAGTGATGTTGTTACTCAGTGTCACTATTTAATGTAACTACAACAGCTGACTATTAGGGCTGGTCACTGGGCTGGTGTCACAGATAGGCAGTGTCATTTCTGCATTGTAAGCAACTATATTAGTCTTTGTAGGGGTCTCCCATCCCTTAGTATGACATCTTTTATTTTATTTCCATACATTATATAATTACCACTTTTGTTTTCATGTTGACTCGATTACAATAAATTGTATTTTTGGTAACAAAGATTCTGTTGTAGTGTGTATTTTGGGACAAATAAACATTTCCTGTTCCTGTTTCCTATTTCCTGTAATGTTCGCACTCTGTGTCACTATGTCACTAAGCTATGTAATGTAATTAGTATGAATGTCACCACAAACCACTGTCACCAATCTGTGTCACTGTGCATCACAAGTCAATAGCCTATGTCACTAACCTGTTTCACTAGAACACTCACTACTGTAGTGTGTCACTATGTCATCACCCTATGTCACTATGACACTACCATGTGTCACTGTATCATCACCCTGTGTCACTATGTCACCACCCTGTGTCACCATGTCATCACCCTATCACTATGTCACTACTGCAGTAGGTGTCTTACAACTGGTACAGCCTCCTCAATTCAGTGCACTCCTCAAGGATGACGTCTTCACGTTCCCCCGCCACCAACAAACTGTCCGGGTGGTTGATCTCCAGGAAGCCGTAGCGTGACCCTGAGCGATGACCTGCAACCTCGGCAATGCCCTGCAGCAAGCAGCCACCAATCACAGACAGTCAGCACGTACCTCTAGTTGTTCTAGTTGTTTCCAGCTCTCAGCAACGTTCTATTAACTGACAATCTGTACATATTGTGGTTACAATGTTATGGTTTTATGAGGTCTCATTCAACTTGTCAGCCTTTTTCAGAACATTATCACTAAACTGACATTTCTACGCTGACACCGAGGTTGGTCACTGCCTAGGTACTTGTCATCCTCAGTGGTTCTTTTAAGTCCCAAACTGAGCGGCATTGCATAGGTCAATCAGAAAGTTATTCACAAGTCACAATGCAAAGTTGAATGTTTTTGATTAATATCTGAGAACTGGGTCAATTTGTAGCAAAGGCTGCAAACGATGAACGAGAAACTTATTTAACAAGATTTAACAAGACTGCCATCCAGAGCAGAGACGTACACCCCAGGAAGCAAGTGGATGTCGAAGCCTTTGGATTATCCACAGTCCAACATGTTGTTATCTATGTAAATGGTAGCCTTCTGTGTTGTGCATACTGACTGGCTAAACTGAAACATGATGAGTAAGAGTGAGAGTCTTAACCCTTTAGACCTCTCATCCTTTTATGAAACATGATTAGTAAGAGTGAGAGTCTTAACCCTTTAGACCTCTCATCCTTTTATGAAACATGATGAGTAAGAGTGAATCTTAACCCTTTAGACCTCTCATCCTTTTATGAAACATGATGAGTAAGAGTGAGTCTTAACCCTTTAGACCTCTCATCCTTTTATGAAACATGATGAGTAAGAGTGAGAGTCTTAACCCTTTAGACCTCTCATCCTTTTATGAAACATGATGAGTAAGAGTGAGTCTTAACCCTTTAGACCTCTCATCCTTTTATGAAACATGATGAGTAAGAGTGAGAGTCTTAACCCTTTAGACCTCTCATCCTTTTATGAAACATGATGAGTAAGAGTGAGAGTCTTAACCCTTTAGACCTCTCATCCTTTTATGAAACATGATGAGTAAAAGTGAGAGTCTTAACCCTTTAGATCTCTCATCCTTTTATGAAACGTGCTCTGAATCTGCGCAGGACACGCATAGAATCACCATGATAGGGGAGCACCTAGTTTTTGGCATTTAATATCTTTTTTGTACTTTGTTTCCTAACATTATAAGTTGTGTTTATCTTAAAGATAATTGAATTCTGCACAAGTGCTAAATATAATAATCAACTTTTCAATTAAACACAATATGACGTGTCTGGGTGTGTTTGCATAGAATGACTCTGTCAGTTGATATTTTCGAATAGGAATCATTAAAAATTTCCAAAACAAAGCCATATGAAAAATACCCCTAACACACAGCAGATAACACTAAAGAATCCAGCGACACAAGTGACATAAGTATCCAGAAGATAACGCCACCTCCGCACGTCAAAGCTAAAAGATGCTTTCGGGTTCTTGTGGAAGCGGGCGTCCAAACACTTTCAGATGATCAAGTATTAAAGGGTTAATCAAGTATTGTCAACATGATATGCCAAGTGGGAAGTCTCTCAGTGGCCAGCGATGACTCGACTCACCTCAAAGAACTGTTTCTTTGTGAATGCCGTCAGAGCCTGCGTGTACTTCTGTTCCACTGCCTCCAGGCCCTGGAGGTCCAGCTGAGAGAGAAACACGGGACTCTTTGTGTCCCCGCTCGGCTCCATTGGGTTGCGCACTCCCTCTCTGTACAGTTGCACCAGGTCGGTCACTGCCCCAGTCAGCTCGTCCAGCTGCTGGTTGATCTGCATGCAGAATGGTCATTATTACATTGTAGTGTCCAGTACTCAGGACTGCTCAAAGCACTTTACACTTAACTTCCTGTCAGATATGTTCAATTGAACACCATCACGATTTCTCTGGGAAGCATCCAGCCACACTGCAATTAATGCACAGATTATTCTTACACAAATATCCACCACTGTCTATAGCCAGGTACTCATTCATATAGCTCAGTGAACTTGAGCAACGTAGAGTGAACGAACTTGCCCAAAGTTCGACACTGCAGCACAGGATTTGAACCCGGGTTCTCTGGATTGAGAGTCCAACACTCTAGCCACTAGTCCACAATGGTTACACTTACATTATGACACTGTAGTGTCCACTACTTGGGATTGACCAAAGCACCTTACATATCACACTTGGTAGACCAGCAGGGTACCCAGGATCTCATCTTGGGGCAAGACTTAGTCACCCATTAACTGTCCATGCTAACTGTAGTGGTGCAACATGTTATACAAAACAATTAAAGAAAAGTTGCCTGGGTGACAGGCCATGATCCAATGGCCCCCACTTAAATATGCCACTGTTGTAGACCTTTTCATTCAAATACTTTACTCAACAGTTATAGGGCTGACGTTCCTTATTAACATAATTCTCCATTTCAAGCCTTCTATACCACCGAGTGAACTGAGGCAACAGAATGTGGGCAAAACTGTCTGGGAGTTGAACGGCAGCAAAATGGTCAAACATGTGTCCCATTAATTTACAGTCACCATGTCCCACAACATTGTTGACCATCATAACAGTGTTCTCCTTCACTGCCACATTTCTTAAGACCAGTTTCCCGACTGAGTGTAGAAACAATTATAACATGACGATTGCAACAACAAAAATGTCCTTCATCTTTCTGCCTGCACATATGTACAGTTTTAAGAACTCTGACATTCATTCAAGCCCACACCTTTGTTGCAATGACAAGCCTAGGATATATATTAACATTCCTGGATCTTATTTCTATGACTCAATGATATAGTTGACCAGCATTGAAAGAATAATCCTCACGCACCAGGAGGTGCTGATTGCATCAGTGTCACTATCCCCGGCAGATCGCCATGCGAAATGCTGAAGTTAAACTCAGCCAGTGATAGCTTTTGCCAGTGTTCAGCTCATTTTCATTTCAGCCAACATGTTTGCTCATGTTACCTGTTACTGTTCTGCCCAGGAAGTACAAGTAATTATTTGAGTACACAATACCACTGAGCTGCTTACGAGAATAGTCGAATGGGTAATTATATTGGGATTCCTGGAAGTTGAGAGCTTCATCTTTGAATTGGGGTTTGGTTGGGGCGGGTGTCTGCGCTGTTCTCACAGGTGGTGCTGACTCTTCTGAAGTCAACGACTAGTTTCATTCAGCTGACTTTCATACACTATATAGGATATCTACCAGGGATAATGTATGTGGTCACCCCCCCTGGCCTACGAGGAAGGAAAGAATAAGATCTCAAATTACCAAACTGTTGTCGGTCTGCGTCTGCTCTAGGGCTATTTTGTACTCCCGTTTGCTTGTATCGAGTACAGGGTCCATGCGTGACAACTTGTTGTTCAAACTCATCAGCTGCAGGCTAAAAACATATACACATATGGCATTGGAAATACAAGGTCCTCAGAAACAGAAGAACAATTCTAGTAACACGAGGACAACTCTACATTGTTTACACTATCGGTAAAATAATGGGGCATACGCATTACAATACATATTCTTATCAAACTGTGACTTGTTATAATAGATATATCTTGAAATATTTATTTGTTAAATAAAATATTAAGTACAGACCATGCATCTGGTTTTGTAGGTGGTAAATTAGATGTTCTTTTGCATAATTTTTTTTTCACTGTTTGTGTTTATAAACGTATATAATTTTGTGATCTGGTGTGCATTAAACAATTTGTGTCAGTACTAATAACAAAAATTATCTTTGCCAGTATTGGTAATAAGTTGAGACAGTGTTCAACTGAACAGTTCTGCCATGAAGTGAAATGTAATGCACTCTGAGCAGTCCCAAGGACTGGATACTCTGCTATGTAAGGGATCATCTCAGAACATTGATGTCCAATATCAGACAAAATTATCTTTATCTGGCCCCCAGCCCCCCCACTCAGATGAAAGTGTGTATACATTGATATGATGATATCAATATATTAACACTATCAGTCCAAAGCATAACATATTGATGTCCGATGCCAGATGAAACTGCCTCTGACTCTACCTCCTCCTCCAAAGGAAAGTATGTTTGTCTGATATGAGACATCAACATTCTGAGATGATCCCTAGGAAGTTACATTTTTATGACACAAATAGATATCTCACGGTCTAACCACAGTGCATTTGGTCTAAAAGATACATCTAACACTAATTTTACCTCTTTGCTACGAGTACACAGCAATTATAAAATAGCAGATGACCAAAAGTTACTTACAACAAACCCTTGCCTTCATACCTGAGTTTATTTCGCTGTTGCACCAAGCGATTTTTCTTCTGTTCAGCCAACTTCAATTCATCCTCCAAGTCTCTCATGTTCTCTCTATCCAAAATACCAGGTAACAACATCAGGTCCAATCTTGTTGCTGGTACATGTAAGTTAACAAGCTAACAGCAACAACATAATTACCAAGAGTAGTCTATATGTACAAACAAAAACTGATGTTCTGTTGACATTTACGTTCCCTTGTGTAATTGCCCATTACCGAGATGACACAGTAAGCAACTCAATTGGTCTGCAATCTGGGACAGTAAAGGCCGGGATACACTGCCACTTTTTATTCGACCCAACCATACCAGATCAGACTAGACCGGACCAGACTAACCCCCGACTGCAGTGTATACACAACACTGACTGCACTATACTCAAAGCCGGCGTGATGTCGTAATCACGTAAACTTGAAAACTTTTGACTACATTGCAGCTGGTTGTGGTCAGTCTGAAGTATTCAAAGCTTTTCAACTTTATGTGATAATGATGTCTTTGAATATAGCGCAGTCGATGTCAGGCAGTGTAGCTTATACACTGTAGCTGGAGGGGTAGCTTGGTTTGGTTTGATGAAAAGTGCCAGTGTATTTCAGTATTTATTCCACTGTTTCATACTCACAACAGTCATCACCCTGTATACATTAGACCCGCCCACAATCCGTTATGTAATCACTGTGAAGCTGCATGAGACGCAGAGTGTCATAGTGATAGTTTGTGAGAAGACAGGTCGCTTTGCTGCTGACATGTAACAGAACAAATAGGCCTCAGCCGTTCTTGTTTCAGTTTCAGTAGTAGGCCAAATATACAATGCCTGAAATGGACTGATACAATAACATGAACACTACAACAGGTACTCTGAAAATGATTGCTTCAGGAGTTGTATTTTAGTGAAATACTTACGATAATCAAACGAAACATTGCATTGTGAAGATAAGTCATTGTTACTGCATAAAAATGTTTCACAAATCTGTTGTTTTCTCATAAAGTATTAAATATAATATATTTAATATTATCATGTCACTAACGTATCCCACTAGTTATCAAAATAGCACACAATTTCAACAATTTGCAAATTTAACTCCATTGAATAATACAGCGCAGACAAGCAAGCAGCTGCACCCATCATGGAATCTTGTCAAGCTACTTCAATGGTTTGGTGTGTGGCTATATTGTACCCCAGACGGTGACTGTTGTATATTCATGCATTTTACCATCTGCACTTATTTCAGGTCATTTACAACAACACTTGTCCAGTATGCTACAATAGATGGTGCGAAAGACAGTTATATTATTAGAACTACTAAAGTTTACACACAGAAGTTTATCTTCTGACTGTTCATCCTGTCTCACTGACGCCAGGTTTTGAAGTGCTTGATCTAACTGTGGTCCATCCAGAATTCCTTCCGACTTCTCCAGCTCATGGAATCTGCACATAATTAACAAACACCATTAGACAAACTCAACTATGTTCAAATGAGGCAGTCTGTTCCCATTTGTTCATTTATTATTATGTTCTTAAGACTATAATAACTATGTTGAAGGTATATTGCCCGCCAAATTGTGTTTAGGATGCCTGTAACAACTTTCATAATTTGGAAGATAAGACACTAGAGCTTGTTCAAATGGTAAACAAAACACCCAATTTCAAAACAAGCTTCATGTCAATACAGCCGAGGCGGGCTGAGTTAACAGCAATACCCTTTGATGTTCAATGATTTTCTATTTTCCCACAATCTACACAGTCCACTTCCTGTCATAAATTACTATGCTGGCTGATTCCAGGTAGATTCCGCAATTATGTACATGAAATATTTCAAAGCTCTAAAAATATTCATAGAGCAGTACAAAGTTAAATATAAAGGGTTTGAATTGATCAATGTAAACATAATTTGTCATGACTGCACAAAAGTTTTCTAAATCACCTATCAACTGAAAGCATGTTATATTACAAGTTGCATCTTTTCACTGTTATTGTCTCACATGGTGAACGAGAATTTAATTGCGATGCTAAAATTTGGATGTTGTTTCCAAACAATCCATGTACAAGACCTTTGTGGCAATTCCATACCAGTAGTGAGTAAACTATTGACTAGTTAAATTATTTAAAAAATTGGAACTCGCTACAAATGATCACCCTATTGAAATCTCTCCTGGGAACAGATTGGAGAGACCACCCAGACCTATACTACAACTTTACCAACTAGCCTAGACACAAGCTAGCCTTTAGAGGCAAACCGAAAAAACAACAACAACGCCAACAGTAACAACAACAACAGCACCAAAATCAATGGAGAAATTGGAAAACAACTACAGAAAACAAAACCTTGAGACGGCCTCAATGCTCAGTCATGTGCATCTTGAGGTAATAACTTGAAGTAAGATTAAATGTTGTATACGTGTTGATATTAATTAAAAAGTTGAAATAGTTTGACAAACATAAATTTAATTCACGTAGACAAACCTGTGGATATCTTTTGGATCAAGTACATTAGCTGGTTGGATTTCTTCACAGAACCATTCAAGGAATGGGGCCATGGCATCATTGTCAAACATCCACGCGACACTCTGGCTGTCAAGCTCATCGACATTAGGGTAGCCAATTCGCCTCAACGTGTCGAGAAATGCTTGGCCGCTCATCTCAACTTACGCACTTCAATTCTACAAATTCAAACATTTCGTTCCACATACACAATATGTAATAAACATGCATCGTTCAGATAAGTAAACAGACTGACGTCTAAGTCATAGATATAACAGGCGGGAATAAAAGTGTACGTGTATCAGAATTAGGGTCAAGTACTTGTACTTAAGTACATTTTTTAATACTTGTACTGTTTTGAAATGACAATATTTGTATTTGGTCAAACGTATTTACCAAAATACCAACTTCATTTCAAATACATTTCAAATATATACAGCTTGAGCATTTAGAATACCAAATAATACTTATGTATTACACGACACTGAATGCCCATCATGGATTATATCTACAATTAATTATTATTTTTCAAAATAGTTTATAATTGGTACCTAAACAACATTGTTTTTTGATCATTACAACTGAAATGTATCTGAACTTGCACGTGACCTAAGTTTATGTTTCAAAGTAGTTGTATTTGACCTATTGTACTTGATCAAATGTACTTGACAGTAACCTTAATGTGTATGCAATATTATATAGTCAGTCACACACGCAAGCACATAGCAAATGTTTTGAATAAAAAAGGATGAAAAAAGAAGTGCGATACTTATAATGTTTACCCTTTGCAATGACTAGCTTATGAATACATAATTCTGGAAAAAGACAAAATGCAAAATAAAAAAAATTATTCTAAATATAACAACATAAATTTCATGTAAGATCACTGTACATGAAATCTGCAAACTACGCCTATTAAAATGATTTTTTACTGAACCGAATAACTTTAACGCATCTAATTTTGTTAACATTCAACATTCGTGTTATTTAGCTTGTTGATGTGACTATTTTTACAAGAAGTATTTAGGACTTTAACACATAATTATTCAATAATTTAGCTGTTTAATACTTTTTGAATTGGTGAACATTCTTATAAGTGATTTTACTAAATTAATGAGTTTTCCAGTTTAACTTCTCATCAATCATTACACCCAAAAATGTTGTGGCATTTACTCTGCTGATTTTTTCTTTATTCATCTTAACATAAACATCAACATTTCTTTATTCATCTTAACATAAACATCAACATTCAATTAATGTTTTTCTAATAATGTGCTGTAGTAGTTTTTCTCAGTAAATCATAATATAGATTGTTAGTTTGTTTTTGTTAGATTTATATTTTTGTTCTGCTTCCACAGGTCTAGATACAATAAAAGCGTTATATAACTTCTTCTTTTTCACAAAGGCATGTTTTAAACCTTTGGTGAACCAGGGTTTTTGGTTAGTGCAATTTTTCCTGGAAACTCTTTTTACTGGACAATGTTTGTTGAAAACATTTATAAATATGTTTAGTAAAAAATATTATTGCTTGATTAACATCATTTGTGTTTAGAACAGTGTCCCAAGATTCCTGACTTCTGAAAATGAAGACAAAGTATCTTCATTTATCTGTCTAATATATTGAAATTCTGTTTTAATACATCTGGTTATATTATATTCACATAGTGCAAAAATTGGTAAGTTGCCACTAATGTAATTAAACATGATACCAGAAGTAAGATTGTGATGCAATTCGTTGGTGAATATATTGTATATCAATGTAGTTGAGCTATCGGTGATCCTAGTGGGCTTATTAATTAATGGGTAGAGACCCAAACTATGCATTGTGTCTAGAAAATGTTTAGTACTGTTATGTATCTCATGTTTTATCAAATCTATATTAAAATCACTACACATAAATATTGTTTTGCTAGATTTAGCATCACTTAAAATATGTTGTTTTCACAAAAAAGTATCTACGTTCGACCTTGGTGTTCTGTATACACGGCTGACAACAACAGTTGAGTAGTTCTTTATAGTTAATTCTACAATAACACATTCCATGGATATTATGTACTGCAAATGATTTAGTTTTCACCATTTTACTTAATAATTCCTTGTTTGTGTATATAGCAACACCATCACCTCTTCGAGTTTAGTTTCATTAAATACATTTTCTAACAATTTATTTGCACTCCGTTGCCCGTTGGTGAAACAACTCGGTATGACTAAAAGGCGCACGACCACGCATAACCACGCACGACCACAATGTATGTAGTGTTGGTAACCAAGCGGGCAGTTGGTGGAACATAGGAGGTGTGTGTGTGTGCAGCTTGCCAAATTTCAGATATGTTCTTCACTTTGGAGAAACACAATTTTTTATTTTTATCATCGCTTGTGGTAACTCGCCGGTTCCATTCGCCAGGTGGCGCTACTGTGCCAAGACTAAATGCTCGTCCGGTAGATCGGATAAAATGCCTAAACTGTGTAACTCCTGGGTGAAAGACACTCAATTTTTTAAATAATACACACACAAACCACATATATATATATATATAGATATACCATCAACGGCCAAACTATCTACCAGCACATTATATTACATGGTCGCGCGTGGTCGTTCGTCAACTTCATGGTCGTGCTCCTTTTTACTGTCAAACCCAAATAACTGGCACTAGTAATTTATAATAGTGATTCTATGAACGACGGTTTCTTTAATTTAAAGATTTGTGTAAAAACGGTTTATTTAATCATGCTCAACAGGCAGCAGAAACTGTTCGACCAACTGCAGTTGGGGAGGGGTGTTGTGACGGGTTTGTATAGTTGTTTGGGAAGGTTTCTGCTGAGCGATAAAAGGATGCATTTGACTTTTATAGCATTTTAGAGTTGTGCGCGGCAAATCTGTCTTACCATAGGTTACGCAAATGGTAGTAACCAAGCTATGTATTTCAACATCAATGTTTGTGAAACAGTTTAAAATGATTTATTAAATAAACCATAATTCCGCAAAAAACACAAATTCATATTTCGCTCATTTTGCAAATATTTCGTAATCTGCAAACGACACCACTGTGACGGTCAGTTGATCTCTACACACGTCGTTCGCCGGCGATTTTTGATTCACTTTGAAGTCACACGCAGCACGCACGCAAGCAAGCGCGCACGCGCGCTTCACATACACACACGCCACACATACACGCGCGCACGTACGTACAAACACGCACACACATGCACGCGCGGATTTACGTACGTGCACACGTACATGCATCCGCTGTACTATCAACACACACCCACGCACATGTATACACACGCACGTGTGCACACGTACACACAGACACACATATACTATGCTAACATACATCCACTAAAGAGATGGGTGGAGCACTTCGCAGAATTGCTAAATCGACACACTTCAGACGATTCCCCGTCATGTCCCCCCCACAGCAGATACAGTTCGAAATCTACCCTTGAACTGTGTGATAAACCAAGCAGAATAGAAATCAAGATCGAATGCTATCAAGAAACTGAAAAACGGAAAGGCAGCAGGGCCGGATAAATACCAACCGAGGAAATAAAGGCAAATAATAGTCCCGTCTGCACGACGTTTTTAACCCGGGATAAAATGACAATGTGACAATGAATATATAGTTTATTTTGGTCAATACATACAATAACCAACAGCAAAATAATAAACATCGTAAAGTGTATATTGAGACATAATATGTACATCAACGTGAAGACATTCATGGTGTAATTTGTTAACAAATTAAAACTACTAAATAACAATACTATTAATAGCCAATACTTACATTTGTGGGCGAGCCGGTAACGTGGTGTTACCGCTTGGTCGTGTGCGCTAAGAAGGACTGCAAGCCACGCACCGTCGACTTTCAGCCCCTCAACAAGTATGCCACTCGCGAGACGCATCATACTCAGCCACCCTTCCAACCAGGCGAGATCTGTGCCACAATGCACGAAGAAAACCGTGTTCGATGTTTGGAATGGCACCATAGTGTGCCCTTACGCGAAGAAGATCGCCCACCGACAACATTTATCACGCCGTAGGGACGCTACAGATACAGGACGGCACTACAGGGCTACATTGCTTCTGGAGACGGTTACACCCGAAGATTCGACGAAATTGTGTCAAGTTTTCCGAACAAGACGAAGTGTATCGATAACACAATCCTGTGGTCCAACGACATAACCGCGGCTTTCCACCAAGCAGTGAAGTGGCTCGATATATGTGGCAATCATGGTATCACACTCAACCCGAGTAAGTTCGTCTTTGCTCAGAACACTGTCGAATTTGCCGGATTCGAGATCACACCAGATAGTGTCCGTCCATCCCGGAAATTCTTAGAATCGATCCTCGACTTCCCGACACCCAAGACCATCACGGACATACGCGCCTGGTTCGGCTTTGTCAACCAAGTGGCGTACGCGTTCGCCGCTGCGGAAAGAATGCTTCCGTTCCGGGCCCTGTTGAAGCCCGGAACCACATTCACCTGGAACGATGAGATGCAATCACTTTTCGAAGAGTCTAAAAGCGTCATCATCAGTGAAATCGAGGAAGGGGTCAGAATATTTGATGCGTCACGATCAACATGCCTAGCCACTGACTGGTCCAAGACAGGAATAGGATTCTGGTTATTCCAAAAACATTGAGTGCCGCGGCAACAAGCGTTTCTGCTGCCGTGCTGGGTGGAAGATTATGCTCGCCGGAAGTCGATTCACCCACCCGGCTGAGTCACGCTACGCGCCTGTAGAGGGCGAAGCCCTGGCAGTCGCTGACGCACTAAACAAGGCCAGATACTTCATCCTCGGCTGCGAAAACCTCACCCTCGCCGTAGACCATAAGCCGCTGCTAAAGATCTTCGGCGACAGATCTCTTGAGGAGATTTCAAACACTCGTCTGAGAAACCTCAAGAAAAAGACCCTCGGATATCGCTTCCGTGTAGTCCACATACCAGGTGTAAAGCACCGAGTCGCTGACGCGATCTCTCGCCACCCTACCGGCAACGCCGTCAAAATGCATCTACCAGATGACGTCGCGTCCCTGCAAGACGGTGCTCTTCCCGCAGGATTACCAACACTCCCGGAACTACGCTCCTCCTTCCTGGCCGGCATCCGATGCGGTGAAGAGTTTCAGGACGATGTAGAACACTCAGTTCACGACGCCGTCCTCTCATCACTCTGCTCCCTTAAGGCCATCACCTGGGATGGAGTCCGCATGGCAACCAATAGCGACGAGGCCATGGTCAAGCTGATGGAAATCATCGAGTCGGGGATGCCGTAATTCCGTCACGAGATGCCACAAAAACTACGCCAGTACCACCAGTATCACGACAACCTCTACACTGTGGACGGTGTAGTTTTATACAACGACAGAATAGTCATCCCCCGCTCACTGCGCCTCAATGTACTGCAATCACTGCACGCCGCTCACTAGGACATATCGTCAATGATATCGCGGGCGGAACACAGCGTCTTTTGGCCCGGAATTACCTCGGTCATCACTGACCTCAGAAACCGCTGCAACGACTGTAACAGGATGGCCCCCTCGCAGCCCAGCGCACCACCTTCCCACCAGATACTACCGGTCTACCCGTTTCAAAGTATGTGCTCAGACTACTTTACTTACAAAGGCGTGCACTATCTCGTTACTGTGGACCGGTATTCAAATTGGCCCGTAGTGGAGCGGTGTAGAGGTGGGGCGCAAGGCGTGATCGTTAGTCTACGGCAGATATTCGGTACCTTCGGCATCCCCGAAGAGCTATCATCAGACGGCGGCCCCGAATTCTCATCATCCGCCACGCAGACTTTCCTCAGATCATGGGGTGTTCATCATCGCCTGTCTTCAGTTGCGTATCCCCACAGTATTTGTCGAGCGGAAATCGGCGTGAAAACGGTGAAGCGCTTGATAACAGGCAATACAAGCCCCAACGGCGAGCTTGATACTGATGAATTCCAGCGGGCCATACTACAGTACAGAAACACACCCGACAAAGACACTAAGTTCTCCCCGGCAATGTGCATATTCGGACGCCCTATCCGAGACTTCATCCCCATCCTTCCAGGACTCTACAAACCTCACACAACGTGGCGTGATACATTAAGTGCACGCGAGGAGGCGCTACAGATTCGCCACATGAAGGATGCCGAACGATGGGCAGAACACACGAAGACGTTACCGCCACTCATGGTGGGCGACTTCGTCCGCATTCAAAATCAAATCGGCCCCAACCCGCGGAAATGGGACAAGACGGGGATAGTGATCGAGGTTCGGCAACATGATCAGTACGCGATCCGCGTGGCCGGCTCGGGCCGCATCACCATGCGGAGCCGTAAGTTCTTGAGACGATTCACCCCCGCCATAAAGCGCGCGACTCCTGGCCAACTGGGCATCAACGCCTTTCTTCCACCGCCAGTCGCCTACTCTGTAGCACCAGCGGCGCAGCAGCAATCAGCCTCATCACCGAAAGAACGCGCTCGACCGACACCTACGTACTGTACTGTTATCGCCCATTCCACCTGCGATGACTCCAGCGCCTGTGACTAAGCTGCTACCCCCTCCGCCTGCGTCCCCACCCTTGGCAGACGCCTCGCCACCACAGCCGCAATCGTCTGCGTCACCCAAGCCGGCGCCACGCCCGGCTTCTGCTTCACCACGTGCAACTCCTGCCGCCCCATTGCGACGTTCGGCCCGCAACGCGGCCCCGCCAACATGGCTAAAGAACTATGTTTCCACTGTTGACACTCAGCGAACTATGTTATTTCTTGTTCCTATTTTTGTTCTACTAACACAAGCCATATTATTATTTGTCGACATATCAATCTTCAGTGGTTTAAAGACTTGGGGGGCGTAGAGGGTTATATAGTTACTGTTATTTACTAATCCATGCATTCTGGTTGCAGTTCTCATTGAGTTGCGATCATTCGTACTGATGTACACAATACATCGTGGAAATTGATCTATGATCTTATCTAGCTATCGTGAGAGCCACCCTTAAATATTACAGCGTTGGATTTATCAATAATTAATTAATTAATTAAAATTAATACGCGTCTATACGGTGACAACATTACGTGCTAAAATGCTGCGCTAAAAGTTAGCCCGGGCTAAAAGTTTGTCGGCCGGATGTGGATCGATGAGACGCGGGCAGCGCTCGTGTAGATGGATAACGCACGGTTATCTCGTAGTGTCTTGGCGTCGCTATATATGTCGCGCCGCCCAGCCCTCACATTCAAGGACGTCTGTAAGCGCGACCTGAAGGCCTGCAACATCAGCCCTGAAGACTGGCAAGCAGAGACCGAAAATCACACTGCTTGGCGTCAGACTGTATACATACAGAGACACTAGCATGCAGCTGAGAAAAGCTCTAGGATACGGCACAATTAATAATTGTATATTGTCACGAAATACCCCTGCTGATGTCCAGCATTGAGGGTATATTTGGACTGATTGCCTAACAACACCCTCTGCTGTCACGAGATACCCCAGCTGATGCCCAGCATGGAGGGTATATTTGGACTGATTGCCTAGCAGCAACCTGTGGATTCTAATTAGCGTATAGAGTAGTGGCCGGGCGCTGCCGCTGTTAGTGTAGTGAATCAGTCTAGCCTATGATTTAGGTCAGTGTAGCTGTTATCCAGATAGCAACGTATTAAACAAATTCTCTCGACGTGTTGTTTGTATGTTATTTTAATACAAAGATACAAGCAATACCGTTATATGGTGTCAGGAGTGGGATTCGAACCCACGACTAAGCGGTGCGCGTGTCTTCACTGTCATAGACAGTATTTCTGGGCACCACAATTTATGGTGCGGTGCCACGACTTGTACTTGTTGTAGTCCATATAATGTTGGCACCAGTTGTATACTTAGGATAGAAGAAACAGATGGAAATAGAAAGAAAACAAAGAAAAGTCTAGGCCAGGCTCACCCCGACTACATGGGGGAAAGGAGAACAACAATAAGATACCCTGTTTTAGGGATGATCTCATAAGTTCATGAAGTCCTAAAATACATTAAGCAATGTGTCGGGGTAACTTCATCATGTATCGCAAAGGAAATAAGTGATACAGTGGTGCCACATAGTATGATTGAAGTACTTTGAGCAGTCCCATACACTGGATACCATACTCTGTATAGGAACTTAACTATACTTTGACAATATCTCTGTAGTTATTGTTTTCCATTTAAGTACTCTTACCTCATGTGCATGCTTGCTTTATGTCCGTAGACTGGAGAACCTCAAATAAGAAGTGTAGGGGGGACTTTGTGACAGTCGTGCCATGTGACACGAGGATGTGGGACCCCCCACCGGAGAAAGCACACATCATTGTTAGTGAGCTGCTTGGTTCGTACGGAGACAGCGAACTATCCCCAGAATGCCTTGACGGTGCAGATCGCTTTCTCAAAGGTAACTCATTTTCTTAATTCTTCTTCTGTGTGCCATGTCTGTCACAGGCATTGGCAATCATGCAAGACCTCCAAACCACACAGTCATTTGTAGTTTGTAGCAGTTCTATTATGCTCCTTTTGTAGTGTTTACAGACTACCTATTATTTTTATTTTCTCAATTACTATTAGTTTTGAATTGTTTTAACACATTGTTTTGTCATCTGTATATATGTCTGAAGTATCAAATTGACATCTATCCCAAATTATTTAAACAAATACTACCTCCACGAATGCCAGAAATTATTGTAGCTCATTTTAAAAATTTGTTATCCAAATATATAATTTTCCCGTTGAATGGTTACACAGGTATTTTGTCTGCATATCTAATTTTTATTTTATGTGCAATATTTGCTGATGATGGCATCAGTATTCCCAAGAAATACACATTGTTTCTCGCTCCAAGACAAGAAATTGTAAAGATCAAAGTAAATCTGCTGATGTACATATACACGATTACGACATCATCAAGAATGGCAACCAGGTTACGGCCGAATAGTGCAACATCGAAATTTATTAGCATTTTATAAATTTTCAATAATATCTATGCACAATGTTTTGCTGCTGTGATCTGATCATTCACCTCCATAATTTGACGATGAAGAATAAACAGACCGCTGTACTGTATATTTTGGCATCCAATAAATCAACCATTGTGTATATCGATTACATTATTTATAATGAACTGAATGTTTGATGTCTAATGTAATGTGATCATTTAGATATTTTACTGGTTTTGTTTGGTATCCTTATTCTTTGTTGTGAGCGCTAGTGATATAAGTTCCAGTCTGTACCCATGAGTCTGTGCTTAAATATAATAAACCATTTCTATCTGGTATGTTTCAGGCGCCGTTTGAGACTTCACACGTCATCGAACTACACAACATGAATGTAGTCGACACAACCAGGCCTCTCTTTCACTTTCATCATCCTAACAGGGTCAAAGGTCAGTCATGAACATCTAATGATTTTCCATGTGGAGTGTGTTACCTGGATTCAGTCAGCGTCGCTCAGCGAATCTGATACTGTATATTTGTCTTGCTGTACTTTATATATATCTAAGATTTGTTTTATGAATGAAAGTCCAAAATTATTCACAAACCTCTGTATTAGCATTGACTGTTTAAAAATAAAAATGTACTAATTTGCACACGAATATGCATACTATAAACTGTGACATGTCACTCGTACAAAATAGATAATCTGCTATAACTCGAGTGGGATTTTGTGATGTTACCCCCCCCCCACCCGATTCTGCAACGGATTAAGGGGAAGAAGGAAATAGTGGTTGATGTATGTGAAGGAATACATCTTGGGCAGTAATTATAACATGGCTGAATGCTTCCTGGAGAAGTTGGGGTTTGCCAGAGTGACATGTAAACACTTTACATGGTCCTAAGGAGTGGATACCAGGTTGTATAAGAACTTAATCATGTTAATCTTTATATAAATCAGACCAAAGCATCAATTTGATTCTGTCATGAAATTCATAACATTATAGTTTGTGTTGTGAATTCTTTGCTCTATGTCAATAGCTGGATATGTTTTTTTGTAGATGCAACACCAGACAACAACCGCTATAAAGTGCTATGATTCAATGTACGGGAAAGTGTACTTCTGCACGGGTTTGCGGGATACTTTGAATGTGTCTTGTATGCTGATGTCGTACTGAGTAAGTACATTTTAAATGTGAACTCTGTTTTTAGAAGTTGTCAGGAGAGATGCTTTGATGTTGGGATATAGAAATAAGACTTCATATGATATTGTTGGTGTGTGTCGTGTCAGAGAACAGAGTGCCTGTATGATATTGTTGGTGTGTGTCGTGTCAGAGAACAGAGTGCCTGTATGATGTTGTTGGTGTGTGTCGTGTCAGAGAACAGAGTGCCTGTATGATGTTGTTGGTGTGTGTCGTGTCAGAGAACAGAGTGCCTGTATGATGTTGGTGTGTGTCGTGTCAGAGAACAGAGTGCCTGTATGATGTTGTTGGTGTGTGTCGTGTCAGAGAACAGAGTGCCTGTATGATGTTGTTGGTGTTAGATAACTGAGTGCGTGTATCCAAATTTCATCCTGAATGCCTGTATCCATGGTTGATCCTGAGTGCGTATACCCAAGGTTGATCCTGAGTGCCTGTATCCCAAGTTAATCGTGAGTGTGTGAATCCAGGATTGATCCTGAGACCTCAGTGCTTGCATCCAGGGTTCATTCTGAGTACGTGTATCCAGGGTTGATCTTCAATGCTTGCCTCCAAAGTTGACCCTGAGTATGTGTATCCAGGGTTGATCCTGAGTGCTTGTATCCAAAGTTGATTATGAGTACGTGTATCCATGGTTGATCCTGACTGCTTGTATCCAGGGTTGATCCTGTACAACATCCCGTGGTCAAACTATTGGGCTAAATCTGAAGAGACCCTTGTACCTTAGGGGTGTTGACTTCTTAGGCAGTTGACTGATTATGAGTATAAGTAAACATTTTTTGTTAGGCTATTGTGTGTTTCAACCAATAACTGTGAAGTACAACTCAACATCTGTATCATAAACAACCCATGTGAGAATGGGGGTGTTTGTGAGGCCGCGGGAGACTCGTACATCTGTAAATGCCCCAGGTCTACAGTGGTGCCACCTGTACAGAGAGTAAGTCTTGTGTTTGTCGATCGTGGGATAATGACAACCGATTGCTGGAATGGTACTAAAATGCATCAAAGCATCACTATGAAGCCTTTGGTCCACTGCATATTATATTTGTGGAGCTTGGTGGCACAGTGACAAGAGCAACGGACTCTCAATCGAGATAACACGGGTTCAAATCCTGTGCTGCAGTGTCAAACCTTGAACAGGTTCGTTCACTCTATATTGCTCCAGTTCACTCAGCTGTAAGAATGAGTACCTGGCTATTAACAGTGGTGGATGGTTGTGTACAAAGTCTTTATGCATTAATTGCAGCATGGCTGAATGCTTTCTAGAAAAGTCGCGATGGTGTTTGATTGGACAGGTCTGTCAAGGAGTAAAGTGTAAAGTCCTTTGAGCAGTCCTAATGACTGGATACTGTGCTGTATAATAACTTACCTTTTTACTTTGTTATGGATGAAATAAATTATGTATATAAAAACCATACATTAATGTTTGGAAATTCCATTTTCCTGAAACGGTGTCCACATTCCAAGGTTTCCAGATTAGTGAGATCCAGATTAATGAGATTCTGCTGAGAAGAACGCTCCAACATGTCGCTCCATGTTGCAGGCACACCCATTGGTTCGTTAGCTGGTTTCCGCTGCCCCACCAGAACAATCAGGTGGATCAGGTGATACAGATGACCGTCTCCACTGACCATTCGGACAATCTGCTGTGGCAAAGTCAGAAGCCTAGCACCAGGGGGCGGGGCAAAGACTACCTCTCTGTCGTCCTACATGGCGGCTAGGTCGTCTTCAGGTCAGTTGGTCGGAAAACTCGTTTCTGGTATTATGTATATCTATTATATTAGTCGGTTTTCAAATAACTTAATAATTAGGAGGTAATCCCTGTCACTTTTAAATATCATCAGCATTAATGTCTTTTTACATCTTCATAATTACTAGTATTTAAGTTATTAATTATTGTTGTTTCCGTTTTTGTTATTTTGTGATATTTTAAAACTGTGATGTATTTGTCTGTGTCTTTTTAATGTGTTTTATAAGTGCATGTACTTTATTAGTTTGGGATTACTTGTCGAGGAAAATAAACTGGTCATTGGAAAATGAGATTATAAATTATGCATTTCTGCCAAAATCGCAAAGTTGATGGGACATGACTTACACAGTTATTTTGTGTGTGTACAAAATAGACTTGTGCGACTTAATACCTGATTCGATGTGGCAGGTCACGTATGAAGTGTTTAGGATATTGATCGGTTATGAACCTTTACATAGAACTACTTATTCTCCAGAACAAAGTACTGTTTGTGGCATTTTCACTATATGATGGTCCAAGAATTGTTATTTGAATTAAAATAGATACACATTAAAGAGAACATAGTCTGCTGCAAGTATATGCACCTAAATAAATGTGTTACAAGAGTTACTAGATATTATGTAGGCACATAGGACGTCACGCCAGTGCAGTCACATATGTAATGAAATAGTAAAATAGTAAATTAGCAGCAAGAAATAAGCTTACTTTGTAGCAAATATTTAAACAAAGTAAGTTTATTTCTTGCAGGCTAATGGAATCTTGGAGCCATGAACAGTAATATATTTATGAATTGGGAAGTAATGTAGTGTGTGTTGCTGTGGTTGTAGCTGTGAACTGGGATGTAATGTATTGTGTGTTGCTGTGGTTGTAGCTGTGAACTGGGATGTAATGTACTGTGTGTTGCTGTGGTTGTAGCTGTGAACTGGGATGTAATGTATTGTGTGTTGCTGTGGTTGTAGCTGTGAACTGGGATGTAATGTATTGTGTGTTGCTGTGGTTGTATGAACCTGGAAGTGATGTATTGCGTGTTGCTGTGGTTATAGCTATGAACTGGGAAGTGGCCCAGCCAACATCAGCTTGGTGGACAGAATAGATGACGGACGCCCACACACCATCACCGTTAGAAGGTAACATCACATGACGCATGTACTTTCCGGACTTTTTGTTAATAAACTAACCGAGACCATCATAACATATAATCAGGCACTTCATGTGTGACATCAGATGTACATTTTCTGAAATTGTCAACTTGAAATGATGGACATTGTGAGGTAAGCATGTTCTCACCTTGATAAAACATGGTGAGGATATCTTTTAACAGTCCTTAACAATCTCTACAAATTATTACTTCTCATCAATGATTCTGTTTTCCCATAGTTCGATTCCAGTGATGTGTCATTTATTTTAATAAAACAAAATAGGTTTGAATATCTGTTATGTGCAAAATGGTGGCAACTGGAGACTCCAGTTAGAAAATGGTGATGCAAGATTCCCAACATTTAAACAGACTGATTTTACATCATATTAATAGCTAATTATACATTATAACCGATACATAACCGATATGAATTTTAAAGCATTTTTCAGTAAAAAAATTAAACCCAGGTATTTGTGATATTAGCTATTTTATTAACAGAAATGTAACCGAATAAAATTATATATCTCGGCTGGTTGATATTTGTTTTGAAACTTATTAACAGAACAAGAAGAACAAGAAAGTTTATTCGGTTGGTTGATATTTGGAACAAAAGCACAGTTTTGTTGCCATCTGGCTGGAAAATGTCTATGATAAAAAGATATCAACTGATAAAATTATTATGTATCGGAAATCGTGAGAAGTGGCAAACAAAATGTCATGAAGGTGGATGCCTATGCAGCAGGAAGGGAGATGTTGGAGTATTGGTTGGTTGGTTGGTTGTGCTGGGCCTGACGCTGTAATAGGAAATACTGAAGAGAAGATATTGACAACCAAAGAGAAACAACCGGTGTATTTTCAATGTTGCCAACAGAATCTAAACACAGCATACTTGTGTGTAGCTACAGTGATATGAAAGGTCTATGCGAAACAGGAGGTTAACTAATGTCTGAATGAATTGTACCATTAGCCTGTAGATATGAATTCTTTCTAATTTTACTTGATTTGTACACATTTTCTAACATTAAAATGATGTCCTTGAATGTTCAAGGGCAGATTCATAAAGCAATATTAATATAATGGAGAGATAAGGTAGTTATGTGCAATCATACCACTAGATCATGCTAACAGTAGTGATTGTCTGATACAAAGTATTTATTGAGTGCAAATGCCAAATACTTATTGAATATTTTTTCACACAGAAACAGAGTTTTAGGGGAAAGAAACCTAGTGATGTATTTTATTAGAATGTACAACATTTCACATGTCCCATGCCTGCTTTTGTAGTTTTGTAGAGTTGGATGAACCGCGTGTGATTTCATGATATATATATTCAAAATACAGCATTGTTGCCTTATATTTTAGATGCCAGTATGTTATAATGAAAATGTCAAAAGTGCATGGTAAAGAAATGTTAGGTTTTCGTAGTAAATTATTTAAAGATTTATCGACATGCTCATCTAGCTGTGGATATCTGACCTGGTGAAAACTGGATGCTCATTGGTTCCAAGATGAACACAGTTTTTGGTCTGTAGATCTACATTTAGCTGGGTAATGTTTGGTTTTTGTTCATATTGGGGGTAATAGGCAAAGTTCACACGATTCAAGTATGTACACTCTCCATAGTAACTTGTGTATTATTTATTTTTATATAAAGAAACACATGTTTCCTCAAGAAGAACATTATTTTGTTATTCCCTAACTTGAACTTGTATGAAACATTTGACATTCAGTAACTCTGTCTCTTGAAACTTGTATTTAAAATCTCAAGGTGGCAATAACACTATAGATGTATTGTTGAATATAATACACCTTTATGCAAAGCAACAACGCAAGTCCAGTGTAGATGGAAATAGGCCAACTTAAGGACATTTACTTTGATTAAATAACAAAGATGATGTATCCATCAATACAATAATCGAATCACATATTCACAGCAAGCAGGTTGGCCCCAATTGTATTGCTACAAAATATCTACAATTCACCGACCTATTAGTAGTCTCACTAATAGTTATAACAATATTCTTTAATTGTCTCCGGCAGATACACCTTTATGATAAACACATCAATAACTGGCATTATGTTAATTAAGCAAAGAGCAAGCCGATTCGTTCTTAAATCTAGAGAAGTGAAAACAAAAAGACTAGTCGTTCACTACTTCTGATCATGGGATAAAGTAAAAGAGAATTGCCAGTTTTAATAAACATGTTTGTTTGAAAATATTGTTGTCATACGAATTACCAATGCCTAGTATTATTCAGCATGTGTGTACATGGTCATAGATGTGTAATAAATGTGTTACACAAATTTTATCTTGTTATGGCAAGTATTCATATGATAGAGTGAAACCCTGGTAATCTAGATCCATAACATGAGGACGTAATATTCCTTGCAATATACATGATTAGTTTCTTTAAGAATCCAAACATATAGGTTAGTGATTAAGCATGTCAGTTCAAATTGCACAACCAACAAAAATACCTGGTAAAAACATTTCGGTATTATTATCCAAAGTTTTGCAAACAACTACATTTAAACCTTGCAAAATTGGCTATTGCATTACAGCAGTACACATCCGAGTACAGCACCCATTCTTGGCAAACACCCCAGAAGACATATTATAGCAGTATAGCCTCTCATACTAGAGTACAGTTGTAGTTGTCGAACCTTAGCATGTGGTCGGCTACCGACGTCTGTGTAGAAACCATGCAAGTTGGCTCCTTTCCTCCAGCCATCTTTTTACTGCATAGCACTTAGGCAACATTTCCATCATATGTTGGGGTGCTATGATATATACAAATGGGTGATGTTGGGAGATGAAATGTTGTATTCTTGCCCTCTTCAGGTTGAAATACTCCCTTTTGATGGGTTTTCTCTGTGAATTTAAAACTATTTATGTACAAATTCCTACATTTTCATCCCTCTTGGGTTATTTGTCTTCCACCCTTGTTTACACAACTGAGTCATTGTTTAGCCTTCTGAAGTTTCTTCCTACCTAGCTGCCATTGCCATGTTATGTGTGGCATGCTAAAAAATTTATGTGCTATTTCCAATAGTTGTTTAAGTGAAATTAACTTAATTTAGGTGGAGTTTTTGTAAACGGCCGACGTTATTGAATAAGTGTGTGTGCACAACCAGTAGTGTATGGATACTGAACACCAGCAAGGATCGAACCTGCCACACACAACACTGAAACACTATTGTCATAAACAACACAGTTCAACAGTTTTTAAACAAACAAATGACATAGTATACCTGCATTTACAACACCATTCTCTAACAGCTTTCAGTCACAAATTATATTGATTACATTGTTGGAAAGTCATATGGTACATACACATCTGAAATTTGACAAATAAGTGTTAATGTTTCACAAAAGAGATAATATCGCATGTTTGTATAATTTGACAGAAAAATAATACAATATATACTTGTTATGAAACTATCTGAACAAACACACAAACCCACTTTTTTAGTGTTAAGCTCCCAACAGTATATATCCTCGCTTGTTATATTAAGCTGCTGGCCCACTCCTGTAACAGAAAACCAAATTTGCGTTACATATTGGAAGAATTCATATTTTATTTTCAACTGACATGCATGGTTGAAATAATAACTAATTCAAACATATTCCATACAACGAACTTGTGAAAGAAAATTAAATTTGGATGCTCTTCCGAAAATCACATTTCGATACGTATACATAATGTAAGGGGCTATCTATAAAAGTACAGAGGGAGGTATGTGGGCAAGTGTGACGAAACGCTACAATAGTGTGGGGTCTCTGCACCAGTCTTACGTAACGAATCGTAATATTTCACACGTTTATTACAAAAGCATTTCAATGGAAAACCAGCTACATACACTAGAAATATTAAAACCCCATATATAATTCAAGAGCATTCCAACAGAAAACCACCTCTACTATTATATCAACATTTAGAAGCACAGCAGCAAATTATGCGAACTCTGATGCGCAATCCAGTACATGGATTATGTTGAATTGAAATGGCTTAATTGACGGGCATGATGTGGACATTCATAGCAATCCCCCATTTCAGAAACTGTATTGGTGTTTGGACCCAAGTAATCCCCCTGAGCAACACGATGAAATCATTGGGAGTAAATTTATACAACAAATAAGGAAGAAGTCATTCTAAGCATACTGCTGGACACCAATTTGGGTAATGTCTAGAGAGGGGATATTCATGCAATAATAGTTTGCCTAACAGGACAACATCTTAGGATTTCAGTTAGGTTGGAAGTACATTATTATTTAAACAGACACTCCTGATTTCGACATACACATCTTTTGAAACGGTGTACACAATGTTAGTGATCGGCAGACACAATGGTAAAATACAGCCTAAAACGAATTAGTATCTACATCCACACATGTCATATAGCTACAGTTGAACCTCGGTTTACTGTTACCTCATTAATACAGCCACATTGCAATTAAGGTCACCCTAGGTCAGGTCCAAATTAGTTCCATATAATATTGTTTATGTATAGGAAATTGGTTCCACTAATATGACTATTGCAGAAGGAGGAAATAATCAAGGTAAAAAGGGCAAAATAACCAACCAAACCCGAGCACTGTAAGTGCCAGTACAGAAGAAATAATTGTATGGTATACAAATGCTGATGTCCTAACAACAAAACTAACTGAACTAAAGTGTAGAATAAAAAAACACTCACCTCCAATACATGTTGTAGCAATTTCAGAAGTAAAGCATACACATTTTATAAGACGACTTACCTCACAGGAATACAACCTGGAAGGGTATTATAGGGAAACTGTGAACATGACTGAAGGCAAAGGGAGAGGGATATTTTGTTTATTCACAATTATTTGGCATTTGAAGTACAACAGTTTGATGTTGAGTTTAATGAAGAACTGTTTTGCATTTTGAAAGGGAAGGATACCCTTCTCGTAGGCTCTTTTTATAGAAGCCCTAACAGCACTATTGAGTACAATGACAACCATAACAAACTATTAGATAACATAAGTTAGGAATATTGTTCACATGTTCTGCTACTTGGAGATTTCAACTACCTAAAGATTGATTAGGAACTAATCTCAACTACCGCAGCAAGTACTGATTACAATTAAATTATTTAAATTTATTGAACAAAATCGACAATGTTGCTTGGTGTAACATATCACAGAGCCCACTAAAGGTAGAGGTACAACCGAGCCATCGATCCTTCATATTGTACTCTCAGACATTATCGCCTCATGATTAGTAAGAAGCGACCATTCTGTTATCAAAGTGGTTCTCAACTGCATACCAGTATAAGAAATCGAGACTGTTGCTTGATGCAACATATTACAGAGCCCACTAGAGGTAGAAGTACTACCGAGCCATCGATCCTTGATATTGTACTCTCTAGTGAATATAGCAAGATCTCAACAATCGTAATTAGTAACATTAGTAAGAAGAGACCATTCTGTTATCAGAGTGGTTCTCAACTGCACAACAGTATCTGAACAGATCATCAAAACTGTTTATAAATATGATAAAGAGGATTATTCCCAAATGGTTGACATGGTAAACATTGATTTGGAGGCAGAATTTTCTAATCACCAGGGAGATGTGCAAGCCCAATGGGATATCTTTACTTCGAAAATTACAGATGCAGAAGAGCAATGTATACCAAAGAGGTGATATCGGAAAGAGCCAGAAAATACCCAGTACCACTAGACGTGAAAACACGAGCTAAAATCAAAAGGAAAACAGATTGTGGAACAAATATCTTCTAACCAAAGATGTCCAAGCTTATCAAGAATTTTTTCGATTGTGCAATCAGGTCAGGAGACTGACAAGAAAGGCACAGAAACTGTTAATCAAATGAAACATAATGCTAAGAAATTCTGGCAATACGCCCAGGCAAAAATGAAGAGAAAAACGGGAATATCCAACTTGATAGAAAACGAAGACAACGATGACATCACAATTTTTAAAGTGGGACTTGCAAAAAGCATAGATATTGGCCAATTACTTCTCGGTATTTACGAGAGAACCAGAAAGAGACATTCCGGAGGAACCTATAAGATGCTATATCACAATAGAATCTTGCAATATCATCCCACCGATAGTGGCATCAAAACTAAAAAAACTAAATACATTAAAATCATCAGGACCTGATTGCCTCCATCCTCGTATCTTAAACGAATTAGCAACGGGCATCAGCATTCCATTATCAATCATATTTAACACATCACTCACAACAAAAAACTATCCACATGCTGGAAACAAGCTAACATATCTGCGATTCATAAGAAAGGAAGTAAAATCCAAGCACAGAACTACCGACCAGTCAGTTTAACGAAAGCTGTAGGGAAAATATTGGAAGGGAAAATCAGAGACACCATCACTGAATATATGAAAGAAAATGACGTGCTGAGCGATATGCAATTTGGATTCATCATGGGCCGTTCTACAGTATTTCAACTATTGAAAGTACTCGATTCATGGAGTGAAACACTGGATAATGGAGGATGCATAGACATAGTATATTGTGATTTTTTGAAAACTTTCGACAAAGTTCCACATATTCGACTCATTGAGAAACTCCAGAGTTATGGCAAAAAGGGAACATTCTCAACTGCGCCATAGCACTGCTGGCCAACGGAAGACAACAAGTAAGAGTAAAAACACATTTTCAAATTGGCAGGAGGTAATCAGTGGAATATACCACGAGGATCAGTGATTGTCCCCCTTCTTTTTTATATTCATAAATTATTTACCTGATATTATAAAGAGCTCTTATATGTTCTTGTTTGTGGATCATATGAAGCTCTGCAATCCTATTTATACCGAAGAGGACAGCACAAAACTGCAACAAGATATTATTTCTACCAAACGCTGGAAAGATACATCACTTTTGTAATTCCATCCAGATAAATATAGCAATATGAAAATTTGATCACCATATACAAGGAATAAACGCCATTCACTGCAAAACAACCAGACAACACATACAATTATGGACAAAGTGATAGACATTGGAGTCACTTTCGATTCATCGCGTAATTTTGAGGCATATATGTCAGAAAAAAATAATAAAGCCAATTCGATGATGGGGATAATCCGACGTATTTTCGATCACATGGCTGAAACATTCACACATTGTATACGCTGATCAGAAAGGAGTCGTTTCTTAATAAAACATATGACAGCTCTTGAAAATGTTCAGTACAGAGCAACCAAATTAATTCCTGGTTTCAAATGAATACAAAGAACGTTTACAAGGACTGAAATTTCCAACTCCATCATAACGTCGCCCCAAAGGAGATATGTTTGAAATGTATAAGATACTAACAGGGAAATATGATCCAGCAGTCTCATCCAATGTTGTTACATTCAGGGCTAACGAAGCATGTACAAGAGGGCACCACCTAAAATATTTAAAGAGAGATATCGTTTAAATATTATAAATAACTCACTTATATACCGAAGCACATATGTATGACAAAATCTCCCACAGTCTGTGGTTGACGCTTCACCGGTGCAGTCGTTTTGTTGCAAAAATAGATAAGTTATAGCAAAAGCAGCTTCTGAAAACTGAATACACTGCCCCACTGCTATCTTGGATTGTGCCAGACGCATCCGCACAGTCCGAGCAGATGTGAAAAACGAAAGCTGGCATGTAAGAGGCAGAGGCAATAGTGTCTAGTCAAACCAGAAGGGGACCTGTAAGATGTCACTCACAGCTCTTAAAAAATTCCTAGCAACATTGAAGTTCATTTTTGGAAGACAAAAAGAGAGAATCAGGAAGTGGGAGACACTGGAGCCAGTACTGCCTATGATACAGAGCTAACTGCACCAATGATCGGCTCGGGACATCTCATCGGGAGCTCCTTACAACCCTACTGTGGACAGTAGTGTCACAGCCTGATCTCTCACAGCTGACCCACCCCGTGTGGAAGTACCCTGCAGGGGAGGGATATATCGACCCCCAAGCCTTCCCGGCGTTCCCATAACCGGTGTGGTCATCCATGCCACGTGATATAACCCTATATATTGAGCACGTCAAGCTGCAATTAACATAGGAAATTTACCTGCTTTTATAACCTGCCAGACACAGACAGCGAAAATTGTGGTGTGAACTTCAACTTTAATTAATCTTGGATATCTTCACCTTGTGAAGTTATTTATTCGTCAGAGTGGTATTAAAACTTTGCTCATATGTTATGTTACATGATATATTGCAGTAAATGTATGTATACACGGCGTAAATAATATTATTACTCTATTATGTGTATTCTGATGTATGCAAGTTCATGGATAGTTATGGTTGAATACGATAGGGGGCGAATCCAAGATGGCGCACACAGTGGGGAAACTTCCAAAACTCGGATCATAGTTATTCTGGATCTGTATATTACGTTGACCGATCAATCTTGATCATTAAACAACGGTTGGTTTATAGTTGGAGGAAACAAACAAGTAGAAGAAAGAGAAAATAAACAAAAGACCAGAGGTATGAGAGAGGAGAGAAAAAAATATATAAAATTGTCGTTGTCTTTTTTAGTTATCAGATCTAGGCCAATTCGGCAACCGTAGCGGGCCCCGGAAATAAAACCTGGCCGACACAGCCCTAGTCACTCATTTACCCTACTTCGGACAAGAACAAAAACAAATAAATCAGAAGGAAATCTGGGTAAGCTCCCTTTCGAAAATATCCAAACTGGGAGCCTCTGTAACACATACTGTCTATGTATTATACCAACAACGTTTCAAGTACAGTACACAGTGCGGTATTAATGGTGAATTAAAAACGAGGAGAGATGATGTGAGAAATGATGTTTATGTGGCATTAATAAATGTTTCAACTAGTTAATTTATTTTGTGTGCTTTTAAATTACGATACATTTGTTTCAAGTACTTTGATCACTGCCAAATAATCTAACTATAATTGGCCAAGCACAAGTGTGTGTGTATTTACATTGTGATTGGCAAGATATCCTAATAACACATGACGCCAATGCGTATAGATGTGTCTACATTACGATTCGATACAAAAGTAACGTTTAAAGACAATACCAATGTTCTTTTCTTGCGCGTGCCTGCCGCCGTGAATAGACTAGTCAACAATGACTAATTTTCTTGTTGTACCCAAAGGCCTCTATAGAACATACTAAAACTACTAGCTGTTCTAAACATCCAAAGTGCCTACCTTCCTTCTGCTAGCGCTGTTGCAGCCATCTTGCAATGGCTACCCCTTCACGCTGTCCTTTCCTGTTTTCATGTCGTGTAGTGCGTTGCACAGTTGAAATCACCTGTTACACGAAGCAACATATCGAGCGTCAAGCGAATATTGTTTGTTACATGCATAGAATGTGAGCTGGACCCACGCAAGTCAACCATCCACCAGTAAAGTCAGTGTTGCACTGAAACCCGTCGTGTCACCTATATTTCAACAACTGTATTCATAATGATTGTTTACGCTTCTCAGTCACACGTGCACAACAACTGTCAGGAGGAACTCGACAGAAGAAGTCGTATTAAATTCAAAGTCAAAATAAATCCTCTTGGCAAGTGATTAAGAAGGTACCATTGTTGGGCTCGCACGTGATGCCTAGAATGTTCACCGGTAATTGAATCAATACATTGTCTCTGAGGTATTGCACCATGACATTGTTTGTGAACGAAGCGCAGTTGGCCTGTATATAGGAATAGCCTGTCATTCGTAGTTAAAGATGCAACGATCCATGACCGTATCCAATTACGAGTGATTGCGAGAGAGAGATAGAGAGAGAGAGAAAGAGAGAGAGAGGGGGGAGTAGAGGATGGCGAGAGGGACAGAGAGAAATAGAGGAGGGAACGAGGGACGGAGAATGGGACAGACTGAGAGGGGAAACAGGGAGAGCGACAGGGAAGATAAGGATGACGGGATAGAGTAGGGAGAGAGACGGGAAGAGAGAGAGGGAGGGAGGGAGGGAGGGAGGGAGGGAGGGAGGGAGGGAGGGAGGGAGGGAGGGAGGGAGGGAGGGAGGGAGGGAGGGAGGGGATGGATAGATGGAGGGAGGGAGGGATGGAAGGATGGGGGGGAGGATGGAGGGATGGAGGGAGGATGGGTGGGCGGGAGGGAAGGAAGACAGGAGGGAGGGAGGCAGGGAATGAGGGCGGGAGGTAGCCAGGGAGGGAGGCTGGGAGAGAGGGCGAGAGGGAGAGAAGGAGAGAGGGATAGAGGGATAGAGGGAGAGATGGAGAGACGGAGAGAGAGGCGGACAGAGAGAGGGAGAGAGAGGTGCACGGACAAACAGACAGATGGACAGATATGAGACAAACAGACATACAGACATACACCGACGCACATTGCCAACATTACATCAGAACAAAACTCAGAAAACAATTGCAGCGCCATTCTTTTTTTTGTTTCTGCCGTTTATGTGGTAATTCTGATTGTTAGTTTTACAAAATGTGGCATCCATTATTTAATGTTATCTTTGGTGGCTATGTTAATGCGTAGAGAAGAGCACACTATTGCAAAAGGGAACATTTGGTGTACACACTGGTAACAATGGGTAGAATTTGTGAAACTAATATTATGTATTGATATGTATTGACGAATTAAAAATTGCATTATGAGATCGTCCATAACCATGTTAAATACAAATTTCTAGTAAGGCAACATGTCCGATTCATACTATAATCTATATTTGTTCTCAACTCCAAACAATATATCGTAAGGTATTTGGTTGTAATTTATAAAGAAAACATTAAAAGTAATGTATAATTTATTATTTAAGTTATAAATGCACCATTTAGTGATCAAAAGGAAACGGCACTAATCACATGGGGAGGAAGGTGAAAGTCGATTTTGTTTACAAAACACTTGAAATGGTGCATTTTGCTGACACAAACCCATTTCAAGCCAATCATTAAAATTTTTATAAATTAACTTTGTTGGCTCCAGAATGGGGGTCAGTCCCCTAACAGTATACATGGAAAAGAGCAGGAGAGTGCACGAGAGCAAATGAGAAAGAGATAGCAAGAGAGTGAGATAGAGAAAGAGACATACACACAGACAACAGATACAGACACAGTGGCAGAGGCATAGAAAGGGAGAGAGACATAGCCAGGAACAGATACACAGACAGTGTCACCTGCATGCAGAGGCAGAGGTAGAGGCAGATATAGGAAGGCAAACATACAGTGAGCAGGCAGGCAGGCTGGCAGGAAGACAGGAGGGAGAGAGGAGATACAAAGAGGCAGAAGCTGAGGCATATATTGGCAAATAAACAAACAGCCAGCAGTCAGGCGGTCAGACAGACAGACATGCATCCAAGTAGATAGGCAAACAGGAGAAAGAAGAGATACAAACAGGTAGAGGGACAGGCGACGGCAAAAAAGACTGCAAGAGGCAGAGATAGGCAGATAAACATACAACCACCAGGCAAGCAGACATGCAGCAGACACACGCGACAGACAGGCAGACAAACAGAGAGGCATAGAGGCAGACAGTCAAGAGAAATGTACATGCAGAGAAGCTAGGAGGCAGGCCGGCAGGCAGACAGGCAGACAGGTAGACAGGTAGACAGTCGGACTGTCGTACTGTCTAACAGACTTATAGACTGACATTCTAACACACAAACACAGAGGATGGAGGCGGGAGAAAGGTAGAGAGATTCGGGGAGAGAGGGAGAGTTGGAGAAGGGGAGACGGGGGAAAAAACATACATATATAGAGACAGATATATGAGCAGGGAGACAGAGAGACAGCGTGCTAGTAGAGACTATACAACATCGCAGCACTGTAGTCAAGCAACCAACGCTACATTACTAAGTTGCTTCGGTTGTTCTAATATTAGTCGTGTTAAACCGCATGTAATAATCAGTCACCCTATAGATACTTGTCTGAACTGGTACAGACTAACAATTAGTTAAAATGCATGCTAGATATGCAAGTCGTCTGTAAACACAATTTAACATTATACGACACAACACTGCTACACTCGTCATACTGTAGCTGGCATGCCCGAAATGACGGGTAATGGGGCAACAAGAAACAATATAAGTTACGCATTATTTTAATAATATCACTATTTTATATATAACATATAAACATGAACAAAATAACTCACCAGGCCATGTTTGTTGATACTCGTAATACGGAGCCGAGGCAACTGTACGTATATCTTTGTGGACACGTCCATGATCCCTAGCAAACTGCGACTGGGTGTGGCTCCAGCTACCCTAGCCGCGTCTGGCGACTGACACAACAATAGCCTATGCAACCGTTTGCACGAAACAATTACGCCAGGGTTACATAATATATTATACTTGTAGCGTTACAGATTCTTTGTGGGGCCGTACATGTCAACCGGCCCAATTAAAACATGAACGGATTATATGCCCACGAACATTATTATTTGTAAGTTTACAACATCATATTTACTCCTTTCTAAACATGTTTTCCCCCGTTTAATTATGCCATTACATACAATTACCACCTTCATGGCATGATTTTGACTAATGACTTGTTTTGATTGGTTTACTCTATAATATATTTCAACCAGCATTCAATAAATATTAAATGAAATTACTGCCGAATATACCAAAAATCTCAGATGTCATCAGACATAGAAGACTCCGGTAATTTGGGCACGTATACCAAACGAAAAACCCCTGAACGTAGCTTTCATACAAGCTTTTTTGTGTATTAGAAGGTTTGTTTTATGAAGCGCATTATCCAATCATAATAACCTCTGTATGCGCTTTACAGTTTACCCCCGGTGCACATATTTCTTCTTATACCTTTATGAGAATCAATTATTACTTTGATGACACAAATATCAAATAAATTTGCGAGCGCGCGCGCGCGTACAACGAGGCCATACAATATTGTGTTTCCTATAAACAGTTAAGGGTGAAAGCACAGTTACTTCATAAAATATCAAAATACTTATTGCTGATGTATGCATTATAACATCGTAATATTTTGTATATTCATAACATCGTAGTTGTTAACTCTAACCATTGCATGCATACTGCCGGACATGAAGACCGAGGAATATTCTCCTTTTTAATCCCCGTCTTAGCGGAAGGATGTCTCGCTGCCTATGCACAGGTCTAACGGTATGAGCTCAACATTTTAACAGGCCTGAATTATCCACACTGGCACCGCAAGATATTAACATAGCATGTAGGTAGTTGATGTAGACAGTCAGAATCTTAATTGAGATTACATGTCCGACGGTTGGGCGACTGCAAAATAAAAACAACTTGATATTGATCGTGTATTCAAGTGGAAGGTACGATATAGTTGTCACTATCTGCTAGTTTTAAAATTAAGATAACTTTAATTAATTTTTTTAGGGGATTTCTACATAAATTATTGGTATTATAATTCAAATACTTGTGTAACCGTTACTGCATTAGAAAGTATGCATTTGTGTTGTTATCATTTTATTGAATGTGTTTAAGTAAGCCAAATTAATATACTTCATAAAAAAATACTAAATGGGTGGCTGCTACGAGAGCGACCAACAATGGTCTTAGTGGCAGTCTCCCTGACCCCTGTTTTTGTTTATCTACAGCAACCTGATAATTCATGGTCAGGATGTTGTTAATTGATTATATCATACATTGGTTGTTTCTACTTTTATGGTATATATTCTATTTAATAACGTACTACTTGTTATTTTAACACACATTCAGTATTTCATAATGGAGCTGTAGATGACTCTAGTTTTTGAAAATTGTACCGTTTTGTTTTTGTATGTGGGTCAAATAAACACTTCCGATTCCGATATTAAGATATAGGTTAGAAAGAAGTTATTTTGCTTGAAGACGACCATGAAATGTGATTTTGTTTCAAGCACAAGTTTGGCCCTGCATGCCCGACAGATAACCTCAATTATACGCACGCAATCACGCACGAAATGTAGATATGTGACTTAATCTTTACTTTAATAAGGTATACCTAATGCATTCTAGCTGGTGATAAACCATTTCTGTTAAACGGATTTGGCATTGATAATTAATTTTATATGTTAACAAGTTCAAAAGCCGCTGTCGCTATGGCCAAGCCGACCAAAAGAGTACGGGAAAACAAGATGCTCACTGAGAACACCAAGGTGAGAGTCTACCAGGCCTGTGTGCTGACCACCCTCCTCTACGGCAGCGAATCATGGACCACCTACATGCGTCAGGAGTGCCGCCTCAACACCTTCCACATGCGGTGCCTCAAGCGCGTCTTCAGTATCACCCGGCAGGACCCTGTCCCTTACAGCGTCATGCTGGACCGCACTGGCGTATTTAGACGGGAGGAGAGGGGGCGGTCGCCCCCCCCCCCCCCCCCAATGGTGGCAGCTGCCCACCCCCACAGTCGCACGGCAGCTGTCAACTCTGTTGTGCACTGGAAAGGGCATTACTCGCCCGTTTTTGCCCGCCTCCCAATGAAAAATCCTGGATACGCCGCTGCTGGACCGTGCTAGAATCCCCAGCATAAACTGCAGAAACGTCTCCGCTGGCTGGGCCTCTCGTGGAGGATGGCCTCTTGCCGAGTGTCATCCTCTAGGGACAACTCGTCACTTAGCGAAACCAGGGGGTACAGTATCCAGTCCTCATGACTGCTCAAAGCACTTTACATTATGCAATGCATAAAAAGTTGTCATTAATATGAAACATTAATGGCTAAATGTACTATTAAAATACATATTATTCAAGCCTCTAGGTTCGGGTTGTCGTCATGCAACTGACACGTCGTTGACCAAGTGCTCCACGTTCCAGTGAGCTCGGCGTGAGTAGTCAATTTACGAAACTGTTCCGTTGGCTGGCTGTATGGCAAGTGCATTTGGTTGCAAGATATAGCTCATTGAATTGCCACAGAACAACACTCATTTCGGCGAACTTCATCTACACAGCTTAATTCCGGCGAGGCGTTGACAATTACGTGGCTAGATGTTCTCTTCCATTGTGTTGAAGATTCACCAGACTGAGATGCTCCACGACGTTGAGAAGAAATAAAATCTCGCAGATCGATGCACCTGTGCGTGGCCGGGTCAGCAGTGTCTATAGTGGTAAGCCTTATAAACATGCACATGGAAACCACTGGTCCGTGAACAAGCTAATTTCATGTCTTATAGCTCGTGCAACCCTCGTGCGACCCTGCATGACACCTCAATTTAGTCAACGCACTTCGCAGTAGCATAGATCTTGATATTGCGCAGTCACATCTGCCAGAAGATGTTTGAACTAGGGATGTGAACAGACGGCGCCGTTAATTCAGTCGGACGAGAACCCGTTAAGATTTTGCCGACTTTCAACTTGTTTCCACGTAACAATGCATTGATCATAAATTTAGTTTATTTTTATTTTTATATATTTATTACATCCTGAATTGCATTGCAAGCAGTTTCTTGTAACATTATGAAGTAATATGATAAATGTGTTCTGACATGTTCTGTTTTAGCAGAATCATTTATACAGGTATAGTATACCCGCATACTACAATTTCTCGTCTTTAAATCATAATATTTATTACTCAGTACTTTTGCAATAGCGTATGATTTTATTAATTTAACATGTTATTGTTCAGCTTACAACAATGGCATAATATATAAATGAAGGACGTTTTTCATATAATAATTTGTTGTAATAATACACAAGAATCACTTCAAAATAATTTGTTTCGTTCTATTAACTATTTAATATTGTTGTATTACCTTATTGTTCCATCTACAAAATTGTAATGCACATTTGATTTCTGGGCTACTTAGCTTTCATTTCATCATGCTTTCATGTGCTCAGTACAAATTACCTGTATAGTTCACCTTGGTCAATTCATTAACTGATTATTGTTGTAATCAATTAATAAATAGTTGTATTGTCTAGAAAAAGAACACATACTAAATGAGGAAATGCTCATCTTTCGACTGCTATATTACACAGCTATGACCGTTGTAAAATAATCCATCTTGTTAGTAATTAATTAATCTTGTTATATTGATGAATGAATGAATTAATGTATTCTTCTTCTCTCTACACAAATGGTATGCATACATCGAATGGTGAACCACGCAGTTTTAATTTGCTATATTACACTGATCAATACACAATTTTAGTTTCTTCTATTAATTAATAAATTTTGTTCAATTAATTAATGTAGTTTTCTGTCTACTCGCATTGTATGTATCTATTGATTGCTGAGTGTTGAGCGCTTCAGCTATTATTTGCTTTATTACACGCAGTAATCAATAAAACATTCATATTGTTTTTAATTAATTTATTATATTAATTAATATATTGTTCCGTCTACACATATGGTATACATATATTAAATGCTGAGCTATGCAGCTTTAATTTTCCATTGCACACTGATCACTATAAAAATGTTGTATTGTTATATATATTTATATATATATATGAATTCATTGATTTAATTAATTAATATTGTGTCCCGTCAACAAACAGTTACACTTTCGTTGCTGAGCTTCCCAGCTTGCATTTGCTAGATTAAACATGATGTGTGCAAAAAAATAATGATAAAATTTAATTTAATTACAAAATTTCCATGAAAATAATTATAATTTATGCAAATTATGCCAATACAAATGAATAAAATATTACTTTTGGACATATTTGAAAAGAAGGACTACATGCAAATATGTCAGTGTGCCAAATGTCATCGATAAACATTGAACAAAACTGTTTTATTATAGTTTTAATAAAAGTATGCACGCGTTTTGGTGCCCTTTTCCAATTCACTGGTACTGTATAAGAGATAAGCTTACAATCTGAAGAAAAAAAATTACATCTTCAAAAATTCATATCTCGAAAAGTACTTTACCGATTTTGATATCGTTTTCACTTTCTCCTGGGTTCCGCCATATGATAAAAATATAAAACAAATATATATGCAATTTGACATTTTTAGTGACATCCCTATACTTGAACTGTTGGAAATTTAGGCCACGGCACGAGCACGAACGTAGTTCACGGTCTTTATGATGGCGCTTAATTTTGCATTTTTATTTCATTCGACAATAAATAAACAATTAAAAGCACACAATGCAACACACATTTTTACAATAGTTAGTCTATGTCGGAAGGCTCTCACTTTGGATCAAAAGCCGCTAGCGTGAGAGCCACCCACGGGAACATAATATCTACTGCAATTAGTCAATTAATCATAGTAAATGATTATTTAGTAGACTATTTTTATGTGATTCATATCCGTATTCTCCCACTGTGGTGCACACCGTAAAAATATGAAGTGATTCAGTAGAATATACACAAGGTCGCCATAAATTAATCCAGCACAATAATTAAGAGACTACATGGCATATGTGATTTATCAATGGTTGTTTCATTTCATAAGAAAACACTTCATTGGAGAACAGAATACCATGCTCGGTTTAGACTAAAATATATATATAATTTGCTTTTAGTCGCAATTGTTTCATACATTATGAAAGACGCGACATGACACATACTAAAAGGTTAGTATACGCGGAGGCAGGTTAGATCTTCATAACCATGCAGGGCTGCTCTGGTTCGGGAATACACACGGAAATCGGCCTATTAGTAAAAAGAGGATACAATTAAAAAATCTTTGTGGTTTCGAATAAATTTATGCAAATATAAGCGTGTAGGCTGTTGAATTATTATAAATAATAAAAAGTATTCACTTTCAAAAATTACTGATTATTGTTTTGCCTACATATAATGCAATTAGCAATTGTGCAAGTCTCTTGGTATTGATCCAAAATACTGTATATTTCTTCAGATATAAAGAGAAAAACCGTGAAGACTATGGGTATTGACTTTTTCCGTAATTCTAGGTGGCATGTTTCTGAGTACAGTTGGCAAGTAGTAAATGATACTACTTGCCATGCAACTCTACTCAGAAACATTTACTTCCTACACAGGCTTTTTTGTTGGGTAGATGGTGCAACGGGCAGTGGCACTAGCATCTAGCGGCACTAGCATCGAACCTTTCCAATCAGCGAAACAACCCTTTCTGTTCTTCCTCCCACGGAAGGTGCACCATGTAACGTGACTCAAGTGAACTACTACATTGGCAATGCTGCAGAAGTCCGATTCATAGGGCCTAGAAGCCCTAGATCACAATATGGCGTTGTCGATCAGGGCATCTGTGTTTACTATTTGCAAAACCTGCTGTGTACAACGTTGTCAACAATATGTTAAATCTGTAAACTATTGGTTCAGACACAACATACTGTACCAAGCAACAGCACTGCGTGTCTGTGTTAAACCTTTTAAAACTGCAGCGGGTAATAGACATGTTTTCGTATTATCGCTCACACGGATACAGGTCAAAACGGCGACAGATCCAACACTATTTTGAAATTTGACATAGTTTGAGTTTCTAAAGGTTGTGTTCTGTTTGTACCTGCGACTTACCGTATTAAAACGGGGTTTGTAGAGATTCAAGCGAAACACACTACATGAATAAATCAAAATTGATAATTGGTTTTTATGTTGCGTATCACATATTTTTATAAGAAAGTTGACAGCCACTTTTATCCTTTGTTGATTTGTAGTTTGTTATGTCTTATCATAAAACTAAAATTTATTTTAATAATTATTAAATATAGGTTATCCCTGCGGCTGCTTTTAATTTATATTTTTGGATATTTGATTGATACTGATCACTGAAGTCATGCGGTTTTCATTTACCAATGCAACATGATATTGAATAATTGATAATGCATTTGCAAAAAACATAAAAGAATAATTAATGTTTCAAACTGATGCAGACAGATTGGTGGGAAAGTTCTTTTTGCGTTGAGATTTACTTAAAAAATCATACATTATAAAAACACTTTAGTGACATTTTAGTGGCATGTTCAGAGAGTTGTTTTACAAGTTATGTGCTAAATAGCCATTATTGATATTGCTAGACCTAAAGAACTGCCAACTCGTGAATAGAATAAAAGGACTAAAACTGAGTTATTTTGGCCACATCAAAAGACATAATTCCTTAGAGAAAACAATCTTAGAAGGCAAAGTGGAGGGAAAGAAAGGAAGGGGAAGACCAAGGTGGGAGCAGGACATCAGCGACTCGTGAGAGCAGGGAGACGAACGGCAGACTAAGCAGCGTATCGTGGGATCATCCGGGCAGCTACGTCTCACAGAGATATGCTGAACTGAAGAAAGAGACCTAGCTAAATATTTGACTATAAGTCTTGAAGGTTGTGTTTGCAATAAACAAATTTAGTAGTCTTACTTTTAGTTCTGGAGACACATTTACAAACAGGCTGAAACAGCTTTTGTCTAATTGTTCATTTCAGGTCCGATGCTGGACGGTGAATATGAATGGCAAGATCCAAAATCTGAAGAGGAAGTGTAAGTTATTCATCATCAGCAATCCCTTGTAGTGAGGGTGCTCTTTCCATGTATTGTCAGTGTCATTTGGTGTTTATACATATATATAGCTTATATTCATATATATGGCTTATGAGTCCAATCTTTGCTCCTGTCTCCTGAACCACATTTGTAATAACTTAAGTTATTAAATAAGTACTAACTAAACATTCTTTGAACATATATGAATCTCACCGTTTTTTGTTATAGCATACATGCAAATAAGCCACAATTCTAACTACTATTGGCTTCAGGTTGAAGTAATGTCAACATTTCAGTTGTGGTACACATTCCCCTGTATGGTCTTCGCAAAGAATAAATAAAATATATTGTCTAACATTTTTGTTTTAGTGTGAATGTTGTGTACATAGACAGAGAGAGAAAGAGACATCTGATACGTGGTAAAGTTGGCGACAACGTTCTCTACCTTGCAAGGAGATATGGGATTGAGCTAGAAGGTAGGAAGAGTAGAGTGCATATTCATAGCATTTGATACATGCACTATGTCTTGATCTCGGTCTAACTATTTAATAGAAAACAAGATATATAATATATATGCAGTAAATCTTGGATTTAACAAATTGCTTGGGACCAGCCAATTTATTCGTTATATCTTAAATTCATTATATTTGACATTTACTGGACATTATTAAAACAATTGGGACAAATTAATATATTCTGTATAACAAAAAATTATTATAAAGCAAATTTGATATATTTAAGGTTTATGGTATATATATATATACAATATTATACATATATGAGAGCGGCTATTGTGTTGGTTACAGGGGCCTGTGAGGAGATGTGTTGGTTAAAGGGGCCTGAGAGTAAATGTTGTGTTGGTTACAGGGGCCTGTGAGTAGATGTTATGTTGGTTACAGGGGCCTGTGAGTATGTGTTGTTACAGAGACCTGTGAGTAGATGTTGTCTTGGTTACAGGGGCCTGTGAATAGATGTTGTGTTTGTTACAGCGGCCTGTAAGTAGATGTTGTGATGATTACAGGGGCTTGTGAGTAGATGTTATGTTGGTTACAGGGGCCTGTGAGTAGATGTTGGCTTGGTTACAGAGGCCTGTGAATAGATGTTGTGTTGGTTACAGTGGCCTGTGAGTAGATGTTGTCTTGGTTACAGGAGCCTGTGAGGCATCACTTGCCTGCTCTACGTGCCACGTGTACGTACATGAAGACTACGGCGAGAAGTTGACAGAGCCAGATGAGAAGTAAGTAGGATAATATTGTGCCATCCTTGCAAGACAAGGGTCATAGTCAACACCAGGCCCTTAGCCAGAAATAATTTTTGGCCAGTCTTGAATTAACCAATGTGTGGTTCATGGCAGTCACGAGTAATTCACAACCATTATTGGTGAGTTTAGTTTTTGCAATGACAAACCTGCATTATTTGAATAATTTATTTAATTAATACTGATCCATTTGATTTGTTTCACTACCAGTTGTACTAATGATAGTCATTAATGTTGTCCCCTAGACTTGGAACTATTAGTTAATCTAGTGGCCAGCTTGCCCCTTCTAAATTCCACCAGTCTTATCAGTTATAATTACCCGCCTTGGCCAATCATCTGCCAGTCTTGAAAATAGGCAGATGGATCTCTGGCTAAGCCCTTGGATGTAGGCCATCCTAAGCCTCGGAGTCGTAGTCGACACCCTGCAGATGTCCTATGCAATTTACAGATGTTCACTGAATCAGTTGTACTCGGTCCTAGTCAATAGTGGACCCGGGCATGTCTATGCTGGTCACTAAATGAGTTGTACTTGGTCCTAGTCAATAGTGGACCCGGGCATGTCTATGCTGGTCACTAAATCAGTTGTACTTGATCCTAGTCAATAGTGCAATAGTGGACCCGGGCTTGTCTTTGTTGGTCACTGAATCAGTTGTACTCGGTCCTAGTCAATAGTGGACCCGGGCGTGTCTTTGCTGGTCGCTGAATCAGTTGTACTTGGTCCTAGTCAATAGTGGACCCGGGCATGTCTTTGCTGGTCGCGATTCTGAGCGTAAGAACCATGCAAATTCCAGTGACCCATGTTAAGGGGAACCTCCAGGAAATCCCCATAATTACCAGTCAGACCATTCCGTGGTAGCGACATTCTACTAATTGCTTCCTGATTCCATGCTGAAGATTACATGGAACATAAGCCACAATTAGCCTCAAAATGTAAATCACTATATCTAAAATAACAATGAGATGATTGGACAAAGGGCTCAGCTTATCTTCATCATTTCGACAGGGGTACCGAGACTGATGTAATCAGCAGCGCCCCCTGGTCTACAGAAATGACCTAAGCTGTTTACCTGTTTTTTTCTCTCATAAATGACAATACGGAGAGCCGAGAACTCATAAGATAATGTGATATTACAATTGTTATTTTACCAGAAGTAAATTTTCTGAAGTTGTCGGTAGATTATGTTGTATACTGACTATTTTGTTCACCTACTTTTGCATTGATATATATTAACTATAATGATTCATGAACTTGTCTGTTTCAGAGAAGAAGATTTACTTGATATGGCTCCATTTCTAAAGCCCAACTCAAGGCTTGGTGAGTTAATGCCATTGAGGCTGTTATTTTAAAAAATTTTGTATTTATTTTGTTAATGAATGTTGCTATGCACATAGTGATTTAAAGGAAATAAAAACAAGGCATTAGCTAAATTCCGTTTTCCATGTATACACAAAGTTGAACATTGTATGTAATATTCAAGAACATCAAAAAAATACATTTGTAGCAGAAATTCGATTTTAAACCCATCTGTGTAGCGATTCCCACAGAAAATTTAAATGTAATGAGCTAGGCGGTCACGTGGTATCGTGACGTCACATATGACCCACACTCGCATCAGGCCGACCCTTTCCATGCATTCAGAACATGTTTACAAGGATAGCTTTTGGGTTGAAACGAGTGTCAGGATGAGTTATTATGCAATATAAACACTAGTCATCATAGAGGAACAAGCAGTTATCTTACGGTTCCACAAGAATCCAATTTTATTAAAAACAATGAATGCGAATGAGCCTACAAGTCGACTAGGTTTCGCCGAGCTTGGGCTCGTTTTCAGAATAATTATATCGAATGCAACCAACGGGAGATAATCCAATAAACATACATAGCAAACATATATTGTATCCAGCTACATAAAGGAACGTATATAATCTCATAATATCACTAGAATATCGATATATGAAGGCGTTGTACAATTTATCATAACAACTTAAATCAGTTGGAGAGTTTCAGCTGGTCCCGATAGCTCAGTGGGTAAGCGCTAGGTCTAGGTTTTGCTGAGCTTGGGCTCGTTTTCAGAATAATTATATCGAATGCAACCAATGGGAGATAATCTACACCAATATGCATACATAGCAAACATATATTGTATCCAGCTACAGAAAGTAACGTGTATAATCTCATAGTATCATTGGAATATCGATGTATGAAGGAGGAGTTGTACAATTTATCATAACAATTTAAATCAGTCAGTGAATTTCTGTCGGTGCAGCTAGCTCAGTTGGTAAACGCGTTGGTTTCTTGTCATTTCTTTTACAATCGGGCGACACCGGTTCAATCCTGACACCAAACCATTGATTTTCTTTACCCTTTTTTGTTTATGTTTTCACAAAGTTATATAAACCAAATCATTTTGTATACTACGATGCACTGTTTGTAAATATTTTTGTAGTAATTATTTATTCACCACAAAAATGAAAATATGGTAATTGTATATAACGGTTTCTAAATTTTATTTATCCAGACAGATCACAATTTGTTTTCACATATATAATTACAATATGTTACCGTACAATATATATACAATTAATAAATTATATATCCATTACATTACATTTGTTTGGATAAATACAATTTAGAAACATTGTTATATAATTCCCATATTTTCATTTTTGTGCCGAATAAATAATTACTACAAAAATAAAAAACATTTACAAACAGTGCATCATAGTATAAAAATGATTTGGTTTATATTACTTCCTGAAAACATAAACAAAAAAGGGTAAAGAAAATCAATGGTTTGGTGTCAGGATTGAACCGGCGTCGCCCGATTGTAAAATAAATGACAAGAAAACAATGCGTTTACCAACTGAGCTAGAGGCACCGACAGAAATTCACTGACCGATTTCAGTTGTTATAATAAATTGTACAACTCTTCCTTCATACATCGATATTCTAGTGATATTATGAGAATATACACGTTACTTTCTGTAGCTGGATACATTATGTTTGCTATGTATGTTTATTGGTGTAGATTATCTCCCGTTGGTTGCATTCGATATAATTATTCTGAAAACGATCCCAAGCTCGGCGAAACCTAGTCGACTTGTAGGCCCATTCGTATTCATTGTTTTGTATAAAACAGGATTCATGTGGAACCGTAAGATAACTGCTTGTTCCTCTATGATGACTAGTGTTTGTATTACATCGGATTATCGCACAATAACTCATTTTGACACTCGTTTTGACCTGAAAGCTGTCCTTGTAAACATGCTCTGAATGCATGGAAAGGGTTGGCCTGATGCGAGTATGGGTCATATGTGACGTCACATCTCGGCATCCCGAAAAGCGCGCCAAAAATATGCATATTCGAAAATGTCCAGCTGCACAGCATAAAATGTGGAATTTCTAATTCATTTAATTTTTGGCTTGGCAACATGGAAATAGATAGCAGGATATCCACCACTGTCTATAGCCAGGTATGCATTCATACAACTGAGTGAACTGAAGCAATGTAGAGTCAACGAACTTGCCCAAGGTTCAGCACCGCCGCACAGGATTCGAACCTGCATTCTCTCAGTTGCACTCCACAATTATCTATAAAACATAGGCAAAACAACACTGCAACATTTTGCAATTTTAAAGTTTTGTGGTCAACATTAGATTGTGTTCTTTCTAGTTTCTAGTAATACACTACCAAAGTTGTACTTTTTATGACATACTAGGTTCTGGTTCATCATAGGCCGGAGTCTAACTTCCTGGTTGTTGTTTTGTTCGTTGCAGGATGCCAAATAATACTGAGCAAGGAATTGGAAGGGATTGAGCTGACTTTACCAGCGGCAACAAGGAACTTCTATGTCGATGGACACGTTCCACAGCCGCACTGATACTGAAAGCTGCTTTCTTGCATTGCTCAAGATCTCAGAGTTATGTCAAATAAATGAGCACAGTATTTAACTTTTGAATGACAACTTGCTTCATAGGTCAGAGATGTTATTACACACAATGGTATTGGCCTGATACAGGATATATATTATGACTATACAATTGTTTGTTTTACACTCTAGTTGCAGAAACTTAAAAAAAAATTACAGATCTGCCTGTCAACATTTGCTGGGTTGTATTTCCATCCATTGTTATTCCATCAACAGACACTGAAATCTTGATAAAAGGATTAATTATCTTCACCAAAAATTACAACATTTATTAACTGTAGTTAGTTTTGTGAAAAGTGTGATTTGTCGTGTAGATTTGTCTGATTTTAATATTGTGGATGATTTTCTGTGACCAGATGGTCCAAATAATCATGCAAGTCACCATCAGTGTGCCAAAACAATCTGATGTCATGTTTTTAATCATGCGTTGTACAAATATGATTATTACAAATGCTCTCAACTGAGTGACTACGATAATACTAGTGCAGGTTGATATAATATTGACTAACTATTGAGAAGATCGTTGCCGGCGAAATAACAGCAAGAATGTTAATTGATCACAAATGAGTATAGTTTCGACAGCATCTTCTTTTGGTAGTATATACATAGAACGCACAAATATACATTATATCTTCTGAATCTCGTACTCTTGATTGGTATTGTTAGTACTGTAGTATAACGAGACATGTGATTAGTGTGTGTAACTAGAAAGTTTTATCTCATAATGTCCAGTGCGTGAATATGTGAAACAATGCAAAGTCTACCAACAGGAATGTTATTTTTCTGACGTGAATGTGTAAATAAATAAATATGGATGTTTTAAAATATGTAAGTGTCAACTTTACTCAGCATGGTATGTCCCACCAACATTCTATGAAACTATCAGTCATCTACAAATTACATACACATCAAGTGGGGGTAACGGTGATCGCATACACACGGTGTACACGGGAGTCTAGGTTACTGCATTTGATATACAAGGCAGGTTGTGTACAAATGAAGGGTTCAAACCTGGTATCGGGCATACATATTTGGTATATGAACCCAAACCACATAAGATTAATGATGAAAATGTGTACTTTATGGTATACGCCAACCATTATTCTATAAATTCAACTATTCAATGTAATGCTGCCTGCAGAAATTGTTCTATAATTTGGCACTCTGCAAAAATATCTTGCGTGTCATGCAGCAGTTTAAAAATGCACTACGTAATACTTGGAACACATTCTATACACATATCAGTTACTAACAATTCTGCTCCATAACCAGTTTATACCTCAATAAATGGTATAGTATTATACAATTAAGAGTTACACATAACATGGTTTACGCCCCTAGGCTGCAGTTGTAAACACTGGCAAAAACAAGGCACATATTTGGCACATTAAGGACTATTACAACCAACTCCTACATTAAATGACCAATCTACTGCCTTGTTCACAATTATAAGACATGCTCTCCTTGTTATGTTCTAGACAAGCTAATCACTGGACAAAAACAACCCAAATACATAATATCTAGAAGCTGTAGTAAGCTTAACTTCTTCCCAATTCATACACCTAGCAGTCTATTGTGAATCACGTTTTGTTGATATTTAAACCCGTAGTGCATGAATAGTAATATGTGCCATGGGTTTAATAAGTTACGCTCTTACTAAAATTATTTAAAGAATTTACGTTGATCATTAGATCGAGTAACTTGTGAAAGTACAAACAGCCTTGTAGTATATACTGTGCTGTACTATTTTTTGACTTTTTTCAGAATTGTGACCAGACCCAGTAAAAAATAACAATAATTCATCCAATAATTTCATCGAAACTAAAAATATTTGCATAAACAAGGAAATATATTGTAGTAAGTATTAGGTTTGGTTATGAATTTTTCTAAAATAAAAAGGCCAAAACATGTTATTGAAGAAGGATAATTATGCATATCGATCCTTCTAATGATGGTTGCAAAAACTATTTGATGCCATATATTATGATGATTTATTCATTTGTGAGCCACTAAGTCATCGAAACTTATTGCAAGGGGGTTACTTGAATATGAAAAAGTTCTATGGTCCTGTGGAAAGTGTGTCCAAGTGATGCCAAATTAGATGCATGTAATATGACAGACTGTTGTGTCGAGGAGACAATTGCTTCCAGAGTGAATACATTAGGGATCATCTCAGAACATCGACGTCCTACCACAAATGAAATAAGTTTCACCTGCCCTCACCTTTCAGAAGAAAGTTTGTAAACATTGATATGATATCAATATATTAAAAATATAAGTCGATCTATGTTGATTTACACTCTATCATTTGTCTAAATATAGTATTTACTGATAAACATTTACTCTTATTTAATGGTTTACTTTACAGTTACCCTGAGAGCCAATCATGATCTTTACCTGGATTCAGGGTAAAGCTGCCTACCGGCAAACATTTCAAAGTCATTATTCTCCAGGCAGTTGTGAGGGGTGCAAAAATTGAGTAATCATGGGATGGTGTGAAACAAAGTATGAAATAGTGCGATAGTTTTTTCCATGCACACCAACAAAGTAAGGGAGTGTGAGAGTCCAAAGTTTAAAATATTGATATCCGACTCCAAATAAAACTGCCTCTAAACCCCCCTTTCCCCAAATGAAAGTAATTTCATGTAATATCCGACATTGGTGTTCTGAGATGATCCCTTAGGTGGTGTCTTCATTACGATTGGCTGTCTACTGCTGCCAGAGTGAAGACTTTAGATGGTGTCTTCATTGAGACTGGCTGTCCATTCCACCAAATCCTTTTCTTCTTCTTCAAACATATCCTCTCCTTCCTCCACTTTCTCAAAAGCAGGCTCTGTTGGGTCGTCGTCGTGGAAGAAACTTCCTGCAGAGGCTGCAAACAACATTGTAAACCATTTAGGTCCAGACTGAGGTAGTGTGACATCACAGAGAGAACACAGCCTAACATTGATCAGACACAAGGAAACAACATCACATTTCATTGGATCGAATAAAATCCTGGTCAATTTGTAAGATTGAGAAGTGGCTCGAAACATTATTCTAACTACCTAGTATTCAAATTACATAAATGTATGGTCATTTAACAATAAAAACAGTTACTGGGTACAATACATTTTTGTTCAGTAGAAAAACACTGCAATGTAAACAGATTAAAAACATTCATTTCGTAAAAAAAAAATTATGTACTGTAAACCTCAGGTATAACAAATCAATTTAAGATATATAAAAAAATTTGGATATACGAAATAAATTGGCCGGTCCCGAGCAATTTGATATATGTGAGGCTTACTGGATTGTATTATAAGGTAACAATGTTGCGCACTTTAAATATTCTTTTCACAACAATAACATTAGACTTCAAAGTTTCAGCTACCATCGTCAGGAACTGATTGTAAATCAAACTTTGTAGATGTGAAAAGATGAACATTTTATTCTCCCAAATTGATGAACATTTCTCCCTGCACTATATCAAATAAATATTGTTGATAGCAACTACCGCTACTAAACAACTTCTGAGAATTACTTAAATTACTCACCGACTTTCCTAGGTGTGTTTCTTGGCTGTAAGTAAAGTTTCTTCATTCTTTGGATGCGATCAAAGTGACTTTCTTTTGCCTCTTTCATGAGAGGTTTAGTGTCAAACTTTCCATACTTCAGCTCCTTCTCCCTGTAAGTACAAGTGTTCTGGTCAGACCATTCAGAACGTTTTATTTCTGGTTGTCAACCGACCGTGCTATCGACACTACTCTAGCCACATGCATGCGGCTGATACAGAGTTCTGAGCTGAACATAAGAAGATCTTAGAAGATCCTTAAAAAGGAAAATAAGTAACTTTTTTGTGACTGTAGAAATCACGACCTTATTCTGAAGCTATGTAAAGTGAAAACGTGGGCTTTCCACGAGAAACCATCATAATTGTGTGATTACCAAAATCTTAATTAATTTAAACTTAATAAGGCCTTGACTGGGTTCCTCATAATGTATTGTTTTTGTTCCAAAAATCGCTTGTTTCAGATCCAGGTATTTTTTGCTACAAACCTGCAAACAAAGGAGTTTATGACTGAACACGGCACTTACGGCTCTGACAAACATTAAAAACCTGATAAAAATAGGTTTCAAGGAAGACTTTAAAGGACACAGAAAAATAGGAAAACCGTGGATGAGGTGGGGTGACCAAGTTAGACAGGACACTGGACTCCTGCTTTTAACAGCAGGGTGATGTGCTCTAGACAGGACAAAATGGAGGGGTGTGACATCCAGGAGGATAGCGAGGGGTCAAATTAGACTATGGTAGGCATTTAAGTGAAGTTGAACATTACTTCAGACAAAGATTGTACTAGACAGGTTTTCTTATGTTTGAAATTTGTATGAAGTGGTGGATATAACTTTTAATATTAATGTTTTTTTTATAAGAAACTTACTACGAACAAACGTTTTAGAAAAAATATTAAATCCTTTCAAATGGACACATCTGACAAATGTTACAAAGAGTGAATAAGTGTACACTTCAGACCTACTCACATTGACTCAGACTGCAGTAAAGGATCTTGCTTTGTACTCCGAGTAATCTGTGATTCTCTCACATCGTACAGATTCCTCCGTTCTGGGCGTACCTTGATTTCTGAAATTATCAACAGATATAATAATATGTGGTCTTATATAATGCCGGTGTCCGTCTATACAAGGCACTTATAGTGCCAACTCCATTTTGTATTTTGGCAGCAGCTAATGTATTGCCAATGTGAGTTTTTTGTAGATCTAGACCATTGTTTATGAGTCAGGTTTTTTCCAAATCTCAGTGTGGGATCTTTTACTTGCCCTGGCACCGACACCAATGACCTCTGGTGTCTCTTCTAAAAAACATGAGCAAAGGGGGATGAACAAAGTTTCTCATCTTTTGAAATGGTAGTAAGTGGATTTGAATCTTGGTTCTATTGAATGACAGGCTGATGCTCCAACCACTAGACTGACATATCTTCTGTGTTTATTACAGGGACCTCAATATAATTTGACAACTTCTCCACCCATGAGAACAGTGCCGACACCTGTCCGATCTGCACTATGATTCCAAGATGAAGCCGTCGACTTCCGTGAATCCCAATAGAATTACCCGTTCAACCATTCTCACGAGCCACCGAGCGATATTATGTATTCAAATAATGTCATGAAGACCTCTGTAACTTGCCAGCAAGCGATATTATTGGCTGAGCTTATCTCCCGAGATTCACAAGGCGATCTGCCAGGGGGCACTAACACTGATGTAATCATCAGTGCTACCTGGTGTGCAAGAATGGTTATAGCTACATGTGGATGTAACCAACAAGTTACATTGTGAAACATAATATTTAAAAAAATTTAATCTTTTTTCTTATGTTAATATTCCATTTCCTCAGCTGCCTCAGCTTTGCAAGCAAATGTCCATGTTTTTATTACTACCATAGTAATGCATTCTCTGTAACAATGCAAATTGACAATATTTTCATTTTAGGAAATAACATTTATAAAAATGCATGCCACACTCGGGAGGTCGCCCTAAAGACATGGACGATAATGAATGTTATCTAAACGAGTTCTTACCTTCTATTTCCGCTAGGACGGATCTCGTCTTTGATGTTGCAATCTGTCGCCAGGTGGCATGGTAATCTTCGAAGGAAAGTTTCCTCACGAGGTTAGTGTAGAGTGGTTTGGTAGTCGGTGGCAAGGAAGCAGGTTTCTGTGGCCCGTCTGGACCAGTCGTAGACACTCTGTCAGACTTGCTCGACATGGACAGAGCTGAAATGTGGAAAGGTTTTGTGACAACTATTTAAAAAACATATCTATTTGTATTTGTTCTTTTAAGCGTACAAGCTTTAATTAGTGGCAGCGGTCTACAATGCCAACCTACACTGTTGAATCCATCATTGGAATTGAATTTCTACCAATGTCACATACACTAGGTTCAAAGTTCAGAAATTAAAAAATATTGAAATGTCCACCCAAATTATCAGATTTTTACTGCAGTATTCTGATATCATTTTTCTCATATATATGGATGCATAAATCACTTGCCAGTCACTGGGATAGCTGTACCCATGACCCCAACACAATGGGGGTAAACCCCTGTACACTTGTTGGAATGCAAAATTTGACATATTTTCATGTCTAAAATATTTGTTAAGCTTATTGTTCACTTACTAGAATGAATAGAGTATATATATATATATATACATAGACAAACTAAGAAAACATCATTTTTCATAGGTCAACTAAACTATCTGTTCATTTATCATTAAAGAATAAGTGAGTGACAACTGTCAGAAGGTAAACGACACCTGTCAGAAGGTGAGTGACAGCTGTCAGAAGGTAAACGACACCTGTCAGAAGGTGAGTGACAGCTGTCAGAAGGTAAACGACACCTGTCAGAAGGTGAGTGACAGCTGTCAGAAGATAAACAACACATGTCAGAAGGTGAGTGACAGCTGTCAGAAGGTAAACGACACCTGTCAGAAGGTGAATGACAAGTGTCAGAATGTGCATGACGGCTGACTGAAGGTAAACGATAGTTATGAGAAGGTGAGTGACGGGGGGGAAAGGGGTGTTCAAGCACCCAGCACCACAGCCAGTGGCATTGGGGCCGGATAACCCTCTGTGGGTGAAAAGTGAAATTAGTAGCCTTACGGTAAACCGTAGAACACCCAGGTCAACCTCAACTCCTTGTGGTACCCCCTGGGAAACCACTACCTTGCGGTTGTGGGCAAATGAAGGTTTAATTAGGGGAAGGAAACCCCCCCAAAATTAACCCTACTGCAGAGGGCCAACAACTCCCCCAGTTCAATAATTGTTATGGAAATTGAATGTGTGACTTCACCAGCACACGCTGGAAATGGTTATGACGAGGCGACGCTTCATATACCTAAGGACACCAGATACATGGAAAGTATGACACTTCCGGATTAAAGCCAATCGGACGTTCGGCAGCTGACAGCGTCGCTGACCAGACCAAAGGAAACTGTAAATATAGGATGTTGCAACATGAGAACGCTATATTCAATAGATAAATCAGCACATCTTGCAAAAGAAATGGATAAATAAGTCAAGTTGAACACTGGAAAGAGTGTTATTTTCTCTGGAAGAGAAGACAACCTACATAGACACGGAGTGGCAATAATGATGAGAAAGAAAGCAGAGGAAGCATTACTGGAGTGGAAACCTATCAGTAATAGGATTATTTATGCTAGATTCTTTTCAAGATATGTGAAACTATCAATCATACAAACGCGCCAACAAATGAAACAAGTGACAAAGAGAAATACCAGTTCTACTACGAACAGTTGCAATCAGTTGTGGGCAGTGTACATAAACATTACATGCTCATTGTAATGGGGGACCTAAATGCCAAAGTTGGAGAAGACAATGAGGGCTATGAAGACATAATGGGAAGCCATGGAATTTGTGAAAGAAATGGAGAAAGACTAATTGACTTCTGTGGATTAAACAACCCTGTGGTAGCAGGTACCATATTTCCACTATATTCATAAGCAGACATGGACATCTCCAGGAGGGCGAACCAAAAACCAAATTGACCATGTGCTAGTGAGCAGCCAGAACAGAACATCAGCTAGGGACACCAGAGTGACGAGGGGAGCAGACATTGCGAATGACCACCAGTTAGTGTGCTCAAAGATCAGGATGAAGCTAAAGAGAATGCAAAAGACCAGTGAGAACAGAAAGAAATTTGACAATCAAGCTACAACAACCAACCATAAAAATACAATTCTCGTTGAAGCTATGGAACAGATATGATGTACTGCAAGACTACGATGAAACAGACAATGACATTGTTGAGAGAAAATGGCAAGAATTTGAGGTGGCCTACAACCAACAGCTGAGAAGTACTGGGTTACAAAAAGAGAGGACACAAACCATGGATCAGCAAAGGGTCATGGGAGCTGGTAGAAGACAGGAAACGACTAAAGAACAACATAGAACAAGCAAAGTCAGAAAGGATAAAGCAGAGCTACAAGGATAAGTATCAACAAAAACACAAAGATGTAAAGAAAAGCATGAGACAAGATAAAAGAAAGTGGGTAGACAACTTGGTCGCAGAAGCAGAGAAAGCAGCCGGGAATGGAAGGATGAAAGAAGTCTACAACATCACAAAGACACTTAGTAACGACAAACACAAGACAGCAAATGCAGTAAAAGACAAATCTGGAAATCTAATAACTGAAGGACCAGCCAGGCGGGCAAGATGGAAGGAGCACTTCGAAGAAATCCTTATTAGACCTATGCCCGATGACTGCGTGATAGATATTGAATTAGATCTGATCATAGATGAAATCAGCTCAGGCTCTATAACAAAAGCAAAGATTACAGCAGCACTGAGAAAGCTAAAGAATTGGAAACCTAGAGGTAAAGATGACATTACAGCAGAATTGTTGAAAGCAGACATGACAACAACAGAGAATTGGCTTCTAAGCTTATTCAAAACAATTTAGGAACAAGAAAAAGTACCAAAGACGTGGAAACAGGGACTGATTGTTAAAATACCAAAGAAAGGTAAACTTACAAAGTGTGGAAATTGGAGAGGAATTACTCTAACATTTGTCCCCAATAAAGTGTTCAGAAGAGTGATAATATACAGAATAAGAGATGGAGTTGACAACAAGTTGAAAGATGAACAAGCAGTTTTCAGAAGAGGACGAAGCACAGTTGAGCAGATATTCATCCTTCGAAACATAATAGAACAGGTAGTGGAATGGCAAGCAATGCTATATGTAACTTTTGTAGACTTCGAAAAGGCATTTGACTCCATGCACAAAGAGAGCCTTTGAGAAATCATGGCGAGCTACGGAATCCCACACAAGATAATCAGAATGGTCTAGATTTTGTAAGAGGACAGTGAATGTGCAGTGTTAGATGAAGGCGAACAATCTGAGTGGTTCAAGGTAAAAACTGGAGTTAAGCAAGCTATGAGATGTAATGTCCAGATTTATTTTCTTGATGGTAATCGACTGGATAACGAGGAAAACAACTGAAGAAAGCTATACAGGGTTAAGATGGAGATTCATGTCAAAACTTGAAAGATTTGGACATTGCAGATGACATTGCGCTTATGTCATCAAGTTACAGACATATGTAAGCAAAAGCAACAAAGTTGAAATGCATTTGCATAAAAAACCAGCCTAAAAATCAATTATTGTATGGATGTGAAACATGGAAAGTAAACAAAAGCGACAACCAAAAACTTGACATTTTCCAATTCAATTGTCTCAGAAGAATTAAAAAAATTAGATGGCCAGTAGTAATTTCGAACAAAGACATTGAGAACAGAGAAGATCAGCACAGAAGTACAGAGAAGAAGGTGGAATTGGATCGTGCATGTGCTGAGAAAGAAGGACCACAACCACTGCTTGAGAGCACTGACATGGACACCGGAAGGAACAAGAAAAGTTGGTCGGCCAAAAACAACGTGGAGAACCACAGTAGAAAAAGAACGAAAACAACTGGGCTGGACAACTTGGAACAATGCAAGACACACAGCCGTAGACAGGGCGAGATGGTGGCGTTGCATAGCAGCCTTATGGGCCACAAGGCCCAAAGAGGAAAGTCATTGAGTGACAGCTGTCAGAATGTGAGTGACAGCTGTCAGAATGTGAGTGACATGCCTGGAGTGTTGAGACTGGCTGTCACACAGTGATGGATGATGTTGTTGTAGTTCTCTGGCTGTGTGAGGAGAAGTGTCAGTGCCTCCATATTGACAGGGCTCTCAAGAACTGGCCGATCCAGCAGCACCTGTCCAGCACCAAACAACACCAATTGATGGGTCCATTACATTGCGTTTTTCATAGCAACCAAATCTGACAAGCTTACAAAATGGCCACCACAAATATGAAGCTGCCTACAGCATGTTGAAATTCTGGCAAAATAGAAAAAATCGAGAGCGGTATGCGACGAAAGGCCAGTCTGACAGATGTAGACTGCCCAATGTCAATGTGTGCATGTTAACATACAAATTAGTGAAGCTTGATCAATTCAGTTAATTATTGGTATTGAGCAAAGTAAAAAATATAAAGGCAAGTTCTTGTTTAACACTGTAGCCAGTCACTAGGACTGCTCAGAGTAATTTACATTTCACACCCTGTCAAACATGTACAATCAAACACACCCTGTCAAACATGTACAGTCAAACACACCCTGTCAAACATGTACAATCAAACACACCCTGTCAAACATGTACAGTCAAACACACCCTGTCAAACATGTACAATCAAACACACCCTGTCAAACATGTACAATCAAACACACCCTGTCAAACAGGTACAATCAAACACACCCTGTCAAACATGTACAATCAAACACACCCTGTCAAACATGTACAATCAAACACACCCTGTCAAACATGTACAATCAAACACACCCTGTCAAACATGTACAATCAAACACACCCTGTCAAACATGTACAATCAAACACACCCTGTCAAACATGTACAATCAAACACCATCTCGACCTCAGTGGGAACCATCCTCTTTTTGGAGAACAATTTCTAAACTGAATTACTGGTCTCAGACAACAATTCTTAAACTGAATCACTGATCTCAGACAACAATTCCTAAACTTAATCACTGATGTCAGACAACAATTCCTAAACTGAATCACTGATCTCAGACAACAATTCTTAAACTGAATCACTGATCTCAGACAACAATTCTTAAACTGAATCACTGATCTCAGACAACAATTCCTAAACTGAATCACTGATGTCAGACAACAATTCCTAAACTGAATTACTGGTCTCAGACAACAATTCTTAAATTGAATCACTTATCTCAGACAACAATTCTTAAACTGAATCACTGATCTCAGACAACAATTCTTAAACTGAATCACTGATCTCAGACAATTCCTAAACTGAATTACTGGTCTCGGACAACAATTCTTAAACTGAATCACTGATCTCAGACAACAATTCTTAAACTGAATCACTGATCTCAGACAACAATTCTTAAACTGAATCACTGATCTCAGACAACAATTCCTAAACTGAATTACTGGTCTCGGACAACAATTCTTAAATGGAATTACTGGTCTCGGACAACAATTCTTAAACTGAATTACTGGTCTCGGACAACAATTCTTAAACTGAATTACTGGTCTCGGACAACAATTCTTAAACTGAATTACTGGTCTCGGACAACAATTCTTAAACTGAATTACTGGTCTCGGACAACAATTCTTACATTGAATCAGTAGGGAGTACAGCTTGTCAGCTCCCAAAAACAGAAATCATAATTTACTGTGATACAATGCTGGAAGAAACAAGTTCTCGAAGATACAAAATTAAATGCTGGTGAACAGTCAATGTTACACCAGTAACCTGAGTTCAAAAAATGTTGCCAAATAAATGGATGTGTTAAAATTGTGGACCTATTGAAAATAACATTGCAACAAGATGTTAATGTTAACTGTAAGAGACATTTTGTTCCAGAGGTTTGATAGTCAGACAGTAACAGATGCGACACATTTACAGTAATTCTTAGTCTTGTACAAATTAAGTATAAACAATCTATAAGGTGGAACTGGCTAGAAGAACATACATTGATCAAGAAAATTACAGAAAACAAAATAACATTATATTGTGAAGTCCAATGGAGCCTCACTATTAAGGTCAGCCTGGAGCAAAGGTGACTTGAATAGCAGGGTGACCATATTAGTGGGACTTACGTAAATATTTCGGGAATGTCCTTAGGGTGACCTTAATTGCGAGGTGGCTGTAAGAGCAAGGGAATCATAATTAAAGCAAGGTTTGGCTGTAATAGTGAGACAATACCTGCAGCACCAACAGGATGTAGCTGACTGAATACTTTGATGACCATTCTTTTTTTTCATCAAGAAAATCCACACATGGGCGACCCGTGACAGGATCAACTGGAAGATACAAAATGTCCACTTTTCACAAAAACTGTGTTCAGGCATGAAGATTAAAGCAATTCAAATTTTGTGAATGTTTTAATTTTGATCCACTGTAACATTAATTGTGTAAATAATTATGTGCACAAAAGATTAATAGAAGTATATTTCTAAGAAACGTGTTCCCAACACGTGACTCATCAAGCAATACACACTCAGTTGACAGTCACTAGATCTTACGTATAGGTATAAAATGTGTTGTTTCCTATAGACCACATTTCTGTTACATATCATGTTAATCAGTTGACTAATGTATACGCAAGTTTTTGATGATTTTGTCATGTTTTCTGTACTCTGAGGATAACTTACACTAATTCACTAACACAAAAGTAACTAATTCGATATCATAAAACTCTGTTGATGTAGACAGCACAAAGCTGGTGGCCAAATTATTTATATCACACAAACAAATGAGTTTTTCATGCATGATCCTAGGAAAATTGCTAGATAAAACTGAACTTACTGTTTGGGTGGAAGGGTATAGTGTAGAAGTACACTTCTGGAGGCTTCTCGTTGAAATACTCATTAAACTTCATGTAAACTGTGAACTCAGCACCTGTAATAACATACAGAGAGTATGACCACTTCACTTGTATACACTTGTATGCATGTATCTCTAACTGCTAAACTGAAACTAACGTTACCGATAATAATGACATGTTTCTTGCAACATTTTTGCAAATGTTACTTGACAACTGTGCTTACATTTAACATTAAACATATGACTGCAAATTATTTCATTTAAATTTCAATTATTAAATAAATAAAAAAGGATGTACTATTACATAAACTAGCAAAAATGCCCATCCTCCTGACGGCACTGTATACACAAAGATGACGATTTCCCGCAGTTTTTGTAAACGATGTTTACATAAATTAAATTTGAAATTTTACAAATGCATATTAAAAAAAATAAAGACACTACTTTTCTATTTAATCCCTGAAAGTATTGCATCTGAGATGCATACTGTCAAGGATAAAAACATTACCATATACCCCCCACGTATATGCTAGCTCAATTATAACTTTAGGTGTATAGTAATGCCTCAATAAATCGTAAGAGTCCCGTATGCATTAATAGAATGCATAGATACAAATGACAACAATACGAATATTTAAACTGTTTATGCAAATTTGACATATAACAATCAGGAACAGAAAATACCATCAACATTAAATATATAATATGTACACCACTTTGCAACCAATCAAACTATGGTCACCAATGTGGCATGCCACGGTGAAAAAGTACTAACCAATGCAGATGCATTAAAATGATCTTTACATAATAAATGACAAATAGAGAGATCATTACCTTCCCACAACGAGCCTTTGAGTGGCTTTATCTTCACAATCCACTCAAACATGCTTGTCTCAAACATCTGCTCTGCTTGAATACCCTACACAAACGGTAGCACATATCAATACAATATTTCAGATGAACAGGCTAGTAGCCACTGGGTGTTACTGTTACTGCAATTTATTAAAATATGCAATATGTGTTTCTATGTTTTCAAATATTTAATGAATTAAGTGTGATAATTTCATCAGTTTTAAATACAATAAAATGTCATCATCATGAGCCAAGATATGTGGACACCATAAAATGTTAAAACAACGTTAATGCTCTAGCAGTGAATTCATAATTGTTAGCATGTCTGGCATCACTGATCAAAATCCAAGGCTTATTCCAGTGTTCAAACTTAGTCCAAAAATATACAGTACAACAATATAGCTACGTTAAATATCTGTGATATATGTAATTATATATATAGTTCTTATGTATAGTAACATTGCCATTGTATGGCAGTATGTATCAATTGCCAACAAAGGAAGAACAGACATGTTTTCATAAATTATTTATTATATATATATAAAACAAACAAATGAAGAGTGTTTCTAATTTCACCCTTTGGTGGCATACACACAAAAATGCACATTCACTATGAAACAAGTCATCAAGAAATTTACTGAAAACTGTATTGCAGAAACCTTCGGTGACTGCCTTGCACTTACCCATAGACCTTCTTTCTTCAGCAAGTGAAACTGTTTGTGTATGACAAGATGTGCTCGGGAATGCATCTTGGTTCCAGCTGCAGGGTAGTGTCTAATGTGTGCTTAATTCTTGTCACTTTCTCACTCTGCCAAGAAAACGCAAACACAAGTATCATGATCAGCAGAAATAGTATTCCCACAAAACATAGCTGAATATGATAATTATTATACATATATATCATCCAACAGAATCTTGACTGGGAATGCCATCATGAATACTTCTCTGTTGTGTAGGAGTGAGGGTTGGGTATTGTTTGTATGGCTGTATCCTTTCTTTCTTTCCATTGCATCCTATCAGCAGCCCCTCTCTCCATCTTCCTAGCTCCTTCTCAAATCCCTCTTCGTGTAGTCCTCGCATCCCAGCTGCTGCCTTCTCCCTTTTCAATGGCCTTGGTTTTTGTCCTCCTTTGTGTGCTTCGCAAGTTTGCCTGCATCCATTCTTACAGAGACTAAAAGGGCCTGTCTATCTCAAGTGGCTTCTCACCTGTCTAGGTCGCACTACATGCCAAACTCTTTCCTCAGGTCATCCGGTCTTCTTCTGTCCATCCTCTTTTTTTAATGAATGAACGTTTATTCAAAACATTGGCAACAACAACAATATATATATATATACAAGACAAACAAGTTTACCTGGGGGTAACTATAATATGTGAAAATGTACACTGTACAATGTTTGAATGGGGTAAACAGGAAGTCACTGACTTGTGAGTATTGTATTATTCTTTATACTTTATTTCTCCCAACTCAATTGTTCTGGCGAACTTGCAGCTTCTGACAGTTCTGTTGTTGTTCTGTCAATGCCACGTACTGTCTCCACTCCAGACCATTCAATAACTTTATTTCGGAATACTACACCCATATAAAAGACTAGACTATAATGACCGGAAACTAAAAGTATATATCATATTTCTCCAGTGATGCCACAGTGGTGATGTGTATAATGGATCACTACCCCCGGTATTCATAATACTTTGTAATATTGCATTGCCCGACTTAGCTATATACGTCATAAAACTATCTACATTTTTCCTGATCAGGATTTTGCAGGAGAGTAAACCCTATGACACAAACATAACTAGCACTACAATTCCTCAGTTCATTGCACAATAATCTGAACACATTGTTGTATGATACACATCATTTTCTAATTGATTCAGATTTATAATGACACCATAACTGACATGTATGCAATGAAGTACAGCATGATTTGAACAAAGTTCATTTCACATCTTCAGTACACATAGAATTTTTGAATCAAGGCATTACCCTGAGCATAAATACTCTTCTACTGCCTAGCCATATCATCATCACTGAGATCTCCAGTGATAACATAATCTGAACATACCAACAGCAGCATGGATAAGCCCATAGACGAGGGAGCCAAGAGCACTAAATCATCAGCATACATCAAATGATTATTATAACATAATTTAGTAAGTTATTCCAGTGTTTAACTACTCTTTGGCTGAAGAAATGTGGCCTGACTTGTAGCCTAGATTTTGATTTGAAGAGTTTTAGTGTGTTTTTAGAGTGAAGTAGTTCCTGCTATCTTGAAGTATTGTCCATATTGAATATGTTCCTTCCCTGTTAGGAGTTTGTAGCATTCAATCAAATCGCCTCTCAGGCGTCTTTACTTTAGGGAATACAGCTTAAGTCTTTGAAGTCGTTCTTCATATGACAAGTTTGTAATGTTTAGTACCCGCTTGGTGGCTCGCCTCTGTACGTTTTCGTGTTGTATGTCTTTAGCAAGGTAGGGACTCCAGGCTCGTATACAGTATTCGAGGTGTGGCCAGACATATGTATTATACAATGTACTGAAACTGTCAGCATCCAGACAGTAAAACTCCTTTTGATGGATCTAAGCACAAACATTGCTATAGCTGCTGCTTTTGAGCATTGTAGAGATGGCTTCATATTGTTGGATGTCCACACACCTGGGTCTTTCTCCTTTGTACATCCGTCAAGTATTGTATCTTCGTTATTACTAGTCATTATGTACTGGTAGTGTGGGTTATTACTACCCAAATGCCTTCTCTTGCACTTGCCAACATGGAATTTTAGTAGCCACTGTCTAGACCACTCACACAACTTGTTTATGTCCTACTGTAATACTGTATGATCGAAGACGAAGTCAGTCATCAAGACTCTCCAGATATCTTTGCATCATCTGCAAACATCCTAACTTCATTATCAAAGTGTTCTGGGATGTAATTTATGTACACAAGAAACAGAAGTAGCCCTAACACAGATCCTTGAGGAACAACACTCCTTACATTCTACCCCACTCCGTACATCCTACACCACTCCTTAAATCCTACACCACTCCGTACATCCTACACCACTCCTTACATCCCACACCACTCCTTACATCCTACACAACACTGCAAAGTACCTAGGCGTTAACATCAATAGCAAACTGTCCTGGAACCACCACAGGGATGCCATCACTAAGAAAGCCAATAGCACCCTTGCCTTCCATAACCGAAACACCAGCAACTGCCCCAGACCAGTTAAATCATACTGCCATCAAACATACGTCAGACCAACAATAGAGCACGCTTCTGCTGTTTGGGACCCTGCCACCAAGCGAAACATCGACAAACTGGAGATGGTACAGACATGCTGCCAGATACGTTTATGGTGATTGGCGGCACCGCAGCAGCAGCCCAACCTCCATGCTCCACCAATTGCAATGGCAGTCCACAGAACAGCGCAGAAGTATGGCGAGGCTTAATATGGTGTATAAAATTCAAAACGGTCTCGTCGACATCCATGCCAGCCTTTACACAAAGCCAGTACATACTCACTGCGCCACAGAACTCTTAGCTGAGGGGCGCAGAGGGCATCCATTCCAATTAATGGTTCAACGTTCCCAAACACAGGCTTTCCAACATTCCGTTTTTATAGCCACAATAGTACCCTGGAATTACGTAACTGCCCAATCAGTTCAATATCCCTCTACAGATGCTTTCAAGCAGTGCCTTGTCGACACTGCCTCAAACAAAGTTTAACTAAGTCTAAGAGTGACCCCTGTTTGTTTTTAACTTGCGCTTGGTTTTATATACAGTTACAACCAGAACTGCACATATGCACACCTGGCGCACGCAACAAACACCACACCATCCACGAAGTCATCAGTAACGAAACTCGCTCTCATCTGTCGTCCAGATAAGAACTGAGTCTGAATAAGTCACCAATCCATTTTAGAACTTTTCCATTAATTTATATAGACTCTCAGGACTTTCCATTTCAGCTTTGTCGATCATTGTCTCGAAAATAAACATGAATGTTATCCTCTCCCGTGAGACTGTGTCACTATCACTATGTAGTCTGTAGAGTTCTGTCTTCTGCCAAGACCCAAATAACGACGAAGACGGAAGATTGGATTATGATATGGAACTCGGCACCAGCCACAATAACACGCATCACATAACCACACCAATTAAAGCAAGCTTTAACACACTGAAAGCTAAGCAAACATGACTCTTCAACAACCATCCCGTGCACACAGAATCCGAACCGTGCGAGTCATTAGCCTGTATTCAACAGAAAAACAAGCGATGAAACAAGTTTACGTACCGACCGCCATGTTTGTTTAACTTCACGACCGTAAGACATTTTTGTGGCGCCACCAGACGGATAACTGCAGCAACAATACAGACTAGTGTCGCCATCTTTCGAACAAAATAATACGAAGTCGCAGAAGAACTGTACACTTTACACTTAATTTTAGAATCTGGAAATATTTTTGACTAATAGTATTTACAAACAAAGAAATACTCGTGCTTTGGTGTCACCAGTCTTACACGTCACAAAATTTGCCTTGAAACTGACACTTTAAATAATAACTGCTAAAGAATATAACAAAAAACTCCAAGCCTCTGCGGGCTGTAAATCCCCAACACGGCAACAATAAGGTAACAACATCAAACTGTATTAATACTGAAGATTAAAGTAACATGAATGCATACTTAATTTGCAGTCACAAGCTTTGATTGTTCTTCCTGTTTGCTTCCTGCTGTACAGGAGTGTAGGTTAGGTACAAGATGGAAGACCTATGACATGACAATCAAGAACTTCTGTCTGTCTGTATGACCTTACCTACCACTGTACGCTGTACAAGAACACATCATTTCCCCCTAAAAATGCTATCTGCAACCACCCTGGATTCTTTCAAGTCCATGCACTAGCACCATCTCTATAAATATACCACCTCTTCCACCCCCTTCTCCCAAGCATAAAAGTGAATATTCATAACACATCCAAGTCAAATCAGATATCTCATCCCAACAATTCTACGACAGTATGACCTCCATGCTGTAACTGCACAGGTCGACTCCTTGGACACTAATCTGTCTGGAACTTTGAATGTAAACACTAAACATCATTTAGACTTCCTTTTCTTTCCTTATTTCCTATTCAGCTATCTATCTCCAGTAGTTACTAATCCTTTATTTTCCTTCTCAGAATATTCATGCAGATGCATGTAATCCTCAGACTTGAGGAAATTGTTCGTTTTGAAGAAGGCTCATTTTGAAGAAAAATGCAAAGATCACATTATAATGTCTTTTTAATTGAAGAAATTGCTCATTTTAAAGAAGAATAAGAAAATCGCATGATAATTCATTTTGAATGTCAACATTTATTTATCTGTCATACAACATAAACTGTTTGCCAATACTGCATAGACATAGGCATGACTACCGCCATGAAATGTCCAACATCGCATCAGTCGTCAAAGTCTTCAATGATGACCTCGTCATCTTCAATTTCTTCTTCCACCGGAGCACTGTCCTTCATCTGACCTTGACTGTTGCTGGGGCCAAGGTCAACATCAACATCGGTTGCGGGATGTGATGTGGCAATGTTCTGGTGCGATACCACAGTTGTATTGTCCTCTGTTTCATCTTCTAGAGCTACATCTTTCTCGTCCAACTTCTCAGGGTTGCTCCTAGATAACAGAGAAGGTCGACATGTTCTTGTAGGTAAATCTGGACAGCTTCGATCATTTAGTTCTAAGCTTTCTCAGTTGCTATGCCAACTCTTTGAAATGCACTTTCTTTTAGTAATAGGAAACATTTTGTCATCATCTGAAGACTTTTTAATCATAATGTCCATCATTATACCTCCCTTGCATACTCGTCCAACTGTTAACACCAGTTCTCTAACATTTTATTATAATAATAATAATAAATCACTTCTAACGCACCAATATCCTCAGACAGTCCGAGCTCAGTGGCGCACCAAAACCAAAGGATTAAGCATTCTCGTACTTGTGTGCTAGGCGAAAGTCGTCAACAAATGGATGGATGTGCTAGGAAGCTTGGGAGGATAGGCAATATTAAAAAGATAGGTTTTCAGGTGACGACGAAATGTAACAATATTTTCAAAGGCCCAAGAATGGAACCCTGGGGAATGCCACATGAAGTGGGGAGTGAGGTTGAAAAGTAATTATCTATCTTTATACATTGATGTCTATTGGTTAGATATGAAGAAAACCAGGTCAGAGCTGTGCCAGATATGCCATACCACATTGATAAACGTTTGACAAGAGTGTTGTGATCAATGGTATCAAAGGCGGCAGACAGATCAAGCAAGGTAAGTGCAGTTAATTTGCCTTTATCAATGTTTAATGTAACATCATTGTGTACTTTTAGGAGAGCAGTCTCTGTAGAATGAAATTGTTATTATGCTGATTGTAGCACACTGGATAAACAAGTTGAGCTGATATGACACCTTAGACGACTTGTTACGACTTTTTCAAGTATCTTAGAAATAAAGCTAAGATTAGAAATTGGCCTATAATTTTTGAAATCATCTTTTGGCAGAGAAGTCTTCTTGAGAACAGGATTTACATGCGCATGTTTAAAATCATCTGGAAATTTACCCAAACTCAGTGATAAATTTATGATATTTGTTATTGTAGCAAATAAAAAGTCAAGACATGCTTTTAGTAGTATGGTTGGTAATGGATCGAGATCACATGACTTATTTGGGGAGGTCATTATTATTTTCCTCACTTCATCAACTGTGGCTGGCTCAAACAATACAAGTGGAGAATTTACTTGTGGGGAGTCCACATTTACAGTACTTAAAGTGTGACATGGAAAAGCAGAATGTATAAGACTGATTTTATTTTTTAATAAAATATTATGTATTGCTTATATTTCCCTTTCATACTCATCCATATGTTAACATCTCTAACATTGTATCTTGTATATCAATTTCAAACTGGCCTATCATTTTCATTCCAATGCATCTCTGAGATCAGATTTCCGAGGATTTAGGCACAATAGAAGTTTTCTTATTATTGTATGATGGCAGTGTAACAAAAATGGTGGATATTAGTGGATGAAACAAAGAGAAACAAAACAGTGACCACCATATTCAATGGTAGTTACGAGCTTCCATGTAATGTTTTGTTTTTGTAGTAGTATAAAATCTGACCTTTGATTAAGACTAATTGAAATTAATAAACCAAAGACAACAACGACTTACCCAACAACTGAAGAACAGAACAGTTTCACATTCAACCAATATTTAGCCAAGACCTACAATAATCTACATACTCACCTAGCAATAAATTTGGATTTGGAATATTTTCCTATTTCTTGCAGGAACGAAATCTGCCCTGAAAAGACAAGTCTTCTGTAACACATTTTTCAAATAATGTCTTCTTCATTGTTCAGTGTTGAGTGAATTATACATATCTCATCTAGTCAAGCATAGTTCTAAAAGAAAACTTCCAACAAATGACAGTTTATAACACTAACATGCATGCTTTTAGTTGTTGTAGACTTTATTGTCAGCATGTTGAAATATTCAAAATATTATGCATAAAGGCAATTATGTGAAATTGCCCTGACAATGCCACCAATTAGTAAGTATACTGGCGCATCACAATTTCACAACAGGAAAAAAATTAACAAACAAATTTGTCAAACTCATTCATAAGGTACTCAAATTATAAATTCAGCAGAACTGCTACAAACTACTGTGCAGTTTGGTGGGCCATGATCGCCAAGGCATGTGACACACATGGAACATTGAAGAGAAGAATTAAAAATTTATGCCATACATTTAGTCAAATTTGCACAAACAAATTGTTTGAAAAGTTGCTTTGAGTGAAGTACATACAATTATAAAATAAAAAACTGTGTTACCATGAAAATAGGCTAGCACCATTAGTCGCGTTATGTATGGCAAGTCACAGACAATAATGTCTGATAAGTAAACAAAATTTGTTTATATTTGCATATCTTAATCACAGTGATGTTCCATCCATCACATATATTTTAGCAACCTGACAGTTGAGTTTATTTGAACAAAACACATTCTTTTTCCATTGCTTTCAACTAACTTATATATATGTAAACACAGGAAAGTGCCGCCTCTTGCATAAGATCACAGCTTTTTAAAGCAACGTTTTGCATGCAGCAAAATTGACCAATGTAACTATACACTTTCTACCTGGATTGTGAATTGGTCTATTGATGGGTAAACTGTGTACCTGGACTGTGAATTGGTACATTGATGGGTAAACTGTGTACATGGACTGTGGAGTTGTATATTGATGGGTAAACTGTGTACCTGGACTGTGGAGTGGTACATTGATGGGTAAACTGTGTACCTGGACTGTGGAGTGGTACATTGATGGGTAAACTGTGTACCTGGACTGTGGAGTGGTATATTGATAGGTAAACTGTGTACCTGGACTGTGGAGTGGTATATTGATGGGTAAACTGTGTACCTGGACTGTGGAGTGGTATATTGATGGGTAAACTGTGTACCTGGACTGTGGAGTGGTATATTGATGGGTAAACTGTGTACCTGGACTGTGTAGTGGTATATAGATGGGTAAACTGTGTACCTGGACTGTGGAGTGGTATATTGATGGGTAAACTGTGTACCTGGACTGTGAATTGGTATATTGATAGGTAAACTGTGTACCTGGACTGTGGAGTGGTACATTGATGGGTAAACTGTGTACCTGGACTGTGGAGTGGTATATTGATAGGTAAACTGTGTACCTGGACTGTGGAGTGGTATATTGATGGGTAAACTGTGTACCTGGACTGTGGAGTGGTACATTGATGGGTAAACTGTGTACCTGGACTGTGGAGTGGTACATTGATGGGTAAACTGTGTACCTGGACTGTGGAGTGGTATATTGATGGGTAAACTGTGTACCTGGACTGTGGAGTGGTATCTTGATAGGTAAACTGTGTACCTGGACTGTGGAGTGGTACATTGATGGGTAAACTGTACCTGGACTGTGAATTGGTACATTGATGGGTAAACTGTGTACCTGGACTGTGAAGTAGTATATTGATGGGTAAACTGTGTACCTGGACTGTGGAGTGGTACATTGATGGGTAAACTGTACCTGGACTGTGAATTGGTACATTGATGGGTAAACTGTGTACCTGGACTGTGGAGTGGTACATTGATGGGTAAACTGTGTACCTGGACTGTGGAGTGGTATATTGATGGGTAAACTGTGTACCTGGACTGTGGAGTGGTATATTGATGGGTAAACTGTGTACCTGGACTGTGGAGTGGTACATTGATGGGTAAACTGTGTACCTGGACTGTGGAGTGGTATATTGATGGGTAAACTGTGTACCTGGACTGTGGAGTGGTATATTGATGGGTAAACTGTGTACCTGGACTGTGGAGTGGTACATTGATGGGTAAACTGTGTACCTGGACTGTGGAGTGGTATATTGATGGGTAAACTGTGTACCTGGACTGTGGAGTGGTACATTGATGGGTAAACTGTGTACCTGGACTGTGGAGTGGTACATTGATGGGTAAACTGTGTACCTGGACTGTGGAGTGGTACATTGATGGGTAAACTGTGTACCTGGACTGTGGAGTGGTATATTGATGGGTAAACTGTGTACCTGGACTGTGGAGTGGTACATTGATGGGTAAACTGTGTACCTGGACTGTGGAGTGGTATATTGATGGGTAAACTGTGTACCTGGACTGTGGAGTGGTATATTGATGGGTAAACTGTGTACCTGGACTGTGGAGTGGTATATTGATGGGTAAACTGTGTACCTGGACTGTGGAGTGGTATATTGATGGGTAAACTGTGTACCTGGACTGTGGAGTGGTATATTGATGGGTAAACTGTGTACCTGGACTGTGGAGTGGTATATTGATGGGTAAACTGTGTACCTGGACTGTGGAGTGGTATATTTATGGGTAAACTGTGTACCTGGACTGTGGAGTGGTATATAGATGGGTAAACTGTGTACCTGGACTGTGGAGTAGTATATTGATGGGTAAACTGTGTACCTGGACTGTGGAGTGGTACATTGATGGGTAAACTGTGTACCTGGACTGTGGAGTGGTACATTGATGGGTAAACTGTGTACCTGGACTGTGGAGTGGTATATTGATGGGTAAACTGTGTACCTGGACTGTGGAGTGGTATATTGATGGGTAAACTGTGTACCTGGACTGTGGAGTGGTACATTGATGGGTAAACTGTGTACCTGGACTGTGGAGTGGTATATTGATGGGTAAACTGTGTACCTGGACTGTGGAGTGGTACATTGATGAGGCACAAATAGGGCAGTGTCTGGGTCAGCAGATCCTCGTGACTCCAGCAGTGACCTGGAAGAAAATAGTTGTAATATGTATATCATGTTGTCATCCAGGGAATATTCCTTTCATGAACACAAGGAAATTACTAGTGTCCTAGTGAACCATGCACATGCAACTTAACTGTCTAAGCTGCCATCAACAAACATGACACATACAAACAAATATTACAGTTCAGATCTGTTAACATTGATCAATACCAACAATGTTGTTAATAAAAGTATTATAGAAAAAAGTGGTACCTTATAAAATTAAAGGCAAACCTACCTCTAAACAGACATTTGGCCGCTGCACTCCGGTTTCTGGCCTGTAGAAGACAAAGACAGTTGGGTTATAAAGAGATAACACAAACATATAAAAGCAGGCAGTTAGAGACAGGTGGTCAATACAAAAGTGCACATCACAGGTATGACGCAAACATACATAGTAACAATGTGGCTTATCTAATCTGATTGCAACAAAACTCACAGAATCTGTGCCAAAAGCTTATCAGTGGAAACAATGAAAGAATTATAATACATTTCTACTATCAAGTACAAGAATAGTATAAGATATAGATTACACACAACGGGTGTTAGTGATTCCTGTTGACATCTGAATACACACTCTGCCCTGGCAGGTAAAAGGCCTTTACATAGCCTTTTATTGACTACCAGTTTTCTTACAGACATGTCACATTAAGGATATTATTTGAAACTGTTGCAGTAGATAATACCAAGAAACTAATCTCTTCCATGTTGTTGGAGTTTGAACCAAACGAGCTGTCATAGCTGCACCCGTAACTGACAGTGAGAGGTTTCTTGCTATTATATACTGCAACTGTTCGAATTAATAACCGTAATTTGACATTTAAAAATTATCAGTTATCTTAAATTATGACATAACATTGTCGTATTCATATCAACAAACACAATCTTCTTTTTAATGTACCCTATTCTACCAGTCTTCTTCTGGGATAGTTTTCTTCTACAGTGGAACCGTACTATTTGGGTGACCCTTGGGACTGGTCAAGAGTTACCTGAATGACGAGGTGACCATATTACTGCAACTAATTTCCTCTAGTACACTGTTACTGAAATAATTCTGACCTGTCTTAAGGTGACCTTAATTGTGAAGTGACTGTATTACTGAGGTGACCATACAGAGAGATTCCACTGTATTTGAATGTCTTGTGTGTTTGTTAAAGTACTAGAAGAGAACACCATTTACTGTTCCCTCTGATCCCACTACTCTCTCCCACCTGTTTGATGGCAGTGAACCACTGAGGCTTGTGTAGAGGCCTCCAGCCAAGGCCTGAGGGCCCCTTGCCACTGCTCAGGGCCCGCGCACTGTTGCAGAACATGATGCCACGACTCGCAACACACGCACCATACTGAGTGAGGGTACTGCGATTCTACAACACACGCACCATACTTAGCGAGGGTACTGCGATTCTACAACACATGCACCATACTGAGTGAGGGTATTGCGATTCTACAACACATGCACCATACTGAGCGAGGGTACGGCGATTCTACAACACATGCACCATACTGAGTGAGGGTATTGCGATTCTACAACACATGCACCATACTGAGCGAGGGTACGGCGATTCTAAAACACATGCACCATACTGAGTAAGGGTATTGCGATTCTATAACACATGCACCATACTGAGCAAAGGTACTGCGATTCTAAAACACATACACCATACTGAGTAAGGGTATTGCGATTCTACAACACGTGCACCATACTGAGCAAAGGTACTGCGATTCTAAAACACATGCACCATACTGAGTAAGGGTATTGCGATTCTACAACACGTGCACCATACTGAGCAAAGGTACTGCGATTCTAAAACACATGCACCATACTGAGTGAGGGTATTGCGATTCTACAACACACGCACCATACTGAGTGAGGGTATTGCGATTCTAAAACACATGCACCATACTGAGTGAGGGTAATGCGATTCTAAAACACATGCACCATACTGAGTGAGAGTATTACGATTCTACAACACATGCACCATACTCAGCGAGGGTACTGCGATTCTACAACACACGCACCATACTGAGGGTACTGCGATTCTACAACACACTTGTATGTATGCATGCACACACAGGCATCAGGCCTATTCTGCACATGAGCCAAAAATAGCAGTCTAGGTCATGTCCAAAACATTTTATGATTGTAAAACACACACAGGGGTGACTGAATTACTTTAATCTTATACTTGAGTAGAAGTAAAAGTAATTCACATCAGAACTACTTGAGTAGAAGTAAAAGTAGCTTCTAAAAAACCTACTTGAGTAAAAAGTAAAACTACTCTTCAAAAGTACTTGAAGTAAAAGTAGAAATAAAAGTAGAACGGAAAGATGTTTTGTCAGGTAAGTAACTAACAATAATTACTGCATCGGCGAACAAAAAAATTAAGACAGCGTGAAAGTAATTACTGTTTAACTCCAACATATATGAATTGTGTATATAAATATAGTGTTCTATAGAAAACTATATTTTGTTTTCGCAAAATTCGACAGCGGGGCACGGAAATGTGTTCCGGTACCTGCCACCATGGGCGCTAGCTACGACGACGGCCACGGTCGCTGCACCAATTGACCAAGAACGCCGTCGAAGCCCAGGTCGAAACCAGTCATTGTGCAGGCTGCGCTATCTATAATTATGCGGTTCATGAAGCTTATTAAGATGCCAGCCAACGTCAATGTGTAGTAGGTTTAAATGCCATACGTACACTGTTGAATGTTGAACTGAATAAAATTCATATATGTTGTACAGTTTTAAAATAGATTACGGATTAACAGGCCACGGTGAAATGAACGATAGCAACTGAACACGCAAATGAGTTGACAAATGCAGTGCTAAGGTTGACTAAGGATTGAAAAACTATAATAAATACCATCATAGCTGGCTTAACTGTGTCTTTCAATCAATACCAAAACACCAATTTAGAACGCACATTTACTGTGCCGATTATAATACTGCGATCGACTCGCCGTTTCGTATGCGGTTGACAAATTCATATTTTGGCGCACCAAGCAAATTTGCGTTTATCGCAGCAAAAAGATAATATTTGCGTAATGTTAGCATAGTGATCTTCCCTAATATGCTGCATTAAACATATAAATCCAATTATTCACACAAGTCAAGTGACAGAGATTACCGCGTTAACATAGTTTACCAATGCTCTAATTTCTTGTAATTAAATACGTTTAATGAAATGTTATCGACGGGCGGAACGCCAACAGGTCGACGTAGTTCAGAAAAAAATGTAACGAAAATATATCGCGAAGTAAATGAAAATAACTACGTAAAAGGTAGTGTTACCTTAGATAAAACTACTTCATTACAAGTAGAAGTAGTTAATATAAATTGTACTTCGTTATTCTCCGTTACTTGAAAAAAACTACTCAAGTAGAGCAACGAAGTAGTTTTACTTCATTACATGACAACCCTGAACACACACCTTATATTCTTATCTTTCAAAATACAGTTTACATTCCTCAATAAACAATCCAAAAGTAATAAAATACAGGCATTTACAAACTCATAGATTAAAACAATAGACATTAGTGAGTCAAAATGACCTAATTTCTCCAAATGTTGCTTTATTTAAGTTTGCTTAAATTATAGCAAAAAATCAAAAACTATTGAAGGTCTTTCAACAAATGAGGCATTATTTTAAAGCTCATGATCTGTGGAATCCAAAAAGATACAACACTTCATTTCAAAATTGTGCAACTTAATACCCACTTTGCTGTGGCAAGTCACATTTACTCATTGTTTTGAAGGACTTCCTGTAATATTTGTTGAATGCCTCAACAAGACCTACCACCCAGTCTGTGGTGAGGTAGTCGGCGTCACTAAGGTATTCGCTGGCTAAGACAAGGTCATCTATGGAGGAGTAGAACTCTGGGTAGTTCTGGTGCAGGAACGCAGTGAAGAACTCGCCTGACAGCTGTGACCTCTCTATGACCTCCTGAAGTAGAAACAACTCAGGGATGTCCAACAGGAACAAGTCGTTACAACAATAAGTGGAGTAATATTAACTTACTTTGTGCTGAGACATGATTCTGGATTTAACTGGTGCTTAACACCCGCAACAAAACAACACTAATGACAAAAGAACCACAAGAACACTAACAACAAAACAGCCACAACAACACTAACACCAACAATAACACTAAAAACAAAACAGCCACAATGACACTATCAACAAAACAACCACAAAAACACTAACAACTAAACAACCACAACAACACTAACAACAAAACAACCACACTAACAACAAAACAACCACAACAACACTAACAACAAAACAACCACAACAACACTAACAACACTAACAACCACAACAACATTAACAACAAAACAACCACAACAACACTAACATCAAAACAACCACAACAACACTAACAACAAAACAACCACAGGAACATTAACAACAAAACAGCCACAACAACACTAACACCAACAATAACACTAAAAACAAAACAGCCACAATGACACTATCAACAAAACAACCACAAAAACACTAACAACTAAACAACCACAACAACACTAACAACAAAACAACCACACTAACAACAAAACAACCACAACAACACTAACAACAAAACAACCACAACAACACTAACAACACTAACAACAAAACAACCACAACAACATTAACAACAAAACAACCACAATAACACTAACATCAAAACAACCACAACAACACTAACAACAAAACAACCACAGGAACATTAACATAAAAACAACCACAACAACACTAACAACCACAACAACACTAACAACAAAACAACCACAACAACATTAACAACAAAACAACCACAGGAATATTAACATCAAAACAACCACCATAACACAAACAACAAAATAAACACAATGTCAACAGTTAAACAGCCACAACAACAACTGCAACATGACAACATAATAACAAAATCCACAACACCAACAAAAAAGCACAATACTAACTCCAACAACAACAACAACAACAACTACAAAACAACACAAATATTCCCCACATTTCCACTGCTCATGTTTCTCTGAGAATTTGACACTATCCAATCCAAATGAACTGATAACAAATGACAACGAACTGCCACAGTAAGATAACATAACATGTGAACACTGCTACTTGCCTCAGGGTTGACGAGTAGAGGGTCTCTATAGAGGTGGGTGAGATGTGAGGGTAGGAGGGTCTGCTCCGGGGGGTCTGTGGCACTTCCCCCTGTCGAAAAACCAAGACAATCTCAATAAGTCCTCTCTGGCTGGCAACACACAACTGAAAAGTACATTTCAACATTTTCCAGATGACATCAAATGCTTACCTCAAACTCTTTAATTTATGACAAAGGTATTATTCGCAGACAACCAGATTTATTTTCCATTTTCTTCAACAAATATAAACAAACATCATCTGAGATTACTTACTTTTGCAGTAGAGTATTTTGCCTAAGGCTCGGAAGAGAAATAGCGAGGTATCCTTGGAGCCTACGGCACTCTCTGCAGGTTGACCATGATGTGATGACGACTTCTTGATGTTGGTACTGGCGTCCTTTTTCCTGCGCCCTCGCCCACGCTGGATCTTCCCCGTACCCCTGTGAGACAGGGTAGCCAGCTGGAAGGGGTCCACATCCCTCCTGACTGGAGCCACAAACACAAGCCACCAATCAGAAAGTGCTCTTAATACAAATATGAATACAAATACATTTATTTCAGGTACCGTATGTACTCTTAGTACATACAAATAGGTGACACACACAAATAGCTATTAAAAGTACATGTTAAAAATAAGTAAAATGAAGGTATGAACGCAGTGCATACTGTATTTTATGCAATAGCCACGGGACAAACCGTAGTGTGGGTATTGAGCTAAGTGGCTGAGGTGATAATTACTTCCAGCTGTTTGGCTTAGTGAAACAACACAGCGCCTTCAGCTAATCACGACATGTCAGGATTAGGCCCCAGCCTTTGAATTGGATTAGCAGTTAAGCCGCCACTTCTGCATCTGTGTGTCATGTCGTGTATATCCTGATGCTTCTAAATCCGCCCTCCTCCCCACCTTTCTGCCTAGGCACGTTTAATTAAACATCTATTGTACACCGTTGGTAGAAAAAGAAGTTGGAAAATTTCCCAAATTTAAGTTTGAACGGAGGGGCATATCCCCAATTCTTGAATGTGTTGGGGTTTTGGTGCGTCGACAGGCTTTTCGTTTTGCAAACGGTATATATTGGTCCTTATGTTTATATATGATAGACGGAATGGCCCCACCTTTTTGTAACTGCATGTGTCTATTGGTGGTGGAATGTTTGTATTGTTTACTTAAGTTTATATTCGTAGTGGTTTTATACCTCTGTAGCGACAACTAATGTATGTCTGTAATATTGTCGTCATGTTGTAGGAATGTGTGCCTAGAGAAACTTTGATGGGGCTGTACAAGGGTTCAGTTTCCCATCTGGTTTGCATGTTAGAGATCACATTCCTACTATCTTTATGCCCAAAAGTGGCTGCATTAGAAGCAATCCAGTTTCCAATAAAAAAACTTAATTCTTTGGCCAATTTATATTCTCAAACTACATTGGACTTGTGTTGGTTGTTGCATAAATATACAAATGGGTAAGACTAATAAGTTAAACAAATTATTAAAGTGATTTTGACCAGCAAGAACACATGGGCCTATTAATAGTTTCTCCACAGTTACACATATATTTTATCATATCTGTCATTGTTATGCACCCGTTTTCTAAAACCATAAACATTCTTGCACAATAGTGCATCAAGCGTGTCAATAGCATAACTGACAAATGTGCTACTAGCACCGTTGCCTCAGTGGATCCGACTACGCATATTGTTGGAGGAAACATTAGACTAATAAAACACCACCATTGTAAAAAGGTATGTCTTATACAGTGCAGTAACAAATTCTTAGGACTGTGCAATTCAATTCAAAAGACATTTCACCCCTGGCAGACCTGATAATTCAAACAACATTGCAACTTTTTCGGGGAAGTTTTCAGCCATTGTGCAATTACTGCACAAAGTCTATTCATTCACATATTTATACCACTGTCTAAAGCTAGTCACTCATTCATACGGTTGAGTAAACTAACAGCCAAAACTATGAATAAATTAACTGAATTAATTAATTTAATATAAATTAAATTAATCTTTATTTCAACAAACACACATGATTTGAAACAGGTAATCACTTGTTGCAAATTATAGAAAAAAGTATACGGGGTATGCCACTTACATGGCTTACACCCTGACAATTAAAACATGGATAGACACATTGGTGCGATGTATGCCATTTACCCAAAAGGAACGCTGGTCTAAGCATCGTTAATTTAATTACCAGTGTCATATTCTGAACAAGTTAACTATCTAAGCTCTGAATAGCCCACTGTTGGACATTTAAACCACCGTGACTAAATCTGAATAAAAATGATCTATTATAATTTTAACTATAATATACAATGAGCATTTCCACGTAGTAAAACAAAGTAAAAGATTTCTGTTTCCCAACATAGCAGACTACATTTATTTTATCACCCCTAATTTGATGAATGTTGTGAATACAGAATTTACAATGTAATATCACTAACGGACCGACGTGTGCTAATGGCCAATTTGGGAGCTTGCAGTGGCACAATTTCATGGCGGCATGCACATCAACAATGTTAATAACGAGACCCTTTAACATGCTGTCAGACAGATATAAATCTCATCTTGTTGAGAAACGTCATTACACGCGTGAATGGCTTCTGGCCATCAACTGCAAGACAAGCGAAAGGACACGCAAGGCTCCGGCAATAAACTGTCACTTCTTCCCAGTAATGGACCTTCAGCACAAACTCTATCAGTGTTTTATATAATCCTTTCTGCGGAAATGGATGCATTTTCCCAACTGATGTATATTCTGATTACAAATTGTGTCTCCCCATGGAGTATAACCGTGTTCCATGTACTGGGAAGAAATATTGTGTTCATGTACTGGTGATAATTGCATGTCTCCATATATCATGACCTTGCACCAAATATTGGTGAGAAATCCTATCTCAACATAAATTATATACAGTCTGTCTTCTTGCCACCCATTTCTCTCCCTCCCTCAAACACCCTCACTCTCACCTCCCTCAAACACCCTCACTCTCACCTCCCTCAAACACCCTCACTCTCACCTCCCTCAAACACCCTCACTCTCACCTCCCTTCTGTCACCCTTCATCACAACTATCTCCTTCCTCTTCCCACACCCATTGCTCTACCTTCCTTCTCAAGCCATGCCACAATCCACATTTCCCACCCTCTCTCCATTTCCCACCCTCTCTCCATTTCCCACCCTCTCCCCATTTCCCACTCTCTTCTCATTTCCCACCCTCTATCCATTTCCCACCCTCTCTCCATTTCCCACTCTCTTCTCATTTCCCACCCTCTTCTCATTTCCCACCCTCTCTCCATTTCCCACCCTCTCTCCATTTCCCACTCTCTTCTCATTTCCCACCCTCTTCTCATTTCCCACCCTCTTCTCATTTCCCACCCTCTCTCCATTTCCCACCCTCTCTCCACTTCCCACCCTCTCTCCACTTCCCACCCTCTCTCCATTTCCCACCCTCTCTCCATTTCCCACCCTCTCTCCATTTCCCACCCTCTCTCCATTTCCCACCCTCGCTCCATTTCCCACCCTCTCCCCATTTCCCACCCTCTCTCTCCATTTCCCATCCTCTCCCCATTTCCCACCCTCTCTCCATTTCCCACCCTCTCCCCATTTCCCACCCTCTTCTCATTCCCCACCCTCTTCTCATTTCCCACCCTCTCCCCATTTACCACCCTCTCTCCATTTCCCACCCTCTTCTCATTTCCCACCTTCTTCTCATTTCCCACCCTCTTCTAATTTCCCACCCTCTCTCCATTTCCCACCCTCTTCTCATTTCCCACCCTCTTTTCATTCCCCACCCTCTCCATTTACCACCCTCTCTCCATTTCCCACCCTCTTCTCATTTCCCACCCTCTCTTCATTTCCCACCCTCTTCTCATTTCCCACCCTCTCTTCATTTCCAACCCTCTCTCCATTTCCCACCCTTTTCTCATTTCCCACCCTCTCTCCATTTCCCACCCTTTTCTCATTTCCCACCCTCTCTTCATTTCCCACCCTCTTCTCATTTCCCACCCTCTCTCCATTTCCCACCCTCTTCTCATTTCCCATCCTCTCTCCATTTCCCACCCTCTTCTCATTTCCCACCCTCTCTTCATGTCCAGCCCTCTCTCCATTTCCCACCCTCTTCTCATTTCCCACCCTCTCTCCATTTCCCACCCTCTTCTCATTTCCAACCCTCTCTCCACTTCCCACCCTCTTCTCATTTCCCACCCTCTCTCCATTTCCCACCCTCTTCTCATTTCCCACCCTCTCTCCATTTCCCACCCTCTTCTCATTTCCCACCCTCTCTCCATTTCCCACCCTCTTCTCATTTCCCACCCTCTCTCCATTTCCCACCCTCTTCTCATTTCCCACCCTCTCTTCATTTCCAGCCCTCTCTCCATTTCCCACCCTCTTCTCATTTCCCACCCTCTCTCCATTTCCCACCCTCTTCTCATTTCCCACCCTCTCCCCATTTCCCACCCTCTCCTCATTTCCCACCCTCTTCTCATTTCCCACCCTCTCTCCATTTCCCACCCTCTTCTCATTTCCCACCCTCTTCTCATTTCCCACCTTCTTCTAATTTCCCACCCTCTCTCCATTTCCCACCCTCTTCTCATTTCCCACCCTCGCTTCATTTCCCACCCTCTTCTCATTTCCCACCCTCTCTCCATTTCCTACCCTCTTCTCATTTCCCACCCTCTTCTCATTTCCCACCCTCTCTCCATTTCCAACCCTCTTCTCATTTCCCACCCTCTTCTCATTTCCCACCCTCTTCTCATTCTTGTCTCGAGACAACTTGGCCCCCATCCTGAAACAACTCGGCCCCCACTTAGAGGCAGGTCGGCTCGATGAAAAATGATACGACGGTGGCTAGAGACAATTTAATTCCCTTTGTCTTTCAGGAAAATGACATGACGGTGACTAGTGACAGATGAATTCGGCCCACGGTGAAATCGGCCCAAACGATTGCACATGTGTGACCAACATGTAATTAAAAATTGGACATTACTCAGCTTAACTGACAAATAGCACACATAATTAAATTATTAATACAATTAACAGATGACTAAGTATGTTAAATATAAATAACTTATAACGGACTATTGTTTGTTTCAAGCACAACAATCAAAGTAAGACACCAGCGAATGGTCTTTGATCTGTTTGTGAGAGACAAATCATTGGACTTCAGCAGTATCTAACTAAACTGGCTTCCCTTTGATGACGAGTACATGACTAACAAGCGCTCAGTGTCAATGGTTAATAATAGTAATAATAAGATAACTTCCATTGCGCCTAAATCCTTGGAAACCAAGCTCAGAGGCGCATCAAAACAAAAGCATTCGTCAATCTCAAAATCCATGAGCAGTTTTCTAGTTGTCAACAGATGGGTCAAGGCGCTAGGGAGCTACGGTGGATAAGCAAGGTTGTAAAGATAAGTTTTAAATGATGACAGAATTTTGTAATATTTTCAACTGATCTATCACTAACAGAGAGCTTATTCCTAAGAGTTGGTGCAGCAACAGAAAAAGCCCTAGTTCCAATGTTAGTGTTGACTCTAGGAACAATGAGTGGATCAGAACTAGATGATCAAAGCTGATAGGTTTTTTTTACAGGAGTAAGCAGTGAATGCAAATAAGATGGTTGCTTACTAGACAGTGCCTGTACCATGTAATGATACAGATTTTAAATATTATACAATACCTACAGGACGCCAATGCAGACTTCAAAAGTGGTACAGAGCGAGAAAAACGAGGAGATCTTGTAACTACCCTTGCTAGACAATTTTGGACACGTTGAAGTTTTGTAATATCCTTGCTAGCTATATTATAAAGTGAATTGCAATAGTCAAGTCTGCTGCTAAAAAGCGCTGTTGCAAAAGTTTTAACAACAGAAAATGACATAACGGCGAATACGGTGAAGATCACGAATATGATAAAAACAGCAGTGACACATTTGAGATATGTTGTCGGAAATTGAATTCACTATCAAAGATCACTCCTAGATTCCGCACCGAGGTTGCTGGCGTGATATGCTGATTCAAAATACACGTAGGGAAAAACCATCCAGTTTACTATGCTGCATTGGAGTACCAATAATGATCAATTCAGTTTTATTTGCATTTAATTTCAACTTGCTGTCAGTCATCCAGTGGAAGGTATCTTGGAGGCAATCACTAAGTTGATTAAGGGAGTGAATTGTATCCGGGGTAGCCAACGGAATGTAGATCTGAGTATCATCAGCATAAAGATGATGATCCAAGTTGTCTTTGTATAACAGAGCTGGCATGGTGTAAAGTATAAAAAGCAAAGGCCCAAGAACAGAACCCTGGGGAACAACAAATAATGTTGGCAGTGCAGCCGAAAAGCAGTTCCCAATCTTTATGTTTGGTATCTATCAATTAGGTTAAAGAGCAGATCTTGAGTGTCATTTTTATAGAAGCCATGTTCAAAATGTTGTAGTAAGACTTGTGCAGTAAGACTTGTTGACCACACAGATTACCCTTAACGTTAGTATAAATTAATATAAAGTTTAGATCCCTTATAGCATTTCCTAAATGACATTATCTGGATGTTACATGCTTATTATGTAATCCTTCTAAATATGTTTGAAAAAATATTGCACATCACTCGTTCTATTACAATAGGTATTTGATGAGGAATTTTAATTACAACAATGTGTACCTCGATCATTGACCTCACAGATCACCCGTTATTGAACACTAGCAGAAATGTCCGTCACCTGGATGCCTTGGTAGAAGAGTCGTGAAAGTAATATTTACAAAATTTTGGAAGACACTCAGCATCATTACATAAACACCATAATGCGTTTGCATATATTCGTTGTTTCTTCAAAATGTTGAAGGTCAGAAATAATATGAAGGTCACGTCCACCGTTAGGCCCTATTCGATCGTGATAGTGTAGAATAGCCAAATAATATTCATATTGCTACGCTACTGATGACTGAGCGCTTTGTTGCCCAACAACTACAACACTTCATGGAGGAGAACTGTATCTACGGAATTTACTAGAGTGTGTACCGTGGACACCATAGTGCGGAAACAGCACTCGTGCGTATACACAATGACGTTGCACAATCAACTGATAGTCGCCGGGCTGTGCTCCTCGTGCTGCTGGGTCTTACTGCGGCTTTCAACACCATCGATCACACCATACTGCTGCGACGGTTGCGTGGATACCGGCTATATGGTGACGTCCTTGCCTGGCTGACATCTTATTTGTGCGATTGAACATGTGTAGTGCATCTAAAGAATCGTGTGTCAGAAGTAAACACCATAATGACTGGAGTGCCACAAAGGTCTGTCCTGGGACCGATACTTTTTAACGCGTACAACGCACCTTTAACCAAACTTCTACAACAGGACAACGTTCAACACCACCTATATGCAGACGACACTCAACTCTATATCACCTTCCCACCAACCAACCACACAAAAGCCCTTGCGCGTGTGGAAGCCTGCATATAGGAATAGAAAATATGGCTCTATGACAACGGACTCGTGATGAACGACAACAAATCAGAAGCCATTGTCATCCGTTCGCCAAGTCTGCGTACTCCGATATCGTTAAGCCAAGTCAACAATGTGACCAGTTCATTAACAACTCCGTCATTATCCGAGATCTCGGATTTGTCATTGACACTGATCTATTGATGGTGTCACAAGTAGAGAACGTATGTCGCAACGCCTATTATCACCTGTCACAAATTGCAAAGACACGAGACTCTGTTACCACCAGTGCATGTAAGAGTCTGGTCCATGGACTAGTGACATCGCGACTTGACGATGGTCATGCGATGCTATTCGGAATAAACGATCGCCACCTGCACCATCTGGAAATGGTTCAGCGGTCTGTGGCTCGAATTGTTATGCAGATTCGGCGGGATGATCAGCAGTCCATGACGACAATACAGCGGAAATTACACTGGCTGCATGTTAGGAGACGTATTGACTTTAAGATACTCGTCTTTGTGCACAGGGCAATATACGATGGTACACCCGAGTGCCTTGCGGCACTATTACACAAATACACACCACGTCGTTTCCTAACGGGTTACTCTTGGAAGTTTTTAGAGTGAACTTAGAACATTTCGGCCGCTGTGCATTTGCTTGTGCTGGCCCCTCTCTGTGGAACAAACTTCCCATGAACATGCGCAACAACGGCAATCTCCCTCAATTTAAGAAACAACTAAAGACATTGTTCTTCTCCACTTAATGGGTTTTACATGACTGACATTGGACTTTAACACAAGTATTACATATTATCTTATTGTCATAAGATCTTATTTATTATCATTGTAGTATTGATGGTATTAGTGTTTTTCATATTTCACATATTTAATAATACTTTTAATGAATGCAGTTTAATCTGTAAATATCTACTTAAAATAATTTACACAGGGGAACATTCTGTACAGTTTTAACATGTTTTACAGCACATCATTAGTATTTTTCATTATTATTACTTTATCACTTTACCTGGACTAATTCTAATTCTAAGCTATTTAGAATTTAATATGCTTGTACACACCCGTGAACGGGGCAGCCATCCCAGATTTGACAGTGTCAAAATAAAGTTTTATATATTATTATAGGGGTAGACACAAGCATTATTGTGTCTGCGTTTACTCCATTTTGTCAAGTCTGTGACTCAGGGGCCATTTTCCCGAAGTTTTAGCCTCGCGCACGTGATTCCTATGATTGTTATGGTAAGTTTTACGTATTACGCACACATTACGTTTGACGTATTACGCGCTCATTACGTTTTACGTATTATGTGCACATTACATTTTAAGTTCAGAATCATTGAGGAACAAACCGATTTACCCCATAACTTACATATATCGGGTATTAAAAAAATATACAGGTATTACGTCCTACTCCATGGGTCGTAAATTAATCCCTGAAAGCTTGGCGCTCGAAGTTCAAGCGGGAAACGTTAAGATACATATGCTAGGTCGATTATAGTTAGATGAAAATGTTTTTAAGATGTTGTTTCATGTTAAATAAATATAATTTTAATTGGCAGCAGTATATGGCCTATTGGTTATATTTTGTTCAAGATACACAGGTTTTATCACGCAAGCCTACATCGAAATATAATGTAACATACGCTCATCATATTCGTATGTAATCGTCATTGTTTTGTATTCAATGTACTCAATAAAGGTGTTCAAAATACAAAGTTTTCGTACTCAATCATAATCGTAATCCTTACTATTATAAGGGTCTGCATGATGTACACTGATATTGCCCCTTGTGGATGTCCCAACTACAATCTCTTCCCAAAAATCTTAGTTGTTTGTTTGCATATATTCTAACTGTGTGATTACCTAACACTAACTCATTACGTGCTAGAAAATGCAAACAATGTACAGATAACAGGTTTACACTGTTATTGAACCTGTGAAAAGATCAGTCGGTTATAAATTCCTAGCTTCGAAAGTACTTGCTCAATGATGGAGCAGCAAGCAGTTACCCCATTGTATCCCTTCACACATTTACATTGTCTTTGTGCACAAGAAGACAACCAACTGAATTCCCTTCAGAAGTATCTGCTCAATGAAACAATGACGGAGCAGCTAGCCAGGTCTTCCGGGTGGTCTTCATGGACTGTTTGGGCAGTAGACGTAATTATTTGAAAACACAGCGGCTTGTGAGAATGGTTGAATGTGTAATTATATTGGGATTCCTGGAATTGGGGTGCGGGTCGGACAGGTGTCTACATTGTTTTCACGGGTGGTACGGCAAAGTCAATTATGAGTTTGACTTAGTTAACTTCCGTACAATTCGTAGGAGGTCTGCCAGGGGTAGTGTACGTATTCACACCCCTGGCTTGCGTGGATGATGTTATTCACTTGGCTAAATATAAATTTTATGCTCATGTCACCTTTAAAGCAAAGAGCAATATTTCCATCATGACAATCGATAACCTACACAACTGGTACAATTTGGCAAAACCCTGACCGGTCCACACCCGGGGAGTCGGGGACCGAGCTGTCTCTAAGCGGGGGGCCGAGTTGTCTCAGGGTGGAGGCTGAGTTGTCCATGGGCCGAATAGTCCTGGCACCTCAAGAGTGATGAGCGAGATGGACAAACACGATACAGGATGCGGGTTACAGACATTGTTACATGCTGTGCCATCATAATCGTAGATGAGTTATTCCTGCATCGGGTGATTATTTTAGCAAGTCACCAAACGCCAAAAATGTTACTGATTGTTAAGTCGGCTTCGGGAAAGGAATCGCTAACGAAAAGTATAGGTCAAATGATGCATCTAATATCGGTCCTTCGTCGCCGTCAGTCTTCAGAATTCAAATTCTGCTGGCATCGCCTTGTCCACCACTGCTGTTTGTTGCCCCTCATTAAACTACCGGGTAGTCATTTCTTCACATGACTTTGCAATTGGATCGACATGTATCTGTTTCTATTAATGACACATTTAGTTGAACATTTAATTATTTAATTGAAATGAGGAACGGTTTGTTTTCTTTATGAAATAAAGCCATTTTTACTACGACTATGTGCCATAACTGTCACACATATAATACAACAGTATGATTGATGGTACCTGGCACATTTAGTTTTAAGGACTAGTAAAACACTATCAGGACTAGTTGTTTCTGAGTCAGCTAGTCCGACGGACTACCTGTCAGCTAAAGCCATTGTGCAACCTGTAACCTATAATATGGCCTAATACACAATCCTACTTTATCACACATAATACACAACTCATAATAGAGATGCCTACACTGTCAGGCACAATACACAAGGCATAATACACAACTCATAATAGAGAAGCCTACACTGTCAGGCACAATACACAAGGCATAATATACAACTCATAATAGAGAAGCCTACACTGTCAGGCACAATACACAAGGCATAATACACAACTCATAATAGAGAAGCCTACACTGTCAAGCACAATACACAAGGCATAATATACAACTCATAATAGAGAAGCCTACACTGTTAAGCACAATACACAAGGCATAATATACAACTCATAATAGAGAAGCCTACACTGTCGAGCACAATACACAAGGCATAATACACAAGTCTATGCTATCATGCATAGGCATAATACACAACTCATAATAGAGAAGCCTACACTGTCAGGCACAATACACAAGGCATAATACACAACTCATAATAGAGAAGCCTACACTGTCAAGCACAATACACAAGGCATAATACACAACTCATAATAGAGAAGCCTACACTGTCAAGCACAATACACAAGGCATAATATACAACTCATAATAGAGAAGCCTACACTGTTAAGCACAATACACAAGGCATAATACACAACTCATAATAGAGAAGCCTACACTGTCAGGCACAATACACAAGGCATAATACACAACTCATAATAGAGAAGGCTACACTGTCAGGCACAATACACAAGGCATAATACACAACTCATAATAGAGAAGCCTACACTGTCAAGCACAATACACAAGGCATAATACACAACTCATAATATAGAAGCCTACACTGTCAAGCACAATACACAATGCATAATATACAACTCATAATAGAGAAGCCTACACTGTTAAGCACAATACACAAGGCATAATACACAACTCATAATAGAGAAGCCTACACTGTCAGGCACAATACACAAGGCATAATACACAACTCATAATAGAGAAGCCTACACTGTCAGGCACAATACACAAGACATAATACACAACTCATAATAGAGAAGCCTACACTGTTAAGCACAATACACAAGGCATAATATACAACTCATAATAGAGAAGCCTACACTGTTAAGCACAATACACAAGGCATAATATACAACTCATAATAGAGAAGCCTACACTGTCGAGCACAATACACAAGGCATAATACACAAGTCTATGCTACCATGCATAGGCATAATACACAACTCATAATAGAGAAGCCTACACTGTCAGGCACAATACACAAGGCATAATACACAACTCATAATAGAGAAGCCTACACTGTCAAGCACAATACACAAGGCATAATACACAACTCATAATAGAGAAGCCTACACTGTCAAGCACAATACACAAGGCATAATACACAACTCATAATAGAGAAGCCTACACTGTCAAGCACAATACACAAGGCATAATATACAACTCATAATAGAGAAGCCTACACTGTTAAGCACAATACACAAGGCATAATACACAACTCATAATAGAGAAGCCTACACTTTCAGGCACAATACACAAGGCATAATACACAACTCATAATAGAGAAGCCTACACTGTCAGGCACAATACACAAGGCATAATACACAACTCATAATAGAGAAGCCTACACTGTCAAGCACAATACACAAGGCATAATATACAACTCATAATAGAGAAGCCTACACTGTTAAGCACAATACACAAGGCATAATACACAACTCATAATAGAGAAGCCTACACTGTCAGGCACAATACACAAGGCATAATACACAACTCATAATAGAGAAGCCTACACTGTCAGGCACAATACACAAGGCATAATACACAACTCATAATAGAGAAGCCTACACTGTCAGGCACAATACACAAGGCATAATACACAAGCCTATGCTATCATGCATAACACACGAGCTTACACTATCAGGCAATACATGTACACATGTGTTACACTACGAGTCACGTACGCGTGCACCTATGTGCATGTAGCATCACTCCGTAGCATGCTACATTACTTGAGGCAGCAACAACTACAAAGACGACATAACCAACTCAGCTCTGCCGTCCCTGGCTCCAGATGCTACATTGCACACACAATTGGTATAACCAGGCATAGTGTGCACAATAACAGGCACGACAGCAAATCAAATTTCTATCGCGCATGAATTACGATATATTCATGTTCGACTCTCCGTACAAAGACCAGCCTGTGACTTATTACTACCTGAAGGTTACACATCATTTTCAACTAAATCAGCAATGACAGAACTATGTTTTTTCAATGGCTATTCAGCATCCTTTGACTTATTACTATTTGAAGGTTGCACATAATTTTCAACTAATGCAGCAATGATATGCCAATGTTTTTTCTATGAAAATTCATCTAAAAGAATAACACATTTCTGTATCACTGCCATCACATTTTAGATACGACTGTCAAAAGTTTGGATTGTTAAATCTCAGCTGAAAGTAAGAAAAAAATCACACATTAATGTCAACTGCAGATTAAAAAGGTTAGTACAGTCTGTAATTAGTTTGTTTTGTTTTAATTATTTAAATCTATCATTAAATCAAGTAAAGTTATGATAATAAAAAGCATTCGCATCTTCAAATCTCAGCACCGCAACAAAAACCATTCATAAAATGTCAGTTCTGATGATGGATATAATTGGCAAAATGCATAATTGGTTACCGGTGCTTTCTGCGTGGCGTAATGACATTTCTGGGACAGGGAACATCAAAGAAATACACTGCTGCAACTAATGATGCTGGTTGCATGTGTGTCACAGATGTATCATGAGGAAACACAATAAGTGCGCAATGACACCTCGGTAAAGGGAGGGACCCGTTCTACCGCAGACATTGGCGGCGGTGGCGCTGGACGAACGATATGAATGGGTGAATCAATAAGTGGCCCAGCGGTAGGAAGTGGAGAAAACACACAGATAAGGGAGACGCAGCGCAGACTTACAGAGCAGCGCGAGTGTCGTCAGTGTGTTAATTGGTGTGGTGGGAAGATGATTAATTTCCCACCCCCAGCGATCCGGACTGGACTGGGGTGACCAAACAGGTTATCAAGTGTTTGGTGTGACACACGAAGCAACTGTGAGGTTAGTCGCCGCAATATGTGCTTGACCATTACTTGTCCTGTCACGCAGCGGCGCTGGACTATTGACTGGACACTTGTGGACTTATTGTGGTCAAGCACTGAACAAGGCAACAACAGTCGTGATGTTGCTGTTGGTCAATCAGATTGACAGGTGTCAATCATTTCTGGACAGTGACAGATGCACATCAACCATAGATAGCTAATGTGGATGTGATCTTCAGAAGACACTTGAAGACACTAGCGAAGTGTCCTGCAGCAATAGACTGTCACAACTGTGAGTATGCCACAACAACTCATTATGTTCTTTGGGGTCATTCTCGCGACACTTCATGTGTGCGTAACAGGCCTGGCGGTCACCCAGTGTCCAGCCCCCTGTGCCTGCTACAATGACTACACAACCGTTGACTGCAGCCAGCGAGACTTGACCGCTGTCCCGAGGCTTTCCAACCTGACGGTCAGACTTTACCTGGATGGTAACTCCATCAGCACCCTGATTGAGGGCGCCCTCATGGGGCTACCACGACTGGGGGTGCTCAACCTACAAAACAATAATCTGAGAGAGATAAACACAACCAGCTTTGGTCACCTAACCAATCTACAGCAGCTGTACCTCGGTGGCAATCAGATAACAACATTCACCATCATCGATGAAGGACTTCAATTTAGTCAGCTGCAAGAGCTCGAGATTCACGGCAACCAGCTGCAAGAGATTCCTCGGAATCTCTCGCGGTTTGCACCAAATTTGGAAACACTCGATCTGAGCAGGAACCACATCAAATCATGTCAACTGGACGACTCTTTTGCGGGAATGCGGCTGCTACGGCAACTGGACTTACACGGGAACCAGATCCGCGGTATCGAAGAAACAGACTTTGCAGTTCTTGCTTGGCCTGTGACACTGAAGTCCCTTAATCTGGCCGGATGTGACCTGTTTTACATAAGTGATCTAGCTTTCAGTAACATGGCAAATTTGACCTTCCTGTCCCTGGCAGACAACCCACTCTCTCGACACAACCTAGAACACGTGTTCCACGCCATGGGCAATGACAGCAGACTGCTGCAGCTGTATCTACAACAGGTGCCTCTGTACAACATCTCGACAGCTCTACTTGAGTCGTTTGTGCACTTGCAAACATTAGACCTGTCGTATTGCCACTCGATACATGTAGATCAGGAGGTGTTTGACAACCTCCCTAGCCTAGAGATCCTCCGACTTGAAGGCAATGCCTTCACGGAGCTAGACAATATCATGGTGTTGACATCGCTACGGGAGTTGTACCTACACGACAACCAACTAACAGCGGTCAATCTGCAGGGGCTGGAGACCTTACAAGTGGTCGACCTCAGTCACAACAGGTTCGTCCGTCTACCCACCCACTGGCTGACAGACACCAACGTCCTGCACTCCCTGAACCTCAGCAGGAACGCAATCGCCACCATTGATGCTGCCTCGTTCTACAAGGTGTCACTGCACACACTAGACTTGTCACACAATCGCTTACAAGTCTTACACAGCTACGGCGTGTTAACAATGCGCCGTCTACTTCTCAGCCACAACCTTCTGAGTCGAGCGACGGAAGACGCGTTAGACAACATGCACACACTCATACAGGAACTTGACCTGAGTCACAACAGATTCACCGCCTTCCCACGCTACATCCTGGAGGACTTCTTCGCCCTCCAGCGTCTTGATCTGTCCAGCAACCAGCTGGGGCGTGCCCTGAAGGACGGACGTTTGACCAGCCTCTTCCACAGTCTAACCCACCTACAAGTCCTCCATCTGTGCAGCAACAACGTCACAAAGATCCCGCACTCACAGTTCCGCTACCTCCACCATCTCACCACGCTGTATGTCAACGCGAACAACATCCGCAATCTCGCCGATATATCTCTCAATGATCTGAAATCGCTGTCAAAACTTGACGTTTCGCAGAATCGCCTGTCAATGGTCGATACCAGTGTTCTCAAGAAACTGCAGTATCTTGAGGTGGTCGATTTCAGCGACAACCCGTATGACTGTTCCTGTGGGCTACCACCATACGTACGCTGGCTAAACGCAACCGTAGTCACTGTGTTGCACCTGAGTGAGCGCAACCGGTATCTATGTCGTCTACCCACGAATCTCGCCGGGCGAAACATCCTCACAATCAAGCACAGTCGTGAGACGTGTCCAAAGCGCCACTACGTGCATGACCTAGTGCTACTGGGGATTGTCATCGCGTCGGTCGTAGGGGTGACGGTGCTCGTTGTACTTGTGATCTACTTCGGCAAGATCTGCCGCAAACTCAAGAGCTGGCAGTACCAGTGGCAGGTGCGCTACAGGGAGGTGTCGGGGGTCGAACTGACCGTCGACTCGACAGACTAGAAGCTGCGACACAGACAAAGGAGCCAAGTCTACCACTTTGGCGGTAGACCTCAGGCCTAAGCCAGGATTCCATATGTACGGAAACGCATGTGGATGCGGCATGCAGAATGGGGAATATCTCTGCAAAGATGTCACACTGGGAATTTCCAATCCTATTCCTGTCCAGATATGATTCCAATCGCAACATGGAGTGATTCAATTTGCCACAATCACATGAACAAACTCATCTGGAACTTATGGAGATATTTCTATTACTTTCCACTGGGCGCTATTCATAGTTTTGCCTCTTGCCGCATCCGCTTGCCATTTCCGTACATACAAAATCCTAGTTTTATTCTTCACTTTGGGGATAACCTCATGGTCAACTGCTACTGTGCTGAAATTTACCGCCTTGCCGATATTTCACGGTATAATTTTTTGACTGATTAAAATCTTCATAAATCGGGTGAATTTCAGTTTTTTAAAAATTACTTATTTGGAATTGAACTGCACTGCCTAACTAACATTTCATGGAAATGGAACATATGGCATCAGGATTTAATTTGATACTGACGAATGGGAGCCCATTACCCCAACCACAAGTCTCTGTATCGCAACTCTGTGTGGGAGTGGTCGATTCAGGTTCATTTCAGTAATAAGTACACTTCTCCTTTAAGTAGAACAATGTCTTCAGAATCATGCCTACCCTGCTATGTCTTCAACAACCGAGGAAATCCATGACTGTCAGTGAAATTAGTGTAATAATATACAACAGAACCAACCAAGTGTGTTACAGGAGATCCGTGTAACAGTGACTGTTACTGCCATGTAACAGTGACTGTTACAGGATCATCATATAACAGTGAATGTTACTGTTGTGTAACAGTGACTGTTACTGTAGTGTAACAGTGACTGCAACTGTAATGTAACAGTGAATGTTACTGAAGTGTAATAACGAATGTTACTGAAGTGTAACAGTGACTGGACTCCCATGTAACAGTTACTGTTACTTCAATGAAACATTGACTGTTACTGTTGTATAACAATGACTGCCATGTAACATTGACTGTTACTGCCATGTAATAGTGATTGTTCCTGCCGTGTAACAGTGACTGCCATGTACCAGTTACTGCTATGTAACATTGACTGTTACTGCCATGTAATAGTGATTGTTACTGTCATGCAACAGTGACTGCCATGTAACACTGGCTGTTACTGCCGTGTAATAGTGATTGTTACTGTCGTGTAACAGTGCTGTTGCTAATGAAATGCTGTTTAAAGCAAGAGAATCAATCCTAATCATTCTGAATGAGATGTCACACATCAGTGATTTGTTGATGGTGTTGATGGTGCTACAGGTCTCTAGCTTCTTGTCTACTGTTTGTGTGAATAACTATCCCAAAATTTCTGTCACATCAAATGTTTTATTCATTCGTTCAGTGATTGTGTAACAACTAAACTAGACAGTCTGTTATTGTATTAAAGACAAAGTATGAATTAATGGTGGAACTAAAAATTACACCTAATGAGGAACTAGTTTTCATCCAACTAGCTGTTTCGATCACAAAATCGTAATATAATGGAAATTGCCAGTTTACGTAATCAATTGATAATTCTTACTCCAGAATTTGTAGTTGATGTAAAAATGTACATATCTTCAACAATAACAAATATTCACATGAAATAACAAAGTAATGCCGTAATGTAACCTTTAAAAAACAGTTTTGCACAATTTACTAAGTACAAGTGGCTAAATAATTCTGTCAGCTGTCGTGAAGAACACAGTGAATCAATAATTATTGATTGTTGGCTTTTCATTTCAAATTAACTGGATACTATAATGTAGAACATAACATAAATGTTTAATAAGTTACTATGACATTTCTCTCATCACGGACACAGTGGTTTAAGATGCTACCATCTCTCCACAGTAGATTTAACAAGATTTAACAAGATTGCCATCCAGAGAATTAACTCTAGATGGCAGGTGGACAAGGAAGCCCTTTGGCTTATCGAGACTCCAACCCTTTTATCTACATATATCCAGCCCTTCTGAGGTATGTGTCGATTTTATTTTTAAACATATTCACACAATCATCAGATAATCTGTTCCATTCATTCACAGTCCTTTGTGAAAATGAGAACTTTCTTACATCTAATCTACACTGCTCCTTTACTAATGTAACTTCATGTCCTCTAGTCTTTCTATCTTTCTTAACTGAAAAAAACATATTTTTATCAATATTTTCATAACCATTCAATATTTTAAACACTTCTATCTGATCTCCTCTCAATCTCCTGGTCTCTAGTGTTGTTAAACCACATTCTTTTAGGCATTTTTCATAACTAAGATCCCTCAGTTTTTGTATCATTTTAGTCGCTCTCCTCTGTACTCTTTCTAGCATATCTATGTCCTTCTTGTGGTATGGCCTCCACGCTTGTATACAATATTCTAAATGAGGCCTAATTATTGTTTTGTACAGTGGTATTATTAGTTCTTTTTCTTTATATGCTACATTTCGCCTAATCAATCCAAGGATTTGATTTCCTTTTGAAGCTGCAATTCCGCACTGCTCTGAAACCTTCATGTCAGCACTAATTGTCAACCCTAAGTCTTTTTCTTTTACAGCAGTACTTAGAACAGTTCCCCCCATTGTATATTCTACATATTCGTTCCCATGTCCTGTGTGAAGGCAGTTACATTTCCCAAAATTTAACAACATTTGCCACTTTTCAGACCATTTGATCAACCTGTCAAGATCATCTTGTAAATGCTGTCTATCTCCATCACTTTTAATCCTTCTAAACACTTTTGTATCATCTGCAAATTTCAACACCTTGCTAGCTATATCATCGTCCAAATCGTTTATATATATTAAGAATAATATAGGTCCCAGTACTGATCCCTGTGGAACCCAACAGGTAGCAGACTCCTTAAGGTACCAGATGGTGAAATGACTTAACACTCATTATATTTATTATTACAATTATTTTATTTGTCTAACATTATACTAGTATATCATGTTAATTATTATAATTAATAATTTTCTTTATATTTATTTATTTATATATGCTTGCTTTTGTACGTATAATCTTATAGTCTAAGTTTAGGTTTGCTTAGAACAGATTTGTTAAATTAAGTTTTAGCAAATTTGTATTTTATTTCTCACATTCTTATTTGTATTAATCATTGTATACGTACCAGCATTTTATTGTTAGCATCCTTGAACAGAGTTTTACTCTGGATATGAGTGTTAAAATAAAGTATACTATTATTAGGTGCCAGTGCCAAGAATGAGACCATCACGGCCGCATTATCTGTATGACTCTAGAGAGACTGGTAATAAGACAAGTCTCACAAACAAGAGAGACACTGTGACTCTAATGAGACTGGTAATAAGACAAGTGTCACAAACAAGAGAGACACTGCAACTCTAGAGAGACTGGTAATAAGACAAGTGTCACAAACAAGAGAGACACTGTGACTCTAATGAGACTGGTAATAAGACAAGTGTCACAAACAAGAGAGACACTGTGACTCTAATGAGACTGGTAATAAGACAAGTCTCACAAACAAGAGAGACACTGTGACTGTAATGAGACTGGTAATAAGACAAGTGTCACAAACAAGAGAGACACTGTGACTCTAATGAGACTGGTAATAAGACAAGTCTCACAAACAAGAGATACACTGTGACTCTAATGAGACTGGTAATAAGACAAGTCTCACAAACAAGAGAGACACTGTGACTGTAATGAGACTGGTAATAAGACAAGTGTCACAAACAAGAGAGACACTGTGACTCTAACGAGACTGGTAATAAGACAAGTCTCACAAACAAGAGAGACACTGCAACTCTAGCGAGACTGGTAATAAGACAAATCTCACAAACAAGAGAGACACTGTGACTCTAGCGAGACTGGTAATGAGACAAGTCTCACAAACAAGAGAGACACTGCGACTCTAGTGAGACTGGCAATGAGACAAGCCTCACAAACAAGAGACACTGTGACTCTAGTGAGATTGGTGATAAGACAAGTCTCACAAACAAGAGAGACACTGCGACTCTAGCGAGACTGGTAATGAGACAAGTCTCACAAACAAGAGAGACACTGCGACTCTAGCGAGACTGGTAATGAGACAAGTCTCACAAACAAGAGAGACACTGCGACTCTAGTGAGACTGGCAATGAGACAAGCCTCACAAACAAGAGAGACACTGCGACTCTAGTGAGACTGGTAATGAGACAAGTCTCACAAACAAGAGAGACACTGCGACTCTAGCGAGACTGGTAATGAGACAAGTCTCACAAACAAAAGAGACACTGCGACTCTAGCGAGACTGGTAATGAGACAAGTCTCACAAACAAGAGAGACACTACGACTCTAGTGAGACTGGCAATGAGACAAGCCTCACAAACAAGAGAGACACTGCGACTCTAGTGAGACTGGCAATGAGACAAGCCTCACAAACAAGAGAGACACTACGACTCTAGTGAGACTGGCAATGAGACAAGTCTCACAAACAAGAGAGACACTACGACTCTAGTGAGACTGGCAATGAGACAAGCCTCACAAACAAGAGAGACACTACGACTCTAGTGAGACTGGTAATGAGACAAGTCTCACAAACAAGAGAGACACTACGACTCTAGTGAGACTGGCAATGAGACAAGCCTCACAAACAAGAGAGACACTACGACTCTAGTGAGACTGGCAATGAGACAAGCCTCACAAACAAGAGAGACACTGCGACTCTAGTGAGACTGGCAATGAGACAAGCCTCACAAACAAGAGAGACACTACGACTCTAGTGAGACTGGCAATGAGACAAGCCTCACAAACAAGAGAGACACTACGACTCTAGCGAGACTGGTAATAAGACAAGTCTCACAAACAAGAGAGATACTGCCTGGGGACACACAAGTCTTGTGCCAATTCAAGTGAAGCAGGAATGCCTAGTCCCGGAAGACATCAAGGAATAATGCACCCATTACTTATGACTCGATGGTGCTAGTGGAGCCGTTATCAATCTCTAGTTGCAGTGTGATTAGCCAGGATCAATATTACGTCGGACCTGACAATGAACAGTAATATGACAACTTTATGTGATGTGTGGACATCCAGTTGTACCAGTGAGAACTGTGACAGCTGTCAATGCCTCCAAGTCTGTTGTGTATCATGTTATTGATCTATATCTCTTCAATACAAATTACCATAACGATTCTGTGTATTCAGACACTAAGTTCTCAGACACTCTAAAAATGTACAACTAACATTTTTTTACTGTACATTTTCGGACACCTTGGCCAACTGCGAGAGATTGTCCCAATTCTAGTTCTTAGTGATTGAGGCATACCAAAAAATGTGGTGTAGCAACCAATGTATGATTGTGGTGTAGCAACCAATGTATGATTGTGGTGTAGCAACCAATGTATGATTGTGGTGTAGCAACCAATGTATGATTGTGGTGTAGCAACCAATGTATGATTGTGGTGTAGCAACCAATGTATGATTGTGGTGTAGCAACCAATGTATGATTGTGGTGTAGCAACCAATGTATGATTGTGGTGTAGCAACCAATGTATGATTGTGGTGTAGCCACCAATGTATGTCTTCGAGTGTGATTATGTTTCCGGAGAGCTGATAATTTAATTACTTTAAGTGTGCGAATACGTCTGGTCATTATGGTAATTCCTAAATCTGTTGTACTCTGATGATTAAAAGATATTTTGCAGCAGTGTTTGATGGATACGTTTTCAGTGTGTGTTATTAATAATTGACTAACTGTAGGTCACTGATGCAACTGGCGTGATCATAGAAAGAAAGAAGTGACGAGTTCAAAGGGAAGCAGCTTGTTCCTAGACCTGCAATCTGTCAGCATGCTAATTTTTAACAGGCACTTTGGTTGTCTTGAATGTGGGAACATCGCGACCGTACTGAACAATTTGGTTGTCTTGAATGTGAGAACATCGCGACCATACTAAACAATTTGGTTGTCTTGAATGTGAGAACATCGCGACCGTACTGAACAATTTGGTTGTCTTGAATGTGGGAACATCGCGACCGTACTGAACAATTTGGTTGTCTTGAATGTGAGAACATCGGGACCGTACTGAACAATTTGGTTGTCTTGAATATGGGAACATCACGACCGTGCTGAATAATATGGTTGTCTTGAATGTGGGAACATTGCGACCATACTAAAAAATTTTGTTGTCTTGAATGTGGGAACATTGCGACCGTGCTGAACAATTTGGTTGTCTTGAATGTGGGAACATCGCGACCGTGCTGAATAATATGGTTGTCTTGAATGTGGGAACATCGCGACCATACTAAACAATTTTGTTGTCTTGAATGTGGGAACATTGCGACCGTGCTGAACAATTTGGTTGTCTTGAATGTGGGAACATCGCGACCGTACTGAACAATTTGGTTGTCTTGAATATGGGAACATCACAGCCGTACTGAATAATATGGTTGTCTTGAATGTGGGAACATCGCGACCGTACTAAACAATTTGGTTGTCTTGAATGTGGGAACATTGCGACCGTGCTGAACAATTTGGTTGTCTTGAATGTGGGAACATTGCGACCGTACTGAACAATTTGGTTGTCTTGAATGTGGGAACATCGCGACCGTACTGAACAATTTGATTGTCTTGAATGTTGGAACATCGCCACCGTTCTGAACAATTTGGTTGTCGTGAATATGAGAACATTGCAACCGTACTGAACAATTTGGTTGTCTTGAATATGGGAACATTGCAACCGTACTGAACAATTTGGTTGTCTTGAATATGGGAACATTGCATCCGTACTGAACAATTTGGTTGTCTTGAATGTGGTAACATTGCAACCGTACTGAACAATTTGGTTGTCTTGAATGTGGGAACATTACGACCGTGCTGAACAATTTGGTTGTCTTGAATGTGGGAACATCGCGACCGTACTAAACAATTTGATTGTCTTGAATGTTGGAACATCGCCACCGTTCTGAACAATTTGGTTGTCTTGAATATGGGAACATTGCAACCGTACTGAACATAAAGAGCTTTGCTCTTACATCTACCAGTGTTTGTATATTGCTGATAGATTTGTTTATAATCTGAACATTTTGTTAATGTTTTGTGGAAGAAAATTCAAATTGTTGAATATAACATAACATTATGTTTCTTAGACCCCATGTAGGTACACAATTCATTGATTTTTCTGAACATCATTTAAGTTTGTACATTATACAGGCATACATGTACGTATACCATTACATGTCCAACATACTCTTAGAAAATACATACAAATGCATGCACACCTATTATGGTATTGATGTACCATAGAATGTAATCGCATAGCTTATTCAATCGGGGTCGGTCCTATTAAGACACAATTGTCGCTATCGTAATTATTTATATGGTCCTTTTACAAGGTGTCTATCTCATGCATGTTTATTGGGAGTGCTTGTTTGATGTGAGAATGTAAGTTTGGTTGTATGGTGAAATGAGCATCAAATCTATTGTATTTAACACTGTTTCAGGCTTACTATATTCAATTTGGCAGGCAGTATACTATCCACACATTTATTCTAGTTATAAGAATATTATATTAATATAAGAAACGAGAAACGGACCAACTTCCTTCAAAGTGACTTGTGCCAGGAATGAATAAGGACAGGCATGATATGACAAGGACAAAAATAAAATGAGAACTGACAATATTGTTGTCATTCTTGAGGACAAAATGCATCTTTAGAACTTAAATAACCAGATTTCCTCTTTCCATATACCAGTTTTTGTACACATTGGGGTGAAAGCAAAAACTGCCTGAAGAGGAAACAAGTAATAAAAACAAGAATCTCGCAAATAATGGAGGAATCAATTTTGCTACAAGAGGAATTAAAAATATTAAGCCTACAATAATTCAAATATACCTACTTCTGTTTGCTAGCTCAACTCGCATGCTCGACTGGCTTAAAGCAGTGATTTATCTGATCGTGCAGACAGATTAATGATGATCTACCTTTGTCCATGGCAACTGGTGCTGAATGTTCGGACAGCAACACGTTTGATTGAATGATAAACAATACGTCTTCATCATCGACAGTGTCTTCATGGCACAGATATATTGACATACAACTTAACAATAAATTAATCACAAATGTTCAATTAAAAGCAACATTATTGACCCTTGATTCCTTAGTGTGTTTGCTGTGCATTAGGGGTATTTTCATAAGGCTCCGTTTGGAAGTTTTTGAATGAGCACTGTTTGAAAATATCAACTGAGTTTGTAGATATACATAGTATTCTATGCAAATACACCCAGACGCAGAATTTTGTGTTTCACATGTTTAATTTAAAAGTTGATTCGTATATTTAGTACGATGTTGTGCAGAATTCAATTATCTGAAGATAAGCACAACTTGCAATGTTAGGAAACAAAATACAAGAAAGTCAAATGCCAAAAAGTAGGTGTACCTCTATCATGGTGATTTTGTGTGCACACTGCAGGGATTCAACGTACGTTTCACAAAATGACACAGGATCTTAAGGGTTAAAGGAATTGTATGTACTGACAATGGATCATCAACATTGGTTGGCCGGGGATGAATCATAGATGAGCCATTATCAAGGTTTTCACAGATCAGCTTAGTGTATTTTTTCTTGTGTTTCCCTCTGTTTTTCTTGCCATTAGTCTACAAGATGAATGTCGACAATGGGTCTTCGGTATTACAATAGAAATGGCCAGCTACTTGTAGATGCCTCATGCGAATCGTGTTTGGGAGTTTGTCTGCCCGTAATGGGTGGCTGACAGATGGCAATGAATGGGGATGATTAAGTCACCATGACAAGATATTTGTTATTTAACAGTAACAAAAACAGTAAAATAAAGGATATTCTTGCACACAGCTAAAAAATGTGTAGTTCAGAATCCAAGAATACGTAGGAATACTAACTAATCCTGTAACGTTTTCAAAACATCTTCACATACACGCACTGAACGCACCCAAAGAACTACATGAAGCAATCCCTTATATTAGTTTATGTCGAAGCGAGTAAGATTTACAACATAGAACGTGTACTTAAAAAAGAACATGAAATGCCTGTGGCTTACTAAGCACACAAGAGAAGCCATCAACAGCTGAAGATTGGCTTGCTAATGCCTATCTAGCTCCAAACCTGAGTGTGAAAATTGATCTGGACAGTTGAAAGCCTATAATTGCTGAAGCTTTATTGAACCCATGCATGGATAATGCCTTGTTCAACAGACAGGGATATAAAGGTGACAATGATACAGAGGCAAGCCTTGTACTGGGGCAGAAGAGGCCTAAGAATATTCCCGTGGTTACCCTGTTTGCCTGATATAAAGTGCTAATGGTGTGATCAGTTCTGAGGTTCCCACATTTTAAGGTTTCATTTATATTTATTTGACTCCAACAATCTTGTTATATTCTATAATGCTTCTTGGTTGAGTTTTTAGACTATCAACCATTGTTTAAAGTGGAAAACATATATTTGCTCTCATTATTCATGGAATGAAAACAGTTTAAGTTGAGTACAAATTAAGATATGTTTTATAGACTGATAACTTGGTTAATGGATGATAGAAACGTAACTCCACAAGTATGCTGTACATAAAAATTGTATATTAATTTAAATATTTAAATATTTAACTAACTTCAAAAGATAAAATCCGTGATGGGGAACTTGTATGCTAGCATTATCAAATCTCAACTGGAACAGAACATGTTAACTATCTTGTAAAATGTGAAAGAAGAAAAGTAAATAAATATTGGCAGGACTGAAACATGACTTCACAACTACCCAGTCAAGGTGTCTAGCAAAACCTCTGCAGAACGAAGACCCATCAAGCTGGCAGCTGTGGCAATGATTACCTTTCTATAGGCAGTGTCTACGAGATGTGACCTTTATGAACGATCTAATTAGCAAGGACTACACGTTGGTACATAATAATAATAATGAAAGGCTATCATATTACAATTACGTCCCATCATCACATTGCTTTCAATACGTCCATTGATTTAACCATCATCTTCCATTTCCCTCCAGAATTCAGACAAACAGGAAAACACTTTCTTCAAATGTCAGCCATACTTTGTAATAGTATTAGTTATATACTTTTTAAGAAATAAAAAACCTTGTCTGCATCACCTTAACAGACAATGTAAAGAATAACAACTTATGAGATACCACATGCAAATCACCAATGAAAATTTAAAAGATTCTTTCAACGGGAATACTACTCATGACATTGATTAAAGTATCAGATACTTTATCAGAGACATGGTATGATACTTCAGTGGCAGATCAATGCAGATAAATGTTACTACTTTTTATGGTGATCCCCAAAATGAGCCAGAAAATGCGAGATTTATGTGCTCCTGTGAATCCAATAGGGAAACACATAAATCAAATGTTTATTAGGCTTGATTATCAGAAATGAAATTGCTACTTTAAGCAATCTCTCACATCTGTTAACGAAAAGTGGCTGTGATAAATGAAAACGACACGTCCCCAATTTCCCTACTGGCAATCGCTGGTGAATCTGTCACTTGTACTTCATCTTGTAATTTGGAATATCCCGTGAGAATTCAAACCATCACACTTTGACTTAGTAAATATGCATCAGAATCTGCTAAATATGTATGTAACAGGATGCCAAGCCACTAGAAGCATTCTTGCACTAGATATCTTCCTGAGCACGAGTGACGAGGATACCTGCCATTAGGTGGGTGCATTTATTTCAGTCTGAATGAAAATCAATGGTTGCCATTAATATGATAAACAGGAAGCACACGAACAACCAACTGCTAATCATTCAGCAAAATTTGCTAAACTTTAAATATTATCTTAATGACTTCTTCTTCTATATGCCATGTTTGTCACAGGCGTTGGCGATCATGGCCCTCCAAACCGCACGGTCGTGTGTAGTTTGTAGCAGTTCTGTTGTGCTCCTTCCACACCATGTTGACAGACTATCTATTATTTTTATTCTCTGGCGTCGTCTGGATCTTTATCCTTCTATCTTTCCTGTTGTTACTATTTGTTCTAACTTTTTCTTTCTCATGACATGGCCTATAAATTATGCTTGTTATGTTCTAACTTTGTTGATGATCTTTCTTTTTGATTTGGCTGTCCTAAGGATGATTTCATTGCTTTGCTTTGCAGTCCATGGCACTCGCAGCATTCTTCTTAAGAACCACATTTCAGTGGCTTCTATGGTTTTTTGTAAATTTTTGGTTATTGTCCAGGATTCACATCCATATAGCAGTATGGGCTCTACGTAGCATTGCAGTACACGTTTTCTCACTTCAATTGATATATTTTTATTTGTCAAAATGTTTTTCATGTTGTGAAAAGCTGTTTTGGATTGAGCAATTCGTCTCTTGATCTCATCGTTGCATCGACCGTCGGATATTATTAGTGATCCCAGATAGTTAAACGTTTGGACTTGCTTCAAAACAGTGCCATATGCTACCATGTTGCATGTTGGAGTGTAATTTTTCTTTGAGATGACCATGATTTCTGTTTTCGTTTTGTTCAGGGACAGACCTTTTTTCTCACTTTCCCTTATTACTGTATCTAGCATCTGTTGTAGATCTATTTCGTTTTCAGCAATCAATACCGTGTCGTCTGCATATCGTAAATGATTCATGTTGTATCCCCCTACTTGAATACCTGGCATATCTTCTAATGTACATAAGATTAATGACAGCAACAACAAAAAACCTAAATATTTCTGGACATTTCCAATAAATTAGAAGTTAGTGTTAATAGAATTTAGTGCTGTATCACATCTGTCAAATATACCAAGAGACAGGGGCTTAGCCAAAGACCCGTCTGTCTGGCTGGCTTTATGTTCCATGTAATCTTCAGCATGGAATCAGGAAGCAATTAGTAGAAAGTCACTACCACGGAATGGTCTGATTGACAATTATGGGGATTTCCTGGAGGTTCCCCTTAACATGGGTCACGGGGGTTTGCATGGTTCTTACGCTCAGAATCGCGACCAGCAAAGACACGCCTGGGTCCACTATTGACTAGGACCAAGTACAACTGATTCAGCGACCAGCAAATACACGCCCGGGTCCACTATTAACTAGGACCAAGTACAACTGATTCAGTGACGAGAAAAGACACGCCCGGCTACACTATTAACTAGGACCAAGTACAACTCATTCAGTGACCAGAAAAGACATGCCCGGGTCCCCTTTTGATTAGGACCAAGTACAACTGATTCAGCAACCTGCAAAGACATGCCTGGGTCCACTATTGACTAGGACAAAATATAACTGATTCAGCGACCTGCAAAGATACGCCTGGGTCCACTAGTGACTAGGACCAAGTACAACTAATTCAGTGACCAGCAAAGACACGCCCGGGTCCACTACTGACTAGGGCCAAGTACAACTGATTCAGCGACCTGCAAAGACACGCCCAGGTCCACTATTGACTAGGACCAAGTAGAACTGATTCAGCGACCTGCAAAGACACACCTGGGTCCACTATTGACTAGGACCAAATACAACTGGTTCAGCGACGTGCAAAGACATGCCTGGGTCCACAAGTGACTAGGACCAAGTACAACTGATTCAGCGACCTGCAAAGATACCCCCTGTTCCAGTGACCAGCAGACACGCCTGGGTCCACTATTGACTAGGACCAAGTACAACTGATTCAGCGACCTGCAAAGACACGCCTGGGTCCACTAGTGACTAGGACCAAGTACAACTGATTCAGCGACCTGCAAAGACACGCCCGGGTCCACTATTGACTAGGACCAAGTACAACTGATTCAGTGACCAGCAAAAATACACGCCCATGTCCTCTATTGACTAAGACCAAGTACAACTGATTCAGCGACCTGCAAAGACACGCCCGGGTCCACTATTGACTAGGACCAAGTACAACTGATTCAGCGACCTGCAAAGACACGCCTGGGTCCACTATTGACTAGGACCAAGTACAACTGATTCAGCGACCTGCAAAGACACGCCCGGGTCCACTATTGACTAAGACCAAGTACAACTGATTCAGTGACCAGCAGACACGCCCGGATCCACTATTGACTAGGACCAAGTACAACTGATTCAGTGACCAACAAAGACATGCCCATGTCCTCTATTGACTAAGACCAAGTACAACTGATTCAGCGACCAAATTGCATAGGACATCTGCAGGGTGTCCACTCGGACCTGGATGCATAGGATGGCCTACATCCAAGGGCCAAAACGGGTAATTATAACTGATAAGAATGGTGGAATTTAGAGGGAGCCAGCTAGCAACTAGATTAACTAATAGTTCCAAGTCTAGGGGACAACATTACAGGGAATAAAAACATATATTGCTTGAATTCATATTATATTACATCCTGCTGTATATTTTCATGTCTACCAAGCCAACAAAATTCAATGAATTAGAAATTCCACATTTTATGCTGTGCATCCGTACTTTTTTTAATATGCGTATTTTTGGCACGCTTTTCGGGATGCCGAGATGTGATGTCACAAAAGGCACATATACTTGCACCAGGCCGACCCCTTGCATGCATTCAGAGTATGTTTACAGCTTTTGGGTCAAAACGAGCGTCAGAATGAGTTATTATGCAATATTCCGACGTAATACAAACACTAGTCATCATAGAGGAACAAGCAGTTATCTTACAGTTCCACATGAATCCAATTTTATTCAAAACAATGAATGCGAATGGGCCTAAATGCTGGCGAGTTTCATGGAGCTTCGGCACGTTTTCAGAATAATTATATTGATTGCAACCCACGGGAAATAATATACACCAATAAACATACATGGTAAACAGTATCCAGCTACAGAAAGTAATGTTGTTTAATCTCATAATATCACTAGAATATCGATATATGAAGGAGGAGTTGTACAACTTATCATCTTAACAATATTTTGTTTATGTTTTCACGAAGTAATATAAATAAAATAAGTTTTATACTATGATGCACTGTTTGTAAATATTTTAAAATTGATTATAGTAATTATTTATTCGCCACAAAAATGAAAATATGGTAATTATATATAACAATGTTTCGAAATGTTATTGATCCAGACAAATCACAATTTGTTTTCACATATATAATTACAATATATTACTATACAAAAAAAATATATGTAGTATAAATTATATATCCATTACATTATATTTGTTTGGAAAAATTTAATTTAGAAACATTGTTATATATAAGTACCATATTTTCATTTTTGTGGCGAATAAATAATTACTACAAAAGTTTTAACATATTTACAAACAGTGCATCATGACTAGTGTTTGTATTACATTGGAATATCGCATAACTCTTTCTGATGCTCGTTTGACCCAAAAGCTATCCTTGTAAACATGCTCTCAATGCATGCAAGGGGTCAGCCTGGTGCGAGTATATGTCGCCTGTGACGTCACGATACCACGTGATCACCTAGCTTCAGATTTAAATGTAATTATATTATTACTGTTTTTATGTCATTACTCAGAGAATTCCACAACCGCACTCCGTAGACACAGAGATGCATCGATCTCATTGTGGAATGAACGCGGAGCCGTTCTAAATCATGATTAGCTCTCAACGACATTTCCCGCCTAACAAATAGACATTGAATGTTTGGTGGTAAACAGCAGTAGTAAGCTTTGTACATAAATAATAACGTTTTCAGTTCTATAATGTCTAGAAATTTTAAGACATGTAATTGTTGAAAAAGTGCATTCGTGTTATCCAAACACTTGGCACTACCGGTATATGTAATGGGATAACTGGGATAATAATATTTGTCGGGTATGTATTACCCCATATTTCTACACAGTATGTTAAATAATGTAAAAACAGTTAAAAATATAGAATATACAAACTATTTCTGTTAAGAAGATGACTACATCTATGCATTATAGCTGTACTTTTGGAAAGCTTTGATTTTACATATCTAATATGGGCATTCCAATTAAGTAAGTTATCAACATACAACCCCAAATATTTTAAAACTTGTTCTCTTTCAATGTTAACATTCCTTATACTTATAACGACATCCCTGTTAAGCATACAATTTCCAAATAACATATAATTGGTTTAGAGATGTTTAATGTTAACCTATTTACTGCAAACCAGGTAGACATTTTGTCCAAATACGCTACACATTGAATCACTCAGCCTTTTGATGTCGCTATCTGCACAACATTTTTTCGTATCATCTGCAAAGAGGATATATTTTACAAGCTTAGATATGTTGCACACATATCATTAACGTACAATATAAATAGCTTGGGGCCTAAAATCGAACCTTGCGGCACACCACATGATATATTGCGTACATCAGACTTACATTTATCAATTGACACAAATTGTCTTCTGTTTTCTAGATAACTATTTAACCACTTACATGCCACTCCACGGATACCAAGAAATTCAATTTTGTTTACATAATAATTGGTGGTCAACCGTGTCAAATGCTTTTTAAAAATCTATGAAGCACATTTTTTCATCTAATGATTGGCCTATTCTATCAATTAAATCTATTAATGCATGACATGTTGACATATTTTAACAAAATCCATATTGACTTGGGTTGAATAAATTGTGTTTCATAATAAAACTATCTAAACGAGAATTAAATAATTTTTCAAAAATTTTAGAAAATTGTGGCAGTAATGAAATAGGTCTATAGTTAATGCTGGCATACCTATTCCTAGACTTGAAAAGTGGGACAACTTTTCCAATTTTCATTTTTTCCGGGAATATTCCAGTGCTGAAAGATAGCTTACAAATACAAGTAATAGGTTTTGCAATACAATTAATAACCTTTCTGATCAAATTCATACTTATATCTTCATAATCAGTTGAGGTTTTACTTTCCTATAGTTTTACAACTCTGATTACCTCCTCTTCGTTAACTGGAGTTAAAAATAAATTATGTTTATTTCTATTGTTTAAATAGTCATAAATTGAAACATTTGCAGGTACACTGTAGTTATATCCTTTGATAATTTTGGGCCAATGTTAGTAAAAAAATTATTGAACACATCTGCCATATCCTTTTCATTACTAGCAGTTACACCATTATTAACAAGATGGTTGGGGAAGTGGTTCCCTGAATGAGTTGTTCCCATTACATTTTTATATATTTTTCAGGTACAGTGTACCAGCAATATAATTTCTTTTCTTTTCAAGAAGACTGTTAATTTTTTTTAGCAGATCTTGGAATACTAGTTAATTTATGTTTATAAGTTTTATACCTGATTTCGGAATTAATTGACTTACATAATAAAAATGTTAAATTGTAATTTGAGCAGTTTATAAGAAAATCTTGAATTTCACGAAGACTAGCGTAAGCCTAGGCTTCTGGCATTGAAGGGTACCAAAGAGAGACCAACTTTGTTTTTTATACTTAGTTCATTATTAAATTGCTGGTCAGTGGATGCAAGACCAGGATATTTGTCCTGGGCCAGCTACTTGATCAATGGTCATGCGACTGCGGCCACATGACCAGAATCCTGGGTCTGAATCCATCTGGGTGTCAAGCCAACCGCTTTGAGATACTAACCATCCTATCATTTACAAAGGTGGAGACTGGTTGGTGGGTGACGTGGTGATGTCGTTCTTTGTTCACCTGGCACAGAGAAGGGCAGAGACGGCACAAGGATGTAAGTGGAAACAACTGGAAATGAATGCTCAAAACTGTGTCCAGTGGAGAAGAGTTGTCAATGGTCTATGCTCTGTCAGGGAGTGGAAAGGCTTAAGGGTAGCCACTATCCGAAAACGGCCATATAACAAATATGCCTTATTTATGTTAATACTGAACATATCTTAACCAAATTTGAATTCTAATTAGATAAATGAATAGTATATGATATGTGCAGTGTGGGCTCATTTGCTTGTGTATTACCATGACGATGAACGTTTCTAGTGAGATGAATTTTCACATCCTTGAACATTTATTCTGAGCTAACAACTGTATGTGTGATCATGCAACTGTCAAGAATCATTAGCCAGAATGCTACTCTGTGAGATAAGGTGGTTTTGGGCAAGAATATCTGACTTCACTGACTGTTGTTCAAGTTTTAGCATTTTTCAAGACGCCTTGAAAAATGCTCAAACCTAAAGTCCCATCTCACAAAAGTCATTGCTGTCAGATTTCCTTGTCCAAAACCACCTTATCTGACAGAGGAGCATTCTGGCTAATGATTCTTGACAATTGCATGATCACACATAGAGCTGTTAGCCGAGAATAATTTCATTGCCATGGTACTACACAAGCAAATGAGCCCATATTCCACATATCATATACTAATCATTTGTCTAATTAGTACTCCAAATTTGTTTAAGATATGTTCTGCATTAACAGAGATATGGCCTATGGCCGTTTTCAGGTAGTGGCTAAATGTAAGCAAGCAAGCAAGCAAGCAAAAGCAAGCAAGCAAAAGCAAGCAAGTAACAATTGCGTGTTTTTCAGAACAGACACTAAAAGCTGTTGCTCCCATCTACCTACTACTGTCTACTACTGTCTACTACTGTCTACTACTGTCTATGCCAGAGAGAGTAAAATATCCCATGCATGGGGTAAATGTGTAACCTGTCATGGACTGAAATGGCTGGTGATCACTTGCTGTAAAATGCACTACCAGTGGGATTGTAACTAAAAGTCATGTCATTCACCGCATAGCTTTATCTAGAGACCCATCCACTGGTCTTTTGGATGGGCTGAGTTCGTTTTGGATGGGCTGAGTTCGTTTTGGATGGGCTGAGTTCGTTTTGGGGGAAATTTGAGGAGAAAAATAAACTTGATATGTTATTGTCTTTCGCTGTTATTTTTATGTCCATTGTGTGCTTTATAAATGTGTGTCATACCTGTGTATGCATCTATTATTGTATACAGATATATTTATGTATAATTATATGTACATGCTTGGACTGGATTGTATGTGACATGCGCGGATATCTACCAGGACATTTTTGGACTGGTAGAAATTTGATCCTGCATAAACGCTTGGTTCACAATAACACGAAAAACAATCGGATGATCCAACAAATCAACTGTCACAAGTCTACACTTCTACTACTAGCAGAAACCACTGCACTCTTTAGCGTGAACGCCATTCAAAGCAAAACACCCAGATGGTAAATGGATAAAGATGCCTTTGGCATATTGAGAAAATGATCGAAAAATTACTCATCCAAGTCTAATCTGGTCTTATGGGATAATTGTAATTTTTTTTTTAAAACGTGTTCACCCTACCAGCATTTATGCAATTAGTAGATCCTTCCGTTTAACAACTGGAGCAAATTTATTTGTTAATACCTCATGGGCTATTTCACAGCTACGGGAAGTTTGACAAATCTGATTATCTCAGGAAGAGAAGATAAAAGTGACAGCATCTGCACTTGAGCATAACTGAGTTGTCAGGGCTGTCTTGTCAGTGGCCTAATGATTAATTAGTCAGTTGTAGTGTTGCTGCAGTTTAGCCACTGGCTAATGTAATTGGCTGTCTGACTGGTTAGAGTTGATGACATCCTTGAGGTGGCCTGAATACAATGTTGTGACACAGACACACTCTATCACTAGTCTCTTGTTGCTCCAACGACTTGGATACAACTGCCCCCATTCATTATGCTGCCTGGGATACAACAGATTAAGGTGACTCTAAACACACCTTTTTCATGCACAGTTAAGGATGCGAATTACTGCAGACGTGAAGGCTCAGGGGACCATTTCACTAACATTCTTAAGAGCTCTTAAGCTCGATTTTGCGCCATAAAATCGAATGTTCTCCTTACCTAGGAGCGAAAATGAAAAACTGCGTTTCACTAACATTTCATCCTGGATACGGTCCATAAAAATGGTCCTAAAAATGCAAATTTCTAAGACAACATTACACCACTCTTTAATTATCATAAACAGCTAGATTTTATTAACTGCGTGTTAATTTGGGTCCACTTCCACATGGAGAACAAGTTGTTCACAGCCAAATAAGTCTTCCAAAAGTTAGTGATTAAAAGTTTGCTAAAGCATGATTTGTTTACACGACATTAGTGTCGTGACCAGTTAACGTGTGCGTAGCGGTTTACGGCTTTGCGAAGGTCAAGGTTGTTGTGACATTTGCTAATCAATTTTGAGCAAAGTTTAAACTGTATCTAACTTAACCTGCACACTACTGCCCTTCATGTCATTATACTCGACAGCATAATTTTGGTTTAAGTTGTTGGCGCTCTCTACGATCTTGTAAACTGAACATTTTCAACAATGTCACTCCTGTCAAAACATTGCACTGTGTGTGACGCGAAAATAGTGTCCCCTGTGATATGTCGGTGGCTTCTGCAAGATTTCGTTTAAATTCTTCGCACAGTGAACAAAAAGTCAAATGTTGTTGACAAGTGGTTGTTGGGCTGAGTTTTCAAAAAAAAATTGGACAACTGTTCAATCTATTTTGCCAAATTGTGCCAACTGTGTAGATTATCGATTATCATGATGAAAATATCGCTCTTTGCCTTAAGAGTAATTTAACGATCACGTTAGTGAAACGCATTTTGAAAATACTCCTTGATTTTTCCATCAGATTCTGTTCTAGGATGAATTTTCCTTAAGAGCTTAATATCTTAGTGAAACTGTCCCCAGGACTCACAAATGTTGGCTAAGACAACCATCCCGACAGACACAGTTTCTCTTCACATTTCAATACCAAAGGACAGCTATCAAATACCATATGACAGCTGTCAAATAGATATGACAGTTGTCAAATACCATATGACAGTTTGCCAAATAGTGTTATGATGGTTTGCCAAATACCACACATGACAACTATAAAATATCATATGACAGTTTGCCAAATACAATGACAGCTGTGAAATACCATATACAAGTTGTCAAATACCATATAACAGTTGTTAAATACCATGTGACAGCTGTCAAGCACAATAGATTCAAAAGTATATGCTATATCTCTTGGTATACTTTTGGTTTATGTCCCCAACAATTAAATGCAGAAGGAAAAACAAGTTGGAACCACCAAACCAGCTGCCCAAGAGCAGTCACACTCCCAATTCTAGACACCTTCAAGAATGGATTAATTATTAAACACTACTATGCACTTGGCAAACATTTGTGTCCCAATTGAACTAGTGGCACATTTTGGTTTGCATCTTATCTCAAGTTTAAGTTTTAACCTGCACGACAGCCGTGTTGTATTACTAAAAATACTATCTTACACCTACCCATGGAGCATCCAATCGCTCGCTTCCAGTGGTGCCATCTGGTGAACTGATCAGGTAAGTGAGAGGCCACATAATCGCAACAGTGCAACAACGCTCCAAAGTGGAATATGCACTTATATGTAGAAGAAAGTGTTGGCATAAAAATCATGTGAAAGCTGTAATGGCCTTCCATGTACTTGTGTATACACAGCAAGTTTTATAGAAACACACGTCTCAGGCTCAATTACAGTAAATAGGCAGGACACCAAGACCCGCCAACCACCAGTTTTTCAGCGTCTACACTCAAGCACTGATCTACGTGGCTACAATACTAACACGCCAGCAACATGCACCAATCACAGCTATTATCGAATAAGACTTCAGCAGCATTGGACGCGATATAAATGATTAGGTTTCTATGACATGTCTGCACGTCTAATGATACATGTCTGGAGCACGACACTCCGTTTCAAGCACTTGTCTCCCGTGTGCACAGAAACAGTTCTCGAACATGACCGACAGTCAGATACTGCTGTCATAATATGTCCATCACGACTCGACGTCAAATTCCTGTGAAATATGTTTAATTTATCTTAAATACCATATGCACATGATGCTGTACATGAACCCAAGAATCATAGTCTGTACTTTGTAATCTAACTTCGCCCTTTAGGCACTGTAACATTATAATGAAATGCTCTCCGATTCCCCACTGTGCACGTATATATTCAGTGAGATGTGTTTTCATTTAATTATCCAGTGCATGGCACAACATTTACAAGTCATTAAAATGCTGCTTATCTACAGGCAGTTTTAGGTAGTCGGGTGTAAAGGGTTAAAATGGCTTCCTCAACTGGTTTTGCCCAAGAATCTGTTTTTTTTATGTATAAATATGTAACGAGTGAATTGCTTTAAAATATCTGATTTTAAAGTGCCTATATTTGTTTAAACATTCAAAGAATTTTATGTTCGTTGTTGCATCTGGATACTTGTCAAAGCCTATTTAAACATTAAACCACTGCATTTGTCGGACTCGTGATTTTTGTGTTACAATGCAAAGACCATAATGCAGTATCGCATTACAATTTTGAAAATTGATTCTTGGGACAAAAATAAATAAATTATTAGTCTGGCTGATGGTTTTTTACATAACAGTTAAAACAGTTGCATAATTTTGAGTCGATACTATGTACGACTGCTTTTTTTTGCAAAATTTATTTGAAATGAAGTAAGTGAAACAAAATTATTGAGGACGCCATTTAACATGAAATATGTCTCCAGCAATTATTTGGATATCAAGGTTTATTTATATCCAAGTCATAAATAAGACATTTTTCTGCCCATAATTTAACTGTGGAACCTAATTAGTTTACCTAAATACTGCCGTCATATAGGACATGTGCATCTTCATGTGTTTTGTAGAATCTGTCTGACACCCCAACATGTTGACACAATCTGGGAGCCTACTGGATCGATACAGTTCACCACAACTGTAATCTTAATGCAGTTCTCAGTTAAGAGCAGTGTGTTGAAGTGAATAATTGTTATTATCCCAACGGTGCCAAACCGCTATGGGATTAGTAGATTTAGTGTTTAATCAAGTGTCCGTTGTTGGATTAACTGCCACTGAAGGCTCCACCGTATATACCAATGCATCTTACACTAAACCAACACTCTCAGTAACACAACCAATAGTGTGGTTTTTGCCAATGCACCACTAAGAACACACTTCCTCCCGACAGATTGAACAAAGTAAAAGTACGTATGTTTTAGTCTACATGTCTGCTCAGTGGGAACAGACAGAGCTTTAACTTTTTAAACTGTTTATGTCAAAAATGTTATGGATTCTTTTCGACATGAAGTAATTTTTTTGGGTGTTTGGTGAACAAGTTTGCTGATTTCTTGAGGGTCGCACGAGTCACTGCCAGATGGAGAACATTGAATAAAAACATCGGGAGCAGCATGACAGCAGTTTCACACCAGTCTTCACGACCTGCAAGTTCCACACGTTGCATTTAGAAACTTCTTTCCAAAATGAAGGACGTGAAACTAGAGAATATGTCACAAAATGTCTGGATGTAATTTTAAAAGTTAAAAAACTGTCACCTCTACATACAGATTATTGAAGAACATTCTTCAGGGTAGTTAAGTTTTATTCAAAACTTTCATTATCATAACCAAATGTGAGAACCATCCAATGGACTGGTTTGGAGAACAAGTGGCAGACAGAAACAGAAGACATGTCAAAGACGTGATCCAGATAAGAAAGACAAGAACAGTGATCAACCAAGGGGAATTACAAGCCACAGCAAATATATAGCACCGATGAAGCTTTCTTGACAAACAGCAAAAACACAATTTAAATGTCGATATGCTAACAAGAATCGTTGTGGATAAGTAAGCAAAAAGCAACAGAGTGTAAATATAACTTTTCTGAAACAGCCACCCACATGAAGGGACACTGTGTGGACTCATATGAGACACTGCGAACATGTGAAGAACACAACCCCTGCGTCACAGTGTGAAGCAGGACAACCCTAACACATCTGAGTTGGCACCCAATGGCATTACTCTCGCCTGATAAGCTAACAATATTTCGCATTTGCGTGACTGGGGAACGCCGGAGAGTATCGACAATATAATTTGTGGCATCCCTAATGCCTTCACTGTACCAAATGCCAAACTCTACCGACAGCTGGGGCTATTCTAGAGAACCAAAGTATGCTCATAAGAGGATGGTGAAATATAACATTGAACAGAATGTAATGTGCTTAATATATTACAGATGTATATGTGACCAAATTAATGGCAATTTCTTATGGATCTAACATCTACACAATAAAGTATATATATATATTATATGTATATATACATACTTTATATATATATATATATATAAAATAAGGTAACTTCATTTGCACCTAAAACCTCGGAAACCAAGCTCAGAGGCACATCAATACAAAAAGGTTAGTCAATCTCAGAATCGATTTAAGCCATATTAAAGTCATCAACAGATGGATCGATACGCCAGGGAGCTAAGGTGGATATGCAAGGTTATAAAGTTATGTTTTTAAATGACGGCAAAATTGTGTAATATTTTCAACTGATCTAACACTAAGTGGGAGCATATTCCAAAGAGTTGCAGCAACAGAAAATGCCCTAGTTCCAATATTAGTATTGACTCTAGGAACAAAAAGTAAATCAGAACTAGATGATCAATCATTGAATGTAAATATGCTGGTTACTTACATAAAAGTGCCTAGTAGGTAATGGTGCAGAATTCTAGATCTTAAAAATGATACAATATCGGACAGGAAGCCAGTGCAAAATATGTATCCCTTGACTGAAACAGGCCATCAGTTGACAGTTTCCCAAGATGATCATAACAAAGACAGAGTCATCATCTCAAACAGATCTATGACTCTCTTGTCTTCTGCTCATAACTCTGACCATGTTCCTTAACTGTGATGATGTTGCTAGGTAACGTGATGATGTTGCTAGGCAACAGGAACTACAGCATGCCCCTTGTCCCTGGTGCATCATATCCTACAGTTACTAGCACCCATTTGCAGAGGAGATGTAGATATGTATCACTTTAAGGAACAAAGATGCATGCATTTACATGGACATACAGATGCGTACAGACATACGCACACATGTACAAACACGCATGCATGTTTTATGCGCAAGGATGAACAAGGGAATACGATGGGAAGATGGTCAACATTTCACCTTGTCACTTCCAAATTATCCTGGATAGTTTCTGCTACATGTAATACAGAGTGTAATGGCGCTGATAGTCAATAAAACCTACAATATATCACGAAACACATTTTGTAAGTCAGTAATTCCAATGATACGCTGCAAAGCATCCATATGTATATGGTCTTGTCTAGTAATCTTGCCACGCCTAGATGAATTCCAAGATTCCTATGACAGTTTCACTGAGAGTACAGCCTAGAGAAATGTACAAAATGAAATATCATGTAGTCATTGCACAAAGCCCTAGGATTTGTGAAAACAACGTTCACATCGCATATGGAGAAGTGATCCACTAATGCATGCAATCAAAGTGTCTATTGGGATAAAGAAGCACACATGCAGAATAAGGATTAATCTTTCTTAGAACATGTTGCAAGGAGAATGTATATCATTCTGTTTGCTACAGCGGGAAACCAGATAAATTTAGCGTGCTGACAGGACGGTTATCAACTACCACTAAAACACCATTAATCTAATGCCACTCAATTTCTATTTGACGGATGTGACAATGAGAACTGGCTGACGATCAAATCAAACACGTTTCCCACTGTATTCCCTAATGTCCTGTTCTGTGTCCGACACTCAGTGACAAACCTCCCACCTCAAACAGCCTCATGGTACATTTACCAAACATGCAGTTTATTAACAGAACCCTCTGTGTGATCCACTACTTCCACGATGGTGGAATTATGAGATTCAGCGGGTGACAAGGGCCTAAGGTTTGATCCTACCTTTCAGACAGGCAAAGTGCAGTGCATTGATTGCCCCTCGAATATCGCCAGAGCTCGATGTAGCCAGGGCTTCGATGACACTTCTATCTGGGATGGAGAATCTGCCACCGCCCTGCAAGAAATGCACAATGGTCTACATTTTAGACTTATCTAAATCCAATCAAAATTACTGCCGAGTAATTGAGGATAACTAATTAAGGAATTATTAAACAAACACAGGATGCAATTAAAATATTTTAAATAAGGCTTTTTAAACAGATTTCAGTACCCTGGAACATTTTAATATTCAAAAGAAAAATGTTTGATTTGTAAAAGAACAGCTTCAAATGGTTAATTTTATTAATTAATATTGTTACTTAGGAGTATTTATTCGTAAACTTTACTGCATTACAACATACCAAATTCAAAGGAATGTGTTTGATTTTTCAAAGTAACAGCTTTAAAATTGTTTCCAACATGTTGCCTATAAAAATGTATCTGACATTCCCTGACATGTAGAGTTGGGGGTGTAGGCTGGATATTACATGCATCAGATACAATAGTGACATCTAGGAGACAAACACAGCAGCACACGTCACAAAGTGCTGCCCTCTGCTGGGTATGCACACAATCCTTTCTTTGGACATGATGATACAAACGGTTGAGTGGTAGTGGACCAATTTTGGGAGAGAGCAAAAAGCAAACATTTAAACAAAATGTATTTTTTTACATCTTACGTAACCTCTTGTTATTCCTTTCATACATTTTAACTAACTCAATCATGTGACATGCTTGCAGTGATGCCTGTTTGTTGATGAAAACTGAATCGAGTTGTTAAAAAAATCAGGAAAGAATACCAATACCAAAGGTTTCTAAAAGGCAACAGTCATGTCAAAGATCACACAGAAATTAAACATCAATCCATTCAAGGATAATAAATTGTGTTAGAAGACACATGAAACATAAGGGGCAGGTTGAATAGTAAGTATAAAGTGAAACCTTTGAGACTTCCTGTGAAGCTATGAGTGTCAGCGTCTTCACCATACTAGTCTGGGCAACAGGGTTGAAACTGAAACAGAAGGTCTATCGATTATAATGACAACTCAAGGTAATCTAAACTGAAACAGGAGACATCTCACGTGTAATCACAGCTCAAGGGAATAAAAAAGCTGACAGGAATGACAATCATCCATGACAAACATCTGTGGAGAACATACATACAAAAATAAATTGCTTTAATCTACTGAAGTTATGTATTTTTGTATTATCAGAGTGATTTATTTGTTTTATGTTTTTGTTTTATTTGTAGTCCTGTAAAAATTAATGGATATGGCGCCACATAAAATATATATTATTAAATACTTACTATACAGCAGGAATAATTATTATATCACAACTGTGGACAGATTAACGACACAAAGTGCATACACAGTGATGTCTTAATGACAAACCAAACTGTTTTATTTCCATTTTCCCACCTGATGTTGGCAATGTTCAGCTCCGCCTGCACGTCCTTTGGAAACAACAGTCTCTCATTGGATTCACCGCCAGCGCTGTCGCTCACAATGAACACCAGAGGGCAGCGGCCACGTCTCTGATAACTCCTGTCGGTTAAATGGATGTGGTTAGCTTTCATTGAGTATTAATTAATAAAATCTACTGACGTCTACTATTGTGACTAGACTGAATTCTTTGCTCAATGATGAATAAGTCATTTAACAGCTTCAGTTATAAATGATACACTATGTGAAATGTAGAGTCTACCATTGGACCCACCTTAGGATATCATGAAACTGTTTTGTATCTTTGAAGAACACATTTGGCATCTCCTGAAAATATAAAAGCAATTTCGTGAAACCTTGTAACCTCGGCAAACCAGCGAATTCTGAACAATACTTGGAAAATGTTTATTTAATTTTTATGATGGATGATTTAAAAAGCAATACAAACAAGATATAATACTTCAGTGGTGTCGTTCAAAGGACTCACTTCATCATTTGAACAAAAGTTCAATAATAAATACATAGGCTAAAATGCCCATCTTCCTGAAGGCACTACATACACACGGATGCAGAAGATTGTTTCCTAGAGTATTCATAAATGTTATTTGCTATGATATAAATTGTTATTGCGTTAATGCAAATTACTCAAAAACTTCCCCAACTGATTGGTAATTGCTGAAAATATGCTTTTCCAAGAGAAAAACATAAAACAGTCACAACTCATACACACACACTCTCTCACACACTCACTCACACACACACTCACACACATTCACACACTCACTCAAACACACTCACACACACACATTCACACACTCACACACACTCACTCACACTCTCACACATTCACACACACACTCACACACACACTCACACACATACTAACACACACACAGACGTATACATACATGTAGGGTAAACACACACACTCACACACACACTCACACACACACTCACATACAGACTCACACACACACACACACACACACACACACACACACACACACACACACACACACACACACACACACACACACACACACACACACACACACACACACACACACACACACACACACACACACACACACACACACACACAGACACTCACACACACACACACACACTCACAAACACACACACACACTGTTGTAGGAGAAAATATGTGAATAAACAGTCACCTCAACTAGGATGATCTTCTTGTGCAGTTGTTCCTGGTGGAAGATCTGTAGTGTTGGGTACTTGTTGGCACGCAGTAGAAAGTCTTGAAACTGTCTCGACTGAGACTCACTCACTGGCCCTCCAATTACAGCTAACTCTAGAAACAGACAGCAGGAAGTCTTAAAACTGTCTCAACTGGGACTCACTCACTGGCCCTCCAACTACAGCTAACTCTAGAAACAGACAACAGGAAGTCTTGAAACTGTCTCAACTGGGACTCACTCAGTGGCCCTCCAACTACAGCTAACTCTAGAAACAGACAACAGGAAGTCTTGGAACTGTCTCGACTGGGACTCACTCAGTGGCCCTCCAACTACAGCTAACTCTAGAAACACGCAACAAATCACATGTTATATTCATAACTCACACTTGCCAATGTACTAAACATTTCAAATGTATGTTGTATACATGGAACTCTATTTTAATAACCTTTCCAAATTTTCCAGCACGGAGAAACGATACGAAAGGTTAATCCAGTAGGACATTTAGCATACCAGTAATCACAAGTATAAACACATCTCCAATGCGACACACAGCACAGGCTATTTATTCTCATCAAACACCCAGATTCTAAGACAGGAAGCTTCAGTTGCATGACCAAAAATGTATGAAAATATTTATGTGTACATTCGCTGTTTCTGTTATCATTGTATTTTCATTTGCAACATTTCATGGAATTATTAGAGAATAAAAAGTGTTTGTTTTGATAACAATGCGAGGTAGCTAAACTACACCGTGATGTCCCATGTCCATACCTCGAGCCTCGTATGTCCACTCGGCCACACTGTATGTGCTGGTGGCTGGGTTTGTCCACTCCTGCACCTCTACGGCCATCTCTCTGGTCAACACTTGCACTGTGGCCGTCTTCCCGCAGCCGGGGGGTCCGGTCAGCAACAGCAGAGGTGCCTGGACACAGCTGACACATGTCACAACTTGTCATATGTTACCCAGGCAGTAAGTCCAACAGGCCTATTCTGCACAGGAGCCAAAAATAGCTGTCCACATCATGTCCCACCAATTTTGTAACTCTTGCAGAAATGCATACCATATATTATCATCTTTCAACGTCCTGTTTTTTTTTCTCGACAAGTAATCTAAAACTAATAAAATACACGCATCATGCATTTACGGATCCACATATAAAGAAATATGCATGCGTTTCTCAAAACAGTGTTTTTGTAAAGTTTGCTTCAATTTTAGCAATAAATAAAAACTACGGAATATATTTCAATAAATGAGGAATCATTTTAAAGCTGTGAAACTAAAAAATTTAACAACTCAATTTCACTCTTTTGCAACTTAAAACCCACTTCGCTGTGGCAGGTCCCACATCGTGAACAAAGGCAATACATTATGTTTTATCCTCGTATCCATTTTCACAGGACAATATGTTCCATCACACCTGGCATAACTATATATAATTATAACTATTCGTTCTTTCCCAGCGAGATTGTTGAAACAATACACATAGAAATTACCCACCTACAGTTAGTTGAAACGTTGATACAATGCCTCCTCTCACAGTCAATACAGAAGAAATAATTTATTCTTTTGTAGGTGCACCAAAGTATACTAACCTGTTTTAAACTATGTCAATGTCACATATTCTAACCAATAGGCGAGAACCAGTGCTGCACTACCCACAGCTCTACTACAGTACCACCAGCACAACAACCAGTGCTGCACTACCCACAGCTCTACTACAGTACCACCAGCACAACAACCAGTGCTGCACTACCCACAGCTCTACTACAGTACCACCAGCACAACAACCAGTGCTGCACTACCCACAGCTCTACTACAGTACCACCAGCACAACAACCAGTGCTGCACTACCCACAGCTCTACTACAGTACCACCAGCACAACAACCAGTGCTGCACTACCCACAGCTCTACTACAGTACCACCAGCACAACAACCAGTGCTGCACTACCCACAGCTCTACTACAGTACCACCAGCACAACAACCAGTGCTGCACTACCCACAGCTCTACTACAGTACCACCAGCACAACAACCAGTGCTGCACTACCCACAGCTCTACTACAGTACCACCAGCACAACAACCAGTGCTGCACTACCCACAGCTATGCTACAGTATCACCAGCACAACAACCAGTGCTGCACTACCCACAGCTCTACTACAGTACCACCAGCACAACAACCAGTGCTGCACTACCCACAGCTCTACTACAGTACCACCAGCACAACAACCAGTGCTGCACTACCCACAGCTATGCTACAGTACCACCAGCACAACAACCAGTGCTGCACTACCCACAGCTATGCTACAGTATCACCAGCACAACAACCAGTGCTGCACTACCCACAGCTCTACTACAGTACCACCAGCACAACAACCAGTGCTGCACTACCCACAGCTATGCTACAGTACCACCAGCACAACAACCAGTGCTGCACTACCCACAGCTCTACTACAGTACCACCAGCACAACAACCAGTGCTGCACTACCCACAGCTCTACTACAGTACCACCAGCACAACAACCAGTGCTGCACTACCCACAGCTATGCTACAGTATCACCAGCACAACAACCAGTGCTGCACTACCCACAGCTCTACTACAGTACCACCAGCACAACAACCAGTGCTGCACTACCCACAGCTATGCTACAGTACCACCAGCACAACAACCAGTGCTGCACTACCCACAGCTCTACTACAGTACCACCAGCACAACAACCAGTGCTGCACTACCCACAGCTCTACTACAGTACCACCAGCACAACAACCAGTGCTGCACTACCCACAGCTCTACTACAGTACCACCAGCACAACAACCAGTGCTGCACTACCCACAGCTATGCTAATGTACCATCAGCACAACAACCAGTGCTGCACTACCCACAGCTCTACTACAGTACCACCAGCCCAACAGCCAGTGCTGCACTACCCACAGCTATGCTACAGTACCACCAGCACAACAACCAGTGCTGCACTACCCACAGCTATGCTACAGTACCATCAGCACAACAACCAGTGCTGCACTACCCACAGCTATACTACAGTACCACCAGCCCAACAACCAGTGCTGCACTACCCACAGCTATGCTAATGTACCACCAGCCCAACAGCCAGTGCTGCACTACCCACAGCTATGCTACAGTACCACCAGCCCAACAACCAGTGCTGGACTACCCACAGCTATGGTATAGTACCACCAGCACAACAACCAGTGCTGCACTACCCACAGCTATGCTACAGTACCACCAGCCCAACAGCCAGTGCTGCACTACCCACAGCTATGCTACAGTACCACCAGCCCAACAGCCAGTGCTGCACTACCCACAGCTATGCTATACAGTACCACCAACCCAACAGCCAGTGCTGCACTACCCACAGCTATGCTACAGTACCACCAGCCCAACAACCAGTGCTGCACTATCCACAGCTATGGTACAGTACCACCAGCCCAACAGCCAGTGCTGCACTACCCACAGCTATGCTACAGTACCACCAGCCCAACAACCAGTGCTGCACTACCCACAGCTATGGTACAGTACCACCAGCCCAACAGCCAGTGCTGCACTACCCACAGCTGTGGTACAGTATCACCAGCGCAACAATTGTCCATCCACGTCCTACATGCAGCTAACAGTGTCCAGGGGATTGCTTCATTAAAAGGAAATAAATAATAAAACAGAATTCATGTTAAATCTAAGGATTTCTTTTTTAATGCAAAAGACGCCGCTGCAGTATCATAGTTGACAATATTTCCATGACAAATCGACAAAAATATCCCAGTGGCGCACCCTGGTGTTGACAATTTTCATTACATAAGATCGCAGTTCAAGAGTGAAAATTTATTTTAAACAGCAAAATTAAGTTTATGTGCCCATAAGAATGAATCTTAGCGAAACGATCCCCTAAACTACACCGGAAGAAGATCACATCAAATGACACAATATTCAATATTTCATGGAAAAAAGTTACAAGAGGGAACGGAGAGTCCCAGTTGAACGTACCAGTCTGTGCTTTCTGTAGACATGTTCCTGCAGCCACATCTGAACTTCCGCTACCTTTTTCTTGTGTACCGCCAAGTCACTCTGCAGGTAAGCACGCAAACATAAAGGCGCAACTCACGGAGTTTATCCATCAAACTGTCAGTGGTATTGTTGGAATATAACATCTGAACAATAATCAGACAACTAGACAGCAAAACTGTTGTTTTGGCATTCCATGTTCTGAAAGAATTCTAACACACATGAGAGAATCTTTGAAAGCAAAGGTCACGGGTAAACAGCAGAACAGAACTGGAATAAATTCATAGCTATTTTTAAATAAAAAAAATTATTTTCACAACAACAATAAAATTAAAATAACAATAAAGTAATTTCTTATGTGACTAAATCCTCGGAAACCAAGCTCAGAGGAGTCAAATTAAAGTCGTCAACAGATGGATCGATATACCAGGGAGCTAAGGTGGATATGCAAGGTTATAAAGGTAAGTTTTTAAATATCGTCAAAATTATGTAATATTTTCAACTAGTCTAACACTAACTGAGAGGCAGCTTATTCCAAAGAGTTGGTGCCCTAGTACTAATATTAGTATCGACTCTAGGAACAAAAAGTAAATCAGAACTAAATGATCGAAGTTGGACAGGCTTTCTTACAGGAGTAAGCAATATATAATAATATGCTAGTTGTTTACATGAAAGTGCCTGGTAGGTAATGAGGGTTTATGCCCTCATTACCTACCAATCACTTTATACCTTCATTACCTACCAATCACTTGCAACAGCAAGGATGGTAATCAAAAAGAACAAACCTGTGATCGAGGGGCATGTCGTGTTGACCACAGTTCATCCTCCTCGAGTGAAAGAGTGTTTGACACCGGCTGCAGCTTGCCAGGGAAGGACCTCTGTGATTGGCTGTTTAATTCACGAGGCCTCTTCCTTGAGTTCCTTGCAGGTGTTCTAGAACTTGCCACAGACTGATCTTGTCCGAAGTCGCCAAATGAATCAAATGAAGATGATATCCATGCTGTCTGCTTCTGGAATTTAAAAAGTTCAGTTTAAATCAGTTACATTTAGATTCTTGATTTGAAAACAGTGTTACCAATCACTGCAGAACAATCATGCATCCATGATATCTGCTTCCCTAAGCATAGTCCGAAAATATTCTAGATAGTTTTCCTTAAGGTCAATGGAACTGTTATTCAAACACTGTAAGAAAATAAAACAATGTTTGAAAAAAATGTACCATTAATAATTTAAGATTTTGTATTAACAAGTTGTTTCTTATTACATAAGAATGACTTTGAAAGTCTTAAAATTGTTATTGTGAATGATTACTGCTAGGCTTGCATGGAAGAAGGTTCAGTGGCCCATGTGCATGTCTGAGAAGATCTCACCTAGAGTTACGTAACTCACTACAATCAAGGTGGTGGAAGTTGGAAAAAATAGAGGACCTGTGTAGAGGCCAGCCTAACCCCAGGAGAGCAGATCTAGTCGACAGTGCTATACTAAAGTGTATTCATTATCAGGCAAATAAATAGATGCCATTTCATGTAGCTTCTAGCCTTCTACTGTAAATACCCATCATAACTACGGTCCAAGCATTGGCTTCCTGGTCCTGAGGCCATTGATGGTTTGTGACTTCATGAAGAGGGACATTACAGCTGTGTGTGCAACTAATCACAAATGACACAAACCTTGATGCTGCTAGACAATGTGCTGTTTTTGTTGCCACTTCCATTCATGCTGCTAAGCATGTCAATCGTACATGCTTGGAAGTCATCGTCATCACTCTCGGGCCAAAATGAACTTTGTGTTGCCTGCGTCTTATCCTGTCAGAAGATATGTGAAGACTGTGTTAGACTGGATAGCGTTACAATAAGTTTATCATGTGTAATAAGTTGATTATATTTTAAATACAATACAAAATATTTTATACAATACAATGTACAATATTTGCTTAGATCATGAAAGTGATCACATTCTAAGCCACAGAAGGCCAAACAATTTATCTTTAATAAAAAATCTGTTCAACAATTTTCATTAAACTGCCCACTTTTTGTCCGAACCATCCATTTTGTAAACGACCGTACTTATTTTATTCAGTCAGTTAATAATCTAAATCTTTGTACAAATGCTCATGTTCAATGGGAATCATAACTTAAAATTTAACTTTAATTTAACTGAAGACCTCCTCTTCTATGTAGTAGTCAAGGAGTTGCCGAGGAAGCCTGGCAAATACAGACACTTGTATTGTAATCATCTACCCTGTTGTGTAAATATTTCTAAATATGTCCCTTCTACCGGTTGATGTTTTTGGATATAACCACTGCTTCCAGAAGTCCATTCCGTTGTCAACTATCCTTTGAGTGAAAGAATACCTGCGTATATCTAACCTTGAGTGTACTTCGGTTATTCTGAAAGGGTGTCCTCTTATTTTGGACTGTTTATTTTTTGTGACAATGCTAAAAATTAATGTATTCAAATGAAATGGTTGTCCTATAAAACATAACAAAATTACTAGACACAGTATATTAAAAAAGGTAAGTTCTTATATAGCGCAGTATCCAGTCATCAGGACTGCTCAAAGCACTTTACACTTTACTCCCTGGCAGACCTGTTCAATCGAACGCCATCTCGACTTCTCTGGGAAGAACTCAGCCACGCTACAATTAATGTGCGAAAACAATTCGTACACAAATATCCACCACTGTCTATAGACAGATACTCATTCATACAGCTGAGTGAACTGGAGCAACGTAGTGTGAACAAACAAGGTTTGACATACAGCATAAGTCAACAGTCCGATGCTCTAGCCACTGCACCACGAATATTACACATTATATTATATTAAGGGTTTAACCGATACACAAAACAAGTCATGCTGGTATTGGATTATTATAAGAAACACAGGTCAGATTGGCAAAAAATCAAAATGGCAAAAACCACAACAGTGTCAATAGCAAGGTTTGAAATAGCGGTAGTCCGGTAGCTACCTCAATTCCCGTGGGGCTACCACTGAGACAGCAGTAGCTTGGTGATCTACTGCAAAATCTGGGTCAATGATGACCTAATTGTCAGTACATTGCCAGTCTTCCCAAGTGCCTGGGAACAGAATGCTCACTGGTTTCCCAGTCACTTGCCACAATTGTAACCAATTAACCACTTCAAAGACATTGTTGCAGTGCCCTGAAACTTCAACCCTGTGATGTCAATAAACCAGCTTCCCTTACAGACCACCTTCCACTCCACCTGATATATATATATAAGCCTACCGGTCTATGGTTGGCTGATGTAATAAACTGACATTATTGACAAGCAGCAATCCAGTTGTACTAAATATAGGAAACATTTAGCTACATTGGCACTTCAATGTCTGTATAAATAAAAAGGTTATTAGAACATTATTTAAGAACTAAATCATATATTTATTACAAATCTGAGTCGCGTGCATTTAATGCACTGTATATACAAAATTATACATTTTATTTTAGTAATTCCTACTTTTAAAACTGCTTATCTGAAATACATTTATTGTAAATAAAATGTTTATTTTAATAAAGAATGTTTTGTATTTTAATAACTGTTTAAACACAAAAGCACCCTTAATTTAAAAGGTGTTTTATATAATGTACTTATGCACCCTATTTATATAGCAATTTAGCATTATAAATAATATATGATAGTATATTAATTAATTAAACAATCCCCAAATATTTAATTATAAGTAGTAACCTGGCTACACTATAATTTACACATAATCACTTATTTATGTGTACACAGCATTATTATATTTTATTAATTTTGTTAGCAATGTTGTATTTTTTAATATTAATTTACAGAATATTAATTAATGGAATAATCCCCAAATTATATCATACGAGGCAACTTGAAAATAATTTTGATGTATATAGCTTACAGTTACCTCTGTGAAAGCAGCACTATTATATAGATTAAAAATTATTATTATTAGTTTATCAATGTTGTATTTTAATGCATCTTACAATTTATGCAAGCACCAACACAAGTCATGAATAGTGATGAAAGAAGGCCAAATGAATGACGTTTATTAAGAGATTAAGTTAGAGAGAGAAATGTGGGCTCTACATCCCAAGGCCAGGCCTGTGACTGAGCCCATACTAGTCTCCTGTCCCTCAGGTTGACAGAGCCCACATTTCGGCATATACAACATTAGCAGTATTGTTATAGATATATACAACATCATTACTACTGTAATCACAGTAGACCTTAGGCACCGTACCGTACTAACCAAGCACACCATTCATTCACCTAACTATAATCCCAACTACCTGCTGAAGACTTACATTGTATCAAGATTTAGCCTAAACCTATAAGTGGGGCCATTACGCCCCACTTACTAAAATCACCGGTGGAAGAGAAGCGAGCTGTCTCTGCGTTAAAACCCCGTGAACACATTGTCCACCTGCACTAAGAAAACGGGGAAAGCTTTGAGATATGCTATCAACCCCTCTTCCACCAATGATGTACATGGTAGTCCCTAACGCTATCAAAAATTTGGGAGGGATGGGAGGGCCAAAATTTGTTGAAGCGACCACTCTGCATCTTACAATTTGTTTGCAGATATTCATCACTACATAAAGATTATTGTTAAGTAATTAATGTAAATGACATGTTTACCTGCGATTTCACAATGATGTTCTGGTTCAGAAATGTTTGGCTAACAGATATCACAGCGGGCTACCAGATATTTCCGCCAGGTAGCCCTGTAAGACTAAAAGGCACACGACCACGCACGACCAAAATGTATGTAGTGTTGGTAACCAAGCGGGCTGTTGGTGGCACGTAGGTGGTGTGTGTGTGCAGCTCGCCAAATTTCAGATATGTTCTTCACATTGGAGTAACAAAATTTGAAACTTTAATCATCGCTTGTGGTAATTCTACAGTTCCATTCACCAGGTGGCGGTACTTTAAAAAAATAAATACTCGTCCGGAAGATTGAATAAAATGTCTAAATTGTGTAACTCCTGGGTGAAATACAGACTTAATTTTTTTAATAATACACACACAAACCATATATATACCATCAACGGCCAAACTATTTACCAACATATTATATAACATGGTTGTGCGTTAACTTCATGGTCGTGTGTGGTCGTGCGCCTTTTAGTCAAACCCCTGTTGGCTACTAACATTTTAAAAAGTTATTTCTACCCTTGAATGGTGACAAAATAACATGGCGACAAACCATGTACAACTGCTGTCACAGGCCGAAATGACAGTTCTTGGTTTTCTGCCACACAGAATTCTTGCTACTTAACTTAGCCTACAACTTGCACGTATTTCTGTTTATTTACACGATAATTTGTGTTGTTATATATTGCACTCTAAAAACAAACACAAAATTTCCTGTTCGCCTCCCATGCCACGGCACCGCCTGTATCCTCAGCATGTTGAGGCTAGGCGTGTATTGGAAGAAGAAGACTTGAAGTTGGACTTCAGCCAAGAAATTTAGACCCACATTTGATTAATGATTAGAATTTAGAGTAAACTATTAAAGTGTGGCCATTGCCTGTTGGTCGAAACGTCGCGGCCGAACCATCTGTCGGCGTGGAATGAACTATGCGCGAAGCGAAAAATTTGTCTGTCATCACTACCACCGTATAGCCTAACAGAGGGATTAAACCGGCACTGCACCATAGACACCGAGCGATAATACCGAGATGTAGTAATCGAACACATTAGAGCACTCGCAGCTATCGATTCATACCGTTCATTAACGCAGTATTCAGCAGGTTAAACGAGACAACTATACTCGTACCATCATATATTAAGCGCATAGTAGCCTACGCTATGCTGTTAAGACACACGTTTTTAGAAAATCACAAAAATACAAGTAGCAAATGCAGTACCTGTGCGTCTGCCATTTTCTTTACTTTGGATTAAATTGAATTGTCCACATAGATCCAGTTCCACTTACAAAACGCAATGGAACCAACATAATTTTCACTCTCTGATGTCATGTGATGTATGGAATGATACTGTGTTCATTCAATAAGTTAATACTCTATAACATGTAATGTCTTATATTTTTATGTAGGAAGATTTTTCTGGAAACCTTTATTTGTGTTGCCGTGCCATATAGTGTTTAAGTGTGGAAATGATTACTCGTTGGAAAGCACGAAATGTCGTGATCAGCGGTCGCGATGGTATCGCGAAAGTAGTTTTATTTCCTGGTTTCTCTAGAGCCGTCTGCCCAGTAGGTCTTGACGGTACCTATGTGGATATACGGTGGGTTGTATCCATCCTGATATACCTGTATATTATGACTTGATAACAAGAAAATGCAACAATCCGACTCTGACTCGGATGTCGACTGGTCCATTATCGACTGTCAGACGGAGGAGGGACTCGATATCCGGGCAGGATTTGATGCGGAGAGTCGGATGAGTCGGTCGCTTGATTTGGAAGTCGGTGATGTTGATTGTGAACATTTTGGAGCTGTGTCGCCGTCACACCACTCTCTGGAGTGTAGCGGTGTAGAGACAAGTGTATCGCGCAAACCAGGGGGAACATGTAATGGGATCTCAGCACCTGTCACTCCAACACCTGGCCCAAGTCCTGGGGCTAGGCCTGGGAGCAGTGACAAGATTGCAACTGCTTCACCCGAAATGAATCAGGGGGACAAGATTGCAACAAAGCTTAAGTCGGCGTGGCATAATATGAGATTTGGTAATTTAATTGTAATATTTGGAACATGTTGTAGGTAGTGCTTTCTCGGTAGGAGGTAGATTACTCAGTGGTATACCGTATAGCTATAGACCTGTGGCAGTCAGAACACGTTAACAGAACATATATCAAGTTGGTGGTGGTTCAATACCACCTACCTGGTCTTGCTTCCATTTCAAAGTTTGAACAGTAGTGCTTAAGTTATAGACTGCCTGTGTCTTTTTAGAGGAGATATAATAAGCCATTGGTTTCTTCCACCTGATGTTTTATATATTATACCAGGGGAACGTAAATATCCCATACAGGGAAATGGAAAAAACCTTGTTGTGGGCTAACTAAGTACTCTAAATAAGTAAAATTTTTGCTTGTTATAAACTCTCCTTAGTATATTCATCCATCTGTTGACAACTTTTACACTTTGTGCAAGTACTAATTTTGAAGTTGCCTAACCCTGGTTTTGTCATGGCTCGGCACATGCATTTCTGAAGATTTTGGCACTTGTCATTTTTTATTGTTCAGTTCATTTTAGTAATTTGGCACAACTTGAAGGTTTGGGCTTTGGCCAGTGATTGCATGATTTGCATCTATCATAGTAAATGTGTTCCTTTCTTTTGATTTTTTTTTCTTTATTACTTTTCATTAAGTATACATCCCTCCATGCTTCTAGTATTTCCACACCATGTTTTTTGGTGAATTAGAGACCTTGAAATCATGACAAGTTACATTTTATCCCTGTGTAGGATTTTGAGCTCAATGTATCACAAATATTTTCTGAGTTTGAACAACCTATTATGATTATCAATAGTTGCACTTGGCAATCTATTGTACACATACTCACTGCTCAGTTGTGCCATAAATAGAATACTTAGATGAGTATGCAGCAAGTCACTCATAAGAATGTGTACACAATAGTTGTTAATCCCTCTATGATTGTACACTCCTTTCTTTATGCAGGATGTTACTGAGGTACCGTCACTTAGCTGGTGACTGATGAGCACTGAGTGCTAATTCTACCTCAGGCTGTCTTCTCTCATTCAGGATACTATAAATATATATATGTGCAATTTTCTACTTCAAATAACATTATTAAGCCATATTAATTATTTCTAGCAACTTGATTTATGGAATCATATATTTAGTACTGTATAATTTGGTGGTCAACATGCAGGTGAACTGTTAAAAAAACATTTATATACCTATTTATATATATATGTATATATATATATTAAGTATATATATATATATATATATATATATATTTAATATATATATATAAGAAAATGTACAGTAGTAAACATCATTTTAAATGTAACTGTCAGGGCATTTCAAAATGTTTTCGGGTAATATCTATCTTACCAGGTTACATAGATTGGTTGAAAATAATATCCATGCATATATATACGTTGATGATAGATCAGAAACTGACCAGAAGCCCAATTACTTTTACACATACTTATCCACAATGTCTTGATAAACATTCAGTGTGGCTAAGATTCATCTGATGAAAGGTGGCAATATAAGTTAACCAACAAATTGTATTATTATTAGTGTTCATGTCAACTATATGAAAGGCTGACACTGAGTCACAGAAAGGCTGACACTGAGTCACAGAAAGGCTGACACTGAGTCACAGAAAGGCTCACACTGAGTCACAGAAAGGCTCACACTGAGTCACAGAAAGGCTCACACTGAGTCACAGAAAGGCTCACACTGAGTCACAGAAAGGCTCACACTGAGTCACAGAAAGGCTCACACTAAGTCATAGTTGTGTTGATGGTTCATTGTGCTTTTTACATTGTTTTAACTAAGTTATGTTTGACAAATTTTAATTATTTATAACTACACATTCTGACATTTACCCTGGCCGTCTGTTGATACAGAACTGAAAGGGAAGCTGAAGACGTCACTCAAGTTGGACTCACCTATCTGGCTCCTGGGGAAGCACTATCATTTACCCAAGACAGGTATGAACATGACAGTTTAAAGGAGAACACTCTTATGATGACAGTATTTATTCATCTTGTCATAGTAGACAAGTTTTAAAGGAAAAGTAAATTTTCTTCATGAATACTTATCATGTAATAAAAGCATAAAGAAAAAACTTTTAAAACGTGTAGATTTAATAGCAATTATGGTATGTATTTAGTAATTCTAGTTATTTACTTTAACCAAGTTAGCGTTTCCCATAAAAAACCTGTTTCTGATGGGAGGTCAATAAAACAGGCAGAAACTTAACAAAACAGACAAAAACTAACATAATCTATACCGATAATGACAATAGTGTCCACAAATAAAAAAATAATGAACATTTGTTTCAGTAGTTTATTTGGCCAAAACTAATTTGTCAGATAAAGTTAAATGTGTCTCTTCCATTTGTTTATTTTGTGGCCAAACTACTGATGTTATTTTGTGTCACTTGTTTTCATGTGTTCTAGTCAGGATGACACTGAATCTCAAAAACTAATTAACACCCACATAAACACCCACATAGAAGTAAAGGTGCTTCATCCCGCATGTAATATCACACTTCGAAAAGAGACCAGGCAAGCAAAAGCAGTTGATCTATTTCATCCTACCTAAAATCAGACTTCTGATCTTTCTTGTTTTTTTGCAAAATCACAAACTTGTTTCTAGGTTTGATGAAATATTGATCCGCAGCGTGTGCTCACTTGGTCTCTTTGTGAAGCTGATATTACATTTGAGATGAACAACCTATTCACACATTTGCTTTTTTTTATTTGTCGGCAAAACTCCTGTTTCTCTCATGTGTTTTATAGCGCAATAAAAGGTAATTTTTACCACGTGATAACAAAAATCTGCCACCTACGTACACCATTTTTAATTACTTTCATCTACCACTACAGCAGCAGACAAAGGGCAGCTGTCACCACCATTAAAGTGTTTTTATCTTTTGATACTCGTTCCCACAGTGGTAACCTGTGGAAAACAGTGGTTCACAACACAAGTTTTTTGTCAAGTAGGAAAAAACCCTATAGTAAAGCATAGCCTATCAAACACACCTAAGCAAATACCTCTAAATAACTATTATTGTGTTTAGCTCAAGAGGCCACCAGGTCCAAGGAGACAAATGAATATGGAATGTTGTCAGTGGATCTATTCAGAGGAGATTCATATTAATCAAAATTAAATATATTGCATTGTCTTCTAATTACAGTGTGGCTGAACGCTTCCTAGAGAATTCAAGATGGTGTTTAATTGAACAGGTCTGCCAGGGAGCGAAGTGTAAAGCACTTTGAGCAGTCCTAAGGACTGGATACCGCACTATATAACAACTTATGTTTTACTGTCAGAGGAAGACCAGCGGCAGTGGCATAAGGTGAATGGGTTGACGTACATGACGCCCCTGGAAACCTTCAAGAGAGACTTCACCAGTCGACTGTGGTTCACATACAGGAGAAACTTCCCCATGCTGCATGGGGCACAACTCACGTCAGACGTCGGCTGGGGCTGCATGATCAGAACGGGGCAGATGTTGCTTGCACAAGGCCTGCTCGTGCATTTCTTGGGCAGAGGTGAAGTCACTGGGCCAGTGTATTAGATTATGAACATATCAACAATTGGTTCACGCCTCATGCGAACAAATGTGGGTTAATATGGCTGACTTAATAGCTAATTACCTGAGAATTCTGATGGGCAAGATTGAATAAGATTGCCATCTAGAGCAAAACTCCCGGATGGCAAGTGGTCAAGGAAGCCTTTGGCTTGTCGTCTAACATTGTTTATCTGTGTAACCTCTGTTCTGAGATATTTGTCAATTTTTGTGTTTAAATATATTCACACTACTGTGTGTAATCAATAGATCATTTCTTCCATTCATTCATCGTTCTCGGGGAGAACACAACTTTATTATATCTACCTAGTAGTCTACACTTATGTCTACCTGGTAGTCTACACTTCTTATGTCTACCTGGTAGTCTACACTTCTTATGTCTACCTGGTAGTCTACACTTCTTATATCTAACTGGTAGTCTACACTTCTTATGTCTACCTGGTAGTCTACACTGTCCCTTCACTAACGTCACTTCAATCATTCTAAAGTGGAAGAACTACCTGGTACTTCTCTTTATATTTTCACAACCTTTCAGAATCTTAAAAATCTTCTACTTGATTTCCTCTTGATCTATTTGTGCCTGCACTTTTAGTAAATATTAAGACATAACATACGTATTAATGTTTGTTAGTGTTTTCTCTTAGCCATATTCTCACCCTAACACTGGCTGTATTCCTCAGGCAGAAGCTGATATCTTGGTGTTTATTTCAGATTGGCACTGGTATCAACAGCAGAAGAAACACGAAGTGGGCTACCATCCTCAGATCATCCGCTTCTTCGGTGATCAGCCCATCGAGTCCTGCCCATTCTCCCTCCACAAACTTGTCCAAATTGGGCTTGAATCGGGGAAGCAGCCAGGGGAGTGGTACGGCCCGTCATCCATATCGCACATATTTAGGTTGGTTTTAATAAAAGGGAGCGGACATTATTTAATAGCAGTAATGGAACAATGGAATCAGGTGAAATACTGTGATTTGAAAATTAAAATTCAACCCGCCTCTAGAATGTGACCCGCCCCCAATCATTTGCATTAAAATCTAAATCTGATCCCAATTGTGTATATAGGTAACCAAATTGTTGGCAACTTTCTGTGCACTAAAACTTGAGCCACAACACTGAATTTATGACAACTGACTACCCCGAAATTGTGTGAACTTAAAACTGAGACCATCCCTTATTCCTCCAGCCCACTCCTGCTGCTAAATCATGACTGCTCCCTAAAGAGGCCTGTAAAGTCACACATGCAACTAACAGCTAATGGCTGCTTTCAACAGATTCCTAATATTTTTTTCACCACAAAAATAGATCTAATGGTTTATTTATATGTAAATTTACAGCTTATAGTTCTGAAGATTGGTTCATCAGATTTGTAAGTGTTTTATACTTGTGTTTTTATTTTGCACAATCAATTTATGAGCAAAGGTAAAATTGATGGTGAAAAACTATTAAATATTATTTAACTATTTACAGCTTCCCTATATTGTGTTGTATTCTTTTATTTGTGAAAGTTCATCAATTGGAGACTTGTGTTGGGCTTATTTCGTGCAATGTGCCCTGTGTTCATATATTTCATGCAGTGTGCCCTGTATTCATATATTTTAATTACAACTCCTATTTTTTCAAAACTTCTAAATTTGTCCAATAACTTATTTCGTCAGTACAAAATAATTTTTACGGTAGAAATTAAATGTTGATGGTCACCCGTGAATGTGGATGTGATTGTGCCTTTGTATGTGTCACACCTTGCCATAATCAGATCGTGACTACCGGGTAATTTGCAATAACTCGAGTCAGTAGAACATGAAATAACACTGTATGCAGTGGTGGTTGTTATTGGCTCAGTGGCTTGCAAGCGTGATTAATTTGTTCAAATATTCCTATATTATTAGTATACTTTTACTTCTGAATTCCTCTAAATGTTGGACCACAAGTGGATGGTCACCTTGTTTTGATCAACAAGCAGTGTCTGTGTAATGTGATGGTAAATCTGTTCAGAGACGCAATGGAACTGGCCGCAGAGAACAACCCAATGCTGGGACAACTCTGTCTCTACGTCGCTCAAGATTGCACTGGTAACCCTAGCACTAGTAACCGTAGCACTAGTAACCCTATCACTTGTAACCCAAGTACAACTAATCCTAGTAACCCTGGCACCTGTAACCCAAGTACAATCAACCTTGCTACTAGGAACCCTATCACTAGTAACCCTAGTAGTCTCGAACCTTGCTTTATGGTCACCTCAGTAATACAGCCACCTCGCAATTGTGGTCACCCTTGGACAGTCCCTGATTATTTCAAAAACAGTAAAATATAAGAAATTAATCCTACTACAGTCACCTTGCTATTTAGGTCCCTTTGCCGCAGTCTTAAGGCTGACCCTAACAGTCACTTTCTACTGTACTAGCACATGTCTAGTAACTTATTCTTTCTAGCAATTAAAATATTGATTAAAATAGATTGTTTTGATGTCATTTCAGTTAAATGTCTGCTTAAATTTGGTGATCGTATCACATATAAAACAAAGTTATCTGATCACATACGTTAAACAAAGTTAATAAACACAACTATTAAATAATGTAGCATTGCTTATAAATCCGTATTTTTTTATTTGCAGTATACAAGCAAGATGTGATAGACTTATGCACCAGGGTAATCCACCCATCGCGACCCTCATCGGCTCACGGCGGCAGCGTCCTGCAAGAGGATCAGGGCACCACCTGTGAGCACTGGAAAGCGGTGATCTTATTGATCCCCGTGCGACTGGGTGGCACAGAACTGAACCCCATCTACATTGCATGTCTCCAGGTCATGCTGGCCTACGACATGTGTCTAGGCATCATGGGAGGAAAGCCAAAACATTCGCTCTTCATCATCGGTTTTCAGGGTAAGCCTTCTCGTATAGACCTGTGTTATTCACACATTTGACATATCTTAAAAGTACTCCATCGATTCGATTTTTTGCTCCTCACATTTCAGCAAGTTTTGTGAAAAAGGAAACCAACATAGTACTCACTATGACATGTTAGTTTGTTCGTGTGTGTTATTTTGTTGTTATTTTGATGAGATTATCAAACTATAAAATGATTTACAAACTGACCATTCAAAATTGTTCGATTGTTCTTGAGTCAGGAAATGACAATTTAGCCAAACACAGGCTACAGTCTCATCAAAGCTCAACTTTGGTTGGGCTTGAACTTGCAGCTGGTTTGTTTACATGACAAGTTCTCCATTTCTCATGTAGATTCTTATGCTACTGAGTCAGATCTACTTGTCAGTCTTTTCTCACTGATTCTCTGTCTGTATCCTGCCTTTCCCAGACAGCTCCCAACTACTTTCAGTTGTAGGTGTTTTTTAAGTGCAGTCTCTTTCAGCAACTCCCTAATGTGTAATTTGTTGTTTATTGCAGACAATGACCTCGTGTATCTTGACCCCCACTTCTGCCAGGACACAGTGGACATGAAACATGCAACGTTCCCAATGCATGTCAGTTTGTATACACAGCAGCAAGCCCTTAGTCAGGGACCCGTTGTCCTGTTATTGCAATGGGTATTTTGAAAGTCAAGTTTTTTATTTTTCAAATAATTTTTCTTGGTATTTAGATAAGGGTTATTTTGTTTTTCAAAACCATGTTTTTTGTGTAGGACCATAACTGGATTTAAATTTCCCAGTAACTTGATGTTTGCATTGTCATAAAGTGGGACTTATTGGTTATGAATTATTAGTTTTTTGTTTTGGCATAGGTGGCTGTATGTTGTGTTATTTAGTCAGTTTCTGTTTCACTAGAAACTGTTCATTTTTGATATGTAAATGCATATCCCGGACATTTATTTGTTTACCCTTAATCAACTGGAACCCCTGACACATGTGTGACTGAGTTTTCATGTGCAAAGCTGCAACACTTGTAAATGAAAAGTGAGAACTGGTAAACTGGAAACATTCACAATAAGGGCCTGCGTAGCAGTTTAGTCCTCAATAACCACATGTTGTATCAGATGTGTAAATGCGTAGAGGTAACATTTTGTGAAGGACTGTCTTGCATATCCCATATGCAGCATGCATGAGAAGAATTGTGACTAAACAAGGTTGAATCTACCAGGGCAGGACTTTCCATGACAAACTGGAAATATTTCTTGAGTCTATTCTATTTTATTGCGAGACTTTGTTGATGGAATTAGTTTTCTTTCTAGATGTAATGAGAAAATAATTAACCTGCATGATTGAAGTCAAACTCTGACATCCAACTGGGCTCAATATACTGGTGTCTGACATAAATTCTCAGAAAATTTTAAATAAAAATGTTGTCTTGCAGAGTTTCCATTGCACATCTCCACAGAAGATGTCGGCTGCAAAGTTAGACCCGAGTTGCACCATTGGGTTCTATTGTAAGACCCGGGCTGACTTCGAGAAGTTTGTCCAAGATGCAGAAAAGGTTCGTGTTTTGTTGGTGACATTATTAGTGTTGATAGAAAATAATTTAAGGCCAGACTTGGCAGGTAGACAGGATTTGTTATTTATGTAAACAGTCCATTTGTTCTGCCCAAAGTATAGAATGGGTCTGAGTAAAAATATATTGAACTCTTTTCAGCCAGACCTCCCTTTTCAATAGTAATTTTCCACAAGTAATTATAATTCTTGAAATCCATGTTGAGTAGACATGCTATTGCATTTATTAACATGTTGTTTTTATTAATTTTATTGTAAAGTGTCTGGTCACAGTGCAGATTAGTGTACGCTGACTGCAACATACAAAACTTAAATAGCATAATTGCTCCCAGAAATATCATTTTACCACATGGAGGGGTTTGAGAATTTTTTGAGACAATAATTATCAAAGATTGCATAATGGATTTGATTACTTGATATCGACACGTTTGATCCATGAATACAAGACATTTAGAAGCATGTATTTGTTCTAAAAGTGAACTTTGTTGATAGTAAACATACGTTACCATAGTCCGGCAGAAAACCGGTTTGAGTATTTTTGGTCAACACCATTTCACCTGGGGTGTCTGGTTATGAAAACTGTTATTCTTGCCTGAAGCATACTAACAAGATTTTAATATAAGCTGTTGCCCTCATATCATTTGTAGTTTGTATTTTTATTGAAAATCAGCCATCTGTAGGTTGTGTTGCTCTCAACTTGAGCCAGTCATCCGATTGTTTATTGCCCTCCACCACCGTTTATTGCCTAAACCACCATCTACCTATCTGTATTGCACTCGGCCCAACCATCTACCCATCTGTTTTTGCTCTCTGGACCACCATCTACCTATCTTTATTGCCCTTTGGACCACCATTTACCCATCTGCGTTGCCCTCGGGACCATTATCTACCCATCTGTATTGCCCTCAGAACCACCATCTACCCATCTATATTGCTTTCTGGACCACCATCTACCTATTTGTATTGCCCTTTGGACTATCATCTACACATCTGGGACTGTCACTGTTCACCATTTACACGGCTGGTGAACTGGGTTTGCAAAATCCGACAACACAGCTTGGATTTTCATATGTATGCCGACGATACGCAGCTCTACACAACATTCAAGATCCCCGACACATCTGCTGCCATATCTCAATTAGAAACATGCATTGCTGATATAATTTCTTATGCCAGGAGCTGCCGAACAAATCATCCATTCATTTATAACGTCCAGACTGGATGGTTGTAATTCGCTGCTGTTCGGAATTAACAAGTGTCAGCTACGTAGACTGCAGTGCATTCAGAACACGACTGCTCGTCTAATCACATGAACAAGGAAACACAAGCACGTAACACCAGTCCTGAAATCTCTCCATTGGCTTCCCATCCAAGAAAGAATTACGTTTAAAATTCTTCTGATCACTTCAAGGCACTCCACAGACTTGCACCGCAATACATTTCCAAGCTTCTTGTTGAATATCAGCCCATACGCTCTCTCCGATCAAATTCTGCTGGTCTGCTGACAGTACCAACCACACGCCTCAAGTCTTTCGGAGACCGTGCGTTCTCCAAAGCGGCCCCTGTACTTTGGAACAATCTGCCACAGTCAGTCAGACAGTGTGACACTATTGCATCGTTTAAGACGGCGCTGAAGACACCTTTTAAAATCGCTTTCACTACCTAAATGAGTGACATATAATTGTGAACTTTTTTGTAAAGCATTTTGAACAGAACTAAGGACTGGATACAGCGCTACATAAGAGCTTATTATTATTATTTATTATTATTATCTGTATGTTGCACTGCAAAGCATGAACCTACTACCTGTACTTTATGGTATTTTCAACTATTGTGAAACTGTTTAAATGCTCTGTATGTTGGCAGATGACATCACCACCAAAGAAGAAAAGCCATTATCCAATGTTTGCCTTTGCTGAAGGTCGTAACATTGACCTTGAACTCGATGGCCAGGCAGCGAACGTTGCGGATCGTCGTCTTCGAATATGTTATTGGGACAAAAATGGGTCAGGAAAGGTGAAGGAGTCAGATGATTACGTCTTCCTCTGATGTGAACTATTTTGCTGTTTTAGACTGGTCACCTGAAGCGCTTGTTAAAACTGCTGAGGACATCTGAAAACATGACTGGAGATCTGAATACTTGATTATTTCATTAAATATGTTTAATGCTGGTGCATTTCAGATGCAAATACCCTTCAATGTTCGACTGTTTTCTTAGTGTGTTGACAAACTGCTCGATTTCTAGTGTGCGCATCCAGTTTGCAGATGTCAATATTAGTTTATTTCATGAATATGCGTGGGTGAGATACTCTGTGTACAGAAGAGCTTTAAGTATTATTATTATACACAAATGTCAGGCTATTTATAAAAAACATCCATGCAAATTGTTTTATTCTAACCGAAACCATTAACTGCGTCAGTGTTTATTTTAAGCATTATTAACAAGCAGCGAACCAAACAACACATCCAGTTGCGAAGATCAGTGTAATAATCATTGGCCTTTTCAACATAAAACAAGTTAAACATGTTTTGTAGCATATATGCAAGAATTGTCTAGCAATAACACCAACCCTTGTCGTCCACGTGTGCACTGCAGACGGCAGTACAGATTATGAGAGTACATTAATGTGCATGTTCTACATATAAAATGTAATACATTCGTACTGACCTGTTTACGGAGTAGTGTATTTGATATTCTTGCAGATTATTGGTCTCTATGCGATGTAAATAAAACAATATCTCAAATCCCAACATTTTCAAAGGCCCATAACTTGTTAGGATGTCAATTTGCGTATTATAAAAAAACACATTTTTGTGAACTTTACAAAGTCTAACGTGCATTCTGTTTTCAATGGAAGCAGTTGACAACATCAGATCACTTTGTCTTACACACTACAATATATTCTTATGAATTTGCCATCAAAATACAAATGTGCACTGCGGTTGGTTACAACAGTAGATTGTGCACTGTTTGTTGCTATATAGCATGTGTACAGTAGGCAACCATCAATATTATTTATTATGCTATTGCTATGTATTGTAATCACACATTTAATGTTTCCGACTATAAAAATGCTTCTCAGTATTTATTAACATACATTGAAACCACGATGAACAATGAAAGTCGACCTGTACTCATTTATTTCCTTTATGACTTATTGCGTGCAAATTATTTGTACATATTGAACACTGCCTCTGTAAATACCTCCTGTGAAATATTTGAAATGATAAACTGTTTAAATCAATCTGTCTATGATTCTTGTTTTTCACCATGAGATGCTAAGAATAAAATATCCGTCCTATGGAATATTTAACTCTTCAGCTAATTCAAAAGAGGAAGTTATTTTGCATTCATATTAAGAGAAATCCACCAAAATGAATAATAATTTGTGAATATGTAGGATGTCTGTATGTTTTGCCATTTCTGCTTAACTAATAATGCAATGTCTTACATTCCTATTGGTTATCATTTAACTATTTACAAGTACCAATTATATCCTGAACCACTGTCTACTTGACACTGGCAATATGCATTTCAACTATTCACTAAAAACAATACGACAGACATCTTGATGGGATAACAAGAAAGTGATGCATTAATACATGCACGACAGTCACCGCGAGTCTAACAGAGTAACACTTGTTTTTATTTATTATTAAATAATGTTCATGATAACATGTCTTTGGTAGGGAACAAGAAGTTTATTTCGGCGCCATTCACATAAATGATATTTCACAGAAAAAAACGTATGTGTGCGTATACGAGACAATAATACAATATAAAACACATTATGCCACACAAATAAGATCAAACACATCACAGTCATTCTTGTAAGGGCCACATGACATCTTTCACCACTTTCACCATCTACTTTAGATGAAGGAATGTTTTAATGCAATTGATATGCACTATCTTGTGTTTGTGCAAAATTTTTTTTTACATTTGTTCAGTTACATCTATCTAGTGATCCAACTTGTCTAACATTTCTTGCAGAAATTGTACCAATTTTACTTTGTTGACAACATCATCAGTGGTCAGGATTTCTATGAACGTTTTAGTATTGTTCAGAGTCAACATTTTGAATGCACGTGGCATTGGACATTTTTTCTTGCTGTGTTTGTAGCTATTAATAGCTGTGAGGTAACAACAAATCTGGTAAGTTAAAAAACATAATATAATACGTAAACTAGTTTTCCTGAGAATAGCATACCTGAAATTCATCAAAATCATAGATACTACCTGAATGTAATATTAAAAGTATAAACATAATGCATACATTTAACATTTGTATATTTATCAAAATATTTCTCGTAATGTAACATAAAAATAAACAAGTAATGCTTATATTTTTCTAAATATTATTCTACCTGTGTGTGAAAGTGTCGTTATCACATGGACCTTAAGTGTTTAAAATACACTGTTCACTATATTTACTTGTACACTGTATATTGCAATGGGGTAATCTTTGTTGACAGAAACTTGTGTACATGCGGCCAGATCTCATTGGAATAGTTTCCTTTGAACTCTGTCAAGATGCCTTCTTTCCTGAAATGATACACGATATGAACATGGTTAGCTTTCATTCAGCAATAGTTTCTAAAAAGTTTCTGTAATATTCCAGCAAACAGTATAATTTTTGAAGCCATGTTAAGTTGGACATTACAATGATGGGAAACATTGCCATTTGAACAACTTGTACCCAATAAAACACATAATTATTTAGTATATACCCAGGTACATGTTTAAACACAAGTTACGTTTGATACTTTCTAAATTTGATATTTCATGAGATTTTAGTGGCAACATTTAGTAAAATGTTTGGCAAAAATATAATGACGCCGTACAAGATTTCACTATGGGTAACCAACCCATGTTTGACACCTGGCTGAGACTGGTGTATAGTCTACTCTAATCCAAGATGATCAATTGAATCGACAAATACTCCACAAAAGTCATTACTAGATTTGCAATTACACATATACAGCAAACACTGCTGATAAGTTGATTAAATAAGAGGTCCCAATTACACAAATTTCCAATTGCTCATAACTTGTCAACCACAAATGGTACATAATTACCTTCCAACCTGTTTATTATTTTATTACACCCATTAACCAGACTCTGACATGTTACTTAATTCGTTGCAAGGTTTGCGTTGTGACCTGAACAGTTAAATCAGAAGTTCTTAACCCTCAGTTGCCAAGCCATTTTGAATGGGTCACTAAATGTCTCCAGTGACTGTCCAAAGTTTCCTTTAACATCCCGCTTATCAGATGCAACCGAGATGAATAATGTATACCAAATGTTGCATGAAAAAATGTCACAAGCAAATATGTTAAATGTTCTCATTTGGTATTTATTTTATGCCTATTTATTTAATCATCAATTTTATATTTTATCACGAGTTAACTGTTTGAAGGCATGGGTCATCAAGCAAGTCCTGTCGGTGGGATTTGGGTCGCAACCCAAAAAGATATGCTTTATAAACTGAGCAAAAATAATAATAATAAATGTAATACCTGTAGAAATCGAGAACAGGTTCTGTCATCTTTTTGTATGCCTCGAGTCGCTTCTCCACGATTTCTGGCTTGTCGTCATGACGCTGCTCCAGCGGTTCTCCCGTCACATCATCTTTCCCCTGCAGGGGATGCCACCAACCAAAGTAATCAGGAAGACATGTTTCAGCAACGTATTATGGTACATCAGATGATATATATGCAGTTACTACACAAAGATTATTTGGTCACATATTACATATACATCTGTACATGTTGTTCTCCTCGTCATTCCCCGTCTTCAGGGGTGAGGCTGCCTTGGATACGTCGACATTTTCTTTCTCTTCCTTCTCATTGCACTTGCATTACTTTCTCTACCACCCTTCTCCACTCTCCTCGGTCTTTTGCTCTTCCTCCATTCCTCTTTCTATCCATCCAGGTCTCTCTTCATGCAATCCTTCACCTCAGTCTCGGTCGCCCTCGTCTTCTTTTTCCCTCCACTCTCCAGACATCTGCTTTCTTTTGTCATCCGTTCTTCTCCCATTCGTTCCACATGTCCTGCCCAGTTCAACCGACTTCTCACCAACTTCTTCTTGAAACTTTCTTTCACACCAACATCCTCCCTCAGCTCTTCCACTCTTCGCTTATCTATACTCGTTACCCCCGTAATTCTCTTAACCCAGTTGTTTTTGCACACTTGTACCCTCTCCTGTTGTTTCTCTGTCATTGCTATAGTCTCTAGGCCCTACAGGTAGGCTGGTGTCACACTTGTACCCTCTCCTGTTGTTTCTCTGTCATTGCTATAGTCTCTAGGCCATAAAGGTCGGCTGGTGTCACACTTGTACCCTTTCCTGTTGTTTCTCTGTCATTGCTATAGTCTAGGCCATACAGGTAGGCTGGTGTCACACTTGTACCCTCTCCTGTTGTTTCTCTGTCATTGCTATAGTCTCTAGGCCATACAGGTAGGCTGGTGTCACATTTGTACCCTCTCCTGTTGTTTCTCTGTCATTGCTATAGTCTCTAGGCCATACAGGTAGGCTGGTGTCACACTAGTACCCTCTCCTGTTGTTTCTCTGTCATTGCTATAGTCTCTAGGCCATACAAGTAGGCTGGTGTCACACTAGTACCCTCTCCTGTTGTTTCTCTGTCATTGCTATAGTCTCTAGGCCATACAGGTAGGCTGGTGTCATACTTGTACCCTCTCCTGTTGTTTCTCTGTCATTGCTATAGTTTATAGGCCATACAGGTAGGCTGGTGTCACACTTGTACCCTCTCCTGTTGTTTCTCTGTCATTGCTATAGTTTATAGGCCATACAGGTAGGCTGGTGTCACACTTGTATCCTCTCCTGTTGTTTCTCTGTCATTGCTATAGTCTCTAGGCCATACAGGTAGGCTGGTGTCACACTTGTACCCTCTCCTGTTGTTTCTCTGTCATTGCTATAATCTCTAGGCCATACAGGTAGGCTGGTGTCACACTTGTACCCTCTCCTGTTGTTTCTCTGTCATTGCTATAGTCTCTAGGCCATACAGGTAGGCTGGTGTCACACTTGTACCCTCTCCTGTTGTTTCTCTGTCATTGCTATAGTCTCTAGGCCATACAGGTAGGCTGGTGTCACACTTGTACCCTCTCCTGTTGTTTATCTGTCATTGCTATAGTCTCTAGGCCATACAGGTAGACTGGTGTCACACTTGTACCCTCTCCTGTTGTTTCTCTGTCATTGCTATAGTTTATAGGCCATACAGGTAGGCTGGTGTCACACTTGTACCCTCTCCTGTTGTTTCTCTGTCATTGCTATAGTCTCTAGGCCATACAGGTAGGCTGGTGTCACACTTGTACCCTCTCCTGTTGTTTCTCTGTCATTGCTATAGTCTCTAGGCCATAAAGGTCGGCTGGTGTCACACTTGTACCCTTTCCTGTTGTTTCTCTGTCATTGCTATAGTCTAGGCCATACAGGTAGGCTGGTGTCACACTTGTACCCTCTCCTGTTGTTTCTCTGTCATTGCTATAGTCTCTAGGCCATACAGGTAGGCTGGTGTCACATTTGTACCCTCTCCTGTTGTTTCTCTGTCATTGCTATAGTCTCTAGGCCATACAGGTAGGCTGGTGTCACACTAGTACCCTCTCCTGTTGTTTCTCTGTCATTGCTATAGTCTCTAGGCCATACAAGTAGGCTGGTGTCACACTAGTACCCTCTCCTGTTGTTTCTCTGTCATTGCTATAGTCTCTAGGCCCTACAGGTAGGCTGGTGTCACACTTGTACCCTCTCCTGTTGTTTCTCTGTCATTGCTATAGTCTCTAGGCCATAAAGGTCGGCTGGTGTCACACTTGTACCCTTTCCTGTTGTTTCTCTGTCATTGCTATAGTCTAGGCCATACAGGTAGGCTGGTGTCACACTTGTACCCTCTCCTGTTGTTTCTCTGTCATTGCTATAGTCTCTAGGCCATACAGGTAGGCTGGTGTCACATTTGTACCCTCTCCTGTTGTTTCTCTGTCATTGCTATAGTCTCTAGGCCATACAGGTAGGCTGGTGTCACACTAGTACCCTCTCCTGTTGTTTCTCTGTCATTGCTATAGTCTCTAGGCCATACAAGTAGGCTGGTGTCACACTAGTACCCTCTCCTGTTGTTTCTCTGTCATTGCTATAGTCTCTAGGCCATACAGGTAGGCTGGTGTCATACTTGTACCCTCTCCTGTTGTTTATCTGTCATTGCTATAGTTTATAGGCCATACAGGTAGGCTGGTGTCACACTTGTACCCTCTCCTGTTGTTTCTCTGTCATTGCTATAGTTTATAGGCCATACAGGTAGGCTGGTGTCACACTTGTATCCTCTCCTGTTGTTTCTCTGTCATTGCTATAGTCTCTAGGCCATACAGGTAGGCTGGTGTCACACTTGTACCCTCTCCTGTTGTTTCTCTGTCATTGCTATAATCTCTAGGCCATACAGGTAGGCTGGTGTCACACTTGTACCCTCTCCTGTTGTTTCTCTGTCATTGCTATAGTCTCTAGGCCATACAGGTAGGCTGGTGTCACACTTGTACCCTCTCCTGTTGTTTCTCTGTCATTGCTATAGTCTCTAGGCCATACAGGTAGGCTGGTGTCACACTTGTACCCTCTCCTGTTGTTTATCTGTCATTGCTATAGTCTCTAGGCCATACAGGTAGACTGGTGTCACACTTGTACCCTCTCCTGTTGTTTCTCTGTCATTGCTATAGTTTATAGGCCATACAGGTAGGCTGGTGTCACACTTGTACCCTCTCCTGTTGTTTCTCTGTCATTGCTATAGTCTCTAGGCCATACAGGTAGGCTGGTGTCACACTTGTACCCTCTCCTGTTGTTTCTCTGTCATTGCTATAGTCTCTAGGCCATACAGGTAGGCTGGTGTCACACTTGTACCCTCTCCTGTTGTTTATCTGTCATTGCTATAGTCTCTAGGCCATACAGGTAGGCTGGTGTCACACTTGTACCCTCTCCTGTTGTTTCTCTGTCATTGCTATAGTCTCTAGGCCATACAGGTAGGCTGGTGTCACACTTGTACCCTCTCCTGTTGTTTCTCTGTCATTGCTATAGTCTCTAGGCCATACAGGTAGGCTGGTGTCACACTTGTACCCTCTCCTGTTGTTTCTCAGTCATTGCTATAGTCTCTAGGCCATACAGGTAGGCTGGTCTCACACATGCGCATAGCACCTTTCCCTTGAGTTTTCGCGATATGTGCCTGTCTCCCATCACATCTTCTACTTTCCTCCCTCCATGTGCCCCTGCTTGTATTCTCCTGCGAATTTCTGTCTCTGTGGGGCCATCCCCACATACTGCTCCGCCCAGGTATACAAAACTGTCTCTTAATTTTAGTTTCTTCCCCTCCAGGTGTATTTACAGTTCTTTGCTTTGTTGCCCAACAACCCACAGCACCTCTTACTTATTTAAAGTATAAAGCCGAGTGAACTAAAGCAACGTGGGGTGAATGAAATTGCAGTTAGTCTTTTTTTCGAAATGGAAATGAGAATTCAAAACCAGATTCTCTTGATTGAGAGTCCGATGTTGTAACACTACATTCCCACGCTCCAAAAAGTCAATATTGGAATATCTTAAGAATCCAAAATCACTAGTTGCAAGGTCTGTTCATCTTATTGTGGGTTTCAGTTTTGAAAATGTGTCCATTCAGATATTTAACCCGCATGTGTTGTGTTTTTTTCTTAAGTCCTTCATCACTAGCGGTATCTAGTGGGACACTTTTTTATTTATCAAATATTCTTTACATTACATATACGGTATGCAGTCAATATATAATGAAAACTTTCATTTTAGAAATTAGCCTGTAGCAAATTGAAATTTATCACTTGATGAAAATTATGCCTAAAACATGTGCGGCCACCTTTACTTACAGGCACCTTTGGCGGACTGAACTCTGTATGGTAAATTCGTCCACTGGGAATATGCACCCAGCGACCTTTGATACGCTCTATGATCACCTCAAATGGGACGTTGAGATCAATAACTACTTCTTTTGGTTCGATCTTCTGCACCGCCTCAGCTTGGGCCAATGTCCTTGGAAAACCTGAAAAGAAAAATATTTACCTAAATATGTTACTAAAATAATTCAAATTTCATTTGTTATGCTGAAAAGTTACAATTTCAGACTGCATCTCAGAAACTACTTTGTTTACATATCTGGTTTGGGTAGATAATATTTCAGACAATTTTTTGAAATTATTTTTCTAATCTCTTCAGAAATATATCATGAGAAATCAGACATCTTATCCACTACATCGATTTTGATAAAACCATAAATGGTTCCAGGATTGTTTTACCAGTATTTCCATCAACATTGTACACAGTGCAGTTCAACTGAAAAATATGAATTATTTTAAAGACTACGTAATAACAAAATATATATAATTACCTGGTATGTGCAGCTGTACTTAGTATATTAATATATTAGCAAATTAATACTTGCCATCAAGTAGCCAGTTCTCATTCTTCAGCTTTGCCAGTTCACCCAGGATTAGATCAAACATTATGTCATCTGGAACCAGCTGACCATCATCTATGTAGGGTTGTGCTTTCCTTCCCAGTTCTTAACAAAGTAAACATATTGAATTTTATATATATATACGTAGCACTGCTGCATATGTCTTATCATGCCAATATTTTTGCAAACAAATGCAAAGACAAATACAGAACTTAATTATTTATGGCTTTTACTACTTGTTAAGGTTCAATACACCTTGTCAGTGTGGAGTGTTATATATGAACAAAACCTGTTTTTTAAACAGTTCAATTTTTTATTCAGTAAATATTTGAAGGTGCATTCTGATTTCTTCCATTTTTAATACAAATTTCCAGTGAATCAACATGCTCCATAATCTATATATATAACTTTTCTAAACACATACCATATAAACTTTGTCCACATAATATGCAATTTTAAGATAAAACAGCGCAAAACACCAACAAATAAGATCAAATTTAAGTAAATAATTTTCATATAATATTGTATATACTTTCTTTAAAACAGTTTAAAATGGTTGCTTATTTGAGACTGCAACTTTAATACATGTATGGATTTAAATTTGCACTATTAATTAAATGAACGAAGCCTTAAATCAATAAATGAAAGGTCTCGTGTGGAGCTGGTCCCCAAGTAGCCTGCACGGGGACGGCTTTGGCCTTGATCATGGACATGTCAAGATTTATGATTGTATCTTGTATGTGTTACACTATATTATAATTCAGCCCATCATTGCGTCTTTAAACTGATGACAATGCCTTTGCGAACCCGATCAACAAAATACATTAAGACAATTTTGAGCATTTTAAAACTACAAATGAATGACAACTGGAGCATGTGAATGTCTCGATACAGCCGGCTTATAGTTAGCCTTAGTTATACGATCACGAGTCGTGGATTACATAACACATTTCACGCCGGTTACCTGTTTCCTGCAAAATCTGCCTTCGAAGATTGTCACCGCTTGCAACATGTGTCATCGCAAAGTCTTTCACAATTCGCGCCGAAGTCGTGCCCTTTCCACAGCCAGGTGGACCCATAATTAGAGCCTTTAATACTTTAATCCCTGCAGCCATCTCAGTTCTTTAAATTTAGCGCGAGAACCGTAAACGTGAAGTATTTACTCTGTTGCTCTGGTCGCGCCGTCCTTGCGTCTGTATGCCTTTCGGTCACGTTATGTTGAGGTTCCGGTCGGAAATCGGCAAGTGTTGCTAAAAATAGTTTTCAGGTAATTTCCCATAACACGCTATTATTTTGTATGATTTTTAACCACACTTAATGAACAACACAGTTCACTTCACAGTTAGTAAATGATGGATCATTCACAAAGTATCGCGTATCAAATGTGGTACGTTTTAATAGCCACGCTGCATGCGTGAGCGATAATTGGGTGTTTTGTAGATTAATTTGACGTAGCCGCGATTATTCGACTCCATTATGCGGCGACACCGTTTATCATCATGGCGCTGTTGATTGCACCCGTCCCAGTAGCCATGGCAGGTCGGATTGGTTATTGTCGAAACGCTGAAGTTAAGCTTCACCCGTGCCGTGGCGTTATCCTTAGCAAACTCAGACTTGGCTAGAGTTGAGCCTGGGCCGGGGGCCTATCTCTTGTTACTTGTAGTCTTGCTATTGCGGTATGACTAAAAGGTGCACGACCACGCACGACCAAAATGTATATAGTGATAGTAACCAAGCGTGCTGTTGGTGGCACGTAGGAGATATGTGTTTGCAACTCGCCAAATTTCAGATATGTTCTTCACATTGGAGTAACAAATTTGGCAACTTTTATTATTGCTTGTGGTAACTCGCCGGTTCCATTCGCCAGGTGGCGCTACTGGGCCAAGACTAAGTTCTTGTCCGGAAGATCGGATACAATGCCTAAATTATGTAACTCCTGGGCGAAATACAGAATCAGAATTTTAAATAATGCACACAAACCATATATATACCAGACATGGGGCCGAAGTACTCGGTATTCATGTACTCGAGTATATTTTTGAAGTACTCGTACTCATAAAACTTATGGGTCATAGACTCGTACTCATACTCATTGTACTCAGATTTTATGAGTACGTTATGAGTACATCTAAGTACTTTCTCAATAAGTACTGGGGAAAATAAATATATTTGGTTATAAAATGAAACTTTTGTGAAATATTTAAATGTTCAACTATTTTGTAAATACTTTATTAATTCTGATAGAATACCACCTTACCATACCTACATCCTCATTCTCTGATAACCATGACTTATAATATACAAACATGGCAACATGCATCTTTTCCCAGTCAGAAACACCCTCTTCAACAAACAATAATTGTAGGCTATCACTTCAGGCCATAAACCTGTTTGTTTAATTGAGCCACCAGGATGTCCATCAAGAGCAATTGGCAGTTAACCCATCAGTTAGACAGGAAATTCCTTTGATGTAGTCTGGAGACCATGCCACTTAACAGAGGCTGACAGTGCTAACTGCTAAGAACAAGAACTGCCAGTCTTCCTCTGTAGAAGTAAGGTGGCTCAAGTCGGACTGCCCACTACACTTGTATAATTCCATGCCAGCAGCCTGGCTAAAAAGTCCAAAGGGGATGCTGAGCCTGTTATGTGGACATGTGCTAACCATCTCAACAACTAGTAGTCTACGATCAACAAATATAAATTGCAAACTTATAACATCAGCAGATTGCTGATTGTAGAGGTGAACGAATACCTCAGTCAGCCATGTACATATCATTACAGTAACCCACTGCAGTTCTGAGTTTTCCAACTCTGGCTCAGTTGGTCCCTCACCATTTCAGCATTCCAGCCTGATCAGCCTCAGTTGAAAGGGTATTTAGCATAGCTGAGAAAGTATTCTGCCCTGAACGGTGCAGCCTGAAAGACTCAACCTGTGAACAACTCATGTTCATTCGGTGCAATGGCAAATAGATGATAAGATCATACAATGCCATTGAAATGAATGCCAATGAAGTGAATTTCATTGTTGGTGAAATAGAGGTTTTTCTCATTAAAAAAGTTACCAACTGCCATTGCATATTCACTTGTGCTGAGTTATATAAATGAGAATAATAATAATTTTAAAATAATGAAAATTTGTTTTTAAATGTACTCATACTTTTACTTGTACTCGTGAGAATGTACTCATACTTGTACTCGTACTCAGCTTTCAGCAATGTACTCGTACTCATCCATCATCAAAGTACTCGTACTTGTACTCATGAAAATGTACTCGGCCCCAGGTCTGATATATACATATTGTATTACGTGTCGTGCACCTTTTAGTTAAACCCTTGCTATTGTACTTGTTGTTGCATCAGTGATTTGGGTTTTGGCCAGTCGTGGCTGGTGTTATATGAAATGTTCGGGAAGTAGAAGTAATTGTTAGAAAATGCACTGCCACTGTCTCATGTGAATCATCGGACTGATAATTATATTGGGAGTTCTCATCTGGAATGAGGCGTGGGTGTATGCACTGATAATGCAGGTTCTCATTTTTATAGTCAGGACCAGCAGGGTCCATTATTAGAACAAAGTATGACTGATTCAGTGTATTTCCATACATTGGCAGTGTTCACGTTGACGCCGTTTTTAGGCAACATTACGCGTTTTTTTGTATTTCACTGCATACCACGGACATGGTTTTTTTACGTTTCGCTGTGTCCCTTTGACGCAATTCTATGGTTCTTCAAAGTTATTTCTAGTCCCATGTTAGACAGGTCACTTACAAAGAAATACGACAGATATCCAAAGTGTGTGTCGACAACCGCACTTTCGTTTCACAACAAAATAATACTGCCCCTAGTGACCAAACTGAAAAATGGAACACTGAATAATCGTTACACCCCATTTTTATTTTGGGACCCCGTTTTTTCAGGTCCAGGACCCCGTTTTTTTAAACCCTAACGCGAACACTGCATTGGGTACACGTAGGATATATTCCAGGGGTAAATCGTCCAGGGGTAACGTATTGTAGTAGTAGGTTTTATTTGGAATTGTATAAATCATTCATACAAATATAAACAATCCGTAAAACAATTGACAAAATGATATACAATTCCAGGATGACAGCGGAGCCAATTAAGGCTGTGACCAGTTTGTTTTAATTATTCCACTATAAAATGATAATGATTACATAAACTAGTCGCCGTCATCCCCAAAATAACTATTATTAACAATGATTATATGTGTAGTGTGTTGGTTACGTTGCTATAATCAATAGAACATATATGTAAATTTAAGATCCTGGTGACACTTGGCATTCTCTCTGTGACTAAAATAATGAAGGAGAGGAGACGGTCAGTTAGGCGCGACAGACTTTATTATATAGCTCAACAAATTTTATGGCAATTCGATATTGCTCATTCAGCCAAAGTTTATGTTGAACTATGTGACTTGACTTTTGAGAAACAGGGTTTCCGCCAGCAGGGTAAAGGGATAAAATGATGTACTCAAAAATAATTCTAGGGTACAGATACGTACCCAACATAAATCCAGATTTAAAAATTTTGTTTAACATTCTGTGCAATGAAACTCATACTTGATGACGTTTTTAATGGTGAAGAATGAGCCCGTGCCAACACGTTTATGCCAGCTATTCTGTGATTGGCTAAACATGGTATTCACTGCAGGATTGAAGTCTTCACCTCATGGTGTACCAGTATATTGGTAGGCTTAGTGTAAAGAATATTGCATGCTGTCGTGGCTGTACAGTTTTCACGATGTTTTCGAGTATTAATTGTTTCTTGGTAAAGGAAAATAACACAACAAGATACCATACGTCATCATGAATCGGACTATTTATTCTAAAATGTGAAGGCAAGTTTAAAAATTGTCCTGCTGACTGTTACATTTGTCATTCATTCTCCTACGAAACATGGAAATGATCACCATGAGCCGGGCGGAATTTCCGACTCCAAATGCTAGAAAATTGCTTCTCTGAGCATCTAGAAATCCAATTTTTTGTGGGGGGAGAGCCCCCAAACTCCTCATCCACCAGGGCATAGGTGCCCGTAGCAGGCTTTGCCTGCCAGTTCTGCGGTCTAAAAGTGTACTAACTCCGTACCCAAATTATTTTTTATGGCGGAAAACCTGAGAAGGTTCATGAGACACGACTGGGCAGTGATATTGTATATATGGCAAGACACAATATCCAGCATTTTAATTTCTTGTTGACCATGCAAACTCAGTATGTAATATATCTTCATTTGATTGTATCTGGCTTGATTTCGCGCATTGCAGGGTGGATGCTGTACTTAGTGATGCTGTGTGTTGACGTATCGATGTTATCTTTCTGTTTACTAGAAATGGATACTTCCCCTGGCAGTTCAACAAAGAAACGTCGCAAATCAGCAGGCCAGATGCAGCGAGACGCACCAGAAGGCAACAGTATACTGGTGAAACACAAAGTGAAACTACAACAGACAAACGACTTGACATCAACTAATCAACAGAGACGCAGATCCACAAAGCCAGATCACAGTCCTTCGCCAAAAATGAAAGCGAAAGTGAAGAAGCGGAAATCTGTGCAGAATGAAAATGAGTGTCAGGCAGAAGAGAGTTTCAGTTCTGTGGCTTCTTCAAAAATCTCTGCAGTGTCGTCAGACTCGTATAGTGGGGAGATTACTACTTCAGTCACAGTTGCAAAGTCCCCGAAGAAAAGGAAGAAATCGAAGCAGAGTTTGTCCGAGCCCGATGAGAGTTGGGAGAAGGCTGTGGAACGGGCAAGAGGGATGCCCGATGGGGCACTGGGAGCAGCTGATACAGCAGAGGAGGCAGCGGATGATGACGCAGCACAGAAAAAGAAGAAAGCTGGCGACAAAGGCAAGAAGATGCCACTAAATGTAAGATATAATTTGTTTTTGTCTGTAGCATCACATATAGGAGAGTGTGATATCAGCTGACTAATCATTAAAATACTAAATTTAGTTAAACAAAACATCTTTTTTTTAGTTAATTTTGGCTGGGTAAAATAAGATGACTAAAACTAACCCACCACTTTATTTTCATGTACATGAGCTATAATCAACTGTTTTGTTAGATTCTGCAGACTGCCGCAAAGAAATTGAAGCTGGGTAAAAATGTTGGAAAGTCATCTGAGCAGAAAGAAAAAGGCACAAAGAGGAAGTCGGCCGAGAACGACAACAAAGGTTTGTTTTTTATAAAAAGTATAACAAAAGGTTCACACATGTATATAATATATGTAAATCTATGATATTTTATGATTGTTTTTTGTAGCAAATTATAGGACGTGTTAGGACCATGTGCCAAGTTCCCATCTGTCATTACGTTGTCTGTCATGTTAAGACCTTGTGCTCTAGATATAATTCGCGCCAAGTTCATACATGTACAGATACGTTGTCTGTATGTCATTGGGACCTCGTGCCAAGTCATTTTGTGCAGTCTTGTTGTCTTTGTGACCATTTAGGAAATGCTAGAAAATAACAGGAATCCCCATGGTGTGGGTGGAATCGGAATTGTTGATGTGAAATCAACCCCCGGTCTGACGCATGGTTTGTGTATGTTAGGCGAGAACAAGAAGCCAAAGGTGGAGGAGATGGCGAAGAAGGAGAGGAAGAAACAGAGACGCATGCAGAGAGATAACTACGAGATGTCGGCAAAGGCGAAGGACCTTTGGAATGCACTCAGGAGGTAAGTTGTAAATACACAGAAATACATCACGTAACAGTCTCACAAAGTCATAGCAACACATATCATGAACAGTTCTCATGTCCAGCTGATGTAACTTGGGACTGGTAGCACGGGGGTTAGATCGACAGATTGTCAGTCAAGCTAACTTATGTTTGAGTCCGCCTTTTGTCCCGTTCAGGTATTATTTTATTTTATTCACCCCATTATACCTGTGTCTTGGAAGAGACAGTAAAAGTCGCTGTTACCTTTTACCTGGATATGCCAGGCATAGTATAAGATCCAAAATGGGTATATGTGTGAGGGGCATTTTTATTCTAAAGATGAAACCCTATGAAATACACAACCAACTAAATACCAAGTTGAGGTTTGTCGAGTAAGTAACATATACAGACAAAGCAAATACTACTTTCTACAGACATTTGAATGTGAAAGGGAAAGTGTGGGTATCACTAGGAAGAGAAAGCCCGAGTCCATTCATGGAAAATGTTTACGATTCTATGGTATGGTGTATCCATCTGTGGCTGTTTCAGACATGACCTGACAACAGAGAAGAGGCTGGCTCTGTGCACAGAACTACACAATCTCGTGAAAGGCAAGGCGTTGCAGGTACAGCTTCATGTTGCTATATTACTAAATCTGCTGCTTTCTAAAGGATAGGGTGAAACACGTCATTTCATCCCATCTAAGATCGCCAAAAATTATGTTTATGAACAAAGTTACTCGAAATGTGTGTCTGCAATGCTATGATAGCTTGGTATGTATACTGACGGTACAATTTTTTTACAACAATCACTTACCAATATATTGTTATGTCGATACTCAATAAGATTTACATGTCCCGCGGCTCATTTGGCTCAATGATGTAAGATCTAAGAATAAATAGTCCTTGTGTTAAACTTGAATAAAGTGTGTTGGAGATTTACTTCGTGTGAACATAAACTAGTAAATATACAACATATATCACTTTTACTTATGGATAATGTATGACGTAATTAGTCCCATTATTCAATATTTGTCGGTCATTTACAAGAAATAATTTTCTGGCAGCAAGATATTGTCACTAGAAGTAAAATTATTATATCTTCAATAGTATGTGCGTAACGTCATTGGTTTTTGGAATAAAAAATATTATATGAATGTGCCCATTACTGGTAACATCTGCTCTACTGCTGGATGGACATGTCAAAGGTTTGATATGTCTGTTTCAGCTGATATTTGCTCACGACACCTCACGAGTGATCCAATGTCTCATCAAATATGGCTCGGCTGAACACAAGACCGCCTTGTTTGAAGAACTTCGAGGTAGACTGCAATCACAAATTCACCAACAAATTTATTAATGAACAAATTTTGGTTAATTTAATTAACACTTGATTATAATCGATGCATGTGTGCTTTAAAGTGAAAGTTTGACATGACTGATGCCCGTCTATCTTTAATGCATGCTGGATAATCATATTGTTTTTTAATGAAACTTATTAAGGCCAGACACCCCAGGTGAAATGGTGTTTTTTGACAAAAAATACTGAAAATGGTTTTCTGCCAGATTATTATACCTTTGTATGCATACTATCAATAAAGTTAACTTCTATGACAATTACGTACCTCTAAGTGAGTTTTAATCATGGATCAAGCATGTCGATATCATGTAATGAAATCCATTATGCAATCTTTGACAGCCATTTTCTCCAAAAAAAATGTCTTCAAATTTCTGCATTTGGAAACGGGATATCTCTTGGAATAATTATGCTATGTAAATAAAGTTTTCAGTGATGCATTCAGCATATTCTACTGTGTGCAATGATCAGACATTTTTTAAAAATCATGAATAGTTTGAAAGATATAGCCATATTTGTTGCAAAAAACAAGATTTTTTTGTATTTTACCAAAAAATTATTTTAAAAATTAAAACACATTTCAAAAAATGCTCTGATCATTGCTCAATAGACTCTATAGAGAACATGGATTTGCAAGAATTATACCTATATATGGATTCAATAAAAAGTGGCAGCTTTTCCAAATTTGCCAATATTTGCTCAAAATGGCGGCCATTTTGTTTGTTACCATGGAAACGGGGGGTCTGGCTGAAAAAAGTTCAATATATTTTACTCAGTAGGACCCATTTCATGCATTGGGCAGACAAAATTAAACTGTTTGCACAAATTAAAAAATAATCCTATCTACCTGCCATGTCTGGCCTTAACATGATTACCAAAATGTCCGTCCTACACAGATGTAGAAGACGGTTTCCCACTGTATTCAATGTAAGCAACATTTGTTATGATGTAAATTTGGAAAAAATTATTTGTGTTAAAACATCCCATACATGCTTGGTGCATGCTGGTTAATCACAATGTTTGTAGGCAAACTTTTATTAACATGATACTGGTATATAAATTATACAATTTTCATTAAAAACATTGTTTGAGGATCTGTAATTATGTGATTTGTTGTATTCAGAACATCTGCTTGAGATGACCAAGTCAAAGTATGCCAAGTTCTTTGTCAGAAAATTGCTGAAATATGGGTGAGTTTGATTATTATTTCATTTATTTGTGAAAGATACAATGACTTGATGAACTGCACTTCTGACAACATTTAGTTTTGTTGTTATATTGCTTTCCCTGATTATTAATTTCCATTGTTGTTTTGGTGGTGACTGTTTGCTCTAAAAAAACACGTCACAGATCAATTCAGTGAGTTTGAGGCTAAATGATTGACTTTCGCAAACTAATTTTTGACCATTTAAGTAAGTGTATGCACAGTTTCATTAAACTTACCGATATTATTTAACCCATTCACTCATTACGTATTTGGACGTGAAAGAACCAGATTTGTGATGTTCTAAGCCATTTGAGGAGGCAACTTTAAAATATACTCCTAACTTCTGTATCATAAAAGATATGGATTTTTACTAGTTTCACACCATAACCCTGCTCTGTGTTTTAGCACTAAGGCTCAGAGGAACTATGTATTCAGAAGTCTGTACGGTAATGTGAGAAAGCTGATCAGGCACAAGGTAAGTCTACTATGCGTCACCTACCGAGTGGAGCAGATATTAGTGTACATCGAGGCTATTGTGAATATCTGACCCAGGCAGCGTGGTGGATGTCTTGCCTACTGTGTCATGTCAGTTGAATCTGTTGGAAGCCATTTTACATCATTCAAAATCTTAAAAACCATACCCTATATTAGGGGTGGAGAGTGGGTGGTGGTTTGAACCAAAATAAAAACCTACAGTTTTTCAACTTTGCAGGCTTATGAGGCTACCCCTTAGTAGCTAACTAGTTAACTCAGTTTAGTTTTTTAAACCTTGCACCTGTCACATTTAGCATATGTGTGTTGGTAGAATATGTTGAGACTGACATGTAAAAAACTCTTCATTACCACTAAAACTGCAAAATGTCTTAGGTCATGCCACTGTGGAAGATGGATTGTTGTCGACATGGCGGCCAATTATTACAATTTGACCTTTTGCATATTGTATTTGTAAATATCATTTGCAGCACAAATTGTCGTAATCCACTTCACATTTAAAATCAGTTAACAATTTTTAATGCTGTACATGATTAGAGTTTTGTTTAGAGTCATGGTGGATTTTGTTGGATCAAAGAATGCCAATGTTTGTCATCAACAGGAGGCTGCAGAGATCATCGAATGTGCCTACAATAACTATGCGAATGCTCAGCAGAGGGCAGCACTTGTTGAGGAATTCTATGGCCCAAGTTTTTCATTGTTTAAGGTGCGTGAAATTGTGTGTGTTCTTAGGGTCTTACCCGGTCTTAGATCTGATAGAAATTGTAGCGTTTAGACTGTTTACTAGGATTATGTGTAGTATTTTCATATGCACAAATAGACAGTGCGATAGTGCATTGGTTAGCACATCTGTCTGACATGCCAGAGTTCAAAACAGTACATTTGTTACGTTTGTGTAAAATCCTAATTCTTGACATTTTGGACTGTGTATCCCTTGTGTCTCAGAGATCAAGTTAATGTCAGTCCCATCTCAATTTGGGATGTAAAAGAACCACTGAGGATGACAAGCACCCTGGCAATAACTACCCTCAGCGCCAGCATAGAAAGGTCGACATGGCAATAATGTTCTTAAAATGGCTGACTACCATAAATTTCTGTGTATGATATGCATGGGGGCATATCATACACAGAAATTTATGGTATAATACGCACCCTGACTTTTGCAAAATGTTGATAGAATTTCTATATCACCATGTATAATATGCACCCAGCAGTGTTATCCTGCACTGCAAACATTAATAAATTGGTCAGAGAAAATGTTGTTTAGCCTTAGCAGCATGTATAATACGAACCCAGACTTTTGAGTAAAAAATGAAGGAAAAAAATGTATTTTATACACGGAAATTTACGGTAATTGAATGAGACCTGATAAAACCATCATATTCTAATCACAACATATTCAAACAAATTAGTTAATAGAGCATTACCGACCGCTGGAAACAACCAGGAAAGGAAAGCATGGAAGCATATTTTGTCCATCATACAGATATGTTAGAGCTGCACTGGTAAATGCGTTGACCCGTTTTTTTACAGACAGCAGAGACTCGGACACTTGATGACATCATGAAGTCTCACCCTGAGAAGCGCAGCTCGGTACTGAGCAACATGAAGGAGATGTTGTCAGCTCTCGTGGACAAGTGAGTCACCAAAGGGTCCCTGTGTGGGGTGTGTTAATGGGATATCTCTAGGTTTATATCAGAGTTCACAATTACTGGCAGCCTTGAGTTCCTGAAACCGTAAAATGTTCGGTCGAGCTGGCAACTTTCAGAAAGTCTCGATCCGCTTGACCGCCATCTTTTCAGCAAATATCAAAATCTGTATGTTAAAGGAGGCAGTCTGTTCCTAGTTTTTCATTAATTAAATACTATTATGTTCTTAAGACTATACTAATTAAGTTGAAGGTATAGTGCCTGCCAAATTGTGTTTAGTAAGCCCGTAACAACGGTTACAAAAGGTACGACATGGGGACATGTTCAAATAGTAAACAAAACGTCCAGTTTCAAAACAAGCTTTATTGGCAATACAGCCAAGTCGGGCTGAGTTAACTGCTATTCTCTTTGATGTTCACCTTTCCCACGTTCAACACTGCAGACTTCCTGTTACAAATTACTATGTAATATGCTAATTCCGGGTAGACAAACAGACAAGATATCTTTAAATGTCCTACTGACTACCAGAATGGAACATTGGTTCATAAGGTGTCAAGGTTTGAGTACCCGGTAGTTGGTATACTTGGCACAGTGGTAGAATGTTATACTGATGATCTGCATGCAATCATACAAAGTTAGAGCAGTATTCTCTGCTGCGTAAATTAATACCTTTAGGCTGGTGAGTTACATTGAGTTGGTACTGCAATCACACAAAGTTAGAGCAGTATTCTCTGCTGCGCAAATTAATACCTTTAGGCTGGTGAGTTACATTGAGTTGGTACTGCAATCACACAAAGTTAGAGCAGTATTCTCTGCTGCGTAAATTAATACCTTTAGACTGGTGAATTACATTGAGTTGGTACTGCAATCACACAAAGTTAGAGCAGTATTCTCTGCTGCGTAAATTAACACCTTTAGACTTGTGAGTTACATTGAGCTGGTACTGCAATCACACAAAGTTAGAGCAGTATTCTCTGCTGCGTAAATTAATACCTTTAGGCTGGTGAGTTACATTGAGTTGGTACTGCAATCACACAAAGTTAGAGCAGTATTCTCTGCTGCGTAAATTAATACCTTTAGACTGGTGAGTTACATAGAGTTGGTACTGCAATCACACAAAGTTAGAGCAGTATTCTCTGCTGCGTAAATGAATACCTTTAGACTGGTGAGTTACATTGAGTTGGTACTGCAGTCACACAAAGTTAGAGCAGTATTCTCTGCTGCGTAAATTAATACCTTTAGACTGGTGAGTTACATTGAGTTGGTACTGCAATCACACAAAGTTAGAGCAGTATTCTCTGCTGCGTAAATTAATACCTTTAGGCTGGTGAGTTACATTGAGTTGGTACTGCAATCACACAAAGTTAGAGCAGTATTCTCTGCTGCGTAAATTAATACCTTTAGACTGGTGAGTTACATTGAGTTGGTACTGCAATCACACAAAGTTAGAGCAGTATTCTCTGCTGCGTAAATTAATACCTTTAGACTGGTGAGTTACATTGAGTTGGTATTGCAATCACACAAAGTTAGAGCAGTATTCTCTGCTGCGTAAATTAATACCTTTAGGCTGGTGAGTTACATTGAGTTGGTACTGCAATCACACAAAGTTAGAGCAGTATTCTCTGCTGCGTAAATTAATACCTTTAGACTGGTGAGTTACATTGAGTTGGTACTGCAATCACACAAAGTTAGAGCAGTATTCTCTGCTGCGTAAATTAATACCTTTAGACTGGTGAGTTACATTGAGTTGGTACTGCAGTCTGGTTCCATGGATATATGTTTTCCAGATTAGTCAGAACTCTGAGTGTGAAGTAAAACTGATGTTCTTATTCACTTCCTGGGCCACCAGCAAGTTAGCAACACAAGGCAGAGAACAATCGATGCCATCCATCTCTACTCAGCCTGTCTTGTTGTGTCTCTAGAATTGGTTTGTTGGCAAGTTTCTTTTGGGCATCCTCCTTCCTGGTGGATTCCAACGTTTACTGTTTTCAGTACTACGCCTTCTTTGGTGTTCTTGTTGGCAGCATTCTCATCAGATCAGTTTTGAAGATATGATGTACATTTAGTATCAAATTAGATGTATTTGTATGTTTTTTGCTGTTGTTTTGTTTTTGTATGTTGATATGGAGAAATAGTTGGGTTATACCTAGTTTATAGCATAGTGTCTATGGACAGTGCTACAGTATTCCATTATTCCCTGTGTATACGTGTCTGTTTCAACTTTCAGGACAGTGCTACAGTATTCCATTATTCCCTGTGTATACGTGTCTGTTTCAACTTTCAGGACAGTGCTACAGTATTCCATTATTCCCTGTGTCTATGTGTCGGTTTCAACTTTCAGGACAGTGCTACAGTATTCCATTATTCCCTATGTCTATGTGTCGGTTTCAACTTTCAGGACAGTGCTACAGTATTCCATCATTCACCGGATCTTCCTTGAGTTCTTCAACTACGCCTCTGCCAAACAACGCACAGTGAGTTATCTGAGTAATATAAATTCCTAACTGGATCCAGTGAGACTTCTGTGTATCTTTTGTACATGTGCTACAATACGGTATTTATGTAACCACTTACTAATTATTAATAAACTGAAATCAGACAAGTTAGTAATAATATTAATAAATTGCTTATCTAACATCCCCAAACTAACAGTTGTTCTGGGACACTCTCCAATGGAGTGTACTTTATAGTGCCACGTGTGTTTCAGTTTGGTAATGCACAAATCTGCCGTTATTCCGAGTAAAATACAAAAATGATTGACGGTTGTGTAGGAAATGATTGAGACCGTGAGAGAAGGCATCGTACACATGCTCCACACAAGAGACGGGGCTAGAGTAGGCATGTTTTGTCTCTGGCACGGCACAGCAAAGGTAAGGGTGGTGTTTTCGATTCATATGATATTGTTCGAGTAAATGTTTATGAACACAGTTGGGGGAAGTACATTGAGATCATCACGTGCCACCCCGATCATTTGTTTCTATTTGCATTACCTGGTAGTTCTCTGTCATTATCTCACTCTTGTGTCGTCCATAATCAGTCATCATTATTGATCGGCTGGAGACGGGAGCATTAACAAACTGTTTCCATTAGGCCACATAAAATAATTCCCAGTTTCTTGTTATCATGTGCATTTAAAAATAGGTGCCACAAAATAATTTTTTTTAAATAATTATCTGAATAATGCTCCGGCACAATGAGTGAAAACTTTGATTCGTACCAGACCAGGTTTGCCGCTGTAAGAAATACACTTGGCACATCTTAAATGATTGATTATTGAGAATGGCCTCTTCAATAGTCGGCATAATAAAAATCATTTACATCATGCTCTTGTCAACTTTAGAGGTGTCGTGCGGTGTATAAAAATGGCCAACTTTTTGTTTTTTAGGATCGCAAAGTGATTGTGAAGAGTTTCAAGACGTTTGTTGCCAAGATATGCAGGGAAGAATATGGCCACCTGGTGCTATTGGCACTCTTTGATGTGGTTGATGACACAAAGCTCGTTCAGAAGGCTATCTTAGACGTGCGTACTATTGCACTCACATTATTTCACGATTATTCTGTGGCCCTAACAATGTATCGAAATTTCAATTTAACCTCAACGGTGGCGAGCATTCTATTGTTTGTTACAGGAACATTTGGTGAATCGATAGCCAACATAGATGTGCAGCCTATGTACCGTAATGACTTATGTATTGGGGCACCATATGTTTTGGGATACCCTAAAAATCTATAAAATAATTATTTTTCTACCCCCTTGTTTTGGGACACCTTAGTAAATGTAATTATTTTTTGCCTTCTGTATTGGGACACCAATTATTCGTACTGCTGACGAGCGAGTACCCACTTTTCCCCCAATGCTGAAGCGTAAATAAAAACAGTGTAACAATAAAACCCAAAATAGATAAGCGAGCGAAAAACGTACAACTTGAAACACATTCAAAATCATCAAATTTCATGTTTGCTAGCACCCTGATGGATCATCCAATCCCAATGATCTTGGTATCAGTAGAAAGCACTTTCTGTTATTCTAGCATTCATCTAGATTTAAAACACCTATAAACGGACCTACAATTATGTCGTTTTCGGTGTTCCGAACGATGTTAACTCAGTACACTAATCTTCTGATTGCGTCGCTGTTTCTCATTTGCATAGGATTCAGACATGCGCATTTCACCAGTTCTTGATTTTATGTTATAAACTCCACCCACTTTTAAACGGCGGCAAAATTCACATGCTTTGACGGCAGGAAAACTGATGTTGGCATGACGTAACAATATTAGCCAGACAACAGTGACGAAGGGTCAAAATTCTTTGCGATGGTTGATTGATGGAGTGATTATGACATCACACTGTTTTCGAGTACATGTATGTCAGTTTCGCTGCCGTTTAAAAGTGGGTAGACCTTATAGCATAAAATCAGATAGCAGTTCCTCAGTTAGTAGATTGGTGAACTGTGTCAACGAACCGACATCGTTCGCAGTGTCTAAGACATCAAAAATAGCACGGTTGTAGGTCCGTTTATAGTATATTTTAGGAATGATTATTGGGAAACCATTTATATGTTTGAATAGGAGATAGTGTAAGCTTTCAAACAATATCAAGATTTTTGGAATTGGACGAACCATAATTGTGCTAGCAACCTTTTAATTCGGTGTTTTAGGACATGTTTTTGAGTTGTACATTATTCCCTCGCTTATCAATTTTTGATAAAACATCACAATCGCAGCTGCTCTTAAATGAACAACACAAACTTGGGTGATGTAGCTACTGTAGCAATAACAACGATGTTTCACCCTTCTCTCAGCTACCAGCCATGGCCTTTATACATTTAGGAAGTATCACAATACACATCTAAAATCCTAGTTGCAGTCCCCCAACGTTTGGCTGTAATGTACAAAACTGCGTGATCTCCCGACTGTCTGCATTGTCCCAAGACTTGCACATCGTTTCACGTATACCAGGTAGTTGATATTTTAGTCTAAAGTATGGTTAGTAGAAATCTGAAGAATAACTTAGGGTTGGAAATTAGCGGGGGCCCAGGGACCCATAGATTCACTGCCGAGCTCCTAATAACAACCAATAATGTCTAGGGGTCAGACTGGCTTGTTAAATTGGCCAAGGTTACTGCCGTACTGTTATAATTATAGCTGGGTAGATCGTCTCTAAGTACACTTAGACAACTGTTGCCACTTGACACACAAAGGTTCAGTCTAATGATAGCTGGAAAGATCGGCTCCAAGTACTCTGCGACTGAGACAATTGTTGCCACATCAAAGCACAGTTAACTGCTGTTTATTTTAGTACATCGCAATAATATAGTGACCAAAAATATGCTATGGGTTTAATTACTATTAAATAATGTGTAGAAGTATTTCTACCACGTATCAGTTGTACTGAAGTCTGAACTCCCGCACCAAAATGCCTGTCCCTCCGACGAGCGGACACCTGCAAATTCGGGACACTTATGCCTGGATACAGATGTGTGTCCGCTGGAGGCAGGGACTTCTGTAAGTCTAAACAGGTCAACTTAACTAATTCTGTTTGTCTGTGATCTGTAGGAGCTGCTCAAGTGTGTGTCTGAGTTGGCCGAGGACAGCCACGGTCGTAAGGTGCTCTGTTACCTACTGTGTGCCCGGCACCCCCTCTACTTTCATCCTGACATCATCAAGGTGCTGCAGCAGGGAGACAGCAACGCAACCAGGTGGGAGGAAGTTAGGGCTAGGAGGGGAGAGGCAGGGTACAATGGCTAGAGCATTGGACTCTCAATCGAGGGAACCCAGGGTCGAATCCTGTGCTGCTGTGTTGAACCTTGGGCAAGTTCATTCACTCTACGTTGCTCCATTTCACTCGGCTGTATGAATGAGTACCTGGCTATAGACAGTGGTGGAAATTTGTGCACAACTAGTCTTCACGCATTATCTGAAGCATGACTGAATGCTTGCCAGAAAAGTTGAAGTAGTGTTCGATTGAACAGGTCTGCCATGGAATAAAGTGTAAAGTGCTTTCAGGAGCCCAAAGAATGGCTATTGCGCTATGTAAGAACTAGTTTACTAGTAGGAAAATTTTTTCCCTGAAATCAAAACAGATTTGTATATCCAGTGTGACCATTGTGTGATATACTAGTGGACATTGTAACAAATATATATATAACACAGATTATAAAGACATATTTTATTTTGTAAACTGATTATTTCATAGGCCTTGATAAAGTAACATTATTTTGTAAAATTTATATTTTTACTATTAAGTATGTAAAAATTGATATCAAAATAAAATGTTGACTACCGAGGTACTTGTCAAAACTAAAAAAATTACGCTGGGGATAATATCAGAAAGTATGAGTGAAGCAGTTCATCAGACTGGATGGAAAAATTGGTAAACTGACTGGGAAATGAGTAAAATATTACTTATCAGAAATGTTATCAATGATGTATGTGAGAAAGCAACACACTTTGGAATGCAATTATCAGTTGAACAATTCATGAAATTGTGGTAGCTGGACATGCCAGACCAGACAGTGCTCATATGTGTCACCTGCCAAGTGAATCGGGTATAACGTCGCACTTGCCTTTTCTGCATGCGAGACAAATAGATCATGTCTATGTTGTGATTTTGGCAGAAATGCATATCATGTAACCTCATCTTTCAACGACCAGTTCATTTACTCGACAAAATAATCCGAAACGAATAAAATGGTTGCTATGGGTATTGCTTTTATACATAGCCCAATATTGAAACCTGTTTATCTCAAAACGTCACTTTTTTTAAATGTGCTTAATGTTTAGCTATAAATAAAAAAACTGCTGAAGGTATTTCAGCAAGTGAGGTGTAATTTTTAAACATAAAATCTGTGAAATTAAAGAACCCAATTTCACAGTTTTGCGTGTTAATACCAACTTTGCTGTGGTAAGTTACATATGATTGGCTGAGTGTGATGCTAGAGTCGTGGTCGCTTGTCTTGCAGTAAGAAAGACGCAGCAGTGCGGAGACGAGAACTGCTGGACCACGTGTCAAAGCCTCTTGTGCAGTATCTTGTCAAACACAGTGGAGAGATCGTCCTCAACAACGCCACGATCCTTCTCATGGTCGCCATCCTCACGCACGCTAAATGTACGTAGATGCTATAACTAACTCACGCCTCTCTCTCTCTCTCTCTCTCTCTCTCTCTCTCTCTGATTCTACTTAAATGGTCGAGTAGTTTTTTAGATATAACTTCTCAAAGATGAGGGGTACCCTATTATTTCAATAAATACATGAAAGATTCAATCTAGGAAAATTTAAAAAATAATTCTTTGAGGGACCAACTTATGTTGTCCACAGATTTCCTGTTTATTACGACACCCAAGTTTTAAAATGCGAAATACATCAAGAACTAGCATGTTATATGGACTTAATGTTCCTGTAATACAGAATATGGTTATATAAGTGTAAGAAAAAACATTTCTATACTGCTTCCAACAACAAAAATCATCAGACTTGTTTGAAATCGGCATCATTGACGCTAATGAATGTCGATGCTGTTTTAATGTCGATGTCTTCCAATTTATTTCCATAATGCTGTTACCACCGTCTAATCTATTTTCATAATGTTTCCATATTTTGAGACACATTGAGAGATGTGTACACAGAAGCACGCATTCATCTGGGTGTGCATGCATGCGTCTGTGTGTGCATGCATTCATCTGTGTGTGCACGCATGCGTCTGTGTGTGCATGCATTCATCTGTGTGTGCATGCATTCATCTGTGTGTGCATGCATTCATCTGTGTGTGCATGCATGCGTCTGTGTGTGCATGCATTCATCTGTGTGTGCATGCATGCGTCTGTGTGTGCATGCATTCGTCTGTGTGTGCATGCATTCGTCTGTGTGTGCATGCATTCGTCTGTGTGTGCATGCATTCATCTGTGTGTGCATGCATTCATCTGTGTGTGCATGCATTCATCTGTGTGTGCATGCATTCATCTGTGTGTGCATGCATTCATCTGTGTGTGCATGCATTCGTCTGTGTGTGCATGCATGCGTCTGTGTGTGCATGCATGCGTCTGTGTGTGCATGCATGCGTCTGTGTTTTAATGCATACACATGGTCGGCATCTTGGCGTGCTACACTTCCGCGGCCTATAGAGATTTCCCTAATTCGAAACTCGACATATTTAGAAATCGTTTTTGGCTGTTGGTATTACCACAGGGTCAATCTGTTGATTTCCCAAACCTGGTAATCTGCCCATGGCAGTCGCAGGGTATGAATACGTTAACCGTGTCTGTCATGTGTGAGGCCAGTGGAGCCATGGAGTACTCCACTGTGTATACAAACTCACGCGGGAACACGCTTAACAGACTAGCCCTGGCACTCAATGTGTCAGTTTCATATTCACCAGCAGTGAAGTGTTGTGTAACTAATCGCAATCTGCTGTTTGGTCGGAAACGTTCCTTTTAGCTAATGTGCAGAACTGTCTGTTTTTTGATAGGACACTGCGGGAAATACGGAATATTGATTGTCGGTCAAAGTAACGTAAATGTGTCAGCCATGACAAGTGGCAACCTTGATAAAATTATGTTGTTTTTGTTGGTGTTTTCAACAGCGTTGTTATTCTGAAGTCATGTTTAGGTGATATTATTATTATTATAGGTTTATTATTTTTATCTGGTACTTTATCATTTTTATGTTGCTATGAATGGATTACAGTGTTTTGTCTCAATAATTAGTCTTTAATAGTTGGGTTTCATTTGTATATGCAGGGATATCTGAAATAGAATATGTATTGAATATTATTTTAGGATTCATTACTTTTACTTATGAATAATCTGATTGATTACTATTTACGTTAAAAGTACTATTAAATATAATACCTGCATTTGTTGTGTTTTGTAGATTTATGTCATGTAGACAAATTCTACCAGTTAGTCCCTGTTATCCCGCATGTTATTCCCAAGTATGTTATCTTCTAGGTGGTTATTCCTTCAGTAATCATAATGCAATTTAACACTCTCATACATTCTAGGTAGCGTTTGACGATGGGGTTTTGTTCAGTGACTGCAGTACCAATTAACTTGGACTCTGAAATAAACCAAAGGCTTACTTGTCTACTGGTCATCTGGAATTAATTCTGTGGGTGGCAATTTTGTTAAAATCTTAGTGCTGAGCAGAAGTCTAGCATCAGTTGTATTGTGTTATAAAATTTAGGGTAGTTTGCGTAAGTTTGTAATCCCCAAAAACATGTAGTATTAGATATGGATGAGTGGGTGGTTGGGTGGTAGGTTGGTCATCACCACATATTGTCGGGGGAGGGGAGATATAGTGATGCAACTATGTCTTACCAAGTTGAACATATATTAAATTCACATTGATACTACTGTGGATATCACAACCAGGCAGTGTCATGTATAGGCAACCGTATCACATCAGTTGAATCCGATGAAAATTAGCTGTGGTTTTGTGTGCCACTTTGGATTGCTCAAACTCTGAAGTTCCCCACCATATATTGCTGGGGGTCGTTTCGTGCAATACAAAACACTGTACAGTTTTCCGGACATGTTGAACTTGTGACACCATCCCTTATGTTGTATTGTTGGCAGGTGATCCGACAGAAGCGATGCGAGCAGTGGCAGAGATCGCTGCTGAACCATTTGCAGCAGGTAATCAGCAGACTTGCCACATTGTGGAACATCCAGCTGGACACTTGTCACTGAAGAAGCTTATTGCAAACGATGCAAGTCGCCTGAAAGACGGAGAGACGGGTGAGTTAACTTTGGGCCTTCTCCTTTATTTGTTTTCTGTAGTGCTGGTGATATTGCCACCCGTCTGTTTTATATCTTTTTAGTTTATTATTAATTTATTATAAATAAATCAATGTTTTCATGAGACCAGTTTTAAATATCTTATGTAATTGTTGTTTTGAGTGATTACTTTTCTTGATAAAAATAGCTATGCATTATAAATATAATATATTTTTTATCAACTTTAAAAAATAATATTTATGCTAATAATTTATGTCTAAATAATTATACAACTTATATAATGTTTACCGTGTAAACATCAGTAAACATCAGTACTGTATTTCTAAGCCATTTTCACACTAAACCATTTTCATGCTGGTCATTTTAAAAATCTAGTATTGTATGCACCTCTAAACAGAATGTCTGTGTTCTTGTCTTCTCGATATACACCACTTTTTAAACAAACAAAATTGTTCTTAGTAGTTAATGAACAATAAGTGCTTTAAGTTAGTACATGAATTCTTATAAGTGTAAGCTGCTTGTGATGTGTATTCTTATACTATTTGCCCTTATGTTTTTGTTCTTGTAGTCTTCTTCTCCCAAATCCTGCTGGATGTTCTGCCAAAAGGAGCTCTGAAGACGTGGGCTGCCTGCAACAGGGGCTGCTTCATCCTCATCAGGTACTCACACATACGCATACACAACCTTGTATTCGCATACACAGTTATACACTTACATACACAACCATACACTCACAACCGTACACCCGCATACACAAACATACACCCACATACACAACCATGTACTCGAATATACAACCATACACTTGCATACACAACTATGCATTTGTATATACAACCATACACAATCATGTGCTTGTATACAAACCCATACACTCGCATACACAATCATACACCCACATATACAACCATACACTCGCATATACAACCACATACACAGCCATATTCAACCATACATCCACAATCACACACAACAATACACTCACTAACAACGTGAGAAAGGTTTGGATATCTAAGTTAACACAGTTATGTCATGTCCCATTGCCATTGCAGCTTGCTTGAGGTCAACGATGAAGAAGTAACGAAGCGAGTAAAAGAAGAACTCGTGTCGGTGAAGAAATCGATCACAAAACTCGATTTCAAAGGCGCTCAGATTCTCCTTACTAAGTTGACAGAAAAATGAACTATCACTGCTATCAAAGACCAGTCTATCAATTGTATTGAAAATTTACGATGTGAGTAAAAATCATGTGATTTGATCATGCTGAAGTTGTGAATATTTGTGTTCCATAAACAGTAGGTTTGACTTTGTTAATCAAACCTCTGTTATGCGATGACGGTTATTTTTATGCATATTACCAATTTACTGAAATAATGTTTCATAATACAGTAGTTCCCCTCTTAGGCCAACTCTTCAGCAAGTCTAAAGTGGCCTTATAAGGCGGGTGGCCTCTGGTGAGGGGGAACCATCGATGAATGTAGCATGTGAAGAAAAAAAACATGAACAGTGAGCATCATTTATTTGTGAACAATACAAACATTAATTCAATAATAACGTGTGTGTTGGCATATAGGAACATAACAGTTGATTTGTCATAGATAATGTAATTTGTAACACAAGTACGAATGCCAACTCGGCATAACGAGTGTGTAAAAATAGCAGTTTTGGTTGCCGATTGGCTGCTGCCGAGGGGTAGACTCTTTCTGTAAGTTGTAACCCCGGCCGTTGGCTGCGTAATCCCGGTGGCCATTGATGTGGGGGACCTTATACTACTGTATTATCTTCACCTAAAGCTGTCAATAGTTTTGTATGTGGTCTATAATCCAGAGACTGTTCAGGATTTTGATTGCCCAATCATTGTGCAATATTTGGTAACAAACAGAAGCAGTCATTTTAAGGAGCTACAATGTGATAAAGTAGAAACTTCTGTTGAATAAAAATCAACACTTATGGACAGAGTTCTAATAATAAATATATGAAGGTGATAGAGTGATAAAAGATAGCTATTTGCCATCTCTGGTTCTTTTAACCGTAAATAGCATCATGAAACTGACACCACATCATTCTTTGTTATACAGGACCTAATTTCTAAATAACAGTTGTGCCAACAAAGGATCAAAGCCACAGTGATTGTTCTGTAGACTAGGAAAATAATTGTTATGGAGGAAGTGATAACATCTATTTGAATAAAACCATACATGATAAGAAACAGTTTAAACTAATGTAGAAATGCTCAGTTAATAGCCTTTGAATTTAAATAGAAACAACTTTTTGTTTATCATAAGCAGGATATACAGTTGAAGCTTCCATCTTAATTATCTTAATATACGAGTTGGTAATTACAGTCTCTTTTTTAAGTATTGACAACAACACCATGGTGCCACTGCGCCAGTTTTTAAAGTCCCATACGTTGGTTTGAATGTCATTTACACAACTGTCTCTGACGGCTTACGTCAAGCGGTATTTAGAAGCCAATAGCCATGTTAACACTTGGAAGACTGACGTCATTCCGTCGATCCATATCGTTCATGGAGAAGAACAGCCTCCGTGGTCGTGTCGGGACCACCGTCCACGAGCGACCAGCGGCGGTATCACGGAACAACAGGCGTCCCCCGTGTGCCTGCGTTCACTTAGGCTACTAGGCTGTGCAGAGCCTTCTGCGGGTTATAGTTGAGATCAACTGCGGGCGTCTACCGATAAGAACGGTCGGACATCTGGGTCCCCTGATGACATACAATTCCCAGGACTTTGTAAATACCCGTGCTTAGAACATTAGACATGTCCTCGTCTGAATGCAATAATATAGTGTTTAAAACAACAATGATCGTACCTGACCGTGGAATATGCAACATCAACAAATCGGTCTGTTAAACATGACACGACGATTCCCTTGGAGCACTCGGATGGCCAGACTCGTTCCTGAATTGCACCGTCGACGAGGAGGAATCACTTCCTCCGTACATGCTGAATACGTGCATACTCATATATTGCAGTACATACATGGACAACGTTTAGTTTTATATTTGTTCCGTAGACCATTTATCAAATATATTGTCTTACAACAATTGTTATACAAAGTAATAAGTTCCAGATGGCTAGTAAACAATGAAACTATTGGCTTATCGACAGTCCACATTGTTTTCACCTACGTGTGACCCGTCTTTGTCATATATATTATCAAAAATAGATAAGCGAGTGAAAAATGAACAACTGTCAAACACGTTCCAAAAACGCCTTTTGAATGACTGCTAGTACCATTACGGTTCGTCGGATCCCAACAATATTGATGTCGTTTGAAAGTTTAAGCTTTCTGCTATTCAAACATATAAATGGTTTCCTAAATAATCAATCTTAAAATTAACTAAAACCGGACCTACAACCGAGCCCGTTCCGCTGTCTTAAACACTGCGAACGATGTTGTTTCGTCGACACAGTTCACCAATATACCGATGGAGGCACCACTATCTGATTTCATGGTATAAGCTCCACCCACTTTCAAACGGCTGCTAAAATGACATATGCGAAGTAGGCGTGACGTCACAATCACGTATATCAACCAACCAACACAACGAATTTAGACCCGTTGGGTGGCGTAAGTTATTGTGACGTCACGCCGACGTAGAGATATATCGGTTTCGCTGCGATCAAAGCACATCAATTTCGCCGCGGTTTAAAAGTGGGTGGAGCTTATAACATGAAATCAAGAAATGGTGAAGTGCGCATATCTGAACCTATGCAAATGAGGAAAACAGCGCCGCAATCGGAAGATCAGTGTACTGAGTACCCGCCGCCAACATCGTTCGGAACCGTGAACCGTACAGAACACCGAAAACGGCGTGATTGTAGGTCCTTTTATCGGTGTTCTTTAAACGGTTACCGGGAAATCTAGATGACGCTAGAATAACAAAAGTGCATCCTTTCAAATGATACCAAGATCGTCACGACAGGACGAGCCGTGAGGGTGCTAGCGACCGTAGAATTTCATGTTTTGGACGTGTTCTGAGTTGTTCATTTTTCGCCAGCTTATCTATTTTTGATATTATGTATGTCAATTTTGTTTTCAAACATTCACACGGCTGACATTAACACAACCAGTAGAACATCGGATAACCACACAGCACATCATTGTCACTACACAGAGTAAACATTAATTAAAGAACCACCGAACAAAAGAACGGTACTTTCTCGTATACGTTACGTATCCATATCTTAGTAAAATAGCAGCGAAGAAAATCTCCACGTATCGTGCAAGTAACTGCATGGACGGGCGATTTCACAGAGGTTTTAAGGTTCGTCGGAGTCACACGTTGCACGCGAAATATAATTATCACACCGCGAAAGTAGAGCTCCGGGCAAATCAATGCCGTGAACTAGCAGCACTCGGCGCGCTGAGCAGTCTTCTGTGTCTACAATAAACCAAAACCAAATTCGGTTTGCTCGTATTTCCGCTGTCGCTGGTCCACTTAGTGCCTCATTCAGGTTTATTCACGGCTGCTGCGTCATGTAAGGATACCGGTGATGTAAGTCACAATGAATAGATTTGGTTAAACATGGCGTGAGAGCTTGACAATTCCCGGCAGTGGTACCAGATGGACAGCGTTTTTTTCCAGTTGTCATCCTCTTTATATGAGCTCTTGGCAGTAGTGACTCCTTTCAAGGTGTAACAGTTAAGGATCTTTACCTTCTCCAAGTGAGTTTTCTCTCCCGAGTTGTCGGAGAGGGATTTAGTACTAGACTACTAGTTATGCAGAATGATATTAGTTTTGTTGAGACTGTCTATTCACGTCACTTCTCATATATCAAGTGTGTGTGTGTGTGTGTGTGTGTGTGTGTGTGTGTGTGTGTGTGTGTGTGTGTGTGTGTGTGTGTGTGTGTGTGTGTGTGTGCGTGCGTGCATGCGTGTCTGTGCGAACGTGCGCACACGTGTTAATGTGTGCATACGCGTATGTAAGTACACGTATACATGAATGTATGTACGTACTTGACGGATAAAGCAACAACTTTTTTGGTGTTTCCTTGAACAATTAAGATTTCACTTTTTGATCGGAGTCAGCACATTTTTGGGTAGGTCCATAAGTTGTCACCCCTCTTTAAACAAATATGCCGTGTCATTATATTTTTTCCAGGGGGTGTGGTGCAAACCAGATAAATGTACCAAATGTGTTGTGTTGCTTCATTAAACAGTAATATTTCGCTTTTAGATTGGGGTTAGTCAATCATTTTTACCCCCTTACTGGACGGAAATATTCCGTTTTACTAATTTTTTCATGGGATTATATGGGGGATTACCAAATAAAAGCATCAACTTGTTTTCTTGCTGCTTCCTTGAACAAGACGATTACAATGTTTGATCAGAATTAGCAAATGTCTTGAATGGGTCCATAATTTCTCACCCCCTCCGCTGAACCCTTTGCCCTGTGCCTTTTCATTACACTTTCCCATGACGTATGGTATAGACCTGGCAATATACCATTGTTTCCCGTAACACTGATATTTCATTTTTGTTATTGGCGTCAGCACATTTTTAGGGAAATCCATATATTTTCACCCCCCACTGAACAGATGTATGCCGTTTTACTAATTGTTTGAAGCACCACATTTTTGTTGCATCTTCAATAATAGCATTTCAATTTTTGATCGGTGTCATTACAAATTTGGGGGTACATAATTGTTCACTCCAACTGAAATGTTAAATAACGTTTTATTGAAATTGTTTCATGAGATATGTAATAAACCGGAAAAAAAGCACAACTTTCCATGAACAGTACGCTTTCACTTTTGAATCGAAGTCAGCATATTTTGGGTGCGTCCATGGGCCCGAATTATCAGACTTTTGAGAAAGCAAACCTTCCCGAAGTTGACGAAAGCCTGCATCACGAGGAAAGCTTCTTTATGGCAAACACCGCCCGTACGATCGAAGCACTGGACATCCGTGTCCCATTAAAGAAAAGCTCACTCATCCTATACATATGTCCTACGCCACAGTCCAAAGCCAAGGAGGCTGGAAAGATTTCAAAGCTGAAAATATGATTGACCATCTTCTCTCTCTTATTCATCGTCTTGCAGCAAATAACCTTTACATGTGTGCATTTTTCGGACACGAAACACATCCGTACCCTCCGTCCTTCCCAACCCCTTTCCACAACCAACATCACCACGTTTTGACGAGTATGCAGACACTGTCGTTATCCTCCACGTCATGAAGCACCTAGGTAGTTAACTCCAACAGTATTGGAATTGTGTGGGACATGTATCTCCCCAGCAGCATTAAATAATCCGCAAGAGAGTAGCGTCGTGACGAGACTCGGAAGAAAGTACCCTGGGACAATAGGTACTTCTAATAAACTGGATATGCTTCCATATCGATGTCACCAAGAAACATGAGCTATTTGCATTTCTCTTCACCAAATCTCCACTATCCATGTTGGAAGGGAATGCTTGCCACATCAGGCGCCTCACTGGTCATCAGTAGGTTCAACTACAGGTGTATGATATGCTACAGTGTGACCCGAAGATGCTGACTCGCAACTGTTGGTCTATGTGTACAATATTTTGGAAAGGGGACCGACACCATTATTTGATACGCACTGTGGACTAGGGTTCCTTGTGGTTCCGATAATTAAGATGTATGAGCAAGTCACATTTTTCTTCAGCTGCGTACATTCGGATAACCTTTGGGACATGCAGTAACTTTATTCATCATAACAATAACGGCACCTGTCATGCTCTGTGAAAATACAAGTCGACGCCCTTGTCAGCGTCCACGGTTTAGCTGAGGTGCAATACGACGCCTGCATTCTTCGGCAACGGGTGGGAGACAGCATGATACATCTAGAATGCTTACCATGAAGTGACGAAGCATTAATTTATATATCACTGGATCCATACATCCATTTGGATCTGGATTCGCGACAGTTCAACTCTTGGAACGCTTTACCGTTGTACTATGTGGCTAGAGTAGCAATCTGTTCTCTGTTATCGAGGCAATGGGAAAGTTATCCTGCCAAAGGAATAATACCATAAAGATATTCCACCAACCAGGATGCTCTGTAGCAGCATCCAAAGCGTCTTACCTTACCAAGCTTTTATCTGGTCGACCAGTTCACTCGTCCACTAACAGACACCCATTGCAGATGTATCGGGCTGGACATGGGACATGAAGGGACTGCCATGTCACCTTGTGGGTAGATTGGATAATGCCGATATCTACAAATTATATCTACATGTTTTCGTCTATTAGACTTACAGTTTCCAAAAATATATATGCACATATGTGGCATGCTGTACTGGTAGTAAAATGGCCGATCTCTTAATTGGTTAGAGGTGAAAAATAATAGATCCACCTAAGAAATGTTCTGATTCCGTTTAAAAAGCTAAAGCTAATAACCAAAGGATGCAGAGAAAAACATATGGTGAAATTAACCTGATTGTATCAACATTGATTCAACGAAGAAATGTGGTAAAACGGCAGATTTTGGTTGATAAAGGTTGAACAATAACGGACCAACCCAAACAACGTTCAGACACCAATCAAAATGTTAAAGTTAATAACAAAAGGAAGCAGAGAAAAAAGGCTTAGTAACGTTACCCGGATTGTGTCTATACCCAATGGAGAAATGTAGTAAAACGGCAGATTTTTTGATAGGGGTTGAAAATAATGGACCCACCCAAAAATAATTACTGACTCCGATCACAAAGTTAAAGCTATCAAGCCAAGGAAGTTGTGAAAAAAGTTTGGTGCTTTTATCCTGTCTGTTCTCATATCGCTAAATATGTCGCTACGGTACCTAACTACACGGACCGCACAAGTAGTAGCTAGGTGTTACTTCTAAGATGATAATTTTGTGTACAATGTTCTTGCGAAGCAGCAGTCCACACGCAGTCACGGGGGATAAATGTTGTCATTGCCACCACGTGACCAATGTCGTACCGGGGGTAACTATAGCTGGGGGTTACTGACAAAGGTTCCGCTGTTGTAGTACCTATATATATATATAGCGGAGGTAACTATAGCTATACTATATATATATATATATATTCCTGCTGCATATTGCTACATAGTGCTACAAAGGTGATAATACAACGAAAGCATTTTAAACCGTTTTAATATTTTTTGCAGCGACACTGCGAAACGTGTTCATTTTCTACAAGTAAATGAAAAATGTGAGTCTTGCATAACCCAGCCAATCAAGTTGGTGATTGAGACACATTTCAAATGTTCTTGAACATCAAAGGTGGATCCCGTTTTTTAAGATGGCAGTCATTTCAGGATTCGTTAGGTGGCGCTGTCATGGCGACTTGTGGTGTTCGCTGAGCTCTGCTTTTGTTGTTGTTCTCTTAGTCTTTTACTTGATGGAACTTTACTGGAGTGCTGAATGTGTGTTTGAAGATGTACTGCACAGGAGTTTTTCAAGTTTGATTCCCTTTTATTGACTGTGCTGTTGGTTTTGCTGTGTGTGAATGGAGTACCCGCGCGGGGACAGCGGCAAGATGGCTTCTTCAGAACTTTTTCACGAGAGGCACTGTTAGCTCTTCGGCCTAGTAGTGTCCACTTCTCGACTACCTTGCTTGAAATACCAGAACATTTAGTGTCGCCATGCACAACTTCTACCAGGACTGGCAGGCGTAAGCGTGGCAAGAAGGGTGGAGTTCGACAGCGACTCAAGAAAAACAAGGTACACTCTCTCCCCCTCCCCTCCATTATACTCGCCAATGTTCGCTCACTACGCTCGAAAGTGGACGAACTGCAAGCACATGTCGCACTACAGTGTGCCTACAAAGCAGCGTGTTTGTTGTGTTTAACAGAAACATGGCTTGACGAAACTTTCCCAGACAGCGAACTTTTTATTGATGGGTTAGGTATGCCAGTCAGGATGGACAGAGACAAAGACCTAAGTGGGAAATCTCAGGGGGAGGGCTGTGTGTTTATGTGAACGAACGCTGGTGCAAGTCAGTGACCGTTAGGGAGAAGCTGTGCACCCCCGACCTTGAACTATTGTCACTGTCACTCAGGCCCACGTACCTTCCCAGAGAATTTGGCCAGTTGTTTCTGACTGTTGTTTACGTGCCCCCATCGGCTAACTGTGCACGTGCAGCTGAAGCCATTACAAACTGTGTGCAACGGCTCGAGTCGGTGTCGCCAGACTCGCCAAACCTGATTCTCGGTGATTTTAACAGCTGTAGGCTAGACAGAACACTACCCACGTACCAGCAGTATGTGACGTGCCACACACGTGGTAGTGACAGCTGATCACAATGCAGTGCATATGATACCAGCGTACAGAACAGTGCTACAGAGACAGAAGGCGGTGCGGAAAACAGTGTAAAAGTGGACTAAAGACGCAACAGAAACACTTCAAGTTTGCTTTGATTGCACATCATGGGATGTCTTTATTGACTCCAGCTCATCACTGGATGAGGCTGTTGATGTGATCACGGACTATATCAACTTCTGTGAGAACATGATCATTCCAACTAAACAAGTCAGGATCTTCGCTAACAACAAGCCCTGGGTGTCAAAAGAGCTGAAAAACACTTTGAATGAAAAGAAAAGGGCTTTCATGGCACAGGATCATGTGGAGAGCAAAAAGGTTCAAAGTGTGTTAAAGAAACATATTAGAGAAGCCAAAAGAAAATACAGAGACAAAATCGAACGGCAGTTTCAATATGGCAACAAGAGATCAGCATGGCAGGGACTTAAAACTCTCGCGGGTTCTCAGCCCCGTAACTCACCTGTCACCAACCCAGGAACGAAGGAGGAGAGCATGAAGTTCGCAGAGGACATGAACATTTTCTTCAGTCGTTTCGATCGTCACGACTTCACACGCGAACGCCGAACTGCGGCGGACCAGCTTCAGTCCCAGCTAGGTGATCATGACTTACCTGAAACCACTCCGGATGACGTCAGCCGGGTTCTCCAGCGGGTTAATCCCCGTAAGGCATCAGGACCGGACAACATCGGCGGCCGTGTCCTGAAGGAGTGTCATTCCCAGCTTGGAGCAGTTTTCAGCATTCTGTTTAACTGGTCTCTCAGGCAGCACCATATCCCTCGGATATGGAAGTCCTCCATCATATGCCCTGTTCCGAAGAAGCCGCGACCATCTGCTCCAAACGACTTCAGGCCGATAGCGCTGACCTCTGTGGTAATGAAATGCTTCGAGCGCCTCATCCTCTCACAACTCTTGCAGCAGGTCGGCGATCAGCGTGATCCGCTCCAGTTTGCGTATAGACGCAACCGGGGTGTGGACGACGCGGTGCTGACCCTACTCAACTACGTGTACACTCATCTTGAGAAGGCCAAGGCGTACGCCAGGATAGTCTTCGTAGATTTCTCATCGGCCTTCAATACGATCCAGCCACACATCATGATGAACACGCTCGCGGACATGCACGTCAACCCTCTGGGTGAATTCCTTCCTCACGGAACGTCAGCAGGCTGTGCGTCATAACGGCATGTTGTCCACCGGGGCCCCTCAGAGCTCAGTGGTTTCGCCGATGATCTTCACCTTGTACACGGACGATTGCCGCAGCAAACATGAGCAGTGCACTTTTGTGAAGTTCTCTGACGATACGGCAATTGTCGACCTGTCAAATTCGGACACGGTGTGCGAGAAAGTGGTCTCAGACTTTGCCCGGTGGTGTGGTGATCACTTCCTGGATCTTAATGCCCAGAAGACTGAGGAGCTCATCATCGACTTCAGGAGAGACCCCACCCAACCCAAAGACCTGGTCATCAATGGTGAGACTGCCAAGCGTGTATCAGAGTACAAGTACCTAGGCACCGTAATTGACTCTAAACTGACCTTCAGTGCAAACACAGCTTTGAACAACAAGAAATGCCAACAGAAGCTTTATTTTCTACGTAAACTCAGATCCCTCGGGGTGAGCCGTCATGTTCTGAGGACCTTCTATGGCTGTTACCTTGAGAGTACTGTAACCTTTGGCTTCCTGGCATGGCATGGTGGACTGAGTGTCACCAATCGGAATATCCTGAGTCGCGTCATCAGACTCAGCAGCAAGGTGACTGGAGAGGAACTTACCAGTGTAGACGACCTGTACAGGCGGAGGGCAAAGAGGAAGGGAAGGCAGATCTCTCTGGACCCCCCACCCCCCCTAAATCATTGTTACAATCTGTTACCATCTGGCCGTCGTTTTAAGCTGCCTCAACTAAGACTCGGTCGCTCTCGAAATTCCTTCATCCCATCCTCCATTCGTCTTCTAAACGAATGATCTGCCTCCCCTTCTCTCCAATGCCTGTCTGGCCGCTTGAGAATATGGGCTCATGTGTGTGTGTGTGTGTGTGTGTGTGTGTGTGTGTGTGTGTGTGTGTGTGTGTGTGTGTGTGTGTGTGTGTGCGTGTGTGATTATACTGGTAATCATACTGGTAATTGCACTGTATTCCACCTAGTTAAATAACATATGTGATGATGAACTTGTTCCTGTACTGATGGCTGTGATATGTAAGTGTAAATTATGCTTCCTAACAACTGGCTGATTGTTCTGTGCCATTCTATTTTAATCATATTTCATTGAATAAGTGTTCTCAGTTACACATGTGTACTTATTTATTAACTTATTTATTTATTGCGTTCTTAAATAGCGAACAACACAAGAGAATTTCCCCATGAGGGACAATAAAGGTATTTTGATTTTTGATTTTGATTTAAACATTTATATATATTTTCAACACTAAAATTTATCGGCGAACAATAATCAGTCCTGCACACAGAGCTCATGTCAACGGCTGTTTTGAACTGGATATATATTATATATATCACATAAAATCAAAATGGCTGCCATTTTTCAAGATGGTGGCGTATTGGTAGATAGTCAAGTCCGATTTAAGTACCCGGAAATCTTGGTGTCTGTTTACACACATGCGAAAAATAATTTGGTTGTGCTAAACCTTGTCTGATACCTCCTTTGAATATTGAATAAATTATGGCTGCTGTGGCGAAATGCACGAAAGATGACTACCACTTGTTCTCTCGATTAGTCATCTCATGCCAGAGCAAACAATGTGACTTGCGTGAATTTGTTTAGTAGCTTGAGAACCAGTCGGTCCATGACTCACTTAGTCACAGTGGCACACTCCATGCATGTCAGAAGTATCAGTTGTTCTTGAACTTAGAAGCTGAAGTGACGTTGTCTGACGGAGAAACAAAAGCAGATGCTATCATCACAGATGGGTTTAGCACAGGTCAACACTGTACCACCACGTGCATTAAAGACATTTGAAGAGTATGCCAGAGAAACTTTCCTATCCAAAGTAGAGTCCTACTGTTCTAAGTACACGAAAACGTCGTTGCCAAGAAATGAGTGCGGCTGCAGAGAGTGCAATCGAAGGCGCAAGTGCTTCCGCTGTCGTTTCACCTGAATGAAGTGATTGGAGTGGTTACTCATTGCACATACAGCTACACAGTGCTGTTACTCATTGCACATACAGCTACACAGTGCTGTGCTGTTACTCATTGCACATACAGCTACACGGTGCTGTGCTGTTACTCATTGCACATACAGCTACACAGTGCTGTGCTGTTACTCATTGCACATACAGCTACACAGTGCTGTGCTGTTACTCATTGCACATACAGCTACACAGTGCTGTGCTGTTACTCATTGCACATACACCTACACAGTGCTGTGCTGTTACTCATTGCACATACAGCTACACGGTGCTGTGCTGTTACTCATTACACATACAGCTACACGGTGCTGTGCTGTTACTCATTGCACATACAGCTACACGGTGCTGTGCTGTTACTCATTACACATACAGCTACACGGTGCTGTGCTGTTACTCATTGCACATACAGCTACACAGTGCTGTGCTGTTACTCATTACACATACAGCTACACGGTGCTGTGCTGTTACTCATTACACATACAGCTACACAGTACTGTGCTGTTACTCATTACACATACAGCTACACGGTGCTGTGCTGTTACTCATTGCACATACAGCTACACAGTGCTGTGCTGTTACTCATTGCACATACAGCTACACAGTGCTGTGCTGTTACTCATTACACATACAGCTACACAGTGTTGTGCTGTTACTCATTGCACATACAGCTACACAGTGCTGTGCTGTTACTCATTGCACATACAGCTACACAGTGCTGTGCTGTTACTCATTACACATACAGCTACACAGTGCTGTGCTGTTACTCATTGCACATACAGCTACACAGTGTTGTGCTGTTACTCATTGCACATACAGCTACACAGTGCTGTGCTGTTACTCATTGCACATACAGCTACACAGTGTTGTGCTGTTACTCATTGCACATACAGCTACACAGTGCTGTGCTGTTACTCATTGCACATACAGCTACACAGTGCTGTGCTGTTACTCATTGCACATACAGCTACACAGTGCTGTGCTGTTACTCATTACACATACAGCTACACAGTGCTGTGCTGTTACTCATTGCACATACAGCTACACAGTGTTGTGCTGTTACTCATTGCACATATAGCTACACAGTGCTGTGCTGTTACTCATTGCACATACAGCTACACAGTGCTGTGCTGTTACTCATTGCACATACAGCTACACAGTGTTGTGCTGTTACTCATTGCACATATAGCTACACAGTGCTGTGCTGTTACTCATTGCACATACAGCTACACAGTGTTGTGCTGTTACTCATTGCACATACAGCTACACAGTGTTGTGCTGTTACTCATTGCACATACAGCTACACAGTGCTGTGCTGTTACTCATTGCACATACAGCTACACAGTGCTGTGCTGTTACTCATTACACATACAGCTACACAGTGCTGTGCTGTTACTCATTGCACATACAGCTACACAGTGTTGTGCTGTTACTCATTGCACATATAGCTACACAGTGCTGTGCTGTTACTCATTGCACATACAGCTACACAGTGTTGTGCTGTTACTCATTGCACATACAGCTACACAGTGCTGTGCTGTTACTCATTGCACATACAGCTACACAGTGCTGTGCTGTTACTCATTGCACATACAGCTACACAGTGCTGTGCTGTTACTCATTACACATACAGCTACACAGTGCTGTGCTGTTACTCATTGCACATACAGCTACACAGTGTTGTGCTGTTACTCATTGCACATATAGCTACACAGTGCTGTGCTGTTACTCATTGCACATACAGCTACACAGTGCTGTGCTGTTACTCATTACACATACAGCTACACAGTGCTGTGCTGTTACTCATTGCACATACAGCTACACAGTGTTGTGCTGTTACTCATTGCACATATAGCTACACAGTGCTGTGCTGTTACTCATTGCACATACAGCTACACAGTGCTGTGCTGTTACTCATTACACATACAGCTACACAGTGCTGTGCTGTTACTCATTGCACATACAGCTACACAGTGTTGTGCTGTTACTCATTGCACATACAGCTACACAGTGCTGTGCTGTTACTCATTGCACATACAGCTACACAGTGTAGCTGTATGTGCAATGAGTAACCACTCCAACCAGCCCATATTGTACTGCGCCATTTGCATCGTGCAGTACCTGTGCCAGAAGTTGCCATGTGGTCCTTCGTCGGTGCCTATGCGCATAACCCTGCAAGATGACGTTGTAGCCGGACGCCAGTCACAAGAGAAAATATAATCAGATGATATATGTAAGTCATGCTGTACTCCACAAGCTGCCCTCTCCACATACCGAACAGTCACGTTACCCCGACCTGATGATCAACTCTGGACCCAGTAATGGTGCTGTGAAGAAACTTGGCGTGATCCCCGATACAGCTAAGACAGCATACGGAAAGATTCATCGGATGATGAGGAATATCTACCGGTTGAGCCATTCGACCCAGCACAGCTTCCTCACACACTTTGTGAAATCTTAGCATTAACTCGACAATATGTTCCTGAACACGTGGAATCATCTCCAATGTATGACAAATGTTATTCCAAACCTACACAGAACAGTCATTGTCACCAAACAAATGTATGTGGTTCTAATGATACCATACACAAACCAAACTTCTCAGACGTTCAACAGGTCAACATCGTCCTCCGCAGCGTTGTGGTGACTATCTAATAGTTGTTCCAGTGACGTTCAGTGTATACATAGGCAGAATAATTCCCAACTCCGCAGGGCAGTCTACTATATGAAAGCCTCACGACTACTTAGTTTATACACGCATTATGGTGTTTCAAATAACATTGCGAATTACTTTATATGTCACACTGAACATGTCAACACCTACTTTTAAGCGAGTTATATACACCAGTGGTACAAGACTGTGGTTAATTTGTGTTACTAAAACTTTGTTTGCTATGAATAGTATAAATAAGTATACAGTTAATCTACGTTGGGAAGGTATATACATAATAACGTTTTGTGTACCTACACTTCGTTATCTACGTAAGGATAAGTTTTATAACACTAACAAGACAGAAAGTAATCACACCAATATCATACGTTTGGTCGTTTGGCATAACCTTGGATAAGGGCGCTAGAAACCGTACCCGGTAGCTGTGCCTGGCATATTGCTAGGCAAATATTACGTAATGCATTTAGTATATAAACATTATGTTTATATTAGCTAGCTGAGTTTATTGGGCATAGTATAACCGAACTAATGCCACTATTAACTGGCGCAGAGCAACATGCATTAACATGAACTTAGTACGCATTGATGCACGACTAGTCATTTTAAGTGTTGAAAACTTACCACACTATTAAACCGGCGGCCATCTTGTAAAATGGCAGTCATATTTGGTGTTTATGGACATTTACAATGGGTAACAGTAACCAATCCATTTGATTTATTTGCCTATAAACTACTCAAACGTATCATTTACGTGTAAAAACTTACAAAAGTCGCCGCAAGTGTCGCTGCCTTCTTTCTGGCCTGCACGGCACCGTGTAGCGGTGTGTACATTGACACAATCAGTGATACATGTCCAGTATATAACTGACATTGATATGATTTTGGTATACATTATAGATTTTTGCAAAACGAGTCTCTTACAGTGTTGAAAAAATACATAAATATTAAAGTGGCGGCCATCTTAAAAAATGACATCCATCTTTGATGATATGGAACATTTTGAATATGTCGCAATAATTAGCTCATTTGATTCGCTGGCTTACACCTTACATTATTTTGGTGTTCGCCTATTAAAAATGGACAAGTGTCGCTGTAAGAAATACAAAAATCGACAGTTTAAAATGCTTTTATTATGTTCTCATCTGCGCAGCGCTATGAAGCAATATGCATTAGGAATAGAACGTTTATGTGCAAGGGCATATTCAGGAAACATATCCAGTGCTAAACATGCATTGATATGTACTTTGTATGCAATGCAAACTATTTCATGATGAGACACTTTGAAAACAGAAAATATACACTAATGTTAAAATGGTGGCCATCGTGAAAATGTAGCAGCCATCTTGGATTTTCAGGTATTTGTGGAATGCGTAAAAACGCTACTTTAAATTGGCCACCTTACATTTTTTTTAATTTACATCCAAAAAATTATTAGCAAAAAGTCGACCATTTTGAAAAAGAATGGCCGCCATCTTGGATTTCCATATGGCTCGTCGACTGGATTTGAAGAATATCCCAATGGGAATATACATCCCAAGTTTCATACTTGTATCACCATCTGAACGATTAATTCATTATTATTATTATTAAATATTTGTAATGCGCCTTAACATATATTCGATTTAAGACGAGCTCAAAGGTACTAACAAAATAAGTAGGGCCAACATTAATTTTTTTTATTAAATAAATTAAATTAATACATTAAATACACTAATATTACATTAATAAGTTAACAGAACAACTAATTCATGTTGATACATTGGATAGGCAAATATATAATAATAACAATAATATTTTATTTTGTTAAGCGCCACATCCAGTGTTGTTCACAGAGCTTTACAATAACATACAAATGTACGTTAAAAATAATGCGTTTGAATAAAAAACAATAGTTGTATATCATAGATAAAATGAACTAATAATAATATTGATTAAGACAATAAATACAGTAGAAGTAGAAAAGGAATGTGACATAAAATATCATAAAATAAAATAGTTAAGATCATATTATTATTATTTTAATAAATAAACTAAGATTAATGTAAACATCAATAAATTAGGCTAAAATGTATGTGAAAAATAAATAAATAGATAAATAAACAATAAATAAAGTTAAACATCAATCAGCTATAGTAAAACAGTGTTGGTAATCGTCCAAGTTACATATACGCTGCAGTGAACATGTGAGTCAACACAGATTTAAATTATTTCAGTGATGTTTTGCTGGTAACACTTGACGACAGAGCGTTCCACACTGCTGCGCCGCGTGAGCAAATGTACAGTCACTGGCTCTGCTGAGTGTTCTCGGGACAGCTAGAGCGTTGGAGTCAGCAGATCGAAGACGTCTGGCTGACACACACCATGTAGACAGGCGAGAGGTCTTCGTGCAGCGCCTTGTACGTAAGCACAGCGATCTTGAACGTAATGCGCTGTTGAAAAGGTAGGCAGTGCAGTTCGCGAAGAATAGGGGTCGCACTTTCACAACGAGCCTGTCGAGTGATAAGGCGAGCGGCAGCATTCTGGAGTCGCTGCAATCGACCGATGTTATTGGTTGAGGTACCGAACAGTAGAGAGTTGCAGTAGTCCAAACGGGATGTAATCATGGCATTGACTACCGGTTCCGCTGTCGGTTGAGTGAGGTAACGGTGAATCAACCAGACGTTGCGCAGATGCAGCGAGCAAGTACTGATAGTACGTGACACTTGAACAGTCAAATCCAGGTGTCTATTAAGGTGGACGCTGAGATTTCAAACATGATCAGTTGCACTGATTTCATCTGTCCCGACGCGCACACGGAGCCCACTTACGGTAGTAGATGCCGATTTAGGGACAACCGATAGAATTTCTGTTTTGGTGTCATTCATGAGCAGATAATTCCAAGTCACCACTCATACACGTCATCAATATATCGCTCAGTCCGACGCACGGCGGTCACCAGAGAAGATGCATCCAGGTCGAAGTGACAGAACAGTTGTAGATCATCGGCGTAGTGGTGATTTTTTTCAGCCAATGCAGAACCACTCCGGTGATGCCGTATATTTAGAATAAACACCATAGGCCCTAACCATGTTGATGAAATAAAATATAAACGAAACAAAATTAGTTTTTAAATTTTTTTAAATGCCTTACAGTGATGATTATAGGACTTTGCCACATACGAATGTTCATACGACTCAGAACTTCTCAATTAAAGATATGCTTAAATATAATTAAACAATCATGTTTATACAAAAAAAATCCAGTTCTTAGTGTAGACTAATTAATTCAATGTTCGAAAGATGAGACTATAAACACCCCCAAACTGGCACACAGTATAGAATCATATATATATATATATATATATATACCTACATATACTACTTCACTGGTAAGAAACGTAGACGCAGACGTCGTACAAAATACGATACCCTGTATAACACAACACTTTATTGAAATATAATACAATATATATAGATATATACATATACGAAAATAATTAAAAGTATATATTATTTTATTTCAAAAAGTGAAACCGTATCTAATAATTCGGCTTAGTGCATTTACTTTCCACTCACTGGTAATAACTGGTGACAGTTTACATGTAGGCAGGACTGTGAATTGCAATTGACGTCCCCTTTCTAATATGGGGCGACAGGATTCGCGCCGGAACCTGTTGCCTATTACACCTCGGCCAAATGTCGGTCGCATTTCAACAGAAGTTTCACGATATTCGTGCACTTGGTGCTGCTGTTTAAAACACAAACAGTATCCTTTTTCTGAATAAACAATAATGATACACCGGAATACTGGACGTTGAAGAGTGAATCGTCTACGTGGCAGAACGCACGTGAGCCTGCTTGACCTCGCCGACTGCAACAAATGGTGGCCGAAGTGGGAGCCGAGAGATTAGGGCTGGAAGAATCATCGCGTACTCTAGCACAATTTACAAAACGACCCCATTAACAATATCTAACACACTGCATGTTATCCACGACCCGTTTTCCACTCGGTGGCTGAAAGGACTGACGTCAATTACTTAATCGAACGAATCACGGCATCACCTCCTGTACTCTGACATCCAGCAGCACCCCTCATCCAGGCGAGCGCCCCTTACCCGGTCCAACATCCGGACGGCCGCTACAAGGCAGCTGGCGAAGCAAACGACCGTTGTTTATTGACACTCGCATTGCTTCGCCAATCAATCGATAGCTCCTACTGGAAAACGCTGGATTCGACCTAATATCTCGCGGCTCAACTCCGTGTATCGTGGCAGTCGATGTTCCGGCGCCGTCCTCGTCTGTCTGGCTGTCTAGAAAGATGTCGTCTCCGGCACTGCCCGACTACAGATGATGTACTGTCGGGGCCATCTTCACCATGTAGCCACAGACGACGTAAATGTAGTAATCACAACAGACGTAACATCAACAACAGAAGCGGCCGCGGAGACAGCAACAACTGTTCAAGGATACAATAAGAAGAAAGCCATAGATTGTCCGGCCTTCTCTCGCTGGATTATTTATATAGCCGCGATCGTTTGTTACCAATTCGGGGCACGTAATTTTCTCGCCGATCCAGAGAACCTTTGCCGCCGGGCAGGCCCAGTCGCGCGCCGCTGTCCACAGGGACGGCGCCTTGCATAATACGCCGAAATGAAGGCAGCTGGCCAGCTTGCTTCGTCCGCGCCACACTCGCACTTCGCCGCCGCCGCCACCGGAGCACTGCCGCCTCGTCTATGTGAGTGTAAATGTTCGACACGGGACGCGTAACAAGTGTTGGTTGCGCCCCGGCAAACACTGATGACGTCAGCTAACGGCCGATGTAATAAGATACAGGACGGGAGGCCAACCATGGAAGGGGGCTCGACGTTGTCCCCGGCCGGCGGTAGAGGCGGTACCAGGGCTCTCCTCATCCGCAAGGTAAGCATAAGCACGTGGATTTCGCCGCTCAACCCATTTTCTGCTTACTAACAACATATCTATTCCCCAAAAGTCCAATTAGACAACGAATTCGATCTGGTTACTGCCAGGTAACCACTGATTTGTTTCACTTGCATGAAGCTGTGTAAGGAGCGTGTTATCACACGGACCTCGGCTATAATACCATCAGTAGGACTAATCATAGGTAGCTTGTATTCCTTGGTGGTGTTTGATCTTACTACATGCCCGAGGGTTCTGTAGTAATTACAATGTTTTGGTGTCTGGGAAAATTGGTCGCCTTGCAGCTTTCAGGCGGCGGAGCCTCCTGTGTACCGAGATTGTCATTAAACATCGAGTAATTGTTGTGATGGGCGACATGGAAGACATATTATACATAATTTAAACCAACAAAATCGATCAAAGTTCAGGACACCGATTTTCGTTAGCAAAAGAGCTTCGCGTTAATGTTGACAGTTCGTATGGTAATGGAATGCATACACGGGCAATTTTACATCACAATACCATACTTTTTCTATTTACCCACATATTGAGGTGTCCATACAAGTTTGATAATAACAAGGCAAATGTAGCGTTAGTGGTTTTGGTCATTGCTGACCTGGCCAGATGTGTTCTTCTATTGCTTTGATGACGGTATTCACTAGTTAATTATGCAACAAGAACACCGTTTATTGTCGTGGATCTGGATTTGTTCTCTTTCGTAAAAGATACATTGGTTGACACTTTCCCGGTTATTTCGCCGCTGCCCGCATCCTCTTTCATGTTTCGAAATCTTCAAGCTTCTCATTGTGCGTGCCGACATTACTGCCGATAGTCTTGTTTCTCCGTCTACAGATTCACCTTGTCCATAGTTTCATAGTTAGAAATAACACAAACTGCGTCGAATTACTGGTAATACTATAATAATAACTTGTTTTGTTCGACGAACACGGTCTTGACCAACAAGTTGATTAGATAGCGTCTTTTTAATCGATAGCCACGCGCCATTGTACGACCATAAAGGTTTCTAGCAAACAC
>OZ023208.1:16079418-16147888 GCA_963995525.1 Escarpia spicata | reverse complement strand
AAGCCAACCATCCCATTGTTCAGTTACAATCTCGAGCACATCGTTTTAGGTGGCAACCTGATTAAATTTGCTTAAAATCTAAAAAACCTGTCTCAAGTTGTTTTATAATCGTCGACAAATATGCTATGCTCCACTGAACCACGTAAGCATTTTAATATGACACATTGTCTGTAACCTTGCCACCGGTCTGTCGATATCTAATTTCAAACCTGAGCTACTTAGATATTCCCGACTTCATCGCCAAGTGTAATCTTTCATAATTAGAATGCAACCTCGTGTTATTCACGGTCTCTGCACGATATACCAGTTCGATGTTCGTATCCTTTGGGCAAGTATGCGTGTAGCAATATTTCTGTGAACAATATGGTATGCTGGCATCGGTGATATGTCTGAATTGAACTACTTGTCATAGGTATAATGTAGAAGGTCATAGCTAAGCTAAGAAAAATGCGAAAAAGAGCAACAAATCTGATTGCAAAACTGAACATTATGAGAAATAAAATGAGTGTAGTGCAGTGCCATTTAACGATACGAGACGCTAGAAGATTTAAATTAAGTCAAATGCAATTTATTCATATTCGACATTGAATGGTTATGATGATATTAATATATTCTTCAAACTTAAGGAAGACCTATTGAGGGAACAAATATTAGCTTAAATAAAAGAACAGTGTGTATAGTAGGTCAGTAGGTTCTACGATGGATACATAGTACACATTCTCATTCTTCACAATAAATGAATATATAATAAACTGTCTACTGATAATGTCAGTGTCAACAGTATGAATATATTTATAAACAGAGCTGAAGCACAAACTAACAAATGAAGGCTATACGTAGTTGCATATTAGTGAACTCTCGATAAGCCAATGTCTTCGCTGACTATTTATCATCTGAAGCTCGTTGCCCTGGGTAGTAGTTTTGTTAAATAGTCTTGTTGTTAACTCTTGACGGTTGGGATTAGACCGCATACATTGCCGATCGATAGGTGGCAGCGCCAATTGTTACACCGATTCATTTCCATAGACTTGGTGTGGGGAATCTACGCCCCATCGCCGAGTGGCCGAGGTGCAGCGTATAAAGGCTATGCAGCTGAATTGGGCAAAATCTGTCGAAAACATGACTGTCCTGCAACACATTGATTTTAACATTTTATGTTATCGAGTCAGCAGAACGTAACTGCAAGTGAAGGGACGTTGTTCTACAGATATTCATTGGGTTAGGTGATGTGGTCTCGCAAATATACGTTGAAAATGCATAGGTTTTTAATTTGACTCCTAAACCCTATATTTTGACACAAATATTTTCGTACTAGGTTGCGCTGTTATTAAGATGTATGAAGCCATTTTAATTTCCCCCACATGAACCGTCGTGTCCCGAGCATTGAGACGAATCTGGAAGCCAATCGTCAACGAGAAATTGAAATTCTACCTTCGAATATCACTAGCTGTGCAAAACATTTTAAGATGTTGGGATTTATAAAAAGGAGGTTTGAAAAGGTGGATAAATCCATGACACATTTATCTATAAGACACTTATCCGGAGTACAGCATTTGTGATCTGGCTTCCTTGCTAGATGTGATATCAACACCAATTTGAACGAGTGCAGTACAGAGCTACTTGCATGAAACCTGAGTCGACACATTCCGTACCGAGACCGCATGAAACAATTACTTTGTCTTCCATCATATGCATCAGAGACGCTGAAGATGCGATATGATATGACCTGCACCTATCATACGTGGACACGAGAGACTGGAGAAATGACATTTTAAGTAGCACCTATATCGCCACAGGTGGACACAATAATAAATATGGCACGAAGTGACCTCGCTTTCTTGTGCTGTCTAATTTCTGTACCAGGAACGTCAACAACAGGAACAGCCGCCAGGACCAATTACAGTGGAACCTCGCCATTATGGTCACACTCGGGACACGGCGAAAGTGGCCTGAATAGGAAGGTGACCGTATTAGCGGTACTTTATTGTTACAAAAAATATTTGATATAGCTCAAGGGTGACCTTAATTGCGAGGTGGCTGTATGGCCGAGGTGACCGTAAAATGGTTCAGCTGTACAAGTAAATGCAGCAATGCCAGACCATTTGAAGACGCCCATCAATAACACATGCATGGGACTCAGCGAAACGTTTTATTGCATAAACAATTACAACGGGTGAATTACGTGGCGACACGTACAGGCCACAAAAGGCCTGCCACAGCCGCTAAATGCTATGCTATGTTATGGTATGCTATGCTATGCTATATGACTATGCTTCCTCGGTTTACAATATTTATTTAACAATTAATGTCGATTGATGTGTGGACAATTTGTTTGATCATAAATTATTAATTTGTTGAAGAAGCAATTTAGGATCTTATAGATACGTATCTAATGACAAGTCAGCGGAGTCCAAGCCACGGCTACTGTGTAACGACATCGCGATGATTCATAGCCGTAGCGACAGAGAAAGGCACTGACAAAACGAGCATATAAAAGGTTAACTTGAGGATGCAGACATAGGTATATGAAAGCAGTGATGTTGGTGGTGACCACGCAAGAACGCCAATTTTGTAATGGATAATCTTCGACTAGCTGCACGAAGAAGTGTGTGAATAAGTCAAGACGTCGGATTAAAACAAAACAACGACTATAGTTATTAAAGACGCGACGACATGCGAGGACAGCGGGGGAGGAGCAGGTTTAACGGTAAGCGGACACAACTCTCAAGTGGCAATGACATCACACGTGGATTAACGTCAATCCGGGAACAACTCTCTGTTATGCTATTCCCAGTCGGCGATGCGCCGTGGAAGCTTTGCCGTTAATGAAGGAAGATTGATATTACAAGCGGATTAATTCTGACATCGACTGATTTAATGATCGCTCGCGGTCCGCCGAGAGCTTCGCTGTCATGTCCGCTCACTTTAGTCGGTAGGCGATGATGTGCGTGAGGTACCCCCGAGCAGCTCTCGTCACGTCAAGGTTCCTCCCCGCGAGAGATTCATGTCGTCGCGAAGTAATTCCACTAAACGGATCGGACTTTTCCGGCTCAAGTTGACTGGCAATATCGTTACGGAAGAAGGATGCCCGGCAGTCACACAGACGACCTGTCGTAATCAATGATCGCTAAAATTCCTGCAGGTATTATTCTATAAATCCACTCTGACCGAACAGGGACTGCGACGAAATGGTAACCTATCAGACACTGACAAACCAGTAATTCGTAGGTTATAATGCAACAATGTTCATTTACGCAATGCTACTGTTAGATTAAGTGGTTTCTTGTATGATTTCGTCAAAGGCCAGGAGAGAATATGTCCTGTTTTTTTTATTATACGTTTGGTTCACCGTAATGACGAGGCGGTATTAATTATGAAAATAATACATCTTAGAGGTTTCAGTTGGCATTACTAGTTTATGAACTGGTAACTGGTGGCTTTCACTTTGCGGAACATTCTGGAGCAATGCAACGAATGGCATAAACAAATCTATGTCAACTTCATAGATTTTGTAAAAATAATAATTCGAGAGTGTCCATGGTAAGGCATTTCGATTAAGGCATCACGGAATTGTAGAAAAGCTTGTGAAACTCATCCAGATCTTCTAAAGGAACTTCTCATGTGGTTTCAGAAACCCAGCAACCAAAATCACTGTGAAATCCAGCGTCCGACAAGGGTGTGTAATGTCATCGTTTCTGTTCACCCTATCCATTGGTTGGGCAACAAAACGTGATCAACCGACAGCGAACTGGCATCAGATGAAACCTTTACTCTTCACTCGAAAAACTAGTCTACGCAGATAACCTCGCCCTGCATTCTCACACTCGAGACACAGGTACAGAAGGAAACATGCAACCTAGAGCAGCATGTCAGTTCCATTGCTTTTCAAACTAATGTACAAAAGAAAATAATATTGACAAAAAGCACACTGAAACAACGACCTATTGTGATGAACAATCATCGACTTGAGCATGTCAACAAGTTTCTTTTCTGGGCAGTCTCCAAGGAGGTGCAGAACCAGACATCAAAGCACAATTTGGAAAAACCAGGTCAGCGTCTACAACGGGTGTGGAAATCCTCAGTATACTCCCGAAAGACCAAACTCAAAATCTACCGGAACAATGTCCTCTCTGTGCTCATTTACGGCTCAGATTACTGGCGCATGATGCAGCAAGACAGCAGTAGACTGTCCAGCTTCCACAACATATGTCTAAGGAAAATAATGCAAATTTACTGGCCCGAGATGAAACAACAAAACAATAACATCATTATTGTCTGCCTCATACTAAAAAAGAAGAGATGAACATGACTTGTTTCTAGATCTCCAAATGTACGTGTAGCTTCTCCTTCCTGCGCTCGTAGTAATATTACAGTCCACATATGTTAATTTGCTCTAATAATTAGGCGTGTGAAATAACTATAAAATGATATCGCTGAAATAGGCGTATATACCACTGCAATCATCCTCGATGGCTGGCGGAGTAGTCCAAATAACAGGACGCGTCCTAGGTTTTGTCCCATCATTGATAGTACTCCGCCACCGTCTTCGCGATCGATGCAAGGGTTTTTGTTGCGCTACACAAAGGTGCCAGTTGAAATATTAACTCTAAACACATACATGGCAATGCCGTGTGCAGTCATTCACCGTCCACGCTGTAGCCGAGTAGAGACGGTCGTCTATTGCCCATAAGGTATTTATGAGTTTTACGCGAGCTGATTAGTTCGACGTAATTGATCGTGTCGACGCTGCGCGCTGCGCACCTGGTGCACTTTTTTTGCAGTGCATTTCGTAGTCGCGCGTGACGGGGCGTGATTAGTAGAGCGTTGGCGGGAGAGCGCGCGTGCAGCAGTTGCTAAGTGACACGACGCGAAACACGTCCGCGCAAAATGTCGTTACTATAGAGAAGGTTCTGCGCGGTCGTGCGTGCGGTCCGTCAGGTTTATCATATTTTAAACACTGGTCATTGTGTCGTGGACTGAGGGACAGATTGACAGGGACAGTGTACGATTGCAGGTGTAAACAGTTCGTTTGTGATATACCAGATTCGTCTGATACACTACACAATTTATTACGTTAGATTACACGCCTCGTGCGCTCGGTTAGTCGTGATACTTCCGAGCATGCTTTGACGATCAAACAGATGCGTGCATGTGTGCGCACACGCGCACGCTTGAATGGGCGCACGTATACACGCACGCATGCACACATAGGCACAGTTATTTAAAGAACACGTAAACAGTTTTGCATGCGGGGGAAAGACATATTTTAAAAGAAGGACATGGCACGGCTATAAATAGAGTACACCCATCAGGTAGACTGCATTATGCATTATTTATTAATGAAATTTTTTATTCAAAATCATCATCATCATCATCAATATCATCATCACCACCACCACCATCACCACCACCACCACCACCACCCCACCACCACCACTACCACCACCATTACCACCACCCCCAGAGCATAGGCCTCTTAATGTTGACGCAATTTCTTTCCGTCATGAGCAGTGTAGTGACTATCCGGTTTATTCCCATCAACTGCTTTATGCATTCGAACTCCACACCTGTCCGTCTCTTTGTATTTGAAGTCTTTTTATGTATCTCTATTGGGTGCCATGCATACATACGTTTTGTGCGTCTACCACACCTTTGCCTTACCAGATTACCACCCTATCTCCATTTATTTTGTTTAGTTACCTGTAGGTAATCCCAATATTTGTTTTCGACAAGAATATGAAACTCCAATGTTAAATGGAACAAACAGGTCGTTCCCTTGACCAGGTCATTCCTGATGGCGCGTAACTTAAGTCTCTCGCGGAACATATCGCCGCGAAGCCGCTCGTCACCTGTCGTGTCGCGCTGACATGACGAGCACACCACGCAGCTGCGATGGCTCTCTATGTTGATGAACCTCGTACCATTAGCGACGATGTTGACATACTCGTGAATGTCATAATAGAAACTGTCATGTCATACGCGCTGAGGCGTGCAGCTATTCAGGTCGACATTTACAGCCCACGAGCTCACATGGAACAAAAGGCTCAACCTACGTACGGATACGAGGAACAATCGGACAGCACCTTCGTGTCCATGAAATATTAGTGCAAATTGCTTTACTACTGTTCCAAAGTTCTCCTTGACGATGACCGTATCGTGTGCCAGAGTCAGCTGGTGATCATTCTGTGTGGTCTGGCTACGGAACCTTAGCAGGCACACCGCAAGGACAACAGACTGTAAACAGTATCGATCCAGTCGAAGGGACCCGAACGAAGGGACACGAACGAGAGTGCGCTCTTGTACATTCTCCTCGTCAAAAACATCGACAACCAAGACAAGATGACAGCTAGGGCCAATCGGGGCAGGATGACAACTGATGCCAATTGGGGCAGGATGACAGCTGAACCAAAATGGGGCAGGATGACAAGAGAGGCCAATTGGGGCAAGATGACAAATGAGGTAAGGTAACATTTGGTCAGGATGCAAACGAAGTAAGATAACACTTGAGACGTGAAGCCAAATGAGACAGAATTACACCTGAGACATACTTAGGCAATAATTCTTAATATCATCGACACAATATAATAAGTACCATCGTTCAATGATTACACTCGAGACTTGACATCTGTAAACAACACACCTGAATATAATTAGCATCCATCAATCGTGTTGTGTATATTTACCTTTCAAGAAACGTTTTTGTTTTTTTCTGTATAATTTTGTCCGCATCTCGCGGCCTTCTTAAGCAGTCTAATTTTTTATCTACGTCACGTGACACAAACTGGAGCATAATTGACGGGAGCTCCTGGCCGACGTCTCTGTTCAGTAAAGACTTCCCCCTATATATGTTAATCGCCTCCTTGATCTTTCTTCTATGCCAGTTCTTCTCGAGGTCTAAGATTTTTACATCTTCCATCGAACACTGGTGGCCTGTGTTCAACTTGTGTTTGCTTATCGCTGATAGGATTTGACGACACGATACATGTTCTTTAAATCGTGTACCCTGTGCCCTCGCTGTTTCTCCTATGTAGTATTGGTCGCATTCTGGGCATTGGATGCCATATATCACCCCACACTTTGCTGCCTTGTCTGTTTTGACTTTTGGGTGTACTAGCAGCGACCTCAGGTTGTTGATCGGTTTGTGATACACAGGTATGTCGTAGGACTTGAAAATCCTTGCCAATTGTTCAGACAGCTTGCTGATATAGGGTAGACATATGGCATGTTGTCTTCTGTTGGTTTCTTTGGTGTTGACATTCTCCTTATTTCTCCTTGGTTGTGTGGTCTTAAACATCCAAGGTTTGTAACCGTTCGTTTTCATAACTTTCTTCATGTGCTCCATCTCTTTGGTCTTATCTTAGCTCTTCTTCAGTTACAAAATGTTCTGCCCTTTGGAAGTGTGTCCACACTACTGATCGGTTGTGTTCTAGTGGGTGGTTTGAATCCCAGTTCAAATACTGGTCTGTGTGTATTGTCTTCCGATACACCTTACGTTTGGTTGGTCCATCGTCCTTCAGACATATACATGTGTCTAAAAAGGTTAGTGTGTTGTCATGTTCTGGTTCTATTGTGAACTTGACGTTATCGTCCATTGAATTCAGATGGTGTGTGAACTGTTCTACTTCACTCCCTTGTAGCACTGTGAATGTGTCACCCACGTATCTCAACCAGATGTTTGGAGGGTGAGGTGCTTCCCTGGTGGCTCTTTCTTCAAAATGTTCCATGTACAGGTTCGCCACTATCGGGGACACCGATGAACCCATGGCCGCTCCCTTCTTCTGCTTGTAGAGCACTCCATTATAATTGAGATATGTGGTGTTTAGACAGATTTCTAACAGTGTGATGATCTGGTCTACTGATAGTTCATATCTGTCTTTCAGTGTTGTGTCCTGGTTTAAAAGGTCCTTGAAAGTGGTGTCGTGCACATGCGCAGTGCAATCTGCCACTTCCTCCATTTCGGTTTCTGTTAGTTTCGTACGTAGGTTCGTTTCTAATGACTCCTTCTCGTCTTGTAATTTATTCACCGTGAAATTACACTGCGTTATTCTGATGTTTAACATCTTCTTCTCTGCTCTTTTCAGGATAGTTGACGCTTATATTCCCATCATCGTCGATCGTAGCTGTAGGCTCTTTGGAATTGCGTTGTCATGGAGATAGCGTGTATTGAAATGGCGGTGGTTTTTCCAGCAAGCTACCTTCTTGGTCACTTTCTCCAGCCCCCGTAGCGTTTTCACAACTTCTCGTTCGTGTTGTCGGATGATCCTTGAATATAATGATGATCCGGTTTCTTGGTTATTCATGTTGGGTATATTTACCTCCCAAGAAACTTTTAGGTTTTTTTTCTGTATAATTTCGACCGCATCTTGCGGCCTTTTTCAGTAGACTGAATTTACGGTCGTGTCACGTGACCTACGTCATGTGACGCAAGCTGTAGTATGATTGGCGGGAGCTCCTGACCAACGTCTCTGTTCAGTAAAGACTATATATGTATACAGAGAAAACCAAAAAAGTTTCTTGAGAGGTAAATACGTAGGCGCGGGAACGGGGGGCAGGGGGCAGCTGCCCCTGGAATTTCTTTGTTTGTTTTTGTGACGAGCGTCAATGGCGGGTGGAATTGTAAATTTTACGAGACGATTAATATGTGAAAGGTTTGTGCAATTTCCAAAGCCCCCCCTCCGTGTTAGGATGTCATGAGTTCACAGCCGAGACAGCGGAGAAGTTGAAGTTACAGCGGCGCAGTGTCAAACCATTTCCAATAGTACCCCCTCCGCTGTCTTCCGATGTCACATTCGAGCCAACCGAGACAGCCACAAGGTGAAGCAAGATGTGAAGATATGTGGCGGCGCGGCGGCGAAAATTTCTCAGTTGTGCTGAAGCTCCGGTAGCCCCCCAATACGAATTTAATTCCCACGCCTATGGATAAATATACCCAACATGAATAACCTAGAAACCGGACCATCACTACATTCAAGGATCGTCCATCAGTCGTTTTGTAACAGTACCATTCTACAGAAGGACAATAATGTCATCGTATCCGGCTGCAGCCAGCAGACCAGTCTTTCTGGCAGCCGACAATAAACGCCAACTGGCTCAATAACACCTAGCTATATGACGCTTACAAAACGGTTTTGCATTTGGTATTTCGTGCAATTTTTGACTTGGTATTTCAAACCATTAAAAAAAGTTGATACTGCCTTTAAGCAACGCTGTGAATGCAGATACGAGTATTCTGTGACCCTACAAACAGTTAAAGGCGGTAGCGCATTTCGTGGAAAGAAGAAGGATATGCTATATACCATTCTGTTTGCCACTGGCAATGCAACACAGGATTAATGACTTCTGTAACGCAATTTGCCGGTTTCTAGCAAATATCAAAATAACCGTCGAATTCTAAAAGCTGTGATTTGTTCGATGTTGAAGCAGAACGGCAAAGGATGCCCCGCTGCTAAGCGTTTCATCTATAGAGAACTAGATAAATGCAGGCTATGTCTGCGTTGTCAGTGAGTGTGCGTGCAAAACAACGTTTCTAACAACGGCCGGAAAACTCGTGTTAGCGATGACATTTGCACGCATTAATAATAATAAATTACTCATAACATAACGATTGAGTTAAGTACAAAGGCCTTGCGTGCCTGGCTCTGTCAACAGCGGCGTTCGTTTATAGCAGCATCTGTAAAATAAAATTATCTACGTAATTGCTTTGCTAATTTAAACCGTCGTCATCCAAACGATCATAACCTGTTTCAAATAGTCACATTGTTTGATCATGCTGATTAACGCACTTAAATGTAATTTTAAATCCACATGCTAAACAATTCGATTCTTGAAACCAAAATAGGACGTCGTATCGTATGTCTAAGCTTCCTTCTAATCAGCAATACGTTGACAATATTAATATCTGGTACGATAACAAGAATGTATTAAATTGTTTGCAATTAAACTTGTTCCTAATCGCTGATCATCCAGCTGCATTTGTCACGCTTTGCTTAACAACGCCATCTTTCAACGGGGCCTCGTCATGCCAACGCGAGGACGCTTTATTTGCACCTTTCACATGAGCTCTCGGTTTTGCTGGAGCCAGATATGTAATACTCGGCCATAACTCTCACTTCGGGCTGTAGTTTTAGAAAGTTTTAGCGCAGTTGCCAGCACCCGTACTGTTTTCAGATTAAAATAATTGGGTCGACGAATTCTTACGTTTTTATTCCCTGTGTAGGCGTAGGCACCATATTGAAGGGACCTGGCGAAACCGAAAAACACAGGCAAACCGGAGGGGGGAATTTGGTATGCAGTACAATTTATTCTGTCAGGAGTGTATTAATCTGAATAATCTGAACTGGCTGCAATATAACTATTATTCACCGAAATCCGTAAACGTCTCGCGTCTCTCACCTCTATAAAGCAAGTAACTCAGACGACGCATCTGTTCCCTTTCTCTCCCTCCACTATATATGTTCTCTCTTCTCTCACTGAGTCCCTCTTCCTCCCCCCCGTCCCTCTCTTCCTCTCCCTGTCGCCCTGTCCCCCCTCTCTGTCTTCCCATCCCACTCTCTCCTCCCCCTCTCTCTTTCTCTTTCTCTCGCAGTCGATCTACTACATAAATGTTCTTCGTGTTGTCAGGCTCAACCATGTTGTTAAATTATTATGAGCAGTCGTGTTGGCAACGCATGCATACTACATTATTATTAATGCGGATCTATTGTCAACTTTAATTCGTTCTGCCTGTTATAGCATCCCCGTCTTTGACGTGCAGTGTAGTATCGAGAATGATAACCACGAGTTCGGGATATTGACATACAGCCCACTGTCTTCAATCGTAGCTAACCAGTTAGTAGCCGGTCTACAACCAGAACAACATGCATTTACCATAAAACCGATGTCACGCCAACATACACCGTGGACGCGGCTGCACTGGTAGCCACAGCAGACTGCCAGAACAATCGTAGCAGTGAACCGTACAATGTCAAATCTGCATTTAAATAAGTTAAAGAAAATCTAATGAAATTATCGGATATTCTGCACTCAATGTATAAACATGAACCATCGATTGTGTGCGGTAATATTCTTTATAGGAACTGCTACAATGTAGACCTATACTTATATGCGAAAAAGGGATGGAAGAATCAGTCAAGCAGTGCGCTGTATGCCAAGAGAAACAGTTGACGGGGTGCAGCGATTGCGATGGCCGCTTGCTGCCCACGTCTTGTCTTCAGCAAGCGCGGTGTCGCCGATGAATCGGTCAATGAATGCAGAGATGCCACGGTCGTGGCTATTTTATTAGGCTCTCGGATGATTGCCGATGGGCAACAATTCGTTCCATTTTCATTAAATCGGTGTCTCTGTTTCGTCTGCAAACAGTAATAATCACACATGTGGTGTATGGACGAAGGTTGTTCTCTGGCTTTCATTCCGGTTTTTGTAAACGGAATATATTAGCTTGGGACATTTGTACATCATTCGTACAGTCTCTGTCATTTTGACATACCCAATAAATCTCCGTCGCGGATATAACATTTTTCACCATTTGGTGTTCAACGAACTCAATTGTGCAGCATTGCTTAAATCAATATCTGCTTAACATAGTTTGTATATTATATAGTGTTATGATTATTATTTAAAACCGTTCTATCACATACATTTCCGAGTACCAGGAGCGGACAATTGCTCCATTGGCTTCAAAATGACCTTGGCGGGAACGTTTAAGAGCAAAACAATGTAACAGTGATAGCTGCTGATACGCAAGATTTGTTGCTACACGATCGTGTATACCCTGGTTAGGTACGATTTCATCTTATCATCAAACTGGCCCAGTTAAAATGCTCATTCGCCAGCTTTGTCCAAGAGCAGCGGATTGCAGCGTTTTGGCAAACTGACTGGTTTTCGGGATACTTTTAACTAGACCCCATAGACTAAATAGCATGCAATTTTTCACAGTCTGTAAACGTCTGCGACTAGATTAAATAATGTCTGTTATAAGCGATGCAATCAATATGCGGTCCTCATCTGAATTCGCAATCTCGTTATCAGCAACCGCGGTCATATTAGCTGTATTGCATGGCATTATGGATAGGCTTGAAAGGTTGTGTCACGGGGTTCAACACTATACAGCTTTCATTTGTTTAGTTATCTATTTATACAACATCGTAATTAAGTTGATTAAGCCTCGGTGTGACTGGTGTGGATCGTGGTATTGCATTACAGTAGCCATACGAAGGCAGTCGTTTTGGCTGAGTGGACAACGCCAAGGTGAACAGCAACCGGTTTTCGCTTTACCCAGATGGGAATTGTGCTTTACCATTTTTCACAACGAAGAAGCAATGAGCCCCGATGATAAACTGTGTCTACGTCGACGCCGAGAAGGCGCAATGGGTCAAATAAGACGAAAATACTTACTTTAGATGACCATCGATTGATCAATTTATTGCGCCTGAGTGAGAAGACGTGTTATTCAGATTCACGTGTCGAATCGGCTTAAGTGGAGGTTTAGTATAAAACGGACATTAAAAAATAACGCATAGAAAAATCTAAGAATACAGCATATAGCAGACTGGGTTATATTTTTTACGTTTTGCAAGAACATTAGTAGGAGCCTTTTACTTTTAAACAGAAAGAAAATGTAAAATTGCTATCGAGGTACGCATGTGGTGTTTAGAGTGTGCAGACGGCGGAGAATACACAATGCGGTAATCTACTACATAGCCACTGAACACTTAAAGTAAAAGGGCGCTAAGTGAACTAAATGGCATTGCACTGACTGCTTATAACTTGCGTGAGCTTTATATATAATACTTGCTAAAAGTCCAAAATGGAGGACACAATTCAGGACTGGTGCAACAATCCAGTCTCGAACAATCATGTCTGAAATATTGAGCAGATCTTTTTTATACGTATGTTTGCTGCCGTTTACGAAAACAAGTTTGTTTGCCATTTTTAGCGGGTGGAGAACGTGCCGGTACTGGTCTACGGAGATCGAAGATATGTAATTACAACGGACAGTATTTTCTTTTCACGTTCGTTTGTAGTTCCGTAAACAGGTGTTGGCCAAATGACACGACATTTAGTGACGCACTTAGTCTAAGACCGGAGACGGAAACGCATTAAATGTCTACAGCCAGGAACACATGCCACGTCCAGCCCATTTCAACAATAGAAAAACCATTTGCTTTGCGTCATGACATAACGATCCGACGCAGACAAACCGTTTTTAGACTGCTTTGGCGAGTCGGGTTGCTTCGGGTCGTAACCGTTGATCTCTATTATACGCTTGTTTATGCCTGACTTTATGCACGCCATTTTGCTGTTTTCATTAAGACACAACTCGTGTTGTCGATTATCGATTGTTATCCTTTCATTCTGGCAAACTTGGACCTACGACTTCCTTTGGTCTCGCATGTGTACATCGTAAGCGTAATTAATTAAGTGACGTTTAATTTAACACGATAGTCATCTACAGCACACGCTCCAGATGGCCAGCCGTCATAGAAACCATCGTCCTATTGAGAGTCCGCGGTGTTTGATATACGGCATTCGGTCATCTGCCAATTCCGTTTTACCCACATAAGTGTGCGCACCGTTTTTATTATGGGTTACATGGAATACATATATGCCTTTATTATTTTGTATCAACGCATATGTGATTTCTTTATAAACGTAACATAATTTTATATACCACACTGAGATGAAATATTTAATTTATATCCTATAGGCCTATAATACTCTACCGTACAGTGAATGAATAAATGAAACAATCAATCAGTCAATCAACAGTTTTAATAAAACTGTCCTACGCTATCCTAAGTCATTGTTTTCTCATTATAACATGTTCGTCGAGAAGTAATATGAAGATGTTGTGCGGCAGAACAACCAAAGTTTTGGCAGTTTTATGGACCATTTTACTCGTTGTGTGTGTGAGTGGTGAACCGATTTGGCAAGATGGCAGATTCAAGACTTATACACGTGACGCGCTGTTGGCCTTGCGACCCAGTGTCACTGACAATCTTTCTGGTCCACTCCTGGATTTAAATGACTTTACAGTGCTCTCGGACACTAACGATAGAAACCACCCGCGACGCAAGCGGGGCAAGAAAGGCGGCGTTCGCCAGAGACTGAAGGAAAAGAAGGTATGCACCCTCCCCCTGCCCTCTATCATGTTAGCTAATGTCCGATCGTTACGTTCGAAAATTGACGAACTTCAGGCCAATGTTGCGTTACAGTGGGCCTATAAAGAAGCTTGTTTGATATGTCTGACTGAAACCTGGTTAGATCAAACATTACCGGACAGTGAACTTTACGTTGACGGCTTTGGTACCCCAGTGAGATTGGACCGGGACAAAAAGCTGAGTGGCAAATCACAGGGTGGGGGGATCTGTGTGTACATTAACCAGCGCTGGTGTAAGTCTGTCATCGTGAGGGAAGAACTGTGTACCCCGGACGTGGAGCTATTGTCAGTGTCGCTGCGTCCGACCTATTTACCCAGAGAGTTCGGACAGCTATTTTTAACTCTGGTCTATGTGCCACCGTCAGCTAATGTTGCACGCGCAGCTGATGCAATCACTAGCTGTGTGCACCGGCGTGAGACAATGTCACCAGACTCGCCTAACATAATACTCGGAGATTCCAATAGCTGCCGACTAGACAAAACATTGCCTGTTTACCAGCAGTACGTGACGTGTCAGACACGCGGTAGTAACACCCTGGATCTCTGTTATGGCAACATTAAGGACGCGTACAAGTCCGTGAAGAAGATGGCACTCGGCACAGCTGATCACAATGTGGTACATTTGATCCCGGCATATAGAACTAAACTGCAGAGACAGAAAGCAGTGCAGAAAACTGTAAAAACGTGGGACTTGAACTCGGTCGACGCCCTCAGGGGGTGTTTTGACTGTACTTTGTGGGATGTTTTTATTGAATCCAGTTCTTCGCTTGAAGAAGCAGTTGATGTTGTCACAGACTATATCAAGTTTTGTGAAGAGATGATTATCCCCACAAAAACTGTGAAAATCTTCTCAAATAACAAACCGTGGGTGAGTAAAAACTGAAAAACATAATCAACGAGAAGAAGAGAGCTTTCATATCTAACAACCGCACTGAAGCAAAAAGGATCCAGTGTACTCTAAAAAAGCAGATCAGGGACGCTAAACTAGAATACAAGGACATAATTGAACGCCTGTTCCACCACGGCAATATGCGCAGGGCATGGCAGGGACTAAAAACTCTGTCTGGTGTTGAGTCCGGCAAACGTGTCATACAAACCTCAGAGTCAGCGGAAGAGAGTCTCAAGTTCGCTGAGGACTTGAATTCCTTCTTTGGGCGTTTTGACCGGCATGACTTCTCACGTGAGCGTCAGGGGGCGGTGGATGATATTGAGTCTCAGCTCACTGAGGATGATACCCCAGAAACAGCCTGGAAATCGTCAGTTATATGTCCTGTCCCCAAGAAACCTGTGCCATCTGTTCTCAACGACTACCGCCCAGTGGCGCTTACCTCAATCGTCATGAAGTGCTTTGAGCGACTCGTACTTCGTCCCCTCCTGGAGCATGTTGGGGATCAACTGGATCCCCTCCAATTTGCGTATAAACACAATCGAGGTGTGGATGATGCAATCATCACTCTATGTCATAATGTGTACACTCACCTGGAAAAGCCCAAGTCGTTTGCCAGGATAGTCTTTATTGACTTTTCGTCGGCTTTCAACACCATCCAGCCACATATCATGATGAGTAAACTTGTCAATATGCATGTGAACCCACACATCATCTTGTGGGTAAACCAGTTTCTTACTGAGCGTACGCAAGTAGTGCGCTATAATGGTGCTGTTTCGAGCTCACTCTTCACTTTCACTGGTGCCCCCCCCCCCCCCCAGGGCTCTGTGATCTCCCCTGTTCTGTTCACACTTTACACAGACGACTGTCGTAGCAGCCAGGAGAGCGTCAATTTAATTAAATACAGCGATGACACAGCTATCGTCGACCTATCCGGCTCTGATCAAGTGTGTGCGTGCGCTGTAGCTGATTTCACATTGTGGTGCGACAATCATTTCCTAGACCTGAACGTAAAGCTGAAGAACTCATAATAGATTTTAGGAAAAATCCTACTTCTCCCAAGAGACTATTCATTAACCGAGAATGTGTAAGGAGAGTAGATGAATACAAGTATCTCGGCACTATCATAGATGCAAAGCTCACATTTGGTGAAAATACAGCGATAATTAACAGAAAGTGCCAGCAAAAGCTGTATTTCTTACGCAAGCTCAGGTCACTCAGTGTCAGCACACATGTTCTACAAACCTTCTACAGATGCTACATAGAAAGCTCTATTACATTTGGGTTTCTTGTGTGGTACGGCGGCCTGAGTATCGTGCATCGCAATACTCTGGCACGAACAGTCAGGGTTAGTGGCAAGGTGGTGGGAAAAAAGCAGACCAGTCTAGAGGATCTATACAGGCAACGGGCAGAGAGAAAGGGAAGGAATGTCTCCTCAGACCCCGAACACCTCCTGTTTCCATGCTATAAACTACTTCCTTCTGGCCGTCGCTTTCAACTTCCTCACTGCAAACTGAACCGCACTCGAAACTATTTTGTCCCCTCGTCAATAAGACTAATGAATAAGTAACTGACCTTCGTTCCCCTCCATCTCTGCCAGTCTGACACTGAGTGAGCCTGAGATGATTTGTGAGATGATTTAACTTAACTTTTTAAAAACTGTTGTAACTTATTTAACATATTTAATTAATTTATTTATTTATTTAACCGATATAACTGTTATTACTTTTAGTCTTTTTATTTTTACATTGTGTATATTGCATGTACATTTGTTTTATATATCTTAATATGCTGCTACACTCCACATGAATTTCCCTCACAAGGGACAATAAAGTATTGTGATTGTGATTGATTGACAGCTCTTGCAATCAGTTTTAGATTATCAATTAATACAACGCATTTTGTTTTAGCTGATTGTTCGTCTCTGTCCACAGGTTCCACGCTTCGTTATTTCCTCAGCTACTCACTTCATCCAAATGTATTGGTCTTCCAGGTTTCATTTTCGCTTGAGGCTTCTGTTCCAGGTCCTTGGTATTTCGTTACGGAGGATGTGTCCTATTCAGGTTCATTTTGGTTTTGATAAATGTTGTGTTCGTCTGTCCTCTTTACGGGCTCTCTATTTCTGGTCTTATCTTGCCAATATATTTGAGGACGTATGTCAGACATTTGTTTATGAATATTTGGTTGTTCCGGTTATTGTTTGTGTTAGATCAATGCGATCTTCACAGTGGCATTGGAAACTTATACTTTCGGTCTTCTTTCGAGAAGCATGGCGATATTTAGACTGCCCAACATACGCATGCTCGCACGCACGCACGTATACACACACATACATACCACACACACACACATACATACCACACACACACACACACACACACACACACACACACACACACACACACAAACACACACACACACACACACATCGGCGCCATGGAGGAAATGCAGACGTTGATGGCTAGTTTAGCATTGTGTTTGTGAAGGTAATTAGGCCTGTTAATACAAAGTAACATCTACAGAAGGACAGAATAACGACACTGGGCGACCTATTTTATGAACGAGAGATACCCTGCTCATAAATCCCTAAATGGTTATGCTCGATTAATAATGCATCCATTCCGTCGAACTAGGTTTCAGATAGTAGTATGCCATCCCCATCTGTGTGTGTGTGTTGTGTGTGTGTGTGTGTGTGTGTGTGTGTGTGTGTGTTGTGTGTGTGTGTGTGTGTGTGTGTGTTGTGTGTGTGTGTGTGTGTGTTGTGTGTGTGTGTGTGTGTGTTGTGTGTGTGTGTGTTGTGTGTGTGTGTGTGTGTGTGTGTGTGTGTGTGTGTGTGTGTGTGTGTGTGAGTGTGTGTGTTGTGTGTGTGTGTGTGTGTTGTGTGTGTGTGTGTGTGTGTGTGTGTGTGTGTGTGTGTGTGTGTGTGAGTGTGTGTGTGTGTGTTGTGTGTGTGTGTGTGTGTGTGTGTTGTGTGTGTGTGTGTGTGTGTGTGTGTGTGTGTGTGTGTGTGTGTGTGTGTGTGTGTGTGTGTGAGTGTGTGTGTGTGTGTGTGTGTGTATGTGTGTGTGAGTGTGTGTGTGTGTGTGTTGTGTGTGTGTGTGTGTGTGTGTGTGTGTGTGTGTGTTGTGTGTGTGTGTGTTGTGTGTGTGTGTGTGTGTGTGTGTGTGTGTGTTGTGTGTGTGTGTGTGTTGTGTGTGTGTGTGTGTGTGTTGTGTGTGTGTGTGTGTGTGTGTTGTGTGTGTGTGTGTGTGTGTGTTGTGTGTGTGTGTGTGTGTGTGTGTGTGTTGTGTGTGTGTGTGTGTGTGTGTGTTGTGTGTGTGTGTGTGTGTGTGTGTGTGTGTGTGTTGTGTGTGTGTGTGTGTGTGTGTGTGTTGTGTGTGTGTGTGTGTGTGTGTTGTGTGTGTGTGTGTGTGTTGTGTGTGTGTGTGTGTGTGTGTGTTGTGTGTGTGTGCGTGTGCGTGTGCGTGTGCGTGTGCGTGTGCGTGTGCGTGTGCGTGTGCGTGTGCGTGTGTGTGTTGTGTGTGTGTGTGTGTGTTGTGTGTGTGTGTGTGTGTGTGTGTGTTGTGTGTGTGTGTGTGTGTGTGTTGTGTGTGTGTGTGTGTGTGTTGTGTGTGTGTGTGTGTGTGTTGTGTGTGTGTGTGTGTGTGTGTGTGTTGTGTGTGTGTGTGTGTGTGTGTGTTGTGTGTGTGTGTGTGTGTGTGTGTGTGTGTTGTGTGTGTGTGTGTGTGTGTGTGTGTGTGTGTGTGTGTGTTGTGTGTGTGTGTGTGTGTGTGTGTGTTGTGTGTGTGTGTGTGTGTTGTGTGTGTGTGTGTGTGTGTGTGTGTGTGTGTGTGTGTGTTGTGTGTGTGTGTGTGTGTGTTGTGTGTGTGTGTGTGTGTGTGTGTTGTGTGTGTGTGTGTGTGTGTGTGTGTTGTGTGTGTGTGTGTGTGTTGTGTGTGTGTGTGTGTTGTGTGTGTGCGTGTGCGTGTGCGTGTGCGTGTGCGTGTGCGTGTGCGTGTGCGTGTGCGTGTGCGTGTGCGTGTGTGTGTGTGTGTGCCAAGGTCTGTAATATAACAATGAGCCATTGCAGCTTAGCTTCGTTTTCTACAGTGTCGATGTTTTTTTGTAGCCCATCACTCGGGATAAGCGGATGATTGATCGTGTGATGTTTGCTCATCTATAATTAATATACATATATGTACTATTTGGACGAAGTCGCCCGCCATATTGTCATGATACTCTAGTATACTGATACATGTTACTAAGTTATGTGCCTATCCATCCTCGTACATAAAAAAAATATCCTGCTGTGGATTAATCTGTGGCATTGATTGCAACACTTTCAAAAGAGAAGATCAACATTATATTTGCATCTAGCTGTTTCCTCTAGTGGAGTAATATATTGACACATGTCCAGGTTTTAGGATATTTTTCTCTGGTTTAGTAGAGCTATATAGATGACCATTCGGATGGTGTCTGTTTCCCTATCTACCACAATAAGAACCATGCTCAGAACGAGATCGATACAATTCCCACTACAGGTCAGGTCACATCGTAACGACTAAATTACTCTGCAATCTTTGCAACTGGGAAATTACTTGCGACGATAAAACGATATTTCCCTACAGCCAAATGAAACCTTGGTGATACTCGGCGTCCGTGCTGTGCTATTAAATTCACGAATCCATATTCTGTGTGACATCACTGCGACAATTTGCCGCGAAAGCGCCAATTGTCGAGGTTGCATACGACCGGTCGGTCGGCAAGACCCCGCGAATTACCCTATCCACTTAGAGCGCGATCGTAAACGGAGCGCGCCTTAATGCAATTTACTCGGAATGAAAAGCACCGAAAATGTACCGTCGATTCCAAAGCACCTTCTTATGACCATCATAGTAATTACGAGCCCAGGTTGACAGCGAATTTCACAGCTTGACGCGGGATGCCATCGAGGCACGATTTATTGGGTGCTGGACTCGCAAACATAACAGGATGTGCCTGTGAAGGCATTTTGTGCGTTGTTCACGTGACGCCATTCTCAACGTTATTGCAGTGCACACACACAGTGCGATAACAAATTCTATTCTTTTTGGAACGATGCAGTACGTTGAACTGTGAGACAGCTTTTTAGAGGACATTATATTTTAACCACACGTGACTTTTAATCTGTGTATTAAACATGTTTTTATCTAGTTTTGAGTGTTTATACGATACAATGAGAATTTAAAGATAACTTTTAGTTTTATGTTTCATTACTTACTTGATTTATTATTAGTTTATACCAAAAGCGCCTTGATTAGTTTTATTTGCTAGGTTTGGTGCTGTATAAGTATATTTGTTTAGTTTACGTGGACGCTCGAAACATCCTGCCAAATAGCAGACCACAGAAGAGATTTAGGATTTAACCCCCTCCCCATTACCCACACGAAGAGTCCCTAGGAAAATGAGGATTGCATGGAACATTTTTGCATAAGAAAAATGAGAAAGGTTAATGTTTTATTTGCTACTGCATTATGAATTTCAATTAATGCAACGACTAGACACTGGCTTCACGCACTCTGGCTATATTTTGCAGAGCGTACCAACATCATATTTTTGCGTATCAGGTTTGAGATTTTTCTCAGAAACGAATTTCCCACAGGATGTAAGTTAATTAATGTATCGTGTGAAAGTTTAAAGAAATTGGTACCGCATATTTTCTACCGAGCCCAAGAAACGCTATAATGGCCTCCTACAGAAAACAAATTGTGGTGTCACCCAAATGTCTGCTTCTGGCTGGCTACATTCGCAATAAAAGATATTATTTGTTTACGCAAAATACATCTGACCGTGACATTTTCCTTCCCATAGTTTAAGAATATGAGCCACGAATAGGCAATTATTGCATACCCACACGCGATGCCTGTCAATTCTACTGCGAGATGGCGGATGCTAACGTACACGTGAGCAGGCACCAGACGCATAACATACGTCATCGCTAAAACTGATTCGCGTATTTCACAAGTCAAGGTGGTCTGACGTAATAATTTCAAATATCTTCGCAATATCGCTTAGTACAGATGCAGTTTTATAGTATCAAATGGTACACTTGCGAATTGCATCTCACTGCAAACGTACGATGCGGTGGCAGAGTAACAAAAATAATCGTACAATGCTGTAGATCGCATGCAGTTATTTGACGTACTGCGCCAGCCTTTGAATATGATTACATTGGATTTCACACGCCTAATATGTTGGCAAATGCGGTGACATAAACGATTAGTTACGTCGTAATCGAATACAATCATAGCTGCACCGCTATATTGAATAAAGCAAATATTAAGAGATCGGAATGAGAAGCGGTTTGCTTTATGGTACCGTAGACATTTCGTTGACAGTACACAATGCGCACATTATTTCTGCAATTCCGAGTGGCCAGAAACAAATTACGTGGTAAATGAATGCAACGAAATATATGGCATTGAAGACATGCGCACTCATGGAATCTGCAAACACGAGTCAGCAACGGAGAAAGAAGAAGACGAAATTACGATTTTTTTGTTAGACCGTCTGGACTGGAAGAACCTGGGAGAAAACGGGTTGATGCTAAGCTCGTGATGCTCTACCCCATCAAGAATAGCGTTAAGTTGACATAACAACTCGCTCGCCACTGCACCAGTCGCACCCAAGGCAACGCTTATCACTACTTCCAGACCCGCGTCGACGCAAAGAAGACGCCATTCCTCTCAAGCGCCGTTAAATTCTGGAACAAAGGCACACAATGGTTTAGAAGATATTGTTCATGGCTCCAAGATATAATTTTAATAGCATGAATTAAACTTACGTTGGAGCTATAGTTGAAACTTGCAACGTTTCGATCCGTCTACAGCGGATCTTGATCAAGCACTGGTGTCATGTGACGCGACTCCGTTGATAATTTCGCCAAAATCTGAGCCGTGTCACATGACATCAGTGCGTGATCAAGACCCGCTGTAGACAGGTCGAACTTTGCAAGTTTCAATTATAGCTACAATGTAAATTTAAATCCTGCTATTAAAACACAATGGTTTGTTGGACAAACTATCAGTCGACACACTGGGAAAGTGACTTCTCTACCAGCCAAAGTAGACATAAGCTAAAGTAACCAAATGCGACATGTTCTAACCAAGAGATCTGAACCAACGATATTCCACTCAGACACTACACAGAGTCATGGGTGATAGTGCAAGAAGAAGACGAAAACGAAGAGGAGAACAAGCAAAAAACAAGAAGACGGAGCAGAATATGATGAAGGAGAAGAAGAAGGAGAATAAGAAGAAGAAGAAGAAGAGATGAGGAAGAAAAAGAAGAAGACGGTGTGGAAGATGATGAAGGGGAAGATGAAGGAGAAGAAGAAGGACAGGAGAACATCAGAGGAGCTAGCGGATGACCATTGTTTAACATGAATCATGTATGCAAGTTTGAAGACAACGGAAGTGTTGTTATTCAAGTTGAGAGATAATGGAAATTTATGTACGTAACAACACCAACGTGAGGCTCATGGCTCATGTTAGAAGTAAGCGGAAGAGAGACGTGACGTCGCTGGCGAGAAACGCTGTTATAAACCTAACCGAGACGACGACGATGCTGATAAACCTGAAGTGGAAATACCGTCTAATGCGTTGGTCGGCTCACGCTGCGTTCCTCACAACCATTGGTAATTTGGTGATGTTTCATTATTAACCTGAATGAATCCACCTGAACGAACACGCAATCAAATTATGTCCCAGGTGCCGCATCAAAGAACGACATGTTTGTGACGATTTCTGTCGACAATTTATTTGAAATGTAAGTATACCAAGGTCGACCGGTCTAACAAATTGCTAGTTGGCTAAGGAGCAACAGCGGGTGGTTTAACAATGTATGTTTCGTTGCGAACCAATAGCGACTGGTCTAACACGCAATGTGTGGTTGTGGACCAATAGCGAATTATTTAACGAGTAACCTTTGGCTCTGGACCAATGACCGGTAGTCTAATAACTACAGTTTACCTCTGGACTAATAGCGTGTGGTCTAATAACTAATTTTACTGCGGACAACTAGCAGGTGGTCTAACAAATAAATAATCCGCAAATGTCTCAAGAGCAACACTTGCAGCGGCAAGACGGTCTCGCATTCACCGGGACGGCGGCACAAGCAGTGCACCGCCTAGCTGGCGACATCGCTGGGTTCCTAGACACGGGCCGACAACTGCTTGTGCGTTCACAGCGACGACAAATTAAATCCGCCATCGATTTCTTCAATTTGGTCGTTGTTAGAACATGGCCGGCGTCCTGATCTGTTGCGTGCAGTCGCTAACACTTGGGCATTATAATGATAATAATCCGCTCTCTCTCCGGAGCATCGTCTTCGCCTCCGACTTAATTGCCATAATACGGTATGTAGGCTCCCTGTTTCTCTGGCTGGAATGGGACAAACGGTGGACGGACACCATCGCACGCGGGACAAGAGACGACTTCCAGCGGGAATATGAATTATTATAGTCGAAATATATCTACGTGTTACTAACGTGATGTCCTTAATGTCCAATTATTTGTCGCTCCACGTACGTGTACCATGAAACTGGACACTCGGATAGTGGCAAGAGTAAGTGCTATTGTTAACGACCACGGCACTGCCGCTAAACCACCGGAAATCAAGGTTTCTGTCGTAATAAATCCACCAGAGCTCTTTCACGAAGTCTTGTTCCTTGCGGAATACTGCTAGAGGTCTACAGATAGTCACCGAGGTAGCCTATGAGGTAGTTTTCAGACCTACACAATATATGTTGTTTGGATCGTTGTGCAAATTGTTCAAGTTGTACAAGTATTTTGTAAAGTAACAAGATTTAACAAGTTTAAGTAGGTTGCTATCCAGAACAAAGACCCTAGATTGACAGTACATATATAGGCAGTACTTTCTAATCGTCGTATTTATCGGGTGCTCGTCGGGTACATTGTCGTCTGTTAACGGCTACTGTTGATTGATTGGTAGGAAACACAACACAGCGACAACAAATACCGTATTATTTACACAAACAAATATTACCCTGTGCCCGCAGCAGTCGGCCACAACAGCCAAATATCTGTCTCACCCACCGACTGACGGTGTCCGAAGTAAGATTGTCACACCTGCGAATTTGCGTCAATTTGTGTGCTTTTCGCATTTTAGGAAGATCCGTTAATCCATATTTTGTTGAAATCATTAAAAGCAACCAGGCAGAGCGTGCCATTTCAAAGACTGGGCCATTTTCTTCATCTCAGTTTGCACCAGTTCACTCAGATGGATAAATGAGGCAATAGTCGGCTGTGGAACTGTGTGAACGAATAATTGGAATGGCTGCAACGTAGATGACTGCTCCAAAGAGCCGTTGAGTTGGGCTCGAGAAAACGTATCTACCATGGGGTGTTCTGTAATGAGTTTAGCGTTGCTTAAGAGTCCAAACAATATACATCTGTTTGATCTGTACCATAATGCTGTTATACATGTGTATCAGTTTTACGCTTCAAACAATCAGATCTGCATGTTCTGTTTGGTAGCATGCATTCAACAGACGTCTTTATAGCTTACTTAGATGTGCTTTTGTCTACAGTCGACGACTCGGATGAGGATCCATGTGAATAAACTAACGTGTAAAACACAAAAATTAACTCCAATTGTTTTGACCTGAGTAGTTTGTTGTATTCGTATTTTATCATAGTTCTTAATGGAATGTGATATTGTTGCCATATTGAACTAAATTCAACGTTATAAAAAGTATCACGTGCAATGATTTAAATTCCTGGCGAGAGATCGCACCGTTCCCTGTAGAAACAGTCCAGCTGGTGCCGTACAATCAATGTGTATCTGGTTTTTAGAACACAGATGGAGACGTACAATTAGGTGCAGCTCCTAGTCTATGATGACGCTCTCTTATGCAGAATGGGAATCCAAATCCCAAGGAGGCCTTCAAATATAATCACCTAGAGAGTTCGGTCACTATTCTGTGCATTGAAGTTGTCATCTGCGGAACCCTTCCGATTAGCATCTGATACGTATCTGGTAGAGTTTCGCTGGGGATTTGAACACAACGAAGATCTACATCCGTTTTCCAACGAACTGAGATGCGCTGTGTATCGGTGCGACTTCTCAATGGCAATAGATGGACCAAGAAACCGATCTGGATGATACACGCACTCCAGAGTCAGCCACTTAAGGCCGAGATATACTAGCACTTTTCGCCCGACCTGACCAGACTCAACCAAACCAGACAAGACCAGACCAAACCAGACCAAACCATAATCACGTAAACTTGAAAACTTTTGACTACGTCGGGGCTAATTGGTGTCAATCTGACGTATTCGAAAGTGTTCAAGTTTACGTGATTAAGACGCCACACCGGCTTAAATCATGACTCGGTTGTTATCAGTCGGTGTAGTATATACACTGCAGTCGGGGTGAGTCTGGTTTGGTCTGATCTGGTCGGGTCGGGCGAAAAGTGGCAGAGTATCCCGGCCTTTAGGCGCAGCTGACGTAACAAAGAAAGGAAACCACGGTGGGCCGCGTAAACGACGTATAATATACACACGCTAAAATATTGAGTGGTACGACATTTCTTGTGAGGAGTGCCAGGATATAGGCATATGTTGGTACAAATGGAGATTGGCTGTTGCCTTAGTAACAGAAAAACAGCTGAAAATAATGTCTGATGCTGAAATCAAGCGACAAAGTAATAAAAACAGGATATCAGGACATATAACGGGCGTTGACTTCGCGTGACGCGGCTCTTGTTCCATCAGTGTTCTATGGTTTGGATAAACTGGTCACAAATAAATACGCACGATACGTAACGGAGACAGCGAATACGATCGTCGTCACGTACATATAATATATACTATAATAGTATTATTATTTCTTATTTTATTGTTTCTGCATTTCTTTCTAGAATATAGGTACATTTGATTAATCTTCCTAGGGTTGTTTTTGTATACATTTTAATTTTTATTACATTTTATATATTAATTATTTATATGTGTTTAATATAATACATTATTGCTATTTGTGTATTGTTTCTAAAGCTGTATAACTGTGCTTGTACATGTGTTTCTGACAACCCATTGAAAATTATGCTCATTCGTGACAAGGTCGTCATCGTGAAATAAAGCCGTAACGTACCAAACATGAGGTCAAATGCAAAATATTTTCTCAACGTATTTTATATTTGCATGAAAAGTATTTGACGTTTCAAATACATATACCAGGGATTAACGTTTAAGATAATTTGGAGTTTTACCATTTACAATGTTGTACATAATAGTACACTTTAGAAGAATACATCTTTGACGAACTTTTAACCATTTTAGAGATGTTAACATATCAGAGACGTGGGCCATGTGATGGCACCCCAGGAAAATATTCCTCGATTCTGTAATTTCTGAAGTCTAGTTATGTTAGAATCTGAGCAAACATCCCAGAGAGTATTAGAATAATCCAAAATGAGGTAATACCATAGTGTTATATAATGTAACCCGACTCGAGAGAGGAATAAATGCACTAGTACATTTTAATACACCGAATGACCTGTTGATGTTTTTGTCTGGAACACAGTAACATACATGATGTTTTATTAATATGGAGACTGAGTTTATTGGCATCTAACCAGTTACTAACATTGCATAGATCTGTTTGAAGAATATGGGTGATATCATGAATGTTGTTAGCAAGATTATCTGGAGTATAGAATGCAGTATCGTCAGCATACATGTTTACTCTACAGTGATCTAGAGATACTGGTAGGTCATTTAGATATAAAAGAAATAACAAGGGTCAAGGATAGAACCCTGAGGTACACCTGTATCAACATATAGATATTCTGATGACTGTCCATTTATAGTGGCACTTTAAGATATAAGGTATGATTTTAGCCAAACAGAGTCAATTCCATAGTATGATAGTTTGTCCATGAGTATATTGAGACGTTTTCCCACGTCTTCTGCCGAGATGTTGTTAAAGTGGAATTTGTTTGATGTTGTCCTGGCCTTGATGAGGTATGTTCTGTAACTTAATGATGAATGTATCATACTGGCCAGTTTCTTGCCAATGTTCACAAAGAATGAGTTGAATTAATTGACAATGTCCTTAGCTATAGTTACCGTACAGTCACCTATCTAGAGCCCACTGATGTCACTGCGAGGTTTCTTTGGGAATTGGTTCTTAAGTACATCCCACATGTCTTTGGAGTTACCATTAAAGGTTGAGATGTTATCCTGGATGTAATTCTTATTGGCCTCACGACACAAGTTAGTGATATGATTCCGGAGTTTCGTATACACATCCCAGGCTTGAGGATCTTGAGAGTCTATAGCCTGAGTGTGGTACTCGTCTCTGATGGTTTCAAGATGTCCTCAGAGTACCAAATGCATTGCTTGGACTTTGCACGGAATTTCCCGATGAGACCATGGGAGTCAATGGTTCTGAGAAACAATGACTGCCAGGTGGACCATGCATCATTGATGTCATCAAACACTCCGATCACTGACCATGGGATCTCGGAAAGGTCACTGAGAAGTTTGCCATTATCCACGTGTTTATAGTTCCGAGAGGTCGCATATTTATGTCTGTGGACAGGTTCTTTCTTGAGATGTAACTCCAGAAAGTTCATGAGATGGTCTGCAACTGGAATCACAGCCACTCCATGGGTGATCTTGGTTTCGATAATGGTGAATGTAAGATCAATGATCGTACTGGAGTGTTCAGTTATCCGGGTAGGTTGTAATATTGCTTGGTTAAAGGTCTAAGATGATACTATGTTGTTTACACATTTAGCTAACGACCCTGGGGTGTTCAGCTTGGTGTAATCCAAGTTAAAGTGTCCGGTGATTATATAATCCAGGTTCGACTGATCCTGGTTGATGACCTGGTCATCGAGTTTATCAATGAACTCTTGCGTTGTTCTGGGATGACGGCAAACACCAGACACAAGTATATATTTACGATGAGGGATGGCCAGTTGGATGGTAAGCGACATGAAATCATTGGGATCGAGATCCGGTCTAGCTATGTATGAGAGTTTGTTGCTGATGTACATAGCAATTCCTTGTTTTCCTTGGAATAATCCATTATTGTCATAATGGGCACTAGTGTAAAATTCGGACCCACCTCGATTTCGCCGTTTAACTTGAGTTTTGCCTAACTTTGATACATCAGAGCGTTAGTTTCATAATTCAACATCATCCCAGGCATATTTATATTACGAAAATATTGTGTCTTAGCGCACTTTTGAAGCCCAAATAGTCACCCGGTTTACGTTAGTCTGCGCCGCTGCTGTTGTGCGTTACTGCATCGCGCTCGTAAAATGAGCGATATAGCGGCATGTGTTGATGCAAATCGAGGCGCTATTTACGCCTCAAAAGCGAGCTAAGAAGCAATATTCTTAAACGTAAATATGCCTGGGATAATGTTCAATAATGGAACTAACGCACAGAGGTATCAAAGTTAGGCAAAACTGAAGTTATAACGACGAAATCGATGTGAGTCCGGATTCTACACAAGTACCTCATAATGTTCCCGGTGGTATCAATCTACATGGAGTTCATTGAAATCCTGGGTCTGGGAACAGTCTGACCACGTCTCCGATATAACTAATACATCCAGTGAAAAGTTTGACAACACACATTTTACCTCATCAAGATGGTATATCAACCCGCCGTTTCATGTGTTTAAATATGTATTCCTTTTTGGTCAGTGAAGATCTTAGCACCATTTCAGCTTTCACGTTTGGTTCAAAGTTGATTTCAACGTCGTAGGATAGTAGGAGAAGAATGTGCACGATATATTGTTTACATTTCACGGTTGATGTTTGTGTTCTTGACCTTGCACTTGGTCCAGATGTTTTTATTCGCGAGGTGGCGCCAGAGGCACCCACTCCGACTAGCTTGGCCAGAACTTCCAAGTTGTTATCCACTATAATCCCATTATATACATTCACGATTATCGTTCCTGTTGTATCTACATATAAAATTGTCTGTTTATCCACTGTCTGATGACGGAGATAGCATCACTTGGAGGGAGGAGGTAGGATTACAACTTCCGGTCGCAATTTTTTCTGCTGTGGAATTTCGTACTAATTTTTGCATTGACATACAAAATATATTTGGAGCAGTTTATTTTTTAAATATCTTGTATCTTAAGGTTCCAGGATTATGCTTATATGGCTTTGAGACCTGTCTAGTTGTTTCAGCTCCAAAGTTTACTCTCATAATCATGGCAGCCTCATAGTCGTAAACGGTATGGCGTATAGTGAGGTGAATTTGATCTTGACATGCGTTTCACATATTAGACTCTCCACACCGCCTGGCTCGATAAATAACAAAAGTCTCTTACACGTCAGCACTAACGTGAGTACATTCTTCTCTTCGTTGTGATCACCACATTGGCTTGTAGGATCAGGAAACTGCTCCCTCTGCCAGACATGCGAAGGTGAATGGTTTCCACTTCCCCTTTGAAACATTTTGAATCTTGATCGCACAGCTAAATCCATTTAACAGGATCCCAGTCAGCATGTTCAAATTGAATATCACTGTATTTACACTTGTGCTCATTGCTGTGGTGCACAAGTTAACAGTATATGATGCTCACAAACCATCTGAAGTATTCCCATACATATTCGTCATCTGCAGGAAGGATAGAGACAGGAAAGGAGGTGGAGTATTGATTACGGTTCATAACAGTCTGAAGAGCTACTTAGTTCTCGAGCTGTCCACTGACTGCGAGATGATATGGGTGGGGGATGAAACTGCATGGCAGGAAAACCCTTTACCTATGCTCCTACTACCACCCAAACGTCGCGGATGAAGTTAGCCTTATGAAGCTCGGTGAGTCGCTTGACACAGCCATGACGTTCCCGAATGCTCACTTTCTCATTGTAGGGGATTTCAACTTCCCCGACTTGGATTGGATTGCTATGTCCCTGAAACCTAAACCTGTCCAACCTCGTCTCCACAGTAGTTTCATCGACATAATCCAGTCTTCCATCGGTTGGAACAGCTTGTCATAGAATCAACACGATTAAAAAACACCCTGGAACTCTTCCTAACGAACAGCCCATACCTGATCCCAAGAGTCGAAGTGATCCTGGGACTATCAGACTACAAAATCCCATACTGCGAAAATCAATACTGCAACACAGAAAACAGGCAATCTCAACGGAAGATTCCCCTGTACAAGAAAGCCGACCGGGAAAGTATGAAGGCGGCGTTGATGGACCAGCAAGCAGAACTAGTGAGAGAGCGAGAGAGTCAGCCTCACTACTGAGGAGCTGTGTAGTAGGTTTAGAGACACCCTCACTAATCATCCTTCATCCCACAAAAGGAAGCACGCCAAAAGATGAGCAAACCATGGATCGCTCCAGACATCCGTAAACTGGTGAAAAGACGCGACCGGATCTACGAGATGATAAAGAAGCAGGGCTCTGAAGAACTAAAGAAGGAGACTAAGTGCCTACGCATCCTGATCCAGCGCAAGATGCGTCGCTCCTACTGGATCTACATCAATGAAGTAATCATAGTTGACCATCGAGTCAGCAGAAGGATCCCACTGTCTGAAGCATTTTTGGATCTTCATAAAACACTAGAGATCTTCCAAGTCTAGCTTTGAAGGTCAGTGGACAGCTCATAACAGACCCTGTGGCCCAAGCGCAAGCTCTGAACAACCATTTCCAGGCCGTCTTCGGTGGGGGGAAGGAGTACATTGATGAAGAATTCCAAGCCAGGTGCCGGATGAGTTATTTTGAACATTCATCCTCGCTGACTGACCTTGTCATCTCAGAGAAGGGCATTCGCAAGATTCTCACCAAACTAGATCCCTACAAGGCCTGCGGCCCAGATCATGTCAGTCCACGGGTACTCAGAGAACTGGCAACTGAAGCGGCTCCGATCTGGACCACTGTCTTCCAGTCCTCAATTAACACAGGCGAAGTCCAGTTGGACTGCGAAAAAGCCAACATAGCGCCAATTTTTAAGAAAGGTGAGTGCTATGATCCAGCAAACTACCGCCCCGTAACCATCACAAGCGTTTCATGCAAGATCCTGGAACATGTCCTTGTCAGCGCTCTGATGAATCACCTCAAAAGTAATGGAATCCTCAGGCCAGAACAACACGACTTCCGCAAATTAAGATCCTGCGAAACCAACTACTGGATTTCACTGAAGAACTCAGCGAGAACATGGAACAAGGCAATCAAGCTGATATCATAAGAAAGAATTAAGCCTTCGACAGGGTTAATCACAGGCGGCAAGCAGTAGCAGCGTTCGCGTTAGGGCTTCGCCATTCGCCATGCACTAATTTTTGTATGGTTTGGCGAAAAGAAAAATGCACGTCATCGCCAAATTTGCGAAAACATGAACTACTGATGCAAAATGATGGTTTTATATCTTTATTTGATTAAATGTCACTGACTTCAAATTGTTCTTCAATTTCTTGCATTCGCCTGATCGTTCAGTTGTGAAGGACGCTTTTATGACAATTTATGTTAACTGAACTGTTATTGGTCAATAGCCGAGGGGTTCTAGCTAGCATAGCGTCTGCACAAGACACAACGATTGTAAGTTTGTATTTAATTTAAAGAAAACCCTTAAATGACAGGCAAATTATTGTTAAAAGATAACATGGATATCCCTTAAACCATATAGCACGAATCTGTCATGTGACATGTCACAGTCAAGCTTGCCGGAGTCGAAATACATGTACGGTCGGAAGAAAATCAGAAACACGCTGTACTTTAAACTTTAAAGTTTAAGTTTTGCAATTTAGACCCGCACCTCCAAAAAGCCATGAAAACGGTCACCAAACTTCACATCATATATCTACTATACCTATTCTACACATGTACACTCATCACGTAATTAAACAAATAAATTGACTGTCTTATCGATCAAAATATACAAGAAATTCACTCGCTTTACGTGTACACGTTAGTTCCATCGGAAAATCCGGTAGGTGGCGCAACTTTATCAGTAATTTCAGTCGTGGGATAGATCACAATTCATATTTAAAAACATTGGCTAAAGAATATTTTATTTGGCTAAAACAAAATGACTCCTTTTAGCCAAATTTGCCCAAGAGAATGTAGGTCTAGCGCTAACCCAGAGTAGTGGTTGGCGATGCTACCTCGGACTATTCCTTGCTTGTGTCAACGACCTCCCAGAGCAACTCACCTCGCAGACACGCCTGTTTGCTGTTAACACCGCTGTCTATCGCCTCTCCACCACATACCACAACCAACACCAGCTACATCTTGACCTCCAACGATTGGGAAGCTGGGAACAACGTTTGGACATGGCTTTCCACCCAGGAAAACGTACGACTCTCACAGTCACCCTCAAGAGGACCACTGCATATTGCCAATACCTTCTACATGGCTGTACTTTGGCAACTGTCACCCCTGCCAGGTATCTCGGCGTTACCATCACCCGAGACCTCAGTTGGGACCAGCACATTGACAACATCTATGCTAAAGCCAACAAGACCCTAGGCTTCTTACGTCGCAACAACAAGATCAACGCCACCCAGCTGAAGGAGACTGCATACAAGACCTTCGTTCGTCCCATACTGGAGTATGCCTGCACAGTCTGGGACCCCTACTCACAGCGCAACATTGAAAAGATCGAGTCAGTCCAGAGAAGAGCCGCTCGGTTTGTGGTCAACCAGTACCGAAAGACATCTAGTGTCACCACAATGATCAACACACTCAAGTGACCTTCCCTCCAGCAACGCAGAAAGGTGGCAAGACTGGCCATGCTACATAAAATCCTTAACAACCAAAATAGTCGATCGTTTCAAACTCGTTCATGCCCCGATCAGACAAAGAAGATGGCACTCACAGCAGCTCTGCCAGATCCAGTGCAGAACCAAGTACAGACTTCATTCTTTCGTCCCCAATACGATCAAAGAATGGAACGAGCTGCCGGAAACAGCTTTTAGTGCCAGTACCATTGAAACCTTCAAGGCAAGGGTGCCATAAATCTAAATATAGATCCTCCATAATTATATTAGGTAGGGGTATGAATATTATTTTAATTATTCATTTAATTATTTATTATTTATTTATTTGTTTTACATTTTATTCATTTGTATATGTTTTTTTTATAGGGTTTTGGTTCATTATCTATTTTAAATTTCTGCAGTGAATGCTCTCCATAGGTCTGACTTTCTAGATATTCTTCTCTTGGTAAAAACAAGTCCTACCTCCTCGCAACACCCAAAATGCGGCAGAATAATCAGCAAGATGATTGTGGCCGCGAAAAGGATACTGACCAATAGCTTGAAAATGACGAGAATGCTCAATGCTCCACAAGCGCTCGCCTTGATGGAATTGTTTAAAACAATATGCGTTTATTCAATAGCTTACGCGAAATGCTGCCTCAACGCAGGCGTCAAAACCTTGAAGTTTAACCGTTGTGTGTAAACATTGTGGCTACGCGATGTAGAGAAAGACTGATCGCCGATCAGACCAAAACGTTCAACAAGCGATAAAATACCGCGTTGTGCTTTGGTCGAGTATGTAGCCGATCAAGCAACCAGTCAATGAAGGCGTACAACATTGCACTATTACAGTTTCTGTATTACCAACATAACCAAAACACTATAATTACAAAAAATGTAATCGATTTACAATAAAGATAATTTAATCACTTAAAATAATGAGCGAAACTGCAGGAAACTATTGCATGTAACAGCGGCGCCGACTGTTTGATTGAACCCGTTTTGAGTAACATACTGCTCGCTTATACGAGCGAATGTAAAAAAAATTATTCGATTTATAATAAAGAAAACTTAATCACTTAAAATAATGAGCGAGACTGCATGAAACTATTGCATCTGACAGCGGCGCCGACTGTTTGATTGAACCCGTTTGGGTAACAGCTCGATTACATGAGGGACACATGTGTCCAATTTTAACCTGATTGTGTCTGTGTCACACTTGTCTAGACACTGCGCATGCGACCTGTTAACGCAGAGCAATCACGATTAGTTTAAAAAATATATAAAATAAGGTAACGACGAGTTGCGCAACTATCGGTTGCAGCGGTCCTTGTAGAACTTGAACCGGTTCCAATTCTTCGACACAGTCGGAGCCACACATTTGTTCCCAGTGCCACTAACTGGTTTCTCGGGGATGTTTACTTGCGCGATTTGAATCCTATTGTGTTGTGCAATACAATCGGATAGGCATTGCAACATAATTGCTCATGTAAATGGGGCTGTAAGTTCGTTGTCAGACGAGATGTGCGACTTCGTCTCTGAATGAATCGTCGTAACAAACGCCGACTACAAATCTATGGCATCACCGCGAATCCCAGGAATTTAAATGGCAAACTTGGTGTTCATTTTGGAATTTGTGAATTTATGTCAGATTTCTGAAGCGCAAGCAAATGGGAATGTGACATTTTTATTTTGATGAATTTAATGAAAACATAACATCTCAGTACACCTCTCAGCGACCATAAAACGGCGGCACTGGTTTGAATTGCATTCCCACCATTAGATCTGTGGTAGAAACAGTGACCTGCTTTGGACGGCAATCTTAATAAAATTTGTTTAACATAAATAATATGATTAAATGCCACCCGGCGGGAATGACTTGTGTCTGGGTGTAAACAGGTTCAGAACAAGTTCAACTGGAATATTGTCCCATAGTCCTATACAGTTCTAAGCAGTTGTACATTGATAGAAAAAACCGAATCTGTATGCGCTCTCCCCTTTGCCCCGTGCAAGCCAGGGTGAAGCGGGCCTCGATACTGCTCCTCGTGTTGTTTGTTTGCCGTCTTTCGTAGTTGATGCCTCGCTGCAGTCTCCATGCACCACTCGTCTCCACCACCCGAATGTCCTCTCCCAATTCCGCCAATGCTCTCTTCATTCAGTCCTCCCATCTCGGTCGTGGTCTTCATATTCTCGTTCTACGCTCCAATCTGGTGGCATCCTCACGTAAGCCGTTATGCATTTCTATGGTACTATAATCGAATTCTTACCAGCTTCATTTATGTATTTTGTAATAATAAATAATTATATAACTGATTACCACATTCCACAAGTGTTACTTGGCAATCTATATGTAGCAATGTGTGGCTGTAGTCTCTGCTGAGAAGGTAGTGCATTGCTCGCATATTTAATAGTTTGTTGTCATTAAATGGATGCACACCACAGCCAACGATACATCACAGACATATTCAGCGATTTCCCGACTAGGTCACTAGGCCCACATCGAAATCTAGTTACAGCGCACGGAGCCGACGGATGCTGTGTGAAGCCTAACCACCACATCCAATCTGCTTCATACTGCTTCGTGTCGTTCAGGTGCAACGCACAACAACTGTCTGTGAATCATTATGCAAATGGGAGGACAGATTATATTGCTTTGCGACAAATCTAGTCTCACGGATTCAGTGCTAATTGTGAAAGGATATCTGCGAGCGGTGTTAATGAAATAGGATCTGTGTTCAAGTTGTTCACTTAATCATCGTTGTTGCCTCGTCAATCTCAAGCAAGGGTGTCATTGTGTTGACACACTAATAACATTTAGCATTGTCAGGTGTGTGACACTAGATTGATGCTCTGGTCTTGAACGTGACTGAACGCTCACTATCATTGTCTGGAATACTGGGGTTTATTCGCCTGCTTTACACCGCTGTTACGGATACTTCGTGGTTAAAGTATTACCAATATAGAATCGCGCTCTTCGGTCAACGGCTTCTACCGGAGATTTATGACAACATATAGATTAAATCCTGTAGCCACTGGCTGACTCCACGTCTTGCTGACTCTTGGCATACAATCGCTGACGTTCGCTGTCTCCAGAATCCAGTTATTGACGCAAACTGCGCTTAATGTAATATGTGAGGTGATTGGCTCAACGCGTCTCCCACATCAATTGTTTTGATTAATCAATTCAATACAATCATTGTTATCATTTCAAAATGAGATATATACCTGTGAACTCTTCCACTGTCTCGTTGTATGTCCTGCCATCGGGTATCTTTTAGGGGATTCTGGGCACCCTCCTTTTTTTGGTCTGCATCCGCCCCTGATGGCACTGCAGTGAGTTTCGTGGAATACGACGCTGCTGAATTCCCAATTCAGTTAACGCATCGGCAATGAGGTTCGCGACGTTTAGATATGTCGTACGTGAATTGTTTTAAAAGGTATGTCTCAGTTGGTTTAAACGAGAGGGAGGCTGTCCGCTCCTCTACCCGGGATTAGCCAGCGTGGTAATTTGTAACAGGATATCTGCTGTGTTGCACGTAGGAAAATTGGAAATCGCTGAACACCAGCCCATCTCGGCAATATGCCAATAAGACTTGTTTTTGAAACTGGATGTTTTGCTTACCATTCGAACATGTTGCGGGGTTGTAACTTTCAAACTGCGTACATTGTTACGGCCTCACTAAACATAACTTGGCAGGCAGCATACCTTCAACATATCTTACAGCCTTAAGAACATTATATTAAATAATAATAAAAAATTACGAAAAGACTGCTTCCTTTTTACAAATGCGTATGTATGCCTGATACGCTTGCTAAAATCATCAAAATAATTTACTTTTATCGTAAATTTGCCACAATGCACTTAGTATCGAGCCGACACATTAGCTGCAGCACAAACGGCTTTCCATAAAGAATCTCACGTTATTTGAGAACATTTTGATTTTTTGAGACCCCATCTCCTTGTCACGTTTCATAACGCTGGCAACCCCCTCTAAAATTACGTTCGTTCTGACAGACCCCCGCATGGTGCCCTGGCGTACATCCATAATAGTTATTATATATGTTGCATGGCTGTATTGATTCGTTGTTAATATGTAAAATATAAGTCTCTAATTTAAGTAATACCACACAACAGTTTTAGTTCTTCGTTGGAATCTGTTGAAATAAAAAAATGCTGAATAATTAATGCTATCTGTGTAATATCAACAGGTCGACTAACCAACTTTTATTTTTAAATTGTTAATTAATTGTAATCTAACCCAGAGACCGGGCACCCTATGTAACGCTTCGGTGTCCTTGCCCACAGACCCCTGCTCTTTTAAGCGTGACGTACGTTATAGATGATCCCTTTTCAATTCCGTCAGAAAAAAAAGGAACCAAGTTTTTGTCAGATTTTCTCATCAAACCTAAATCAAAAATCTGAGCACACGAGCTAGTATGTCATAGTCAATACCAGATAGTGACGATTTCTGCGAAATAAGACGAGCGAAAGATCGAATTGATTGTTCAATTTTGACGCAGCATAATGCCGCCTCTTACCTTTACACACTCCGGTTCAATTTTATGAGATGCTTGGACGGTTGTATAAAGTGCTGTCACCTGGCGGAATCATATTGAGACAAATCAATTACGAATTTAATTGTATAGCGACATCATCAGATGAAGCAATACGTTTCAGATTGGATGTGAACATCGAATTTATCGGTGTGTCAATATTCGAAATATCTTGTCATCTGCATGTACCCCATCAATTAGTAGGATTCAGCTTATTAGCATTATTTAACAAGATTGCCACCCAGAGAATTAACTTTAGATGGCAGGTGGACAAGGAAACCCTTTGGCTTATCGAGCGTGCAACCCTTTTATCTACTTGTAGCCCGCCCTTCTGAGGTATGTGTCGATTTTATTTTTAAACATATTCACGCCACTAGCACCCACACAATCAGCAGATAATCTGTTCCATTCGTTTACAGTCCTTTGTGAAATTGGGAATTTTCTTATATCTAATCTACACTGCTCCTTAACTGATGTAACTTCATGTCTTCTAGTTCTTCTATCTTTCTTAACTGAGAACAAAATATTTCTATCAATATTTTCATAACCATTCAACATTTTAAACACTTCTATCTGATCTCTTCTCAATCTCCTGGTCTCTAGTGTTGTTAAACCACATTCTTTTAGGCGTATTTCGCAACTAAGATCCCCAGTTTTGGTATCATTTTAGTTGCTCTCATCTGTACTATTTCTAGCATATATATGTCCTTCCTGCGATATGTCCTCCACGCTTGCATACAATATTCTATATGAGGCCTAACTATTGTTTTGTACAGCGGTATAATTAGTTCTTTTTCCATATACGCTATATTTCGCCTAATTAATCAAAGGATTTGATTTCCCTTTAAAACTGCAATTCCGCACTGCTCTAAAACCTTCATATCAGCACTAATGGTTAATCCTAAGTCTTTTCTTTTACAGTAATACTTAGTACAGTACCCCCCCCCCATTGTATATTGTACATCTTCGTTCCCATGTCCTGTGTTTGGACGCATTTACATTTCCCAAAATTGAACAACATTTGCCACTTTTCTGACCATTTGATCAACCAGTCAAGATCATCATATAATATCTCCACCACTTTTAATCTTTCTAAACACTTTTGTATCATCCGCAAGTTTCAACACTTTGCTTGTTATATCATCGTCCAAATCGTTGATATACATTAAGAATAAATCTAAACAATATTTCAATTATTCCGTTACTCCCGAGTTACTTGATGAAACCATAATTATGTTCATACTTGTAATATCACTGTAACCGAGTAACCAAATAAATTGTAATTCATTTCAATTCAAATGTAGGTCTCCGTACTGATCCCTGTGTTACCCCACTCAAAACTGATTTCCAGTTTGAAGCATCCCCATCAATTACTACCCGTTGTCTTCTGTCAATCAGCCATTTTTTATCCAGTTAATTATACCATTTCCTATGCATGCCACGGGCCTTTAGGTTAAGCAGTAATCTTTGATGTGGCACTTTGTTGAAAGCTTTTTGAAAATATAAGTATATAGAATAGAATAGAATAGAACAGAATAGAACTATATTTCGGTCACACATTTCTGAATATATCTACAATGGATTAAAAAACAATACCGCAACCGAGGAGATCCTCTGAAAACACCAAGAGGCTTATGTCGAGGACCATCTGGACAAATGATATCTACTGGTGATCCCTCATCTACCCATTTAATTATATCTTCCAAAACACATAACATATTTGTTAAGTATATGACCTCGCTTTTAGAAACCCATGTTGAGATGGGTTTATCAAGTTATGTTTAATAAGAAAATCCACCATGTGATCTTTAGTTAGTCTTTCTAATAATTTGCAAATTACCGATGTTAAATTCACTGGTCTATAGTTCTTTGACTTGTTTCTCGAACCTTTTTAAATAACGGTATAATGTTTGCTTCTTTCCATTCTAAAGGAACCAGTCCCTCTTCTAATGACAAGTTGAAAACTGTTGCAAGCGGTATGCTAATTTGTTCTACAATTTCCAATAATTGTTTGGACGGAATCCCATCCACTCCAGGTGATTTACTATCCTTCATAGCCCTTATTTTCTTAGCTATCATTTCCGGGGTTACAATTAACTGTCATAAATAGTCTGATTCTGCCCTTTGAATTTAGCCTCTGGTACTAGCAGTGAACTGATATCTTCCATGGTAAACACCGAACTAAAATATTCATTCAGGTCTTCTGCCATTAAGAATCCCTCTGATATTATATTTCCAACACTATCTTCTAGAGGACCGACCTTATCCTGAACGTTCTGTTTGCTTCGAACATACGCATAAAAACTCTTGCTGTCATGTTTATATAACAGGCTAATTTTTTTTCATAGCGTCTCTTTGAATTTATAATTTCAGCTGTAGCTTGGTTAAGTGCTTCTTTATAAATGTTGTAGTCTTCATCATTTCCAGTATGTCTATATTTAAGGTATTCCAGCATTCTGTTGCTGTTTTATTCTTCAGTGTGTTATTCCAGTCTATCTTTGCTAAATATTTCCTCATGTCCTTATATCTTCCTTTGTGGAAATTTCTCCTGTACTGCTTTTTACTATTCCTTTCCGATTCTACTTTGATGGTAAAATGTATCTGGTTGTGATCACTACTCCCCAGTGGCTCACATATCTTGACATTGTCAACTAATTCATTATGTAAGGACAAAACTATGTTTAACACATTCTCACCCCTGGTTGGTTCTAGCACATGTTGAGAAAGAAAACTATCTTGTACTAAAACTAAACACTTGTGGTCCTCACTCCCCATACTCTGTAGAGATTCCCATTGTATATGCCCGTTGTTAAAATCATCTATAATAATACAGTCCTGTTTGCTCACTTCCCTCATAGCGTTTTGTACTTTTTCATTCTCTTCTATGCTTATAAACTAACCTTAACCATTAACGTTGAGTTTCCTGTGACTATGTTACACCAAACAGCTTCTTCGCAATATGCTTCTCTTTCTAATTTAATTTCATAAGTCTGGATAGATTCTTTAATATATAAAATAACTCCACCTCCGTTTCTTCCTATTTGATCTTTCCTAAACATTACACATCCTGTCAGTCCGAATTCGGCATCTGATATATCGGTGGTGGCCCATGATTCGGTTATACCTGTTATGTGAGGGTCAATATCTTCTACCGTAATGTTTAGTTAATGTCTTTTGTTTACTATACTCCTTGCATTTAAACAAACACATTTATATCCAGCTTCAGAAGAGTTTTCCAGACTGTTCTTTACAGATTTATTTGTGCTGTCTTTATACGTGCCTCCAGTTTCAGGCTTCTCTGTGAGTCCCCCCTGCGCATCTAGTTTAAATAGATACAACCTGTCCCTCTGTCAACAGATTGCACCAGGTTCTCTGAGAAAACTGCTGCCCCCTTTCCACTTAGATGGATGCCATCTCTCATGTACATATCTTCCTTCCCAACAAAGTCTCTCTATAAATCTGTGAATCACACCCCATCTTCTCCACACATCTGCTCAACTGGTGCGTTCATTGCCATTCTCTTGCAGTTTCTATATGTTGCCCCCCTTCCTCCCATTACTGGCAACGTTTGTGAGAGAATAATCTGTTCAATTCTTGTTTTCTTTAGCTTCCTCACTAACTGTCTGTACTTCTGTACTATCCCAGTTGATCCCTCCCTGTGTACACTGTCTGCATTATTTGTCCCTACGACACTCCCTTGCCATGCCCCAATACCTTCTCTACCCTTTCAGTCACATGTTCTATCCTAGCCCCCGGTAGACAAACAACGACCTCGTTCCCCTCGCTCAGTGTCTTATCTGTCTTTCTCAGAATAGAGTCGCCCATGAACACCCTCTCTTTCCTCACTGCCCCCTCAATTACTGCCCCAGAGTAGCTCCTTCTCCGGTTTGCATGTCTGGTTGTTGTCTTTTTCCCCTGCCGTCTTCTCTCCTGCAACATTCTCCTGCGTTCCATTCTTTCCTGTCGCTTTTTCTCTTGTCACCTTATATAACAAAGTCATACAGATAGGCCCTAATTATTTTTGGACTGTGCGCCCTCTGTGACATTTAGAACGTCCTTCTTTCAAGCAGTCTCGTGTCCTCGCGTTTTACGACTTAGAAATGTTAAGAAACAATGTAGGCTTATACCAATGTATCCAAACTTTAAAACTGACAAAAATAGCCAGTTCCTCGTCACTGTTCTCACCAGCTGTTTGTGCGTCTGCTATCATATTATGTTATATTACTCAACATACTCCTATATCACGCACTGGTTGCTTTTGTGACGAACAACTTTTTGGTCAATAAAACTAAATTACGCCTCCAGCCCTAAACTTTGTGAACTACTTGCGTCCTTCCAGCCTATCCGCTAGATGGCGGCACCGCTTATGTGATTCGCTGTTCTAACAAGACAACTATGCATCGCCAATCAATATTTTAGCCAGCGTATCTCATCCTGTGTGCCGGGTCTAGGCTCTATGGACTATTCGACGAATCGACAATTGGACCGGAGATTCCGTTTCCGAAGGAGCGACACATATATTAATACGTAGCCTGAAGGATTAGATACTCTTTCTAGGCCTACCAGTTGACACCCTACAAATGATAGCAAGTTATTGCACGACAAGGGCCGGCCACGTAAAATGTTGCCTTTTTGAGATTCCCTTGTAACGCTTCGTAACGCTGTTGTGTAAATCCCCAAAACGTACGTTCGTTTTATGAAAAACCTCCCTATTTATTATGCAAACATCAATGTTACAATCGGTGCAGCTCCGTGGGTACTCCCACTGGGCTTGTCGGTCGGGGTTCGAGTCCATCTAGGCCTACTTTGGGCAATCTCGTTCCCTCTACGTTGCCTATTTCTTTGTGAAAAGACATTATAATTTGATGGGAAGTAAACAAGTAGACAGGTTGACTAAATGGAAAACGTCTAATGGGTGTGTCATTAGTTGCTGCCAAAACCCTTGTTCTGGTCGTGTAGTAGGCTCAACGAGCGCCTTGTCTAGATGATACTTCTACTGACACACTCAACACATGATACAAACTTCTGATTGCCACTGATATAATCATTATTGATATATTGACAATAAATCGAGCTAACACGTATTCTTTTTAAAGGTTATATGAGTCAATATTTGATAACTGGACAAAACGGTATCGTCAACATTCAATTTTGTTAACGCATTGAGTACGAATAGGTGTTTTAATTATGCATGTGATATATTTCCACATGTATATGTTATCATTGGATGTTGTTGTCTTTTAAAAATGGTCACGTGCAAAGAAAAAAATGCGGCCGATACTAGTATCCCCCTATCGAAATTGCGTGTCACCAATGACACAGCGGCTCAATTGCCAACTATTATTCGGCTTATATGTATTGATGAAACACACGATGATACATCATTGAGGACTCTAATACCTGTGCATGATTTAGGAAACAAAGCTTTTTTATTTTTTAAACATATACAATCATATGTCGTAATTGTTGTCATTAGCGTAACATTGTATTTAAATGCTACCTCAGAAATTATCAGACAAGCATTTTCCATGTGACATATCTCGCAAGACGTTTACGTATGACGCGTGCATTTCAGCGGGAAGATCGAATGTAATAATAATAATAATAATTGCTTTATTCACAGACTCCATGCAACATACAAGTACATTATCATGGTTCTATAATTGTGTTATAAACAATAGTTACAATGTACAGAATGAAAAATCACCCGTGGACAAAATGTATATACAGGGAATTAAACCAGTATTTCCATATTCTAGACATGTATTTCACGTCATTATTAGTAATGCTACGAATCAATATGTTTTTTGAGAACTGCAGTCGGCCTATCAACCTACATGTCAAATATCTAATAACAGCAGCACAGTTAGGTAAATTATTGTTAACAAACATTTCACTAGCACTACAGTATCTGTCATAACCTAACACCATTCGAAATATATTGTTGTAAGAGACATACAATTTCCTGATACCATAGTTATGAAAATTCCACCATAGATGGGCAGTATACATAGGTGAGCAAAAAGTAGTAAACAATGTCTTCTTTACATAATTTGAACACATATGAAATTGTCTTATGATCATGTTGCCTTGTGCATACAACTGGCGACATTGTCTAGACATATCATTGTCATCTAGCATACTATTTGAAATGATATGACCCAGATATTTTACATATTCTACCTCACATAGTTTGTCGTTACCAAGCATAAAACTTGGAAATTTTACATTCTTACAACTCTTGTTTCTAATTATCATGTCACTTGTTTCTAATTATCATGTCACTGGTTGTTAAAAAGTTATCCATTCTGCTGAGCAAGATTTTTTCAAAACCTTTAGACATAACACTTGCCAGTGCTATTGGCCTATAGCTGTCTTTATTGTTTATCTTGCCGGATTTATCCTTCATAATGGGCACTAATATAACAGAAATCATAGAACTTGGCAGTACGCCATGCACCAACAGACCTGTGAAGCATATTGACAGTAAAGGCAGTACGCGTTCACTGCAGTACTTCAGGTGTTCTGCATACCATCAAGGCCACAACTCTTGTTACAGTCAAGGTTTCGTATAGCCTCTTTGACTTCTTCAGGTAATACTTTAATGCTGCTCTCATAACTAACGTCAAATGCTAGGGTTTGGGCAATACTGTTATTTACACAATTAAACAAGTCATGAAAGTATTGAATCCACATATTCACAATAGCTTCTTCACCACTGTTACCATTTATATTAGTTGGCAAGGGGATTTTACTATTGTTAATAGTTTTGATCTCCTTCCAAAATTTATCGTTTGTATGGTTAGCCATCTTCTTGGCAAGGGCTTCACGCCTCAACTCAGTTTCATGTGTTTTAATAAACCTTATTGCATATTTGCATCTAGCATCAGCTTTCTTTTTTAACTCAAAAACAGGACCTTGTTTAGGTTTACCTATACTGTCCCATAGTTGGAAAGCTTCATTAGCAGCTTTATGGATGTCTGACACATAATCAGTCCACCCAGGCCGACATGTATAGTTTGCTTGTTTGTGAGTAGACAAACAGCCACTAGCATCAGTTAAAGATAGGTAGTTTAGTTTTTGTATTATATCTCCGTTTTTGAACTGTTCATAATTGTCCTCTCGGTGCGTGTCATATGAGAACGGCATCTATATCTGACAAGCAAAAGCGATACTTTTTCCCCAAATCGCCAGAATGTGTGTTCAGCGTGTATAAACGATCCTAACAAGAAATACTTGCCAGTAATGATAAAATATTATCCGAAAAGTCATTAGCGTCACATGTCATTAGCACCACACTTGTGTCATTAGAGTCACATCTTTGTCATTGGTGTCACGCTAACCTATAAATAAAATGACTGAATGTATGTTTAATAGTGTTGTGTGCCTACAATTTCATCGAAGGAAATAAAAAGGCGGACAAGGATTGTATTGCGTGAACTATTATGGTAATCGTGTGACGCTAATGACACCAGCTGTGACGGCGCTGTGAAGGCGCTGTGACGGCTCTGTGACGGCTCTGAGACGGCGCTGTGACGGCGCTGTGACGTCGTGTGACGGCGCTGTGACAGTGTGACGGTGCTGTGACGGTGTGACGGCGCTGTGACAGTGTGACGGTGCTGTGACTGCACTGTGACTGTGCTGTGACGGCACTGTGATGGTGCTGTGACGGTGTTATAGCGGCACTGTGATGATACAGTGACGGTGCAATGAAGGTGCTGAGAAGACGCTGTGACGGTGCAGTGTAGGTGCTGAGACGGCGTTGTGATCTCGCAGTGGGGTGCTGTCATTGCGTTGTGATGGTGCAGTGACGGGATGTGACGGTGCTGTGATGGTGCAGTGACGGGATGTGACGGTTTTGTTCCGCGCGGCGTGTGTTGAATCCTTCAAGGTGAATGTGAAGTCCATCAAATATTGCATAATTACCATAAACCTTCGATTCCCATGCATGTTTGTTCATCCTTCCACACACAGACGCTCTCGTCACTCACTCGCACGATATGTTGACACGCATACACACACGCCCGCACGCCCGCACGCCCGCACGCCCGCACGCCCGCACGCCCGCACGCCCGCACGCCCGCACGCCCGCACGCCCGCACGCCCGCACGCCCGCACGCCCGCACGCCCGCACGCCCGCACGCCCGCATGCACACACACACACACACTCACACACACACACACACCCACACTCACACACACACACACACACACACTCTCTCTCTCTCTCTCTCACACACACACACACACACACACACACACACACACACACACACACACACACACACACACACACACACACACACACACACACACACACACACACACACACACACACACACTCACACACACACACACACACACACACTCACACACACACACACACACACACACACACACACACACACACACACACACAAATATGCACGTATATGTGTACGCACACTTAATTCACCAAGGGTGATTTCTTCTTAGCACAAGTAACACGATTTCGCACGAATGCTATCAAAACACAAGCTCCAGTTGGCAATTAGACAGCGAAACCATCTCCCATGCACGAGCATGCCAAAGTTCGCTATTTTTAAACGAACAATGCGTCTGTCATTCGTAAATCCAAATTATGCTTGCCACAATAGCAACGACCATGTATGTCTTCATCCGGACTGCGTTGTTCCTATAAACCCCGACAAATTGTCACCGGCATTGCTATCAAGTGGGGCATAATCTTTAACATAATTCAATCTGACCGTTAGACTATAGCCAGTAACGACGCTCAGAAATCTAGGTAATTAATTCACACGGAATTGACGCAGTTTCATCGCGGGCGTCCATCGCAGTTGGCGATAACGACTGATTAAATGAACGCGCCTCGTTTGAGCGCGTGCATCTCGCTTCCGAGGTTTCCATCATGACCTCTTAGTGAATATTTACCCAGGGAAGGGATCGGGGACGCAAGTTTGTGAAATGATATTCTCATTGGTAAACCATACACAATTATTTATGATTTGTTTATTAACAGATAAGCGGTATATATCTTGGGTTTGGGGTATACGTAAATTGGAGAGAGAAGACAGAATCGGAATCGGAGTAAAGAAACACGGCCACAAACACCTGACAATGAAGGTAATTGGGAACAAGCAAAGGCGGACAGGACACACGAAGTTACTGAGTTAGGAGAGATGGCAAGGAGAGAAAAGAACAGAATAGAGTGATAGCAGAAGGGAAAGACTGAACTAAAGATAAAGAAGTAGTACTCTGGCGGAATGGTTAAAAGAAATAGTACCTTGGTGGAGTGGTTACGTGGGATGGGCATTGAGTGGTAAAGGTGCGCCGTCGGATAAAAGCGGGAGCGAATGCTGAAGAACGGTAGAGGAAGTCACCATAAACAGGATAATTTTAGGAGACCAATTGGGTTCGCAGAATCACAATAATAAAGAGACTAGGCAGAAGAAGGATGAGCGACTCGAGGAAAGAGTTTGGGATGCAATGCAGCGTAATGGGAAGATTAGCGAGAAGCTTATTGAGATGGGCAGAACACGTGGTAAAGATGGAAGATCGGAAGAGGATGAAAGTTGGAGAGAGGGCGCTGCCGATAGGAAACTTTGGAGAGAAGAAAAACATAACGAGTAGTTAATAATATTGTATATGCCTGTCTGACCCTCATCCGTGTACAGCTGGAAACAAAGAGGAAGAAACCGTATTATGAGAGAATGGCAGAGAATGTCGATTGTTGGAGACAACGAGAGGGCGGAACAAATTATATGAAGATCCGCAAAGATCAAGGAAAATACGACAACATGCATACTGTGTTTGTACAACGCAAACATTACAGACAGCCTTAGACAATCGCCGGCAGTTGAATTTTCAGTGTCCGCAGAATTTCCAAATACAACACGCGGTCTTCGATTTAATAAAATTCGAATCGAGTCGACGACAACTTAAATAACTACAATGGAGAGGAACTACAAAATGCACCTAATCTGGGACCAGGCTGCAAAACATGATGTAGGTCTACACCAAAATAACTGGAGATGTTTTCGGCATGTAAATAAGGAACATCTAGTAAACAAGGGCCAAAGCATCGCGGCCAAAGACGCTACAATGCTCGCTAGAGAAAACAACTTATGGCGAAGAAAGATTAATGAAGCATTTTAAATCCGAGAGAGGCGTCCATATCTCAACAGGGACGTCCAGCTCTCAACAGAAGCGTCCAGCTCTCAACAGAGGCGTCCAGCTCTCAACAGAGACACCGGCTATAATCTTCCCGCGATTTTCTTGGTAGCAATGAACACCAACAACTTCACATGAAAACCGGGAAGTGAATCAGTTCAACGCTGACGAAGGCACCGAGATGATGTCGAAAGCTCCGTCTTAGCAAACAAGGATTCATAAAGGTAACAATTTGGCGATTGAAAAATGATTCGGGAAACCGAGAAGTCGGCCCACCTCACAGTCGCCAGTGTTCGCGCAAACTACGAGTCACATTAAAATAAAGCTTTTTATACAAAGATGACCAAAGATACGCAGGTGAAATGCACACATGTTGCAGCCTCTGGATGCTGCTCACAGTAGTGCAACAAGTCGCAGTTGAGCATTTTAGTTCCCCATCACGCGGCAGCAAGGACTCAATTCAATTAGATCTTTGTTCGGGTGAATCCACCAGGAGGATGATAACGTAAATCAAACGACCGGGGGCAATGCACCTGGCTTTTGTGTTGTTAACAAATGCCTTGCCTGCCTGCGTGTTCGTGGTTGAATGGCCACAGTGCAGTTTATTGGAAGTCTACCAGCACAGATATTTGCGGACGCGGGGATCTGCATTATTAAACGTGACATGTTGCCGTATGATATCGACTTCATTGGCATGCCACCGCCCTCAAAATAATAACGCGTAATACCATCAGCGAGTGATCAGGGGCGCCGGAACCGGGGTTAGTCGACAACCATCCATCGGCGCAGAGGCTAAGCGGACTAACATAACAGACCGACGACATGATAAACACTGTTGCCAACACGTTTTGCGTTGTGGGCATTGCTTGCGCCGTATTGTCTGGCGAATCGGCGTCTTTGTTTCGGCGTGCATCATCGCCTCCTCTTGTCGTTAACGATTTATCCAGCTTCTATAATTAGTTTTCGGCAAACGCACTGCGCATGTGCGGAGCAGTGCGTTTCGAGTGCGCGTTCCGGCACGCCAGTAGCATTACGACAGCGGATACGCGTGTGCCGTGAACGCGAGCGCTTACATCCCGGTCTCCATCCGCCACGGCCATCGACGGTCAGTGCAACTCATATGTCCGTCAGCCAGAAGGAGGCTGGCTGAGTTGCGCGCTGTGCACACAACCTCTCGTTGACACAATCGCGTTAACTTCCGCAGATCGCTCCAGCCCGCAACTGGTGATTGCAGTGGGAAGATACGCTTAGGAGGGACGCTTAGCGTCGAATACCCGCTTCGTGTGACGCATCAGTGCATCCTAGCGGATAAGGCGGGAAGCAAGCACATAAACAACGCTGGCTATTGCGCACAGCGGCGGCCGGTGACAATGCCGGCGACTGCCCGTGAACGACGGAGTTGACAGGCACATCCGACATACATACGCCGTTTTCCCGAGACAGCGATGCGGCAGTATACGTTATGACAACACAGGCGACCACGGGACCAGGCCCCTGACCGGTAGACCTTCGCGTGTCAGGTAGGATCTAATAAATATTTCATGGCCCGATGTCATTGCCGCATCTGCGTATTTCGCGCTCCGCCGCTTCGCACCAAGTATGTGCGAAGGCCGCTCTATGACTGTGTTGTGGCGCCATTCAGATGGCTACGCACCGTGGTCGAGCACAATAGCGATTATTAGTTGATCCCCGTGTGTTATTCATAGATCTATCGACGTAATTAATGCCCGCCGTCTTTGTAAGCCGACCAGGTAAATCTCTTTTCAAATTTCGATACAAGACAGCGATCTGGTGCGTGCCTGAGAAAACAAACCGCAAGTTGATAGCAACACGTGTGTTGTTATTATTGGGTATCTACAGGTGGGCCAATGTCCCAAAAAGTGTACAATTGGTAAAAAGCGTGCTTTTGTCTCTCACACCGTGAATTATAAAGCCAGACTTACGAACATTTCACCAAAGTTTGGACTCAGTAAGAGCTTTCAGGATATACATAATTTGCCCGCCTTATTAATTATTAAGGTGACAAAAAGTGGGCATAAGGAGCCAAAAACGGCCAAAAGGGCATGTCCAATTGACCTTTCCAAATGTGGAACCACTACCATTCAAAAGCACTGCTGTATTTTTTATTTCTAGTTTTACAGTGCAAATGGGGTATACTTTGGGAGTGCACACAAACAAAATCATGTTTACAAAATTAAAAATTAAAATAATGTGTTTTCTATAATGACCACTTTGTGTGTGTCCAACGCCATCGGTTTAGATCGATCCACTACATTAATTTATCATTGCTATTGTAGGACATTTCAAAATGTATTATTTTCTCTGAAAGTTAACGAAGGAATCCTGAAAAAAGTATGAGACTAAATCTAAACTTGAGGAAAATATAGCACATTAAACTTAACCAATGTAGCATTTTAAGTGCGTGTCCAGCGTCATCGACGGAAAAGGTTACCTACAAAAAACGTAGAAATCGTCCACCGTTTTAACTTTGTTATGCCTACCAGCTACCCCCTGCTTTAATTTCGTCATTGGCACTACCAATAGTCACGATATTTCTCGGTCAAGGGAAGAACAACCGAAATGGTGGTGTGTCCAGCGTCATCATAACGAAACCTGAAAACAGCGGTCAGAGCGCATGCATACCTAGATCCAGAGGAATTAAGATGGCCACTGCATCAGAGGCGGACGTCTCCATGCAGACAAAAGCTTTTCCGACTCTTAGACGATATATTTTGCGAGCAATGGACCGATGTATACACAGTTTAGATTAAATTGTTCCAGAAACGAACGTGAATACGGTAAATAAAAACGCACTAGTATTTACAGAGATCTTATTCTTAGAAGTGATATACGGACACATCAACAAGCAAAAATAATGAAATTGATATGAAAGTAAACTGACCAGCGACACCCCCACATGTCTAAGCTGCATTGATGACGCTGGACACGCCAAATTGACTCAAATATATATCGGTGCAGTAATTAGAACTGGTACCCTAATTTATGATCTTGATGTGTTAGGATCATGTTGTTCTTCCTGTAAACGAAACAATAATATTATTCATACATAGTTTTGTAAGAAATTGAATGTTTGCAAACAAAATGTGGTGGTGACATGGTCATTCGTTGGTTAATGGCAAAAGGTTAACGTTTTTATGCCTAATTTACTTAATGTAAGAGATCGCAGTTTACATTTGGAAAAGAAGATACGAAAACTAGCATACCAGTAGAACAACATTTTGGCGAACTTTATAGATATGTTTGGAGAAATACAGACATTACACTTGGTGATAATAATAATAATAATAATAATAACCTTTAATGTTACATAATGTTCAGTACAGTAAAAATATTATAAATATAGATTATGCAACAACTGGAATGAAGCAACACATTTGTTTATATTCCTTATTCATGTGCTCAAGTTATACGTAAATCATAATTCGTGAAAGAGAACAATTGCCAACATGATATTCTAACTAATTAATTAACAGTATAGTATAAGTGTACCAACGAAATCACATAGTCAATGCACATACGTGCATAAATGTGTATTACAGATATAACAATGTGCATCATAACATAACAATATATTCAAAGTAGAAACATAAACTATAATCTATATTACTGATTATGCAGAAGCAGACGTTTGACCCTTTTTTGAAGATACGTAAAGTTGCACAATATTGTAGAAACTTATTTATAACAAAAGTATTCCAAATTTTAGGACCAACATGGGCCAAAGATAATTGTGTGCAATTAGTTTTCCAATATGGTATTTGTAAATGTAATGATGACGCTGGACACGCAGTTATGGGAAGGCGTGTTCTTGCGTGCAATATTACTAATAATTGTAACAAATTATCATTACATTTACATTACAAAACCGGGGAAGGGTTGGGACGAGCCCCCAATGTTTTGCAGGAGGATTAATCCCCTATATTTCGTGAAAGGTGCATTTTTTTTTATTGAGTGTCAAGGTGACTGCAGTTTGAGTAATTGATGAGCGTCAATTCAAGGGGAGGGGTGGAATTGGAAGTTTTTGGAGAGTCTAGGGGTACAGTTGGATGTTTCTGAATGCAATTGGAGAGTTTTGGAGAACCTTAAAAGGGGTGCAGCCGGATATTTTTTGAGTCTCATCCCCCGAATATTCTCCACATTCCGACGCCATTTATTGGCCGTAACATCAAGGACATTATGTTGTGCGGCTTACCCTTCATAAAGTACTTACATGTTGCATTCATAGCTATTAATTATATCGTATATTTGTAAAAATACATCCACAAGGATTATGAACCGGCGCAACAAATTGTGTTATTACATCATCTACTGAACACATTCCCAGGAACAATGAAGACATCTAGAGCTGCACGCAAGTCACTGCTTTGGGGAAGGAGATGGAGAAGCTGCGACAACATGCATAGGCCTTGGAGAAACAGTTCTGTTGCAATACATGCAATCTGGTAGAAGGAGCAGGAGATAAAACAAAATTAGATAACTTTCATGATGAACGTTCTAGTATGCTTATGCCGTAGCGTCGTTATTTTGATGAATGACGCACCGAGCCCTTAAAAGCATGACATGAGAAAGGCCCATCCTGCCCTTGCATGTAGCACTTTTGTTAGCATTGCAAACCATTCCCATCAAGACAAACCGAGCACTGTTCTTCGGACGTTACTTAAAAATAAGTTGGACGAAAGGGAGCATGATCGTTAAGACTTTGCGACTGGACTGCCACAAGCAGCATCTCGTAGGACAAAACACAATGGCTGTCTGCAGTTAGAATGGATACATTTCCTGTCAGGAAGTAGTTTGAAGAAGGAAAATACATTTGGTCTTCAATACCTGCATGCTAAATTGTGCGAGGGAAAGCCAAATACAAAAATCATATCCTGCTTGTTTTGTCTGCTGATATCGAACCCTGGTGTTATTGTACGTTTCAGAAGCACTAACATCTGCTTATGTAACGTACAACAAAATATTCCTTTGAAACTAAGATCCAACAGACGGGCTGATATACTAACAAGTCTGGACGTGTTGTGTAAACATGCGTATCAAGAAGAGTTTAAATAGATGTCCACTTTAACAGTTTGGAAACAACCATGGTATCGTTGCCGAGTAGCGACAAACAGTTATTGTCCTGCCAGATGGCAAATAGGGCCTAGATAAAGCGGATACACAAGTGCTTGAGCAGTGTCTGACAAGGTAGTTCTACCTACAAACCGATCACTGAGGATAAGGTTATATTACGTGAGCACGTGACACGCGTGACAACTCAATGTCAACGGATCCACAAACTCTAGATTCACACTGATACAGACATATATAATTACTCTAACAGTGATATGTAATGAGCACAGCTTCAGATAAATTTGGAAAAGTCGCACGAGCATGCCTAGATCCCTTCAAAAATGCATCCATATATTCAATTGTAAGGAAAACCAGTGTCATTTGAGTCAGTACTGCCCAACCCGTGTCCAGCGTCATCGCAAAGTGGCCAGCGTCATCAGTTAGCCGTCATGTATGGCCTATTTTGGAGTGTTATTTTTTGATTTTGTGTCGTTAATATCATGATTGGTGAATGTTTTATAAACACCAGCATCGATACAGTAGATTGGTGTACATTGGCTACCCATCAAACATGTTGTAGATCTGATTATTAAACAACATACGTAAATAATTATGAAACGAAGAACCATTTATGGAAGCGAAATAATAAAAAAAAACAATACAAACTCCATACCTGTGTACAGTTGCATATCACATCATGTTTTAAAACGTTTTCCTAAACAGTTTACTTGTTTTCGATGACGAATAATGGCACTATCTAACAATAGGTATATTGCGTGTCCAGCGTCATCAATGCATGTTCATTCATTAGCTCACGCCTCGCCTAGTTCCAATCCGCGGACACATGACAGTTTGCATAGCCAAAGATAACTGATCAATGTTACTGATTATGTTTCAGTTTTACTTCCAAACACGTTTCTGAAAGAGCTGCAGTAATTGAAAATTGGCATTTCTATGAAACAACATAGTGCTATAATAGTCATCAAAGTATCCATGAGAGAAATAAAATGGTTTCAAGTCAAATGCTATCATATACCTCTTGATTCTTATTAATTGACATCTATACTAGATGATTCAAAAATATATTTCCGTTTACATGTAATTTAAAATGCTCAAATTGTATGTAGTATCGTATTTTTTCGTCGATGACGCTGGACACACGATGACAATCAAAGTTGATTTCAAGTAGCTGTCATAACAAAAGTAACTCGTATTACATTAACTATTTATGAAAAATATGCGTCTTTATGTGTACAATAAGAAAACTTAACTTAATTGCTTAGAATTAAACATTTATTTTTGGACCTGTAAAATCCCATTTGTACACTTTTGGGGGCATTGGCCCAGGTAGGAATAACAATAATGTAAGTCGATTAAACAAAATGCGACCAATCTGAGCATGTGATGGATACGTGGCACACGCGTGATGCCAGTAACCCTTCTGCAAATTCGTGGTTTATATGCGTGTTTATCGGTCTGTCGTCTCTCTGTCTGGCTGTCTGTCAGCCTACAATCTGTCTCCTCTATGTCTAGGGTCGTTCAGTCGTGTCCACTGGTGAGGTAGTTAGCAGAATTGACAGAGCCGCGTTTTGAACGTTTCTGTCGTCACTCGTGTTGTTGATATAGATGCAATCTACGTCAGAACGAATCAAGTTACATATTTTACCCATGTCTGGATTCACTGTAATTCCCCGAGTACGCGAAGAACCAACAGCTGTTAGTGTATCGTCCGAAGACACTAAAAGGTTCGAAACAGCAGCGTGGCAGACTGGAACATTGTTTCTTTCGTTTAATGCACTGGCGCTCTAAACACTGAGCTGCTACGCCCCCTGTCTGTCTACCTGTTGGAACGCGTGTTCACATCTACAATTGCCTTATTTTCTTGTTAGGGTTACTTTCACAGCTTCCTGCTTTCTCTCTTCGTCTGCACCATCTCTGCACGTCTGCCTGTCTCGCTGCTAGAGTATTCACCTGACAATCCGCAAACTAGCCAGCCATCCATCTAGCCATCCTCCAACCGGCCAACCGGCCAACCGACCAACCGGCCAACTGGCCAACCGACCAACCAACCAACCAAACAACCAAACAATCAAAACAACCAACCAACCAACCAACCAACCAACCAGTCAACCAGTCAACCAGTCAACCAACCAACCGGCCAACCGGCCAACCGGCAAACCGGCCAACCGGCCAACCAACCAGCCAACTAGCCAACCAACCAACCAACCAGCCAGCCAGCCAACCAACGAGCCAACCAACCAACCAACCAACCAACCAACCAACCAACCAATCAACCAACCAACCAATCAATCAATCAACCATCCAGTAAACCGGCTAGCCTATGTATGTCTGTCGTCATCTACTTGATTTTGTGCCCTCGTGTGCAGGATGGCCAGAGAATGGACTTCATAACTGTGTTAGCGGCTCAATGATTTGCTACTGAACTTGGTCATTTGTAAACCGAAACTAGATTTCAATTCCCACACAGAAGCCAAGATGCAGAGCAATCTGACCTGCGTGGTTATTACCTCGGTCATGGGCAACAAATTACCGATATTGTGGGCCATAGGGCGAGCGACTGATGATGAGACCCGTAGCTCGGTGAGCGTGGCGGACGACGTTTGTGTGGCATTATATGTAACTGTGCTGCAATATTGTGTCATGAACACGTCTGCTGCGCCGGAGCTCAATAATGACAAAACATTTGTCTGGTGCTTAACCACAACATTTATTTCAATAAATGTCAACGTCATATACCTTTTTATCCAAACACAAAATGTGTTTCAACGAATAACAACGCGTTGTTTTTACCACATCACATTTATCAATGTTCCCTGAGAATTGCTTTTAAGGATTGTTTTATTTACAACCGGAAGGTAGTTTTTATATGATCATACTCTGTTATTAAACCAACACATAAATTAACCATACCTACTGTAGTTGCTCCATGACCGAGCGAGCATTATAATAAACATGTATGTCTATATGTCTATTTGTATACACGTATGTATACATGTATGCATGTATGAATGTATGCGTGTATGCGTGTGCGCGTGTGCGCGTGTGCGCGTGTGCGCGTGTGCGCGTGTGCGCGTGTGCGCGTGTGCGCGTGTGCTTGCGTGCGTGCTTGCGTGCGTGCGTGCGTGCGTGCGTGCGTGTGTGCATGTGTGCGTGTGTATGCATGCACGCATGTATGTATGTATGTATGTATGTATATTTAACAAGATTGAACAATTATTATAGTAGTACTATATTATGAATAATACATATATATAGATATATTCTTATATACATATACCCCTGTATATATATATATATATATATATTATATAATTATATGTATATATATATGAATCGTTTATTATAGAAAGCTATAATACAGTACATTCGATTGTACATTTTATATAGGCATTGTAATCGTTTCTATAATGAGGGTATAGAGACACAGGTGGCTGATATATATGTATATTTGATAACATATATATATATATATATATATATGTATATACAGTCTGTATATATATATATATATATGTTATTAAATGTTACATGAACGAAGGTTAGCTAAAATATGACGATAAAAAGGGTACCCGTATATGATTGATACGTGCTGAAGCGTAGATAGTTACACGTGTAAGTTTGGATTATTCTATCCGACGCTTCAAGACTGTGGTTTTGTGCAACCTACGTATCTACAACCTGGGTACACTTGGCTCTTTTAGTTCGAAGGTTGTCTTTTGGCCTTGTCGCCGCTCAGGGACCTATATTCACCGCCCATATATATCACGATATTTTCTTTGATAGCCAAATGCTGCTGATGCTGACGTATAAACAAATAACGTCGCAGGGTGTGTGTGTGTGTGTGTGTGTGTGTGTGTGTGTATGTGTGTGTGTGTGTGTGTGTGTGTGTGTGTGTATGTGTGTGTGCGCGCGCGCGCGCGTGCGCGTGTCTGTTTGTGACTGTGTTTGTGCGTGTGAGTGCCTGCGCGTTCGTGTGTACTTTTGTAAGCAAAGCTAGCACGGTAATATGACTGTAATTACTATTGTACTGAAAGTTGTATAAACAGGCTTTCAAACGCGTAGCTTCAATGCACTGTCTCAGGAATACAAAAATGGGTAACATTCGTTTTTTTTTATTCGAACAATTCGTCCTGTTACACAAACAGTGAAAAATAACCGGAGACAATATATTTATCGAATACGACAGAGTACAAAACTAGTTTAACTTGACACAAAAACGTAACGGATAAATCAAGTATTTGGTCACCACACAAACTTAGGTTCATGTCACTGGTCAGTGTTGTAATGCTATGCGAATTGTCACCCGTTGCCAAATTAAATTCGATATATCGAATCTGCCTTTGGCGGTAACAAGCTTGACACCGCGTTATCATTGTTGAAGCGGCGTGTCCATCGATCCACGCTTTGCCACGCAGACAGGTATATAATGAGCTGACCATCTAAACCTGTCAAGTCGACTTACCACCAGCACACAACGATTTAGCCGTTAAGCTGACCTGTCGTTTCGATTTAAACCGCATTACCGTAGCGGGTCTACTTAATGATATGTTGCTCTTTTAGTCGCATTATTACTGAGGCGTCACCGCTAGCACACATTCTTAAATTGCTTGCTATCTGAATAATGTTGGCACATCATTGCATATTACACGAGGCTGGCTTGGCTGTGGACGTTTTGCTGGAACCTCTGCAACAGTCGATATCACAGATTATGGCTACATATCAGTGTGTAAATTGGTTAAATTGAACATTAAATTAAGAACATTTCCTGACATGGCAGTCGTAGATTGCAGCTAGACTATTTAGTCAAATACAGTCTAATCTCGCTTCATGGTCACATCGATAATACAGCCACCTCACATTTAAAGTTACCCTAAGACAGTCCCAAATATTTTCATAACAGTAAATTAGAAGAAATAAGTCCTTCTAATACGGTCACCTCGCTATTCAGGTCACTTTGATCCAGTCCCGAGCGTGACCATAACAGCGAGGTTCCCCTCTGTACAGGTAATCTTGAGGCGGGTTCTTGGCCCAAACATGGCTATATCGCGTTTAAAAGCGTCTCCCTGTTGTTGCTAGAGGATAATCCGCGTTGCTCTGACGCGCATACGGTGAAATGATAATGTCCATCGTATCCGCTTTCGCTACATACACCGGAGATTAACCACCGACGACATGAGCTGAAATTGCCTGACAGACGCAACGTACCCAGCGATATTGAGTGGATAATTGAAGACGGCTTTCGTCTTGTGAATAGTTCGTCGTGTCAATGCTTCACGTTGCCTGCAAAATGTAGTATCGACGTGATGCTTCAGGTAGTTTAACAAGATTTAACAAGATTTCCACCCAGAGAATTGACTCTAGGTGGCAGGTGGACAAGGAAGCCCTTTCGCTTATCGAGAGTCCAACCCTTTTATTTATGTGTACCCCACCCTTCTGAGGTATGTGTCGATTTTATTTTAAAACATATTCACGCTACTAGCACCCACACAATCAGCAGATAATCTGTTCCATTTATTTACAGTCCTTTGTGAAAATGAGAACTTTCTTATATCTTATCTAGTTTACTAGCATTCCTCAATAATGCCTCAATCTCACAACGCTCTTTCATGTTGATCTAATCTAGTTAATATATATGTTAACACCTTTTCTCACCACCTCTTCCAAACAATCATTTCCCTCATTCCCTCATCATCTTGTATTCAAATGATATCACATCCCCTCTCGTTCTCGTCTTAGCCTTCATTCGGTAAACCCAGGAGTAGTGAAGAATATAACTCAACGGAAATTGTAATAGGCCCTATTTGATAGGTCATTGTCTCAATACTTATTACCTATGCATTGGTATGATGACGATGTGTGCACATAAACGTTAATTAAAGTAACGTGTCAGTATCATCATATATTCTCGTGCAATTATGTGGACGAAGGGAAAATAGAATAGCGGCACAGGATTTGTTCTGGAATAATCTTGACCATTGTAAACAGCACGCAAACGCCACGCCACTGCAGTCTTGGTAGGAGTGGGAACAGGTGGAGACGCAGATATAAAAGATGCAACAACACTGGAAATGAGCATGTACGTTCAATCTAATCGGGTGATCTTGCATTAAGTATTGATGTATGGTTGGGATATCTTCACAACGTGCTTGGCAACGAAACATCATCAACGTGGTGTTGAAGCAGGCAAATCTGTCCTCGTGAATTACAACACCGAAGAGTGTCGATGCGAACTGCCAGGCCATTAAACTCATCTCCGTTGTATTGAAGACTTCAGACAAGATTATCTTGAAAAAATCCTGTCCTCACTCAGATTCTCTCCTATCGTCGCATTGAGTAGGTTAAATTCAAATGGCTATCGAACCTTCCTGCCGTCATTTCATGGATTGATGTTTGGAAGTTTGCTGAAGATTCCAAATATCTGAGGTGTTCCAAACCATACGAAGGAACACAGTGGCATATGGGATGCCATGCGGTGGAGAAACCGAGGACAACAACAGGAAGACGTGTTCGCGTGACATCTCTTCGTGTTAATCATTAACTGAGTATTCTGACAGGCAACAGGCGAAAAGGAACTGGGATTTCAACTGTCAAGAAGAAAAACAGACACGCTAATCACAATATTCTTAATTTAGCAAACCCAATCGATGTAGAATATTTTATAAGAAGAGGTTACAGTGGATCTCGTCGAGCGTGTGTGGATGTTCGTGATTGGGAATTGTCCTGAACGTCACTTCCGCAAAGGCGGAGGTCGTTGTTTATAATTACCGACATCGACAGAAAGAACGACTTCGACGACTTGAAATACTTCGCTTTAACTATGGCAAAAGGCAACATTGCCTGAAAGTCAATGACACGTTTATCCCGTTCAACAAATAAAGGAGGCTGCTCTCCCACGCAGTATCAAACAGCGCCTGTTTTTGAACAGAGTGGGCTGCTCTACAGTTGATGCGATTCGTAGACTTCGACAAAACAAAACAATTCTACACTGCGACATGGTTAGAATGGTCATTGATAGCTGAGAGTAATTGACATGAATGTTTCTATTGGTGATGTCGGAACTTGCAGACACACAGCTGTGATTGCGCAGGCGCTGCTACATACGCGATACTAAGTGGCGTAAAATGCAACCATCAGAATCCAGCTCCAGAGCAGGAGAGAGAGAGAGAGAGAGCAAGATTAGGCATTGCGAATTTGTGAAGGCCTGTTGCATAAGAAGACAGAAACGTATCAAGAGATCACTGCAGCTTATGAAGACAACGGATAATTACTGATGCATGCTTTGCTGAAATAGTAAGCCAAAGTTGATTGATTTTTTATTTTAAGAACATTACGTGAACACCAATAATGGTATCTAGTATCAATTTGTGGGGTAAATAAGATATTAGTTGAATAATAAATTTATGTTCAACAGTGCCACCCAACGACCGCTTTTATGGCCTTGGCGGAAATAACATAGAAACAGCGCTGGTAACACGATGCAATGCAAAGCAATGATACATTTGGCAGCAAACAAGGGCAACATTATGACTTCCTTGTTATCCGTGCTAGGAAAAAATCGATGGTAATATCAGTGAAGCAAAGTCGTATAAATGACCGAGTGTTGCAGAAAATGGCTGGTTTGGAACGAACGTTTATACAATAGCTAAGCATGTCCTGTTACTGAGTTTACTGCCGTTTTGCGCTGCGCCTTGACGTTCTCTTACCGGCGATAAGTGTGTCAAACAACGCCTGGTCATTACGTAACATAGGCATCCATTTGACAGCTTGTTGAACCACATCATACACACACACGGACACGCACCAACGCGCAAAAGCACATGCACGCACGCACGCACGCACGCACGCACGCACGCACGCACACACACACACACACACGCACGCACGCACGCACGCACACACACACACACGCACACCCTCGACACACATGCACGCACACACGCACGCACACACACACACTCACTCACACATGCATGCACACACGCACACCCCCGACACACACGCACGCACGCACTCATGCATGCGCGCTCACATTCATGCAAGTAGAGCCGGTGCATATTACTGGTAACGATAATTTTTGTGTAGCAAAAACTCAATACCTTGAATCACAGATTCCCTGCAGCAAATGCGTCGTAGCTTCATAAATGTCAACTACTCGTGATATCCAATTTAACTAAAGTCATGTGCCGAATCAAACATGCGCCCGACATACTTCTATACACTGGTTTTATTTAAATTTCTTTACTACATGCTACATTGTTCGTTCAGGCTCGTAGCCAATTCTCAAAATGAGGCATCATTTAGGAAAAGTTTACACGTTTTACTTACTGCTGTTAAGTCAAATGAAATTCAGTTTACAATGGGGATTCCGAATTTTTGATACCGAACAGACTTGTAATGACTGTGTGACCTTTGTAAGAGATAGTGACACTGCCGTCAGTTGCCATTTGGAAGCGAACAATCCGCAGACACCGCCTCGACCACGGGAGACAATTGATATTTGACAAGGCATGCATCTCTTCTTGATAAGTCTCGCCCGAGCGCGGCCTCTGGCTACTGAACAAGCGAAGACAGAGTGAAGACAGGAAACGAACCTTTTCGCAAGTACAGCGGTCATCTTCCAAGTCTGTCGGTGTCCCGAACACCAATCGATGTCCACTTCCTTCCGACGCCATGTTAAACCGACGCAGATTGGTACGCGTTCACACCTTTCCTCGAGGCGTCTTCTTCATCCGTCGCGGACATGTCGTCTGAGGCGCACGGGGACAGATCCAACTACGACAAGACGACTGGTGCGCACTGGTTGACTGTAATTGTAGCGAGGTCGACGTAGTCTTGTCCTACGTTTAGTGAGGTCGTCGTAGATTTGTTCTATGAGGAGCGCAGTGGCGCAGTAGCGTTTTGACTCGAGCACCGGAAGTCAGTCGAGAGAAACCCCCGGGTTCGAATCCAGTGCATCCGTGTCGAACCTTGGGCAAGTTCGTTCACTCTACGTTGCTCGAGTTCACTCAGCAGTTGATTGAGTACGTGGCTACAGACAGTGTTTGATACTAGTGTACTAACATTCTGAATGCTTCCCAGAGAAGTCGAGATGGTGTTCGATTGAACAGGTCTGCCAGGGAATAAAGTGTAAATAGCATTGAGCAATACCTAGGAATGGATACTGCGTTATATATGAACTTACCTTTACTTTTTCCGTTGAACAGGTCTGCCAGGGAATAAAGAGTTAAACGCATTGAGCAATACTAAGGAATGGATACTGCGCTAAGAATTAAGAACTTACGTTTAATTGTTGCGAAGTTGACGTGAACTTGATATCATTGCAGCGAAGTCGACGTCAAGTTCCAACTGTGGTGAACTTGGGAATGCATTTATGCAATTTATGTGGGTTGAACACCGACGGTGCCGTACCTCGTGAATACTGCATTTCCGGTTGTTCGCGTAAACATTGAAGTATGCCTAACATGACAGTGGTGTTTGGCCACTTTACCCGATCACATGGAAGACATACTGATCCGGCTAGCACGAGTCAAATGTCGGCACACACAGCTGATTTGTCACTTAGTCAGTCTATCTAACTCAATGTCTCTGACCCATTTACGCACGAGAACCGTTGATTCCGAAACAGGTGAATTTGACAGGACTAATTATTCTACCAAGTGAGATGTGTCTGTAAGGATTAACACCTCTTTGGGCATTACACGCGTAGCCGTGTTAATACCACTGGCGTCGCATCACCCGCGATTACAGGGTCTGTGACGTCAGTCATAGAACAGCGAGGATTGATACAAAATCCATGGTGTTCGCATTTTACATTTTATATAAGTGGGTCGTACCACAAATTGAACAACATCTTAATGTATCACGTCAAATGTATATGAATGAGTGTGTTTAGGACAATTACATTGTTATGGGCAGTTCCTTCAAGTGAGACTGTCTGTTCCGTTACCCGGATCAGCCAGGGGTGGTAATTATTAGCCGGAAGTTGGCTGAATGAGTTGTACTTGTCCCGCCTTTGCAGTCCGATGTGTGGGAACTAAACAACGTCAAATGTACTTCCGGGTAGGGACGTGCGCCTGCGCAATATGCAATTTGATTGTTTTGTTTACAATGTGAAATTTTCGCGGGCACCTATTAAAGAACGAGGAACCAACCGCCTCGGTTTAAAATGACCGTACACCACGCGGTGCCGAATGGAATACGTTTGCTTTCGGTTACTTGACTTAGAGCTCCTGCCATCATGCACTATCGTCTGTCAGGTGAGGCGATCATCGGCCATCAACGCGGCTTCTTCAAGAATGAGTCCCAGGCCATCTAGGTCTTGCTTGATGCAATCATTCCATCTTCGGCGAGGGCCACCACGGGGTCTTTTCCTAGCGGCTTTAGGAGGATGAAACTTGTACGCTTGGGATGCTGGGTAGTTTTTGGTTACGACTCGGTTTAATTGTTAGTACACTGCCACGACGGTTCGCCGGCTTGTGTTCACTCGTAGCTGTTTGTTCGTTGCAGGCCAAGAACAAGTTCATCATGCTGAAGGTGTTGAAGGAACTGAGTGTGAAGGGCGGAAGTGCCAAGCTCATGGACGACACGCCGACGACGAAAAGTCTCCGAAGCAACAAGAGCTTATCGACACAGGTGAGTGCGGTCGCGTGTGACCACCGCCGTGTTTCATGGTAGGTGTAACATGGTGAAGCGTAACTGTGGCGCCGTGATAGACCAATATATGTAGTCGCAGAGTAGCCGCATTCCAGTTACCGGATGTAACAGCTACCACGAAAGCAATGTAGCTGTCACGGCATTGCAACCACACTGGAGCTGTTCTCCTGACTGTGACAATGACTTCGTATAACTGCTCACCCTCGCTTTCCAGAAAACGCAGAGTAGCTGCGACAACCGACTGTGACACTGACTCATTGTAGCTTAACGTTTGGGTCACCCATGCTAACTGCGTCATCGTCATTGCTTACTGCAACATTGCCACTGCCACGACCTTCAAGGCTGCCGCAGCCTTACTCTGCGGTTATCTCTGCCTCTCAGCATGGAGTATAATATACCTATAAGATATATGTTTACTCCATTTGATTGACATTAATTGGGGTCACAGTGCTGAGGAATACGTGTGTCTCTGACAAAACGAAGCTGACGTAACATCGCATCTTAACTTAAGCAGGTTGCCATTGAAATGATGAGACAACAGAAAGCATTATTTCACCGCGACGTCAAATGAACACTAAACGACTCGTGACTCCTACAAACAAGTCTTGACATCATGCGCGTCCTGTTATGCCGGCGTCTCTCGCTCCGACGAGCCAACGCGACTACCTTCAGCGATGCGACTATCATTTCACTGTTATCGTCCAATTAACGACGTGTGTAACGAGACGACGGGCAATTAGTGGGCTGGAGCCGGGCTGAAGCAGCACCTCGCGTGAGCAACCTCATCGGGTTGACCTCTGTGGCGGCTCCTCGGTGACTGGAGCGACAGGAGACGCAATCGTCTCGTGCGAGTTGACTGGAGAGGGGGATAAGCGCGGGCATTACTCCGTGGACGACGGAGACGTCCAGCCACGCACTCGACGAGTAGTCGACTACGAGTGGCCGTTGATGACATACAACGCCACCATATTATACGACACACACGCACGCACACACACACACACGCACAATATATATACAGTCTGTATATGCATTTACGTATATTACACTACACTATAAGAACAAACTACATACACAATATTACATCACAATACGCATCATTCACCATTTAGAAAAACTTGGTCCTGCAAAATATGAAGTCAATAATAATACATTAATATAGTTGCGTTTATGAAATTGATATTTACTTTACCATGCCACACGTGAAGAGGTACTAAATCGTTGCTCAGACGTTCGGGGGAGGGGAGGGGAGGAACGGGGAGGAGATGATGTTACATGTTACGTAAGTGCCAGTTAGAAATCATCCCTAGTTCTTTCTGTGCCAGGTCGGCCCTACCAAATGCACATCCTTCCCCAAACCCTCGTCGTAATGAGCAATTCCTCTGCGACGTTGCTTAGACGTACTCGGTTGACGCGGAATTAAATCAGAAAAACCGACAGTTGATCGGACACGGGGGCTTCGGAGGAGGACACGTAATCGTTGTGGGGTCTCCGCGGACCAGCATGACAACGAGCGGTTCCTGCATTCAATTGTACCGAAGGCGATGAGCGCGGCGACGCAGTCACTAGGCCATCGTACTCTCAGTCGAGAGAAAACGGATTCGAATCCTGTGCTGCCGTGTCGAATCTTGGACACGTTCGTTCACTCTACGTTGCTCCAGTTCACTCAGCAGCATGAATGAGTACCTGGCTATAGACGGTGACGGATATGTGTGTACGCATAGTCTTAACGCATTAGTTACAGCGTAGCTGAATGCTTCCTAGAGAAGTCGAGATGGTGTTCGATTGAACAGATCTGTCTGGGAGTAAAGTGTAAAGTGATTTGAGTAGTCCTAAAGACTGGATACCGCGCTATATGAGAACTTACATTTACAGGCAACAACAAAATGTTCTCTCTCTCTTTCCCTCTCTCTTTCCCTCTCTCTCTCTCCCTCCCTCCCTCCCTCCCTCCCTCCCTCCCTCCCTCCCTCCCTCCCTCCCTCCCTCCCTCCCTCCCTCCCTCCCTCCCTCCCTCCCTCCCTCCCTCCCTCCCTCCCTCCCTCCCTCCCTCCCTCCCTCCCTCCCTCCCTCCCTCCCTCCCTCCCTCCCTCCCTCCCTCGCTCCCTCGCTCCCTCCCTCCCTCCCTCCCTCCCTCCCTCCCTCCCTCCCTCCCTCCCTCCCTCCCTCGCTCCCTCGCTCCCTCCCTCGCTCCCTCCCTCCCTCCCTCCCTCCCTCCCTCCCTCCCTCCCTCCGTCCGTCCGTCCGTCCGTCCGTCCGTCCGTCCCTCCCTCCCTCCCTCCCTCCCTCCCTCCCTCCCTCCCTCCCTCCCTCCCTCCCTCCCTCCCTCCCTCCCTCCCTCCCTCCCTCCCTCCCTCCCTCCCTCTCTCACTCTCTCACTCTCTCCCTCCCTCCCTCCCTCCCTCCCTCCCTCCCTATCTCTCTCCCTCCCTATCTCTCTCCCTCCCTGTCTCTCTCTCTCTATCTCTCTCTGTCTATCTCTCTCTGTCTGTCTACCACAGGAGCTGTGAAGATAGTCTGATCCCTGTCGATCTATACGACTCGATAAATGTATGGAATACAAAAATGGTCCAATCGACGGAACGTGCAACTGAATGAACCATAATGCGTGTAGCTTCTCAACAATGTTGACCTGACGAAGACATTGATCTCGGCTGTAGGATAAACCAAACAACCAATTACTTGATACTTTCCATGCGCGACTGCACATAGTATTGTGTAATCGCGAATGGAAAGTACGCATATTATGTAATTAGACATGCAAATCTGTGATTAGGATTTACATAATGTTGATAGCAGCAGTGGCATTATCGTCTGCATAAGATAAGCTGATTTCTGGTCTTGACTCTGAACAATGAACACATTGGTGACTGCTCCAGGTCGTGTTCATATACATGATACTTTAAAACAGCTTTTGGCGGCATCTTTGAGCATCGCTGCTAGGTACAGAGCAACACATGGTCCATGCTTAACGCCTTTTGTTATCTCAAAACTCTCTGAAATGCCACCTTCAAGACATACGTGGTCATCATTACAGAATGCAGCGCCTCGGTCAATTCTACAAATCGTTCACAGCAACCATATTTTTGCAGTAGGGGAGAGCGGGGTTGGTTTGTACACGAGCTGGTTACTACAATATACCCAGTGTCTCCCCCTAGATGTAGGGGAGACCGGGGTTGGTTGTTACACGGGTTGGTTATTACAATGCCTCTAGTGTCTCCCCCAGATGTAGTGGAGACCGGGGTTGGTTGTCATAAGGGGTTGGTTATTACAATGCCTCCAGTGTCTCCCCCTAGATGGCGAGAGCATTAGGGATTGCCACTGCAGTGACCGTTTAGTATATATGAAACCCACATGTAATGTTTAGTTTCGTGACTGAATATAATATCGACGTGTTGGCGATCTGTAGATGATATATTATCGATTAGTATTTATTTGTGTTTGAAGAGATTGTCATGTCGAAAAGAATATATTTTAAGTTCTCAAATATAAGAGCAAACATTCCCACAAGTGTCACTTTAAAAACTAAATTTTTGTGCCAAGTCTTGATGGTGGGGCAGGTTGTCACAAAACATTTTGGGTCGTTTGTCACGTCATTCACATGTGAGCACTAGTTGAAAATAATTGAATTTTTAACAATCCTCTCGATCAATTGCATACTTTGGGTATCTATTATAATATACACGTCAAGATATGTTAGGCTGAAACTGGTCATAGTTCCAACAACCACTTTCCGTGTAAAATGTGATTACAAAAATAATTAAATAAATGCTTAACGTTAGCCTTTTGGTATCGCAGTTTTTAATAACTTGCAATGCTTTTACATATTCACCGATTCACCACCACACGTGCTTCACCACACGTGCTTCACCACACGTGCTTCACCACACGTGCTTCACCACACGTGCTTCCTCTTGATCGCGAATATATTATTTTCTCATTACCATAGCCCCTCCATTTTATGCCACTAACTCCAAAGTTTGTGACAACCAACTCGGACATGGGGCATGTCGTCACAGCAGAGACCATTTTTGAATGACCCAAATACAGTATTTTGAACAAAGCTACGTCAAGATTATTAATATCTATAGATACACAATGTATTAAAGTTATTTTAAGCAACAGAAAACGTTAGGGAATTGTTATTACAAAGAAGAAATTAAGAACAAAATTGTGTCAACCATCCCCGTTTTTCCATAATGCCCACAGTGGACATCGTTCCAGGGTGTGAAAACCTTTAGAAAAGTCAATGAAACCTACGCATAACGGGCGCTTTTATCAATACATTTGTTTTTGATTTGGTGTCAGATAAAGACCATCTTTCAGATTTAAAGTCTCTGAGGGTCATTGATGACATATGCGATATGACACGTGGGTCGATCGAGATGCACTCTTGCGAATATTTTGCAAACAACAAAGCGGAGTGATACATAAACCTGTGTAATTCGCACTGTGACACTTTGACTGGTCAGTGTTCTAATACCTGGTGATCAATTTAGCATATTTATTATTATTTCAGACGTTTCTCTGAAATGGAAGGTGGGTAGGGCAGGTGCATTTCTGTTTTGAGGGAGTCAGTAGCTTTTCAGACTTAAACAGGTCAGTTGCATCTGTCTGCCTGTCTGTCTGTCTGTCTGTTGGTTCTGCGAATCAATTAGTAGTTGTCCATGGGATCAGTAGAATTGTTTCCAGTACAGACACACTGACCAGGTGCTGGAAGTGATCAGCATATCGTTACCGTTTTGCATCTGTATTCTTCATCATTATAAATCTAGCAATTTTAAATATTGATATGCCTGAGATGATGCTGAACGATGGAATTTACCCACTGAGGTCTAAACTTTGGGCAAAATCGTAATTATAACGGCGACATCGAGATGCGTCCGGTTACGACACAAGGGCCATGTTATTTGTGGAGGCAAATTGCTGAAGATCTTGAGCCTTGTCACGCCACCATTTGTTTAAGTGGTCTGATTTGATCCTGCACTTGTCTGCAACTCCCACGATGTTCGACCGTTGACATTTGTAGCACTGTGAACACAAGTCTGTCATTGTCATCAAACTAGTCCTGGTGTTCCCTTGCTAGCTCGCTACGAAACGAGAGCGACGTGGCTATGCCACTGTCTCTATGCGACCTCCACTGAATTTTCATTTGAGCTGCGGGCAAAGGTGTTAGTGACTGGAGGCTTTTGTACACAAACCACACAATATTGGTGGCTACGTGTCCAGAGCGGGACAAGTGTTAG
>OZ023208.1:16049326-16079218 GCA_963995525.1 Escarpia spicata | reverse complement strand
CCATCGCAACTTGATAGACAACCGTGCTTATACAACAACAGTGTACACGATAAGACAAATCTCTTTGACGTTTCCGCTCTGGATAACAATCTAGTTAAATCTGGCTAAATATTGGTTAGCATGGCGGACTTTTGTTTTGTGAGGTCAGACGAGTATGAACAATATGGCGACCTTGTCTTTGACGTGGCGAACGACCACATTGATGGATCGGCATGAGGCCGTGGACGCAAACCGCCCGCCACTCGTCATGGCGATAATAACAATTGTATCGCGACGAAAATCACCGTTATGGCGGTTTTAGCGTAACCCTGCATCAGTTTCATCGACCGCTGTGTGATTTACGGGCTCGGCAGCCATTACTCATTGCAGATACTTGAGCGGTTAATGAGCTAGAGTAAGAGAAGACAAATGCCTATGCCAATACTACCAGATTATAACTATGAGGGTTGTTCACGAAAGTCTGACGAGAATATCACATGTAACCTCTTTGCAATATATCATAAAATTATTGGAGTAGGCCTACATTAGTTGTGGTATTATGTCTAGTATCTGGTTTGTGTTTGATGATAAGAATTAACCAGTTATGACATATAAACAGACAAATTAAGGATTGACAAGGAGTGTGTGCTACCTCTGGTTTTTTTTTGTATTAAGTATCCTATTATCTGTGTTGTAGCCTTTTTCCCTGAACGGACGAATCATTTTCAAAATTTGTGGTTACCTACGCATTTCGAAATCTACTAAAAGGGTGTCAATATATACATATGTTGACAGCCTTTTAGAAGATTTCGAAATGCATTTTGATATTCAATTATTAATTGCCATCTCATGTAATTTTTATGGTAATAATAGTATAATAATAATAATAGTAATAACGCTTATATATAAAGCACACTACGTACAAAATACCAATTCTCTTCAGAGGCGCACAAATATATACAATATATATTTTTTAATGGCCAGTGTAATGCACAGAACAGAAGAAGTATAATTATGTATTATTTATTATGCAGTTGTGCATAATGTAATTGGATGTAATTGAAATCCTCTTTGCTCGATCCCTGCGTGCATGAGCATGTCAACATTATAATGACAATAGGCACGCTGTACAATAACACTGGGCACGTCTTGCTGTGGCCACGGACACATCATACAATGGCCCTGTTTGTGTTTTGTGTTTAGGAAAAGATGACATCTTTGGCGAGAACCCGGATAAAAAGGGTGGCTGGGCGTCTGTGAATAAGTCCAACTACTGCGTGCGCGCGCTCAGCTACTGCGACCTCCACAAAGTGATGGTGTCCGACCTTCAGGACATCCTGAGTCTTTACCCAGAATTCGCAGTCGGCTTCCTGCAGCACTTCCAGGTCACGTTCAACTTGAGACTCGTAAGTGGCACTCAGTCTCATGTACAGTCAACCGAACTAAACAAAAGTTGTATAGTGCGTATAGTAGTATATCGTATATGTATGCATGCCGTTTGTGGAGCTGTGGTCTACATGTGTAGAATATATTTAACATTCGTGAAATATTGCGGCAGTTTAGAATAAAGATTCCTACCAATACAAGCATTGGCTCCCAGCTTCATTCTGTGCTTATTGACAATCACCTGTTGTTGGTACACACGGCTACATCTTTTCGTTAGTAAATAATATCTCGGACATATTAAAATATAAATATTGTAGATAAGTGCCTTAATCGATTTACTGCTGCATAAAAGTGTACGACGTCATCATCTGCAAGTTCTCTGTGATTTCTAAACGTTTCAGCAACAATTATCAGCTGAATATTGTAGTATACAATTACTCTCGTCTCTACTTTTCTATTTTATTACGATTCCTCTTCTGTCTTCCGCTTTCCGTAGCTGTATTCTCTCAGTGAGACGGTAAGATCACCAACAGCTTCAACGAGCATGTGCACAACGCCACTTTTCGTAACGCCTATTTGTGTAACAACTGAATTTTCAGACCAATTTCATTCACAACGAGCAGTTCTGAATAAGTGGTTATACTTTAGTTTTCTTTATATTTGTAATTATATAAATGCTCTACGGGTTTATACCCGAGACGTTGTCTCTCTACGAAACGTTCTTCGCAGCGTGCATGCCCGTCATACGATGTTCACACACATTTATTTCCATTTGAGCCGACGGCTAATTTCTACACTTGTATATAAAGCTTACTCAAGATCCTACGCAGTATAGAAAAATATACCATCGAACCAACGGAGTTTCTTTGTTCTTTCTTTGCTGTGTTGATTATTTTGACATGGTAATCACCTCTCTAGAAAGCTGATGTATTCTTTCCGAATGTGTCGATGGAAATATTCGGTAAGAACACAAATATGTTCTTCAGAGGTTATTACCATGTCAAATTCAACATTTAAAGAAGAGGGAATGTCAGTCCTTTGAACTATTTTCGTTGGTGTTGGCATGCGTCGCCCACTGCTGCGCTTCATGAAATGTCTTCCCAAAGCTTCGCCAGTGAACGGTTTGGCGAAGGGAAGTCTCATCTTTTCTCAGACGGTTGCGAAGCTTCGCAACCACGCTGCAGACATGTCATAGTTAAAACCATTCTACCATGTTCTAATGCTATCCAATATAAAACGTAAAGAAGCCAGATGAAAGTACAAACGTATTCGATTTAAACGCGATTTGACATTAGCGTGTATTCCTATGTTCCATGTTGTCAACGCTTGTTCAAGCACTTGAACAAGCGACACAAACAACATTGCTACACAGTTTGTGAAATAAGCGGGCCAAAAGGTTGTGTTAAACCCGAAGTAACTGCAGAAATGTTCGCCGTTTGATTGACGAGATGGAAGAATGGTTTTAAAACGTTCGGTCGCAGTGCTTGCATCGTGCCATATTGTGTGCACTATAACTTGCCTGAACGTTCGCTTTCAGCCACATAGACACACACTAAGCACGGTTCCATTATCCTTAACAAAACAATGTTATCGACAGAGCATGTCTTTTATATCACGCGACATTGCCGGCTGCATTTCACTCACCACGTCTTGCAGTGTGCGTATTCTGCAGAAATGATGCGAGAATGCGAGAATAACAGTTATAACTAAATGTATTGAAAAAATATGAGGCTAGCGGCAAACTAAAAAAGTTTGTTTGATGCGTAAAATAAGGATTCTTATGGAATAATTAGCTATAACAATATTTGAAGTCCATTATTAATGACTTTACTTGTGTCACACACATGGCGTGGTGATATCCTTGGCGTATATAGCACCGTAGATTTTTGGAGAGGTAGAAAGGTCAAAATGTAATTTAATTATGGATAGGAGAACAGAATAATTGAAGCACGCAGCAGACATAACAGGTTATACAATATCTATAGAAACGACATTGGAAACATTTTAATTCTTGTGGTACATCATTGACTCCTCGTTGTAGGGTGATTACGTGAAACGTGAAACGCAGCGTCGACTGGACGAAGAAACGATGAAGTTCATTCGTATGAAGCGGCCGCGGCTACAGTGCAAAGAATCAGGTGGGTACCTGGTCGGTTTAGCGAGGTCACTGTAAGTCATGTGGGGGTCATTATCTGGGCTATTCAACGAGGCTACACGATGTCGCTTCTTGGGCGATGTTTAGGGTAACATGAATAGTAATCAGCGCAGAATAGAAACTCTCCGATTTCAAGACGTATTTCAAGCCGTAACTGTTTAACTGTCCGATTTTTGCACCCATCAACATTTCCATTTCCACAGAAGGCACCCCCGAAAGAGGACGTCATTGAAATAGTCAGTACTCAACTTATATCAGCTCTGGTCTTTTTTCGTATGTTTGGGTTAACTAATTATTTCACAACATGTCCCGACGGTATTTTTCATTTCTACGCGGAGTTGCCCAGATCGAATTACATTTCTGATATTGGTTGACGCACGCTAGCATACCTGTGAGCATTTCGCACTCCGCATCTTCGCAAACGCAATCAGCCATGACGATTTTGCTTGGCTTCGCTTCTATCAGCTCGTCACCTCGGCCAGACGTCTTCATCCGAACACAAAGCTCTTCAGTCGGCGAGGGTCAGCGACCTGAATCAAGTCCCCTGACGATCAGCTGCTACTTACTTAAATCTAATAAATCAATCAGGCGCCGACGGCCGCTAAACACGAAGAATCACGGACCTAACTAACGGCATTAGACGGCCCCAGGGAGCGTGTGGTCGGCCGGCGAGAACAATCTACTGACCGATCGCCGCCCAGACCATCTCACCGCCTCAGCGGGCAGGCAGTCTCAGCCAGGCTCTGTTTACCAGGCATCCTCGGCCATGTCATGCAACGAATTATGCTCACTCGTTGAGCCCGGACTAATCGCTCTTGATTATTCACTCGAGACCCGTGGAGCCGCCAACCGGCCAACGACTGCCGTCGTGTCGTGGATGGCGGTTGATGCGGGGGTGAGAGCACACGCATCCTTCCTGTTATATTAAAGAAAAACATGGTACATAGAAAGTTTTATGTCAGGGGCCGGCAATCTTTTTTGAATAGAGGGCCAAACAGATGACTCGGAGTAAGGCAGCGGGCCGCACATGTATTATTGAATATTAATGATTGTTAGCCTAGTCCTCATGGGAACTAATACATTATGTTATGATTGGAATCTAAATATAAGCAAACTTGTTTCTATGGATTGACACTTTTACTTACACATTTTTACCAAGTACGAATAAGATTTATTATTATCATCAAACATCAACGTCTAATTGTGAACAACAATATTTGGATGTCACTATTAAAAAGCACTCATTGTTCATGGTCAGTGTTCGTGGCACACATATAACATCGTCATGACGTGTTTCACACTTGGTGCAAACAAATTGCCAATGAGCTTCGCGTGTTTGATCAGATCAGGAAACTGTTTCGTCGACAAGTGCATATATAATAACATTCTACAGGCGTCAACTCTTTGTCCGCACAGCTTCCGGCGCATCGTCGAGTTCCGCGTGGAACGGCTTAGCGAATAAGGCAAATCCTCGCTGCGAGTCTTACAATTGGAAGACACTCAGCTTTGCGTTTCGTAGTTGTGTCTTCCACGGTACAACGTTAACACGGAAGCGAGTCGAACTAGAAAGGCTAACTGATGATATGTTCTCGCAAATCCATTTGGAATATACAAATTGCGGTACTTCTGTACCCTTCTGCTCCATGTACACACTGTAATCCAATGTCAAAGCTCGTAGGGCCTATGTGTGGATGATTTCTTGATAATGCACCTTCGTCTCGGCCACAGTGGGTTGGAACTGCCGGTGGTTTAGGCCACGAGCGCAAACGGGAGTACTACATCATAATATTATAATGTTCTTCCCTTGTTGCTCTCATTAAGCTATTGTATAGATCTATAATGTGTCTTAATATGATTTGTATCTGTATATAAAGTAATGAGGTCAGTAAATTTGATTTGATTTGATTTCATTTGAAACGTAGTTCACGGTCTTTACGATGACGCTCATAGCGTTCTACATGTCCAGTTACTTGGCATTCTGGCTTTCTTGAGGGATGATAGATCAGTTCTTGCAACCGTGGAAATTACTACTACTGTTGACATTCCGCCGGCGGCATTGTAGACCATTTAACTTTTAGTCCGCGGGCCGCATGAAATAGCTCCGCGGGCCGCATTTGGCCCGCCGGCCGCAAGTTGCCGACCTCTGTTTTATGTAAACCGAGTGCAATAGATCAGGCATATTTTCAGGTTCAGCGCTAGAATGAAATGAAAGTGAAATGACGCATATTTGGACGAGTGTAGTTGGCGGAGTGATTTGTTGCCATTTTCTTCACATAACACACGTGGTTGCACAAAAACATGGCTATTTTAATAAACGTCGATGGGCACCGCGCGTGCTTAAACGAGCTGGAGGTGTATGGTTTTGACAACATTTGATTAGCATATCAGTGGCATGATAACAGCGGCTATGAAAAAAATTCAGAATTCTCTAATAATCAGACAAAACGTTAACATGGTCACCGATGGGAAAGCTAACAGTGGCCTCTGTCCTGCAGCGCATCGGTTTGACATAGCACCTACAGGCGCCTTTGTACAAACACTCTCTCCAAACATGCCCTTCCATAGAGCATTTTGGCTAAATGTTTGCCAATATTTTAAATGTCCCAAATTTCTTATAATAACTTACTTTCAGTTAGGGTTATATGTAAACCCACACGTCTTTTTTGCTTGTTTTTTTATAACAATGTTAGCTTGAAACAATGGCAAACGTGGATAATTGCTAATTTGGATCCTTGCTAATGAGGATTAATATTGATATATTACGCTATGATAGCACAATATTTATTCAACACAGTGTGACGACGCGAATTTTCCGTCACTTACATATAACTTTGTCCGACTACACATCCACACAATTGGAACACTAAATTGTTCAAGCCAAACACCCACCAGTTGACTACGGTTTTCACGGCGCTATTACGATCTGTGCTTGCAGGATCGACCGGCCGGTTCACCCGCTACACGACGCAAGGACCCGGCAGTCGAAAGCAGCAGCAGCAGCAGCCATGTAGCGTGGACTTATCGAGTGAAGAGGACGAAGACGAGGAACACGACGGAGACATCGTCGAGCTGTCTGCCGCCTCACAACGTACGTAGGCCCTCGGCCCAGTGTCTAGCATCGCGCTTAAATTCATAATAATGCTTCTGTTGTCAGATACCCCATCCACGGGCGTCCAGAAAAAGGGTGCCCAGTTTCCCATAAAATGCATCAGGTGGCAGGATATACGCACGCACGCACGCACGCACTCACGCGCGCGAACACACACATATACACGCGCGCACGCGCGCGTTATTAAAGCATGATTTTGAATGGAGTAATCAGAACTAATTCTGACATGACAAAACCATTCCGCCGAAATGAAGGGGGTGCCCGGGCACCTGATCGACACCCGCTGGTTCCATCCATGTCGTATTTTATATATCTATAGGAACTTGGATTGTATGGGTGAAGTGGGGCCCACCTATCATAATGGGAGACAATATGTTCCTCTACCCGGAATTAGCCAGCGTAATAATTTGTAACAGGACGTCTGCTGTGTTGAATGTGGGAAAATGGGAAATTTTTGAACATCAAAGGGTGCAGCGGTTAACTCAGCTTGTTTTGAAACTGGATGTTTTGTTTATTACGTGAACATGCTCCGGGGTCGTATCTCCCAAATTGCGAACGTTGTTACGGGCTTACTAAACACAATTTGGCGGGCAGTATGCATTCAGCATAGGTATTATAGACTTAAAGGGAATAAAAATACCTATTGCTTGAATCCATATTATATTACATCCTGCAATATATTTCCACGTCCACCAAACCAAAAAAATCAAAACAATTCAATGAATTAGAAATTCCACGTTTTATGCTGTGCATCCGGACTTTTACGAATGCCGAGATGTGACGTCACAGACGACATATACTCGTATCAGGCCGACCCCTTGCATGCATTCAAAGCATGTTTACACGGATAGCGAAACGAGCGTCAGAATGAGTTATTATGCAATATTCCGATGTAATACAAACACAAGTCATCACAGAGAAACAAGCAGTTATCTTACAGTTCCACATGAATCCAATTTTATTCAAAACAATGAATGCGAATGTTTAATGGTATAGATTATCTCCCGTGGGTTGCAATCGATATAATTATTCTGAAAACGAGCCGAAGCTCCGCGAAACCTCGCCGGCTTGTAGGCCCTTTCGCATTCATTGTTTTGAATAAAATTGGATTCATGTGGAACCGTAAGATAACTGCTTGTTCCTCTATAATGAATAGTGTTTGTATTACATCGGAATATCGCACAATAACTTATTCTGACGCTTGTTTAGACACAAAAGCTATCCTTGTAAACAAGCTCTGAATGCATGCAAGGGGTCGGCTTGGTGCGAGTATATGTCGTCTGTCACGTCACGATACCACGTGATCGCCTAGCTCATTAAATTTAAGTTTTCCGCGAGAATCGCTAAACATGCGGGTTTAAAATCGAATTTATGCTACAAATGTATTTTTCTGTATTTTTTAATGTTCTCGAATGTTTCGTACAATGTTAAACATTGTGTACAAAAGGAAAACGGATTTTAGCTAATGCCTTGTTTTTATTCCCTTTAACGTAATAAAACTTAATCATAAATAAATGAAAAGCTATGAAAAGACTGCCTCTTTTTAAAATTTCAAAATGAATAGATTAACAAAATATTTACATCAACTAACATCATTGGTTCAGGTTCTCGTGAGCGTCATTAAACGGCACACAACCATTCACCGACGCGTGATGCTTGTGTTCTGCAGGTGGTGTATCGCGTACTTCCGGTGCAAAGAAAAACGTCCGTTCTCAAAGAACGAAGCCACCACACTCGGAGAAGCCCCAGGAGCGACACGGCTCCGCGCACACGATACAGACTCAGGCTTCCGTTACGAACGCACAAGCGCAAGCCACACTTTCACCGATTGCCTCGAAATCGAGTTCGGCCTCATATATTCCCAAGTCGAGTTCCAGCACAGGTCCGATTTCAGGGCAGTCGCCCTTGGACTATGACATTTATGATCGCAGCGGCTGCGGTGAAGACCAGGGTAACATCCGTAGTCTGGCGGACATCGATGAGCGGTTAGATGCAATCAATGCGTAAGTAGACGACAGGTCGATTGATGTAATCATGTCTGTCCTGTTGTTGTGTACGTACTTAAGCGGGCATCGACTCGTACTCCTGTTAATCAGAAGGAAATCTGCCAGCAAAGTAGGGCATAAAATGCCACGCAGGCTTATACATTCGGTTCTTTTGTGCTTCCATTTAGGTTTTAGAGCGTCGTGCGCTCTCCAGCTTCACATTATTTCCGTTCGTGTCGGAAAGTGGTGATTATTATGGGATTGAGGCTCTCAAATCTCCAATTACCTCCCAGGCTAACAAAACATCCACCTTTAAACTTCCAATTACATCCCTTGAGGCGCGCCAAAACAACCGCCGGTTGCTCTCCAAAAACCTCAAGTTGCACCACTCCCCTTAAGGCTCCCCAAAAACCCACCTTCGGCTCTCCAAAAATCTCTTTTTGTGCCCCCATGAGGCTAACAAAAACACATTGAGGTTTTAGATATTGGGTACTAATCATATATCTGACCCCGAGCCCCCGGGTTCCAACGCATATATCGTCATTTCCTGTCATATTTCTGTACAAGAAGCTTTCTACCATAAGCTTTTTCCCGATCTGAACAAGTCGCCAAAACTTAGCTTCAACAGGAAAGGTTATCCAGTCATTGGAAATCACCCTGCATAGGCAGTGCATACAATGTATTCATTTGCACTTGTTAAGCATTGACCTTTGTTGGCTCTCTAGGAGGATGCAACACTTCGAGCAAAACTTATGCACAACGGTCGATTCCATACTTGAACTTCTTGGACACAAGTCGCAGGCGCCACCAGAGACGTTACCGCCTTCCCGTCAGACGAGTGGCGCCCCCAAGCGACCAACGCACATAGACTTACGGCACACAACGGCGTCGAAGCCCGGTCGGCTAAAAAAGCAAGCACCCGTCGGCGACGACTGCACGTGACTCTTACGAACGCGTGTTCCTGCGTTGTCCTGAACTGAGATTTTGGGGAGGGATCTTTTTATACGGCTACATGTATATTTCTTCACGCTTCCCGCCATTTCGGGAGTTTTCAAAATGTAATTTCTCGTTAGAGCTCTGCAGCCATTTAACACATTTTACCAAGTGTATTCGCAATATACTCGATGTAGGATAGTTGTGAAACTTAACAGCATTCACATTTGCAAACATATCTTATTGATCAGACTTACGTTTGAAGGCGAACATTATAAGCGTTGCCTATGGCATGCACTTTTAGTTTCCGCTGTGTCCGCTGGGCTGCGCTACCGGGGAATATAAATATACATTTGTAAAGAGAGCTAAGGGATTATGGAAAGAGGGTGCTTTACATTATAATGACTGAAGAAATGTTGATGCGTATGCTTTCGCTCACTATGTTCGCTTTATTGAAACTCTTGTCAGCTAACAACTGATTCGTCGTTAGCCCACGCCATTGTTCACGCCAACCCATTAACTAATTTTGTAAATAAATACCTGTATAAAAGCAGATCAAATACATTGTCTTTCGTGTTTTTTCATGGTATTCTTTGAGGAGCCTGTTATTTTGTAAACAGTGGTTAATTCTCATAGCTTTTGTTTTCCTTTTTTGATCTTTCCAATTTCTTTGCCGTCGTGATGACATCCACATAGTCTAACTGTCCTCTGATATTGATCCCGCAAATTATTCCGTTTTCGATACGTTATGTAACATGTTATACGTACAACAAAACATACCTAAGTTTGTAGAATGCAATTACTGTTACTATGATAATTAAGACCATTGAAATATTGTTGGATTTACGTTCTCTGTTCTGCTCGGAAGCAAGAATAAATAAATAAAAGTACTTATATAGCGCACAATCAATTAAAATTGCCCTCGGGCGCTTTACATACATGCACATGTATATAGTAGTATTTTACATAAAAAGAAATGCTAACTAAGAAATAAATATGTAAAAAATATAACATTACCTTAAATATAGTTACTAAAAAGAGAGATCATTAAAAAAACGTTTAAATAAATTAAGACATTCTTAAAAACTACTATAAATACATTCATTTATACAAGAAGAATAACCATAAATATGTTAAGAAACTAATAAAACAAAACAAAAAATTTATAAATAGAAAGCACATAAAATGTCCTCGTCGGTGAATTATAAAAATGCTTGTTTAAAAAGGTGAGTCTTCAAAAGTGTTTTAAACACTTGTAAAGATGTTGCTCTCCTGAGTGTAGGAGGCAAATTGTTCCATAGAACCGCCGAGCAAACCGCGAAACGGTGATCACCATGAGTAACAGTTTGTGAGGCCGGTACGAACAAAAGGCGAGGCTGCGAGGTAGATCGTAGAGTTCTGTTTATGGTACGGTAGCCAATTAACTCACTTATGTAGTCCGGCGCTAGACCATTCAAGGCACAATACGTAAACACCAGCATTTTGTAGGTCTTTCTCAAATGAACGGGTAGTCAGTGTAAACGCTGCAACACGGGCGTGATGTGTTCGTATTTCCTCGTGTGAGTAATTAGGCGAGCGGCACAGTTCTGCACCCTTTGTAGACGTTGCATCACCGTGTGTGGGAGACCATAAAGAAGTGCATTTCCATAATCTTAACGGGTTGTCACTAGTGCGTGAACAAGTGTCTTGCATGATTCTTTCGTCAAATCTGGTCGAATTCGCCCAATGTTTCTAATATGATAGTAGCAGCTTTTCACAGTGTTGGCAATCTGCTGTTCCATTTTCAGGTTGCTATCAAATAGCACACCCAAACTGCAAACGCACGATGATGGTTGAATTCGATGGCCGGCTACTGTGATGTATACATTGGCAGGCAGACTGCCGCGTTTCTTCGCTGGAGAAAAAACGATCGCCTCGGATTTCTCTGTGTTCAGTTTTAACTGGTTTCTAGTCAACCATGCAGCCACACAATTCCACCTTAGCCAGTGCCGCCATAGTTGATTCATCTCGTTCAACCGTGAGGTAGATTTGAATGTCGTCAGCATAACAGTGATGCTCCATGCCGTGTTTAGCAACAATATCTCCGATAGGTTTGGTGTACATGCAAATACAAGGTAGGGCCCAACACCGACCCTTGGCGGACGCCACACGCCAAGATTGACTCAACCGACTCGGCACTTCCTACTGCCACTTTCTGATACCGTTCGCTAATGTATGATTTCAGCCACGCAAGCGTTTTATCGGTGATACCGAATGAGTGTTCAAGTCGAGTCATCAACAACTCATGATCGACTGTATCAAACGCGGACGACAAATCAAGCATCACGAGAATTGTTGTGCATTTCCTATCCAGTGTCGTGGCAATGTCATTCTTGACACGGAGTAGAGCTGTTTCTGTGGAGTGTCCACGACGGTACGCAGAGAACACCTTTACTACATCGAGGTTACAAAGAGCGTGCGGCAATTCCTACCCGGATGATGTTTACGCAAAATGAAGGGCGTACCATGCTCAGTCCGGCATGTCAGGCGGATGCTCTAACCACTACACAACCGTTCTCTCTCTCTCTCTCTCTCTCTCTTCTCTCTCTCTCTCTCTCTCTCTCTCTCTCTCTCTCTCTCTCTCTCTCTCTCTCTCTCTCTCTCTCTCTCTCTCTCTCTCTCTCTCTCTCTCTCTCTCTCTCTCTCTCTCTCTCTCTCTCTCTCTTCTCTCTCTCTCTCTCTCTCTCTCTCTCTCTCTCTCTCTCTCTCTCTCTCTCTCTCTCTCTCTCACTCTCTCTCTCTCTCTCTCTCTCTCTCTCTCTCTCTCTCTCTCTCTCTGTCTCTCTGTCTCTCTCTCTCTCTCTCTCTCTCTCTCTCTCTCTCTCTCTCTCTCTCTCTCTCTCTCTCTCTCTCTCTCTCTCTCTCTCTCTCTCTCTCTCTCTCTCTCTCTCTCTCTCTCTCTCTCTCTCTCTCTCTCTCTCTCTCTCTGTCTCTGTCTCTGTCTCTGTCTCTGTCTCTCTCTCTCTCTCTCTCTCTCTCTCTCTCTCTCTCTCTCTCTCTCTCTCTCTCTCTCTCTCTCTCTCTCTCTCTCTCTCTCTCTCTCTCTCTCCTCTCTCTCTCTCTCTCTCTCTCTCTCTCTCTCTCTCTCTCTCTCTCTCTCTCTCTCTCTCTCTCTCTCTCTCTCTCTCTCTCTCTCTCTCTCTCTCTCTCTCTCTCTCTCTCTCTCTCTCTCTCTCTCTCTCTCTCTCTCTCTCTCTCTCTCTCTCTCTCTCTCTCTCTCTCTCTCTCTCTCTCTATTCCACGTGTTCCATCTTATACCTAACCGAGACCTTGGCTTATTCTAATCACAACTCCCCTTGAGATATAAAAAGTGTTAATCTTCCTGAGCTTCTTTAAAAAATAATTCTAGTTCAGTTGGGTCGCTATGGCGAGCACTACACACACACACACACACACACACACACACACACACACACACACACACACACACACCACACACACACACACACACACACACACACACACACACACACACACACACACACACACACACACACACACACACACACACACACACACACACACACACACACACACACAAACACACACACACACACACACACACACACACACACACACACACACACACACACAAACACACACTCACACAAACACACATACACACACAGACCGTATACACAACTTTCAAAATATCTATATGATGTATCACATTCATATTATTACCTTAAACCTTTCTTGGTGAGGTTTGCAATGTTAAAAAAACAGCTATGACTTTGTGCACGATTGGTGTGTAATTTCGTTATACAAAATTGTAGATCACATTTTTAAAATAGACTTCTATGGACAAAAATGTATGGTATAATAATAATGATCATAATAAGATAACTTCTATTGCACCTAAATCCTTGGAAACCAAGCTCAGAGACGCATCAGAACAAAAGGATTGTTTAATATCAAAATCCATGAACAGTATACCAGTTATCAACAGATGGGTCAAGGCGCTAGGGAGCTATGGTGGATAAGCAATGTTGTAAAGATAAGTTTTTAAATGACGACGGAATTTTGTAATATTTTCAAATGATCTAACCCTAAGTTTCAATAAATTCTCAATGTTAAAACTAATATGATCAATAGTCTTTAAGTTTAAGTTGATTTAGTGTATCCACGATCTCATTTCATTTACACACATATTATTTATTTAAAACTCGGCACGATACCATTTATCTCTCTGTGTAGGAGAAACTGGAACTAGTTGAAACACTTGGTTTGTTGAAACAGTGTCCGCTACACTGTTATAATCGAACATAACAACACAGGATCGCACTCTGTCCAACCATGAATGCTTCAAACATCGCCCACGTCAATATCGCACATGTAAACCGTGCACGGAGAAAACTGGAGAGATTTCTTACATTTCTGGTTGTTTTTGTAAATAGGTCCGTATGTGAACAATCCGTTTTTATTTCATAGCAAATTCTAAACTGTTCTGAAACCATCACATAAACGATCTCGATCAGAAAAAACAAAGCCAGCATGATTGAAGATGAGGACCGACTCTAACATATATACGATGATCTTTTGACGAGCCGCCCAAGGCGCGCCCGGGGGTGCACTAAGAGTGATATCTCTGCGCAGAATAACTACCGTGTCGCTATCTAGCGATTGCCGTCTGATCAAGATTGCCGAGAGCAGCGGAAACTTCACGAGATATAAGACTGTAAAAAAAGTAAAGTTTCACTAATTATGCTGTGTATAATACAGTTTAGCTGTGTACAATAATCGCCTTCCAGCATATGGATGGACAAGGTATCCTAGTTGAAAATGCAGACAACCGTTTGGCGTGATGCATAGTCATACTGGTAAAAATAAACCATCAACAACATATGCGATGACAACTATTCTCAGGTGATAAACAACTTGATGTCACATGTATTCGTTATAAGCTTCTTAAAACATACTCACACTATAGAGGGGGAACCGGGGCTTAAATAATCGGCCCACACACTACATGTTGGCGCGCAAAGTATGTAGGGGAACGGCGTGCAAAACTGGCCACCTTCCCAAAACGGGCCCCCAGTTGTTTGGCGTGATTGTAGTATATACACCAACATTTGCGGTGGCACAGCTAAGTAACTCATAAATGACCACTGGTGACCATTGGTCGAAAGCGCGAAAAGCACATTCAAAGAGATGAGCTCAAAAATATTGTTTTTCACACTTTTCTTAAAATTGTACCACTATTATCATATTTCCGTTTGTGCGCGTTGAAAACAACGGAAACTGTGATATACATAAGCCAAATGCGTTTGCTCTGATATGTGTGTATTAGATTTTAAAAGCATGTTAAACTTGCATTCAAATTAATAATCAACCCGAGACCGTGAAGTGCGTCCAAAGCGAGCTATTGAGTTTCCCACGTGTTAGTACAGGACACACACCTGCATGTGTAAAGAATTATGTTATTACATTATTTTACATATAAAGTGTATTATATATTACCCAATTATACAATAACAATAACATTCTTAACACAACAATAATATTACTAATATATTTTATATAGTGTCAATATTAGCTGTATGGAAACGTATTATATAATGTTATGTTATCAAGTAGTGTAATATGTACGTATATTGTCAAGTTGCATGATACATACATACATACCTACATACCTACATACATGCATACATACATGCATACATACATACATACATACATACATACATACATACACACACATACATACATACATACATACACACACATACACACACATACACACACATACACACACATACACACACATACACACATACACACATACACACAGTCATACATAAACACACACACACACACACACACACACACACACACACACACACACACACACACACACACACACACACACACACACACACACACACACACACACACACACACACACACACACACACACACACACACACACACACACACACACACACACACACACACACACACACACACACACACACACACACACACACACACACACATACACACATACACACATACACACATACATACATATATACAAACACACAAACTGGAAAAGAAACATCTATCAAACGATATATGTTGATAAAATAAATGTGCAAACCGACACCACTGGAATATTTCAAAGGTTAATACAAACGTTTCAACTAACTCCGTCATCTGTTTCAACTAACCAAGTGTGCGGGGTTTGTTGAAACAGACGCGAATATGCTTAAATATATAAATTTGTCTAGCATCTTTGATTTTAGAAAAATGTCACTTTATATAAGAAAATATAAAAAGTGCAACAATAATGACCCAAGTACCCGTGGTAAAACAACAGCAACAACAACAATAATAATAATAATAATAACAACAATAACAACAACAACAACAACAATAATAATAAGAAGAAATAATAATAATAAATTTGTCTTAGTTGCAGATACAAGATAAAAAGAAATATGATAGCATATAGATAGAGCATAGACTTTAATGCAACTCAGGTGATTTCTAAGAAACCAGAATGCAATTTGATAATAAAAACGCGTTTGTAAGCAACTGTTTGACAAAATACAGCTGTTTATCTGCTACCTGTATGCGACAACTGACAGCACTGACGAAGTGAATGAACTGCGCTACCAAATCTTGTATGCCAAACGAGGAGAGGTCGAGTCCAGCCAGCTTCCACCATGCAGATATTGCCTCCACGTGCATGTTCTTCGAGCCAACTACCAAGCAGCAATCTGGAAGTCCTGCCTTCAGACCCAGTCATTTGTGGTCCAAGAAAGCGAATACGTGTAGAAAGAGGCGAATCGCCCTCGCCTCCTCGGAGGAGATGCAGATTTCAGTGATCCAATGTTAGCGTAATAAACGTATTAATATATAGATACACTATGTACGTGTTAACACGCTTTTCACCAAGACAGATAGCTCCATCTCTACCTAGACAACTTTCACTGAGGTATCTTTGTGATACGTTTTCTGGTGCTTTCAAAGACAGTGGAATGAAACTCTTGAACAACCATAACCTAAACATAACAACATACTATTTACAGTACATGTCACCAGGACTTCACGAAAACAGTGCCACGGTATATTTTAAATAATTTTTCAAACTTGGCCGTCATCAGCACTGGGCGGCGCCATTGTTATCCAGCGGCTAGTGGTTTGAGTCGCGAAATGCCAAGCACCGCTGCATACAGTAATTCAGTAGGCGACGCTGCATAGCTCCAAGAAAAACTGAATGCACTGAATGGCTATTGAATATTGTATAAGTGTAAGGAAACAACTTTTCACATATTTCCAAGGAAGGGTTCTCAGAGAAAAAACAGGTTATAGATGACGAATTCGGCACGTCCGCCGGCGGCAAGCTCTGCAAGAGTCAGCGGTGGTCACTTTTCGACTCTAATTGCAAGACTAAATACGAATGTAGAAAGACGGTGAACGTCAAAACATAATTCAATGCCAAAGATACAAGTTCCTCTTTGGCCGATATTTCTGCATATAACTATGCATCTGACGAATCAATTATCTTTTGTCGCCCATTCAGAGTGGGTCAGCAATCAGGCTACGTTTTCATTGGCATAGTCAATTTTTTCATTTTTTTATTTCGAACGAATAAACAACTTATTGGTTGTACTGTCGCCCAGAAATGTCTATTTATGATAAAAATCGAAAAAAAATCGAAAATCTCCACTGAATAGATAGGCGCGACTAAAATCACTCGCTTGGAACTTTGCTTCGAAAAAAGATGGCGATACGCGGTGTTCCTGTTTGCCGATTTAGACCTCGAATAAAATCAGTTTTGTTCAGATTGTCTCGTAAATGGGTATTTTTCTGTCACTACTAATGCATACTTATACAGTACATGTTGACCTATATGGCATAGAACGTATGTGCTTCATTTCCCCTTTAAATAAAGGTCCACCTTTACATCCTTGATTTTTCTGGCGACTCCACCCATCTGTTGACAACTTTAATACTACTTGTCGATTTCGAAATTGACCATCCCATTTTGTCTTAATGCGTCTCTGAGCTTGGTTTTCGATTATTTATGCGCAAAATAAGTAGCTTACACGCACCCGTGAGCAAAACACCAGGGGTATCAGGTATCATCATTACAATGTTTAATATTAAACCCTTTTCCTATGGCACCCTCTTGCTAAGAAGTTGCTTACCACTCAGTTATCCCACTGGTTCACTGCTGGCTTGGTGCATTTGTCAAACTCACTTTTAATCAACAATAACGATACTGTGTACAAGATTTTATTGACATTAAAAATGAACAAGTGTGTCATCAGTATATTGACAAATATGACATATTTGGTGGAAAAAAATACGGTTGTTAGGTATCCCGGTTAATTCTCCTATTTTCAGATACAAAACGAGATCAGTCAGACAAAGCAGGAAGCGTTCACACTTGTGTTCCGTCTGGCGAGCAATTAGTGTGTGCGCGTGAGAGTTTCCAAGCAACCGGGAAACTAAAGATGCAATCTGTCTTTTCGCTCTTCTTCTCACGCGTGCCCAGGTGGTCGTCGTTACGGTGTTGGACGTTGTTCTGTCATAACTTAATTAGTTTGTTGTTAGTATTATATCGGCGATTGGTTTAATCACCATCAGTGCTACCACGGTACAAGCGACAGACAGTCAGTCGTGCAAAGCTCCCCAAAAGGAACCACGCAAAATCAATCATGATTCCGCTTGATCAGCCGCTTATAGGCGCCCAAAGATGGAAGTCACGGAACCCATCCTCGAGGATGGTGGAACCAAGAGGCGTGAAAAACTGCTGAGAAACCTGTAAATCGCCATTCATCGAGTCTGGAGGGCGTGCACACTTTAGGGAATCTCCTGACCTAGTTCGGTGAATTAGTTGTATGTAGAAATTGTGAAACTGTCGCTGGTGACACAACATGGAATCCCCCCAAAGACGACGGATGTTGATCAAGGGAGAACTATTAGAAAAGCTTTCCCCAATGTTGATGCATTGATTCACTTATATGCGACGGCTGATTAATTAGTGTAGTGGAGAAAGGTATGTTTGCAAGTTGAAACTGGTCAAAGGTGCGCCAGAACTGACTGACCTGTCTGATTATGCTCCTTACGTAACAGGCCCTACGCGTCAGATTAATCTTTACAAGATATTGTCGAACTTCAGTGCTGCCAAACGGCGCTAACAGTTTGTGCATGAAAACATCGAAACATGTACCATCAGATCTGCCTATTCAAACGAACACATCTCTAGAATCATTGGTAACTTTTTGTGAAACTATTTGGATGTCACTGTTTGGTAGTTCAGAGGAACTTGCACGGTCTCTATTATACGCTATATTTTGTTATTGTAGTATTTTCTGGAATGCCATTGTGATTCTTGTTTGTTATTTTACGCTATGTACTTGTTTTCTGTCTTCAATCGCTATATTTTGCGATAGGCGTGTCCGTGTGGCGATGTCAACAACAATCGGTGAATGCTTATGCTCAAACATACTGTAGTTGAGTGAACGCGAGGGTGTGGGGTTACCTCCATTGTAAATAACCTGCTTGTCGCTCTTCATCTTTCACGAACTTGTTAAGGGTCCTCAACATGTTTGTTCAAGGCACCTGCGTTAGTAATCTTGCACTGATCACTTCCGCGTGATTATATATTTCGTTTCACGTGGTAGAAAGGTGTGTCCTTTATAGGTATCATATCTGAAACATACCTACTGACAGAACCTGGGAGAACGCGATCTGTCAAACTCTAACCGCACAGTAGTTTTATTATTTATGATTCAATTTTTATTTAATGCTGGAGCAAGAGTTATGTAAATGAACCAGAGCAGTCTGCATAGCTCCAATATAACACTGCTACTGCCCATGATAAAATCAATCAGCAAAGTATTTTAATTATGTTTCCTCTGACCTGACTATAATTGCATGCGATCACGTAACAAATAGGTACATATTGCGATTTAACAAGTCCTGCCCTAGACAGCTAGTGTGCTAATGCATTTGCTTAGATCGCAAGCAGACAATGTTATCAGCGATTATTCGCGAATTATTTCACACCGTCTCGCATGACTGGTCTCGGAGCAGTAACAATGGGCACCGGTGGAACAAGCCGAGGTAGTAATCAATACCCGCTCCGTTAACTCAATCCATGTGTAGTCGGCTTTGTGGGGGTCTTGTTCACATGCCGCCAGATTACTGTATATGCACTTGTTTTTCTGCCATTGCCTTGGTCCCAAGCAGTAATAAACGGAGACGCAACAAGACCGTTTAGCTGCCAACAATGACTGCGGCCAGATTGCCGTGATTGTCCAGGTAGTTAGCACCGTTGGTCATTGTGGCGGCGAAATGTTTACAGGCGCGGCCACTTCGGGTCATCGTGCACATTAATAATGCAGCGTAGTGCCAGGCGCGGCGTTGACGGCAAAAGGTATCGACCCGTGTGCTAGCATGCAAACTACACACGCACGACCGACACACGGCGTGTTTACTACGCCGACCTTCAGTCGATTGTGGATTCATTTAGTAAGTGTCTGAATATCCCCGATTTGTAAAGAACTTTCAACGTGCATCGATCGTTGAGTTGGATTTACACGTATTGAACGTTGTTGCGTTGGACATTAACGACCGAGTCGCGAACCTGTAGACTACGTGTGTTTGGGATCGCTCAAGACTCGAGTGCCTTTCCCCAAACATGGCGACATCGACGAGGATGTTCGTTGGCAGAGAAACTCCAGCGAGGGGATTGACAAAGCAGGCACGGGGAGCCCACGAGAAGGAACCAGCACCTCCGCCTTCCGTTTCTGATTCCGGCGACTTCAACTTCGCGTTGGTGGAGCGGATCGCCGAGCAGGTCCTAGTGGAGAACCTACGAAATGTCCGCTACGACGCGGCCCGCTGCAAGCAGGTCAGTCAGGAGCTGGCCTCCACCATCATGAACCGGCTGAAGGACGTCTCGGGGCGCCGCTACAAGCTCGTAGCCGTCGTCAGCGTCGGCAGTCTGGAGGAGCGACCGGGCGTCCAGTTCGGCAGTCGGTGTCTGTGGAACGCGTCCACCGATAGTTTCTCGTCCGTCAAGTTCACCAACGGCTCGCTCTTCGCTGTTGCGCTCGTCTACGGCTTCCGGTTGGCGTGAGTAGCGGGAAGATGTCGTACGATGACATCGTGGGTCGCTTGAGCGTGACGCCGAATGGAAGAGGACACCAGTTGACGGTGGTGCACATTGTGATGGCGACAACCGTGGGGGAAATGTTAGTAACCATGTATACAACAATGCCAATTCTCACTTTGTTTTAACTGTTGTCCCTACACACTCTTCGGCGACCTCTACAACTCGCGGTGTGAACAGTCGATCGACACAAATGTTCCATATGAAAAAACGTACATAAATGCACAACATCTTTTCCTACTTGAAAGCACCCTACAGAGGTGCGTTGGTTAACAAAAATGAAGGTTGTCGCGTGGAGCATGCAGGGACCCGGGGAACTTAGATCCCACAATGAAGTAAGAAGACACTATACATGATCGGTGTATTAATGTTGAGGCAGAACTGACGAACGGCCTAAAACGTATCGAACTCGAGTGCCGACTGTCACCTCGCGAAGTGGAAGAGGACACCAGTTGACGGTGGTGCACATTGTGATGGCGACAACCGCGGGGGAAATGTTAGTAACCATGTATACAACAATGCCAATTCTCACTTTGTTTTAACTGTTGTCCCTACACACTCTTCGGCGACCTCTACAACTCGCGGTGTGAACAGTCGATCGACACAAATGTTCCATATGAAAAAACGTACATAAATGCACAACATCTTTTCCTACTTGAAAGCACCCTACAGAGGTGCATTGGTTAACAAAAATGAAGGTTGTCGCGTGGAGCATGCAGGGACCCGGGGAACTTAGATCCCACAATGAAGTAAGAAGACACTATACATGATCGGTGTATTAATGTTGAGGCAGAACTGACGAACGGCCTAAAACGTATCGACCTCGAGTGCCGACTGTCACCTCGCGAAGCAGTTGCCGTTCGTGTTGGGTCAGGCTCGACAGCTGTCCAACACTGGTAATACGAACGCCTTTAGTTAATTGCGAATGTGAAAAAATGTGTGAACGATATATGCGATTTAATAACGGCCGTGACTGGCAAATCGTACTGTTGTAGTTAACAATGAATCGCACAAGAATCCTCGATTGCGATCGTAATGAAATAGAAGTATCTATGGTGTCGTTCTGCTTGACTAAACAGGCGATATGCACGCGCCAGGGTTCACGGCCGCGTGGAAGATGTGCTAGGCGCCACCGGGCGGACTGTATAAGCACCAACTTGCACGGCGTTGCTCAAGGACATTCAATGCACGCCGTCAATAGAGGCAACAGTGTAGACAATGGTGCTTGTGTTAAGCTAATTATGTTAATCATACACACGATATATCAATCATATAGGTCACGCATAAGCACCTACGTTACAGTTGATGTTAGGCATGTATTGAACTAACCATTAATTTTAAACATCCTTACTCATCGAGGTGTCAATTGTGCTCTTTATTGGGTAATTATGCAAATTTAGTACATTAGTGCTTTAACTACATTCCACTAGCACATCGGGTGGCTTGCTACCAAAAACAAAATTACACCGATTTGTGCGTAAAAAATTCCTGTTGCACCTACGCAAGAGGAGTTTTTAGGGAGTATAACATTATATAATCTTTTGTTCATTGTTGTCATCATTACGTTATTATATATATATACATATATATATATATATATACATACATATATATATATATATATATATATATATATATATATATACACACACATATATATATATGATTTGTCTTAATTTAATTGTATATGTATGTATTGTAATGTGTTACAATAAATTTGATTTGATTGATATGACAGTTTTGCTATTTTCACAGTTATAATCTATGTGACAACTCAATTACCCTCAATGTGATATTTTTGCACCTTCAATAATTGCATATGCCGGCAAAATAGTTTTCTATGCCACCGACTAATACCTATTTGAGAAGGAACAGGCAGATGAGATCAATATCAGACACTACTAATTACTGTTTGAGAAGAAACTGTGTAGATTATATATCAGAAACTATTCATTCTCACAGAGGATCAGGAATGAACGGGAGAAATGATCTAGTGATTGTATAAATGTTAGCTGTGTGTGTCTCATAAAGAAGACAACTACCTTAGATACGCAAATGGTTTCTTTATTCACACGCCATCTGGTTTTGCTTACTTTGAATGACACTCTTTGTTAAATCACTTACACTGTTATATAAACACATTTTTACAACAAACGACACAACATATATGTACATATGAATGTGTGTATGTATGTATGTAAGCGTGCGTGCGTGCGTGTGTATGTATGTATGTATGCATGTATGTATGTACGTATGTATGTATGTATGTATGTATGTATGTATGTATGTATGTATGTATGTATGTATGTATGAACGTACGTACGTGGACGTACGCATGTATGCATGTATGCATGTATGGGTGTGCGTTTGTGTGTGCGTGCGTATGTATGTATGTAAATTCATATATGATCAAGCGGGTCCAATGTTGTCATTGACGTGCCTTGATGTAAGCGCTCCACGCCGTCCTGTCATGGTCAAGCGCAACCATTTGCGACATCTATACGTTTATCAACGTACAAACTCTTTCATCAAGTCAGATTCCCATAAAGCATGCGACACTCAACATTTTAAGTCGTATTTGACAGCGTTGTGCACGACTTTGACAAACCTGCTTCATTAACATCTCAAAGGTCGCAAACACGAAGTAATCCATGCTGGCCCATTACAGGAGAATTAACCGGGATACCTAACAACCGTATCTTTCTCCGTTAAATATGTCATATTTGTCAATATACTGATGACACACTTGTTCATTTATAATGTCAGTCAAATCTTATACACAGTATCGTTATTGTTGGTTTGTAGAAAATGGCATAACTTCATCGTAATGTTGTGTGAAGTTCTTATTTAAGCCAAGTAAATGTTAATGAAATTATATAATGTGATTTCATTATGTTAGCCTATGGCTTACATATGACAACATAAGCGCCGCAGTGTGCGACAACATACAGTGTCAAATTCCGTGGATTCGAAAAACAGTCTTCTCGATGGAAGATCCGCCGCTCTAAACACGGGGCTCACCATCCAGCACAGCAACACCCATGCCGAACAGACGGGAAGGACGACTGCAGAACATCTACCCAAAGTAGCTGGATGACTTTGATACAGCTCAATTATCCTGTCTATTCCATCTCCTCAAGGTCGATAGATGCTTCCTGACGGACGCTCCAACCTCTCTAACCTAATTCTGCAGCGCATCTTGCGGGCTGCTAGAAGAGGCCGGTACTGACGGTCTCTAACAAAAAACGACTGAAAGAGGGATAGCTTTGATAGAATAATTCAACAAAATTCATTAGTAAAGGCCAACAACTGAAGAATACTTCCTACTAGTCGTGCAGACAGTACCATCATTAGATCCACATATGTGCGGTGGGTGTCGTAACGTAACTAATAACAATAGCAATACAGCGCAGCCTTTTGCTTGAATGGATGTGCGTGCTGGTTTCTTGGAATTTGGCATGACACGGTAAGAAGGCTTACCTCTAAACACAGTTTGTTGTTACACTTGGGAAATTATGTGTACACTCCAACAGTAGCCGTATGTATCCTTTGAATGTTTTGAGCAACTTTTCTATCCTGCAACTCATCACCAATGTATCTTAATATCTTTATGTAGCATTCAACATATTTCACGCTGTCTTGTTTCAATAACATTGCATTTAGAAAAATCTAGCACCTCCACTAACAAGACTTGGCGCCTGCAACGTACTCATTCGCCGCCATTATAATTAACCATGCTCTTTTCAACACACAAATCTCAGACATGTTCAACAAAGACGAAGTAGCAACGTTAGACAGTGATATAAGACCGCCAAAGGACCCTGACACGACCAGAATTAATGTCCTGAGCAAGGGTTGTAACCTATTAATTGTCTATTATGTCAGAATCAACCGGATCAGATATGTGATCAACAGGGCCGCAGTACCAGACTCATACTGACTCTCTGTAGTGTTTTCAGGAGCTGCTGTCACTTGTGTGTATCATCAGTCGACAATGTCTTAATATTACGTGATTTCCAACTACCCCCTAAGATTTTTTTTAACCAAGTTGTGGTGGTTTGCTCACATACGTTATCAACGAATTGTTGTACAAATCCTGAAATGTTCCGTTCAAAGTTAGTTTTTTTTCTACCAACTTATTCACGCTATTGTAAACTTATGATTTTACACATTCGCAGTTACACCTGCGCCATCTAGCGACTAACAATGTACTAAATCACGTAGCAAATGTCATGTTCAGATCGACACTGCGTTACAAATGCGATAGCGCAACCAACAGAGTGACTCGTATTTCCATGCAATACATGTGCGAGTTTGTAGGTGAGATGAAACAATGCGGTAACACTTAATGTATCGTCTGAATTTGTATAGATTCTTATGAACTGCGAACTACGCCATATGTGTACGGTCTTCATATTCTATACGGTCTACCTATCATACGAAATCGGTTAGACTTCACAGTCAGGTTTATTCTGTATCATGGGTAAATATCAAAATGTGTGTCACAGAACAATGGGACTATAAAATGTTTTGTTTCAGATAGATAAGGCGCTGCACCAAATTTTTCCCAAGGTGACCAGATAAATAAATAGTCATACATGTCAGAAAGACGTTCCTCTCGTAATTCTCGTAGCTATACAATGAACCAAGCCACGCAGTCATGCCATGCATTATTAACCTGCCAACATAACACAATATATTTCCGAGAAGTTAAAACGGGAGAGAAAATGGACATGCACACAATAGTGGTAACAAAATACGTCTTTATTGTAGAATCCAGTCGGAATTGTGCTGGACAATGCCAATGGTCATTGCTCATCGATTTATAGTCGACCGGTTCGGCTTAACGACATTGGTAGTGAAATAAATCATTGCGAGCGCCCGGCCAGAAACGTCGCGTTAATTTAGCAATGCTAAATGCTCAACTTTGTTGCATGGACGTTTGCTTGAAGGAAACTATCGAGTACAGTCATCGTATGCTTGGCAAATACACATTTAAACAAATATATTGCACTGTTGTCTACAAGAACATAATCATTACAAATAGCATGTATTGCACTGGCGAGATCACATTAATAGCTAACATACACAATTATTTATCATTTTTTTCCCGTGTATTGTTAGGACAGAGAGAAAACACAACGCATCACATATATAATCTCTGAGAAAATACTCACGGAAAACAGAGGTTACCTCGGTGAAAGATGCACTTAACACCAGACAGCAGGTGTGAACAAGAAGTCAAGTGCATATGTGCAAATGCAAATAAAACATTTCATAATAATTATGTTGTAAATAAATAACATCTAGCGGAGGTAGGATAGAAGAGAGATTGGACAAATGGAGAGATGTGGGCTATTGATCAGCGGAACGAAGACGGAACACCTTCCGCCAACGGGACACGCAGAGACGGTGAAGTATGGGTCTCAGGAACATAGACAAGGAGGGAGGTGTCAGTAAGGGAACTGAGAGCCGAGTGTCAAAGGGGTGGTTTAGGTGGAGGGAACTATCCGGAATTATATGTGATAAGAAGGTGCTACAAAAGATGAAGGTCCTGCTCTATAAGACGGTAATTAGGCCGACACTTCTATATGGCTGTGAAACGTGGCGACTATCGACAAGAGACGAAAGACGACTGGCAACAACGGAGATGAGAATGATTAGGTGGACAATGGGTGTCAGCCTGCAGGAGCACCGGGGGAATGAGGACATCTTGAAAGGAGCCGATGTGGAGAGCATTGTTGTCATCATGAGGAGAAGAAGGCTGGAGTGGTTTGGTCATGTGAAAAGAAGGAAAGAAATAGAAGACATAAGAGCCACCGTGGAGATGAAGATAGAGGGGAAACAAGCGGGACGGAGGCCCAAGTTGAGATGGCAGGACACAGTGAGGAAAGATAGGAAGAAGTGGAAGAGACTGCAAGACCCGCCACCCCGCACAGGGAGAAGGCGGGGAAAGGTGAGAAAAATATAATTATAACATCTAGCGTCGTATGACGTGTACGGAATATAGAAAGGCAGCAACCACAATATACGTGCTACATGTTTGCTTTAATAGAGCACAAACGCAACGTGGACCACACGAAATTGACAACATTAATTGCAAGTAAATTTTAAGAAAGTAAAGCTAGGTAAAATATTAAATATATCATAGCTTATTAAAATATAATTATAATTGCCCCTTGGGGGGGGGTAATACCATGGGAATGTGTAATCACGAATATTATCAAACACGACTTGTTTACATGAATAATAATTATTATAATAATAATTATATCTAGCCACGCGTTCTTTCTTTAATATGCAGTCAATTAAGAAAATATGAAAGTTATGTGAGTCAATTAATTCAAAACAGCGACGTCGTATGCACTTGCGCGTTTGTGTACTTGCGTTTAATTTCTGCGTGGAGTTTCGTATGCGTAAGCGTATTCCAGCATGCCGGAATTTCATCATTTTGGTTTTGTACTATAGCCCATAGTGTACAGTGAAGTCGGCCTGGTTTTCGTTTAAGCAGTTCAGTCTTTGTAATGTCGATTATTTCCGACGACACATCACTTTTTTATAGTCAAAATAATATTTCCAATATAACTAAGCGTAAGTGAACGTTCTGTTGATTTATAACGCACAGAAACTTTCGGATGATTATCATTCTCGATCGTATTGAAATCACACGAAGCACACCATTTTATATTTAAGCCAACACCTATATTGGCGATATGAGACTAACGCCTAGACTTAACTGATGCTATTCAGCGCAGTCATCGCATCATTGTGACAAGCTTGTCACTCACGGCCGAGCCACGATTATCGTGTCTCATTATTTTTTTCATGCACACGCTCACGCACACACACAGACCTACTTCAGCCCAAACGCACGCATGCACGCGAACATTGACGCACTTAGTGCAATATGTGGACTTTCGTACGCGTCGCAACAACAAAGCCACCGGAACATTTATCATACAGACGTCCAGCCAGTTTGTATGACTGCTGTATATGTGACAATGTTGACACAAGTAGACGTCGAACCATTAAACCCGCGGCCAATCTGCTATTGGCCATTGAACTAATTCGCAGGAGTTTAGCTTAGTTCGCTTAGCGACGGTTGTCAGTCGCCAACGCGCGTGGACATCCCTGCAACGAGCCGCTTCTTCGGCCACCCCACGGCCACACCACGGCCACACCTGTAGTCCGCAGTAGTCTGTAAATACCAAAGTACAAGCAACCGGACACCTACTTTACGCGCAGCAACAACACCGGCCTAGTTGTAGTTCGTGTATGCATACACCGGGAATAGGACACTATTGACTTAACGCGATGAAGAGATTTCAAGCATGAACAGGTCGAGGCGAGAGCACCAGGGCGACCTTCGTAAACAGCGAGAGTGATACGGCGACATCGGGCGGAGACGGATCCGGGACACACGGCCAAACACGATGGAGTCGAAGGGACACAACCGACCTGCCCGCATCGTAGAACACGAAAAGTCAAAGAGCGAGAAGAAAGGAGCAGCGGGAGGCCGTCAACATCAGGTCAACCCGGAGGAGAAGGGAGAGGAACGGGATGACACTGGGAGCAAGGTTCGGTTAGATAATGATGCCAGTCGTACACTAGACGACGATGTCCAACCAGGACAGCAGGCGGTCGGGGACAGTAGCGGCGAGCAACGTAATCCCACCGAGAAAGACATCACGGAAACAACAGACACGGATGGCAAAGAGGACACCGATGAAGAGAAAGACAAGAAAGTGAATCAACAGAAGTTGTCAGACCACGACAAAGACGACGCCACGACGGCAGACAAGACGGGGAACGGGATGCCGTCAGTAAGCACCACCCCGGAGCCGACAGACCCCGAGGACTTCGATAGTCGCTCGTTCCTGCAGAGCGTGAGGGACCTGCACGCCAGGCTGAAGTCGGCCACGTCCCGTACGGACGCCGACGAACCGTTCCCGGCGGATGAACTCAAGCATTTGGTGCACGACGCCACGACGACGCTCAACAACTTTAAGAACTACACGGAGCACTCGCAGAGTGAGATGGAGGACCTGAGGCACGAGATGGAAGATGTCGGCCTCCGCATCGCCAGACAGGTCCAGAGGAGGGCGTACACCCCGGACACCAAGGCTGGTAAGTGGTTGTTGGTCCTTCAACGGACGCTGGTGTTATAATTTGTATGTTTGTTTGTTTGTTTATGTATGTATGCGTGCGTGCGTGTGTGCGTGGTTTTTTTGTGTGCTTTTGTGTGAGTGTGCGTTGCCGCGTATATACGTATATGCGCGCGCGTATGCGTATGTACGTGCGTGTGCGTGTGCGTGTGTAAGCATGTGAATGTGCGTGGCATGTGTAGCTGAACCCGTTTCAAGGTATTTCATTAAAACAAAACTACAATGCGAGTAGTTTCTTCCAGTCCAGTCTGGTAAATATTTATAACATAAATTGGAGTGACAATGTGGCCGGTGGACATAACCTTGAACATTGCCTACACAGAGTAAACTTCACACGAACCTTGTTCATGCATACCTAGTGGCGTTTGCAACAATGTTGATCTTACAAAGTGCTGACTTAGTACGGATGCTATTTCTACTAATTGCATTTATTAAATATAATAGAAAGCTTCCTAGACCGGGATACTTGAACGATGCATTTACCGGTAAACCATTTATTATTGTAAAAACAGGTACTCATGGGCAGTGAATTTGATAAATGTAATCGTACTCTCAATGGACGGGCGCACGACTTATTTCAAAACAATCTATACTCTATAAAGAAGGAATACTTGCATGCAATGTATTCAACTAAACGTCGAACATTTAGTGGAAATCAACGTGAATGGCGGTATTTTCTTCAACTAAAAATATGATATCAACATTTATAATCTGAGTTATTTTCGAAAGGATAATGACATTATTAAAAGAACATTTACACTACAGAACACAAACAGAAACAGCAATTAGTTGGCTGCGTCAAAGCAATGAAGTAAGTGTTGAAGTAAGTCGTAGTCTTACCACTTTAACACAACAGCACGATGCACTGGAACAAAAGTATTTTTAGAATGCACAAAACAAATCGCGAAGATTAGTGAATGACACAAGTTTAATCCGATCAAGTTGCCATGGTGGCTTATTTAAAATGCACACTTGACGGTCTTGACCTTTAAGAAGAAACCGTAGATCTT
>OZ023208.1:16034326-16044326 GCA_963995525.1 Escarpia spicata | reverse complement strand
TAAGTTATTGATTTTGATGGATGAGCTGGCCGGTAACAGTCGATGTTGTCGCCGGCGTCCGGGAGCGCTACCATGGCAGGGTGACCGCCCGAACAAAAATGCCACTTTTGACAGCAGCTGAATCAGTAGGACTATTGATGTGTGTTCTTTATTTGCCCAGCGTACATACCCGTGACAACGTGGTCAAGTTACGTACAAGCAACCTTTCGCAATATGGATATAAAAATGGATGTGTTTATCCGGTTCGAAGAAACCGCATTGTGTTAGACACTGCGACGCAACACGCTACCCAGAAGACACTGCGGCGTTAGAGCGTCGTGTACACACCAGGCGGCACTTGTTTGTCGTCTGCTTCAAGATTTACAGACATAGTCTGCCGGTTGAACCGTTGTACACGCCAGCTGAATCAACCAGTATTGAGCGGCTACCTCCGGACAAGCGATCATTACCACCTGACATAAAGTAAAGTTTTGCGTCTACTATAAGCGGAACGGTTTGCGATAATCCCTAGTCTGTCGCTATTTGTGTTGGTAGTTGCGACGGTAGAGGTGGCGGTGGTGGTGGTAGACCCCGGACGACAGGCCGGTGTTTTAAAGAGAGGCAGTCTGTTCCTCTACCCGGAATTAACTAGGGTCGACATTTTTAATAGGAAATCTGCTGTGTAGAGAGTGGAAAAATAGTTAAACATGAAAGGGTATTGCGGTTAACTCAGACCGCCTCTGCAGTATTGCCAAAAACTTGTTTTGAAACTGGGTGTATTGTTTACCATTCGACAAGCTGCGGGGTTGTATCTTCCAAATTGCGAACATTGTTACGTGCTTTCTAAACACAAGTTGGCGGACAGTATATCTTCAACATAGTTATTGTAGTCTTAAGAACTTTATATTAAATAATACACGAAAAACTAGGAACATACTTCTTCCTTTTAATGCGTCGTATTCCTTCAGGTAGACAGACCGAGAACGTCGAGGAGCGGCAGCTGGAGGCGAAACTTGCCGAGTTGAACGCGGACCTGGCTCGGGCCGGGGAGGAACTGGCTCGGGCATCCCGCGTCACTGTGGAGACGGAGCAGGCGGCGGTAGAGGCGAGTCTGGCGGCAGAGGCTGCGACGGCGGCGGCGGCGACGATGCAGGACGAGTACGAAAGACGACGCGAGGCCGAGGTGAAGGTGAAGGCGGCGGAGGAGGAGCGAAAGGCTGCTGTGGAACAGAAGCGCGAGGCGGAGCAGCGTCGGGCGGACGAGGAGAGGGCCGCGGCCGAGAAGAAGGCGGCGCGTCTAAGGCGGCAGGAGAGCAGTCAAACGGCGACCCCGTGGTACAAGTGGCCCTTCTTCACGTACGTATCGCTGTCTGAACATCGATATTAGGGATGACTATCCGGATAGTATCGCGATAGCAGTAACTACTATTGTGATACTATCGCGATAGTCATAATAATATCATGGAAGCTAAATATGTTTATATTCCAATTTTACTTGATGTGTTTTAAACTATAATTTATGATATTGTATGGACCCAGCCGAAACTAACGGGTGGCGCCATCGCTTAGCGATGTTGTCAGTTAGTTTACCTTGTCGAGTGATGTTGATTTGATCGATAATTATTGACGTTGGGTCGGTGGACTAGGTAAATAAGTAAACATTACGTAATAAAGTTGAAAAATCACGTCTATATATATAGTATTACAGCGACACAAGTAAATCTGCTGATGTGTTTGGCCAACTATCGGTACTATCGGTAGTTCACTGTGCTACCGCCGATAACTAACGATAGTTAAATTTATTTACTATCGATAGTATTGCATCGCAAGATCTAAGATCGCGATGCTTCTATAATTCGACGTATTTTATACTCCTAAACGACTTCGTATCATTGTGTGTTTGTGTTCTTATATCCCTCCAGAATGATGTGTTTGTGTTCTTATATCCCTCCAGAATGATGTGTTTGTGTTCTTATATCCCTCCAGAATGATGTGTTTGTGTTCTTTTATCCCTCTAGAATGATGTGTTTGTGTTCTTATATCCCTCCAGAGTGATGTGTTTGTGTTCTTATATCCCTCCAGAATGATGTGTTTGTGTTCTTATATCCCTCCAGAGTGATGTGTTTGTGTTCTTATATCCCTCCAGAATGATGTGTTTGTGTTCTTATATCCCTCCAGAATGATGTGTTTGTGTTCTTATATCCCTCCAGAATGATGTGTTTGTGTTCTTATATCCCTCCAGAATGATGTGTTTGTGTTCTTATATCCCTCCAGAATGATGTGTTTGTGTTCTTATATCCCTCCAGAGTGATGTGTTTGTGTTCTTATATCCCTCCAGAGTGATGTGTTTGTGTTCTTATATCCCTCCAGAATGATGTGTTTGTGTTCTTATATCCCTCCAGAATGATGTGTTTGTGTTCTTATATCCCCCCAGAATGATGTGAATAATTGGACTTCGGATAAATAAGATTATACATCGTTACAAGTTTAACCATGCACGCACTGTACTATAATGTTGTGCTTTAACTCAGAATGTAGCAATAGTTGACGTCTTACACTTGTTAAGGTAACACGGCTATGCTATGCTATGTTCATACTTACTCACATCACCATCCGCACGTGCCCAATCCAACAGACATTCCTCCACACATACGATGGCATACATATTCTATTTCTATGTGTTATGAATACTAACCAAGCTCGTTTAAATAGTTCACTTTTGACGACAATCGTGCTATACTAAAACACACGTGAACACACACCAACAGTCGACACAGTCAGTTGCATAACATACGTAAACAACTGAAGAATTTACCCCTAAATCCCCGTGTAGGACAACCCAACTTGTGCCGCAGGTACAAGGTGCCTCCCGGTCCGACGGACCAGGGCATCGGCTGCGTGGTCCGTGGAGACCCGGTCGTCTTCAAGGACAACATGCTCGAGTGTTCCGTCCTGCCGCAGCAGACGACGACCTTCACGTACGGCGACAACGAGCAACTCATCAGTAATATCGTCCGCATCTCGGCCACAGACCCAGAGTACACACTCGAGGTACAGGGCGCAGCGTATCGTATCATCGCACTGGTCTGTCTGTCTGTCTGTCTGTCTGTCTGTCTGTCTGTCTGTCTGTCTGTCTGTCTGTCTGTCTGTCTGTCTGTCTGTCTGTCTGTCTGTCTGTCTGTCTGTCTGTCTGTCTGTCTGTCTGTCTGTCTGTCTGTCTGTGTGTGTTTGTGTGTGTGTGTTTGTGCGTTTGTGCGTTTGTGCGTTTGTGCGTTTGTGCGTTTGTGTGTGTGCGTGCGTGCATGTGTGTGTGTGCGTGTGTATGTGTGTGTGTGTGTGTGTGTGCGTGTGTGTGTGTGTGCATGCGCGTGCGTGCGTGTGTGTCTTTCCCGTAACTTAGGTATGCTTTACACCAGGCGACGCCGTCGCCGCGACGAGACATTGTTGACGTCATTAAGAAATGTCAAGAAGGCCGAATGGCATTGCTTGCGATGTACATCACAAGCGGTATGGGTGGCATGTATACACGACGCTATGATGTTGCTTGAGACGGGAAGTGCCACAAGGAGCCACTTTCCGTTACGCATCAACGCAGCAATTATTTCTAGGGAATTATATTATATTCTAAATGCGTCACATGTGTTGGCTGTGATTGGATAGATAACATGGGACGAGGCGACGGTCGTTTGAAAATAGAGTCAGTTCTGTCGCAAACGACGGTGTCGGGGCGACGAAGCGATGTTATTGTAAGCGATACAGTCGCAATTATGTAGAATTTACACGAGGCGATCAGACAACAATCAGGTTGTGTGCGACGGCATCGCCTCGTCGCGGCGACGGCGTCGCTAGGTGGAAAGCCAGCTTTATTTAATTGTAGCGTGGAATACAAAGTCTCTGACTGTCTTAACGACAACAACGTTTTTGTTTCTACACCATGCGGCCATCAGTATACATTTATTACGTACCTATACCAATACACTGTTATACTTTCCAAGCGTACTAATGATACACAATGGGAAGTAAAATACGGACTGTACGCTTGGTCTAAGCAAGCCAGGCACTTCAAACAATACAATATGTTGACACAGTATGTCTTCTCAGTTGTTGTCGTTGTCAATATACGTTTCCGTCCGTGCAGAAGCCCATCTATGTGTCTATCCCGTATCACGCGGCCCGTGCCTTCACGGTCCGGGAAGCCGTCATCAAGGCGGAGACAGCAGAGGGTGAATGGACGGTGTTGGACTCCGCTGAGGTCACCTTCGACAATCTCAACATTAAGGTAAGACATGCAAACGATTTCTTTTTGACATAGCCACAATGTGATTTTACCTTGTATTTGTAGAGTCTTTCGTCAGCTTAATGTACCAACTTCTTCAGTACATATGACGTATGACGTCATCATTCATATGGGATAGTTCGTAATTGCCTTCGTCTCGATTGATTGGTATTTTGGCCTTTCTGATAGGGCTTAGTTGATGCGTCGTGTTCGTCTGTTGGTTTCTTTGTCTACTATTTTCGCTCCCTCCCAGTCAATGATGTGATTTTCTGTTGTTACGTGGTCCGTGAGAGCGGATTTGTTGATCGTCGACAATCGACATCGATCTTTTTTCTCGCTCCTCGTGTATTTCCCCTTTTTGTGTTCTCGACATCCTCTCTGCGTTCCACAAGTTTCGTTTTGAACAATCTCCCCGTCTCCCCGTCTCCCGGAATTACGAACTATCCCAAATGTACGATGACGTCACACGTCACATATAGTGAAGAAGTTGGGTGTGCTACGGCTGACGATAAATCCTACTACTACAAAATAAAATCATGTATTGGATATGTTATAAAGTAAGACATATTCAATGTACTCTAATACCACGAGCCTACTTAATGTGGCCACATATATACCTGCTATCGATTGTGTACACCGGAATGCGGCATTGTTTAGTAGCATTCTTTGTGAGTACACTCAATTCTCTGCCTGAACTGCCAGCCGCAGTGAGCCGTACAATTATACCGAGTGCCTGTGCCGCTGTTAAACTGATCAAGACTTTAGCTTTTGCTTTCCTTACCCATTCAGCTGTCTCGGCGGCAATACACGAGCCGACAGACAGAATGTTGGGATTAAAGGTTGGTCTATTTGCAGCAGGCTCGTTCAGACTTGTTCGTTGTTTGAATGGAAAGAGGAGCACGTCCTTTGAAAATCTAATTTTTATTGACGCGTAAAACTGCTGCCAGACCAGAATAACTTCGGCTGGTTGCCTGGGTTAGATATGAAAATTAACGACGTTTCTTCAGTGCGACAGCACACGTGTTCATACAGCTGCATAATAACTTCACGATCAGATAGTGCAAAGCAAAGCACTCCAGGTACCTCGTGAGTTACTGGTTAATACGAAAGAACCAAAACTAGTTCAACTCCCATTTGCCACATGTTCATAGTAGTAGTAGTAGTAGTATTTTATTAGTATTGACTCACTAAACCACTATTTATACATTGTCTATTATAAAACAATACAGTTCTCTGTCTGTCTGTGTGTCTGTCTGTCTGTCTGTGGACCCATATCTCCGTAAGTTTTGTATGTATGAGGCTGACATTTTGTTATTGATCTAGCGGATCCATTAGGGGGGTTTGTATTTGTAATTCTTCCGGGGGTGGGGATCTTGGAGTGACAATTTTAAAATGGCACATTTCTCGGTCAGTTTGGCATTTATGGTGTTAAAATGTTGTGTAAAACTAGCGGGCCAATGAGGTGGTTCGAAGTTTGATTTTTTTCTAAAGAAATTCGTCCGGGGTCGTGGTCATCTCAGGGGGTCACATACATAGAATTGCCTTTGTTCCCTGGGCAACGCCGGGTAACTCTGCTAGTGTGTGCATACTGTAATTTTTGTTACGTCTTCTCAGTTTTAAGCTTTACTAACTGTACATTGGATACGTGACTCGTGTGATCTATGCAGGATGTGAAATTTGTGCAAGCGGAAGTGACGCAATTCACTAATCTCGCAGTAGTGACGAGATTTAAAAGAGACTTTCTGCATTTCACCAAACGTACCCGGAAAGTTATTTCCTCGCTGGATGGCAGGATCACGTTCACCGTGGAACGGAACACGTTCGACGACACAGAACATTTCACTCTGCAGGTAGACTCATTCACACGTTAGTGTTTCAACTTACGAATGTTTGTTAAAACTAAAGAAAATGCCTAACACGAGAAAGTAGGTCAGCAATATTGTTCACTATAATAAATCAGTGAAATCCGACCAAAGACGGATATACTCAGATCAACACGGCTTAGTTTGTGGTGGGGGTGTTTTCTTTAAAGTGGATACCTCTGCAGTGTAAAATAAAATCGACACATAACTCGGGCTGGATACTTGTAGATAAAAGGGTTGGACTCTCGATAAGCCAAAGGGCTTCCTTGTCCACCTGCCATCTAGAGTTAATTCTCTGGGTGGCAATCTTGTTAAATCTTGTTAAGTGAAATATCTGAAGTATGCCTGCTTTTTAAATACACAATGCGTGTTTGCATATAAACGCTCCATTGATTTGTTAGTCACTATTTGGGATGCATAGTTATTTAACGCATTATTTCTTGTTAAATACTAAAATGTCGGTTAACATTAAATAACATTGATTAGTTAGGCCAGCAATATTGTTTAGTGGACCAACTCAAAGAACTCCGATTAAAGATTTTGATCGGCACGGTTCAGCTGTGATGGGGTCTTTTCGCTGTAGATACAACCAGTGGAGACCTCTGCCGTCAACGACCTAAAGAATGCGGAGCCTACGTGCACTGGCCTGCTGGCCAGTAGCGCCATCGTGACGATGGAGTGGGCAAGCGGGACCTTCGCGGCACCTGTCACGGTACACATACAAACATAAGTCGTTCACGTGTATTGTAATATAATAAATTTGCAGTTGTAGTAAGTTGTAACGCGACAGCGATTAACTATTTGTAACATTCATTTAAGTATCTTTACATAATAATACATATATTCAATGTTGTCATTTGGTGTGGAAAAACAAAGTAACATGTCTACAGGAATACAAACGTACACGCAGACTATTCGCGTAATATAGCTATATTGACCAAAAAACGTCACGCGCGCGATAACATTTTTGAGAATACATGTTGCAGTGTAGAGCACGGTGGCGTAGTGCCTGTAGCTACGGACTATCAATAAATAAATCCCGTGTTCAAATCCTGTTCGTGCCGTTTCGAACCTTGTACAAGTTCTTTCACTCCACGTTGCTCCAATTCACTCTGTATATATGAGTTCCTGGCTGTAGACAGTGGTGGGTATTTTTGTACGATTTGCCTTAGCGTATTAATTGCAGCGTCGCTGAATGCTTCTCATAGTAGTCAAGATGGTGTTCGAAAGAACAGGTCCGCCAGGGAGTGAAGTGTAAAGCGCTTTGGACACTCCTAAGAACTGGATACCCCGCAATATAAGAACGTTTATATTAAAATGTATTAAAATTAAATAGATGACTCTGCCGTGTCCGGCGAACCCGGTGAAGGCGAAGAAGGCGGCGGCAGCGAGAGCGGCCAAGGAGGCGAAGATGAAGGCGACGGAACGACTGACGATGGCGGAGATACAAAAGATGAACCAAAGCACAGCGAAGAAGAAGGCTCCGGCCAAACAAACGAAGGTCGTCATTCAGACGGGCGACGAGGAGGACGATGAGGAGAGTAGGAGAATGAGAGGGCCGACCAAGTGGTACATGGGACAATACGGCAACAACGACGGTACGTCGCAGGTCTAGATGCGCGTATTCTCACCTTTAGAGACTATCTCTACCTTGCTGTAGGCCGGTCTTCACCATCATGTTCCAGCCTGGCGGTTTTCTGCCATTTCTGGGGTCAAATGATACAGTTTAATATCCTCCTGATATTGTTTATCCAACTTCTCGTGGGTCGTCCCCTTCTTCTTTTCCCCAGTATATGTGTCACATATGTCGATACATATTGGCAGTGGGCACACTCGAATGAACAAACACATGACTGTTATGACACTGTTGGTCATTAGTGTAGTTCAAAACGTAATATTGGAATTGTCTAGTCTTTGGTGTCTTTCAAGTATGTCCAGGCAACTATGTTAAGTTGCTTCACTAACTAGCTTAAGTAATTTTAAGCTGGCAAGCGCGTTTTCTAAAATACTTCGCCAAACATTTCGAACAATATACCTAACTCTTTTTTTAGCGACAATATCCTCGGGAAATCCGTACAAGAAAGATGGGTGCACCATAAAAAGGCATAATTTTATTGGTATTTTTTTTTCAGAAGACGAAGACGACGTTCTGTATTTCCTGCAAAAGTTGCACAACAACCGCTGGAGCGTGATGCCCGATGTGGACATCCAGCAGACGAAACTCGATCTTCTCCAGTTCGAACTAGTGAAACCTATAGAAAGGTGACTCAGTCAGTGATGTAGACAAGCACCGCACCTCATCGGTGCCTTGTCTTTACCTTTGTATAGCCACATTTGATGACAGCAGCATACAATCACTGATGGAAACAACGTACCTCTAGTCAGGAACATAAACATCATCTTCGGTTTGTTGATCATCGCATTTCTATCTGCTTTATACTATACCCAATCACATACAGTGTACCATTAATGTGCTCAATTGCTGCCCCTATTTCAGCATCTACACAATGACTGTACATTTTCAGTTTCATGGTGCTACGAACGAAGACAACGGTGACGGACTCGGAAGCAGAAATCATGGCGAAGGCGATTGAGAAGCAGCTCGGTCTGAAGCTGGTGACGGTGATTCTCAAACAACGGTGGGCTGAAAAATAATAAATTCTCGTAAAAACGAAACCACTAAAACAATCATTTCGAATGTTTGACGTATTATACCAGTGTACTATTTACTCAATCTAAGGCTGAGTCAGTGATATATTCTCTATTTAGATGTCAATAACAAGCAGGGTTTCGTAGGCACACCGTCAAAGTGATACAACGTGCAACTGCGTGTCTGTTGAATGGTGGAACGTCTCGTGGATTTTCAACTGTGTTAACAACAATATTAAGCTTCACTGCAAACCACGTTGTATTTCACACTCGGATAATATAATGTGAAAGGTGATCACAAACTAGTGTTGTCACACGCCAACTAGCGTGATAGTTGTCACTCTTTTCGCAGGAGCGAGGACCTGTCTGACGTCACGCTTCACGTGATCCACCTAAGTCGCGCCGATCGCCTGATCCGCCAGCTCGAGGCGAGCGGATATGACGACGGCCCCGACAGCAGCGCCCCTCTCTTGCTGCGGGAGGGCGATGTACTGGAAGTCGGCTTCCGGGGCAACGTCAGATCATATGACGACTCGCAACAACTCGAGATGGTGTACAACTCTCCGCTCAGTACCTCAGTGACATTTGACGTCGTCGAGGTGGACAAGTTCCTGCAGCGCAGCTACACCACCTACAAGGGCTTCGTGCAATTGGTCCGCAAGGAGAAGGTCGTGAGACAGAGGTCAGTGAAGGACGAGGCCGGGGAAGTCCACCAGGAGGCGGTGGTCGAGTACTTGAGGGACGTGCTGTGTGACATCCTCATCAGTGTGCCTAAGGTGGGTGGTTCAGGTTGGCGTACCAGTAGCTGTATTAATCATTATATATATATATATATATATATATAAACGTATATGTATATTACCATTTTAGACATATTGTCAACAGTCTTAAACATAGTTGTCCTTTGTAAATGAGTGTCAAAGTTTATTATTAGTAGTAGTAATATTATAATATTAATAGCACGCGTAGGTGGCTGTCAAAGAGCATTTGTCGTAGTCTTACAGGAGTCCCCCACACTGTTTTTGCAATAAACTACAATAGTAATACGTTTATACATTTGTATTATTTAAAAGTATAATTTGACGTGGATATATTGTATGTATTATTTAAAATCTCTGATGGGTCAAATACAAAGTCTTATTTTTCTACATCATGTTTTCTTGTGCATGTGAGCAGCCTAGAGGGAACCACTCGTTAGAAGAAACGGATGCAGAAGAGACAACTTATTTGTACC
>OZ023208.1:16018040-16034126 GCA_963995525.1 Escarpia spicata | reverse complement strand
TCTTGTAGACAGAGAGCTCACTCTCGTACAGAGAGCGAGAGCTCGAAGATAGAGTTCAGGGACAGACAGAGAGGGGTGTGTGTAGGCAAACAGCTGATAAGGACATTCAACATGTTAACCTGTATGTGTTGCACTTTAGCAATGCACTAGCGCAAAGGAATTGAAGTTTCTTAAATTTAACACAACTAGCTAAACATACACATCACAATTGTCACCATAATTCTTATCATATGCCTGTATGCGTGCGTACGTGCGTACGAATGACTGAACGAGCTACCTTTCACATGTATGTTGGAATGACTCATGTTTGCGTGACTGAACTGTAAAGTCTCACTTGTGTTTGTCCTTCTCTTCACGGGATGGTTCTGATTGCTGTTTGCTTTGGTGCTTGTCTTGCAGGTGCAGACGTTGAAGCACGCCTTGATGAGAAGCGGCCGCCTCGACCTGGCGCAGGAGATTGTCGATCAGTTTGAAAACTACTGCAATCGGAAAAAGGCCAACGAACTATAACCGCTCAAACGTGCACTGACCTAGTTATATTCCTTTGCGCCTGACAGTCATATACAGCGAAAGGACACATTCATTGTTGGCGTACAGCCTAGCTTGCTGTATAGTATTTACAAGTTGTCATTAACAACTATATAGTATGTTACAAAATGATCTTATATATGTGTGCATAGATTCGGGTATCATATAACGAAACAACACCATGACGTCATGCATTTGAGAAAATGTTGTTGTTTCTTCTATAAAGTTGTCTTTTTTATAATTACTATCAAAGCAGTACTGTGATACGTGCATAATCCTCTTTATGCAATACGTATACTTTTTAGACATACTTATATGCAAAATAAAATTGAAACATTTGAAATGTGAATGGTTTAGTTAATAAAGCAGTTTTAAACGGAAATTTGTTGACGTTCAGTTAGTGGATCGTAAGTGCACGTATAGTTAGATGACGTACACATGATGAACGAATATATATATATATATATATATATATATATATATCTCACTCTCTCTCTCTGTCTCTCTCTCTGTCTCTCTCTCTGTCTCTCTCTCTGTCTCTCTCTGTCTCTCTGTCTCTCGCTCTCTCTCACTCAATCCCACATATTCCATTCACTCACTCACTCACTCACTCACTCACTCACTCACTCACTCACTCACTCACTCACTCACTCACTCACTCACTCACTCACTCACTCACTCACTCACTCACTCACTCACTCACTCACTCACTCACTCACTCACTCACTCACTCACTCACTCACTCACTCACTCACTCACTCACTCACTCACTCACTCACTCACTCACTCACTCACTCACTCACTCACTCACTCACTCACTCACTCACTCACTCACTCACTCACTCACTCACTCACTCACTCACTCACTCACTCACTCACTCACTCACTCACTCACTCACTCACTCACGCACTCACGCACTCACTCACTCACTCACTCACTCACCCACCCACCCACTCACTCACTCACTCACTCACTCACTCACTTACAGATCAAAAAGAAGACAGTACGTGATGTATGTTGGTAGGCTAAATATATATGTAGCAGTTTTTGTCCGTGCAAGTATCTTTGTAAAGCACTAGAACGTATTGTTTGGAGTATGTAGTCGAACTATACACCAGTGAGCAATTCAAAACATAATTGCTAGGTTGTGGTGACGGTAGGAAATTTCCATACCGCGTTACGTGATTACAACGTCAACATCAATTTTACAAACCTATATAAAAGACCTATGCAAACGACAAGGAAACGCGTGAACCGGAAAAGCGATATCTATATATATCATTCTGTTCTGCATATTTAAACCAACTGATACAGCTATTACAGCGGTGACGCGACGCTACCAAACAGAAGCACGTCTCCACGGTGAGAAAACAACACAGTCTTTACAGACAGCCCAACGTCAACACGAATCTAGAGCGGACGTGTATTCGGAACTCCTGAAGATGGCTCCCAACGGTAGCGAAACAGAACCGACGGAGTTCGACAGCAAGTCGTTCTTGCAGAGCATTGACGACCTGAAGAAGAAGTTGGAACCAGGCGTTGCGTGCAAGGAGCACCTCCCGCTACAAGAGTTGATACAAGTGATGGTGGCCGGCAATACAACGATAGCGAGCTTCAAGTTATTTTCGGTGTACTCGCAGCTACAACTCGAAGATCTCAGGGACAATTTGGATGCGGTCGTTCGATGTATCGATAAGTTGTCCAATAGACTGGGACACGTTAAGACTGTTGAAGGAGGTAAGTCCAATGAAGGTGGCAACTCCGGTAAACACGGCAGTTGTCAATTGTATGCACAAACTCTCATTTATGTAAAACCACAAACCAGCAAATTGGAATTCAGGAGTTATTCAGAATGCACGACTCTTTTCTTACCCAGGAGCATGGGCATGTTGCTGTTATAGAACAATGCATACTAGCATTTCCGAGAGAAGTCGAGATGGTGTTCGATTGAACAGGTCGGCCAGGGAGTAACGTATAAAGCGTTTTGAACAGTCCCGAGGACTAGATACTGCGATATATAAGAACTTACCTTTTTATAGAGAGGAATTTTAATTGCAACATTTGCAGAAACATAACATAATGCATATTCTTCTTGTGATGTTAAACCGAGGCTGTTTGTTCGTCAATTTATTATGTAACGTTCTTAATACTAGAACGAATACGTTGAAAGTCTTCTACTGGTCTAATTACGTTTAATAAGTCAGAAATAGTGAACTCAATTTGAATGTTGCGCGGTTGTGATGTTTAAGTTACAAACGATACATCCAATTTCTAAACAACGACTATTGGCACTTATTACTTATAGGCACTTATTACTTATAGGCACTTATTACTTACAGGCACTTATGGTTAAAGTTGGCTCGTTCCCTGATTTAGCGAGCTTCCTGCTAATAATTACAACCCGTCGCAGATTGCGGGTAAAGGAACAGTTAACCTCGCTTTAAATTGTATAAGAGAAGGATACATTTGTATTGTACGGAACTGCGCAGATGTCCGTTTACAGCTATAATTATAAATGACCTTGTTTACCAAATCAAAAAGGAAGTAGCAGTATTTAATCCGAGACGATCAAAGGCAACATTACATGAATGGAACGTCCTATAGCAACGGCGGATTAGCCATGATCGATTCGTTATTCCAATGCCCGCTATACGGCATTGCGACTGATTGTCATAAATAACGAAATAAAAATACGTGGCGGTTTTCTTGTGTGTTCCTGCTTGGAGATCTGTATACGTGACTCATACAACACCACTGGCGTCGGAACGTCATACATATGGGAAGGCGGGCTGAGCTCTCCAAAACACCTACAGGTTCTCCCAAAAAACTCGATTTGTACCCGCCCTCGAGGCGTGCCAAAACACTAACCTTGTTCCTCTTCACAAACATCAATTTGTACCCCTTGTCCCTTGAGGCTGCCCAAAAACCTAAAATTGCACCCCAAAAATCCACCCACCTTCTTTAGATAAGGGGGTCTAATCCTATATCCAAACCTACCTACAGTATTAGGTACTGAGCCACCAGATCCCTCAATTCCGACGCCTATGAACACTGTTGCAGGAGCCATAAGTTTCGAAGGACTCAGCCAGAAGGAGAAACGTAAGGAGCTGGACAAGTTGAAAAAAGCCATCGAGGATCTTTCAGACTCTAGCGTTGACGCGGAGTTGGCGGCGCTTTCAGCTGCATTCACCGCCAGAAAGGTCGAGCACCAACGAATCGAGGCAGAGCGCGCGGTTAAGGAGGAAGAAAGTCGTCGCGAAGAGGAAGAAGCAGCTAAAACGGCTAAAGAGGATGAAGACACCAAGGGAGAAGAAGAACGTAAAAGACAAGAAGAAGAAGAACGAAAGGCTAAGGAAGAAGAAGAACAAAAGGCTAAGGAAGAAGAAGAGCGAAAGGCTAAGGAAGAAGAAGAGCGAAAGGCTAAGGAAGAAGAAGAGCGAAAGGCTAAGGAAGAAGAAGAGCGAAAGGCTAAGGATGAAGAAGAGCGAAAGGCTAAGGAAAGAGAAGATGCAAAGAGCGGGGCCCGAAAAGAGGAAGAACGACTGGAGGCAGAGCGGAAAGCTAAGGAAGAAGAGAAAGCCCGAGAGATGGCTGACGGCAGCAAATGGCCTGTTTACAAGTATGTTCATTGTATTGGTCTTATGTTAGCCTAGTCTGTCATACTTGGCATATGTGACACACCCACGCACTCACGCACATGCACGCACGCCCGGTCGCGCGCGCGTGCTCATTTACACATACACACGCGCGCGCGCGCGCGCAAACATCCACGAACGCACGCACGCATGCACGCAAAAACACGCACACACACGCACACACACGCACACACACGCACACACACGCACACACACGCACACACACGCACACACACGCACACACACGCACACACACGCACACACACGCACACACACGCACACACACGCACACACACGCACACACACGCACACACACGCACACACACGCACACACACGCACACACACGCACACACACGCACACACACGCACACACACGCACACACACGCACACACACGCACACACACGCACACACACGCACACACACGCACACACACGCACACACACGCACACACACGTTTTTGCGGGACTGCATTGGATCATGACCCCATTTGGCTTTGGAATTATATATATTAACCTATTTTTATTTCAGATTGTTTAATGTTCACAGTATGAGTTTGAAATGGGACGAGCAAAACAACTGAATTGGCGAAAGACATTTGCTGTAATAACATATCAAAACAACTCTAACTACGCACGCAGTTCTAGCTCATTTTCCGTGTCCCATAGATACGAGGTGTCCCCAGGCAAGGCGGATCAGGGCATCATCTGCCTGGTGTGGGGAGACGCGCCGGAGTTCACGAAAGATATGGTCGAATGCCGCGCTCTTCCGCAGGTTGCAACGACCTTCACACTTGACAACAACCAACAACTCCTGAGCAACATCATCCGACTGACACCGACCCACCCAGACTACGTGCCCAAGGTACCAGCTTGTTGTGTTATCGAATGCACATAGCATACGCATTTGTAACTCAGTCTAAAGATCTATCTTTCGCACTACCTGCAAATGTAACAGCTCATTACCATGTTGTACTCACTCACTCACTCACTCACTCACTCACTCACTCACTCACTCACTCACTCACTCACTCACTCACTCACTCACTCACTCACTCACTCACTCACTCACTCACTCACTCACTCACTCACTCACTCACTCACTCACTCACTCACTCACTCACTCACTCACTCACTCACTCACTCACTCACTCACTCACTCACTCACTCACTCACTCACTCACTCACTCACTCACTCACTCACTCACTCACTCACTCACTCACTCACTCACTCACTCACTCACTCACTCACTCACTCACTCACTCACCCTCCCACCCACCCACCCACTCACTCACTCACTCACTCACTCATTCAGTCACTAACTTGTTCCATTCCCACATCTTCCCTTAGAGAGTCGATACAAGTAAAGGCTCGTCTGTCCTGGCTTGTCTACAGCAATGCCCAGCAAATTAGTGTTGTTAAATTGTTATTCCTGTTCATCTAATGAAGTCGTCATCACGTTCTAGCTATTGGAAATGTATAAATAACTACAAAGATAATATTTTTTGTGAATAAAAAATGATATATATATATGTATAATAGATACGGAACATTTCAGCCTAACAAAAGCTTAGCGTGGGTCGTTTGTTATAATGGGCACCGGACGTCGTATAGTTTATTTAAGGAGAAGTACTTTAATGAAGTATTTTAATGACAACTGTGCTGAACACGCGTTGCTTGTTGTTAATATGTCGGCGTTGTTCAGAATATAATAGTGTTACTGGTGCTGTGGTGTTATAACAGTGTCATATAGTGTGTAAATGTGTTACGATAGTGTTCCCGTAATGGAGGTTGTTGTTGTGGCTTGCCATCGTGGAGGTTGTATATTTACGATAGCGTTGTAGCGAAAAATCCTGCCGCTGAAAAATACTTCCCACCGACCCTGGATTCTGGCTCCTGTTGATTTGTTTGTTTTTAAATCATGGAGTAATTTGGCGACTCCTTTTATTGTGATGGTGATGTGTTTTATACTAGTGATCTAATGATATGTCTGTGTATACATTGATGAATGTTGCATGTGCATTGTGCACCATAAAATTGTGTGTATATATATATATATATATATATAATTATGTCGGCATATTTTGCACATTCCCATGAAAATAAGAGTAAAATAATGTTATCCGTGTGACAATCACACAAGATATAATGTACATTATGCACACTAATTGAAATGTGTATAGTCTTTTGTATAGTTGTTTTGATGCTGTTGGCATAGTTACTTATACACTACCCAAGTACGCAATCCACATACACTACATTAATTCAAACCATGCTTATGTTTTCAAATCATTCTCGTACTTATATACTGCATGTGCACTATGATCATGTAGTATAATTGAGGTATGTTTAATACACACTGTACACACGTCTTCAAATGGTTTATTAAATAAATGGGCATTGCCATTATGCACCATTACTGAGACTCTTTCAGTTTACGAACTGAGCAAAGTGCAGCCCAATTACCATATGATATTTACATATTTAATTATAGCTAAGTATGCATGTGTACATTTCTGAATGTCTGCATGGGCATACGGATGTAAGCAAAACCCCAGTGGAGTCGAGCTCAGCAGTAAACATGCTAAATGAGAACGTGAGTGAACGAATATATCATCATTCTTGCAGGATTACATTCAATTATGTTATACATCTACAAGAACACATTTCTTATTTTTTGCAAAAAATATTTTAACTAAATTTAAACAAATCTCAATTATTTTAGTACCAAATATGTGTTTTTGCAGTTTGTAGATTACTTGTGCTGAATACAACTTACAATAGATTAGTTGGCTGGCATTTATAAATATTTCCACATATGTCCTTCTTCCAAATGTCTCAGATGAACAACATTCTAATAATTTTACACCCATCCCATCGCAAATATTCATAATAAAGCTTGAAGACCGCGATTAGATTAATATATTTAGAATAGGGCAAAATATATCTTTACACAACGAACTTCTACTTGCGAACATGCGCATTAAGTGTCGGTGCAGTATTTTACAATGACTGGATTTTTCGCTACAGTATAATTAAAACAATTTTATACAATACATAATTATATATATATATATATATATTATATATATAAATATATATATATATATATATATATATATATATATATATACACACACACACACATATATATATATATATGGTCGGGACAGGTTGCTTTAGGAGATACATTTTATGAACGACCCAAATATCATATTTTGAATAAAAGTACATCAATATATATAGGGCCTACATGATATACTAAAGTTAAACTTAGAAACAACAAAAAATATGGAAATGTTATTACAAAGAAAAACAATGACAACAATCCCCAGTCTTCCCTAATACGCTAGCTCGATTAAAGTTAAATTAATTAGTTATTAGTTTTGCGTATGTTCTAGAATTTTATTATATAAATGCAAAGGTAATTGTTGTTCCACATTGCACCTATTTGCTTCGTGTTGTTAAGATGACAGTATGACAACATTTACAATAAATGGATTTTGCGACTGTCCTAATCGGTATCTGTCAAAATTTAACACTAAATAATATAGTATGGATGAACGTGCGTATACTTAGGGCCCTGGCTACCTGTTCATAAAATTACGTAAAAAACGTTTTACTAGGTTTCGCAAAACATCTGCCTAGCTATGCACATTATTTTCGACGCAAGTACCAAACCTTCAGATTTGAAACAAATATAGATACGGTAATGCGACCGTATTTTTCCAACTTAAAAAAATGTGTAATGTATACGTATAATCCACCGAAATAGATTGTTTGGCATTGTAAATAATTCATAAAAAGATAAGACACGACGTCATGACGTTGCAATCTCCAACGCCCAAACCGCGCAACAACAGTCTAATCACAACAAGAACATTGTTCCAATGGTAGTTTTCACGACACTTTCATTCACAATTGGTAACTGATACGTTGGTGTGAGTGCTGTGCAAATAATACACAACACAGCAATGAAATGAAACACACGTTGTTGCAGGAACCGATTGATGTCGCCATTCCCTTCTACACCCCACGGCCCCATCTTGGTCGGGAAGCCGTCATGGTCGCTGAGACTAGCGACGGACAATGGACGGCGATATACACGAAAGAAGTTACTTTCAGCTGCTACAAAGTAAGTCGTGCTCAAAAAGCCCAGTCAAACTTATAAGACATTACAATTAATTCCTATTCAAGCTGGTGGTGTTTGTTAGCAATGTTTATTTCGGCCAATTCGTGACTGTCATCTCGTGGATAGCAGTCGAGTGACAACAACACACATTGTATTATTCATGTTTGTATTGGGAAATTAGTATTTGAATGTAATATAACTGTTAATTTTCTATCTTTGTAAACACACCATTGTTGTACAACATTACAAGTTCGCAAGTTTGCTGTTCCCCATTGCTACGGACTACAATAATCAAAATGTTTCAGGAATTTCTTAAAATGTCAGTCGCTTTGTACCTCAGCGGCGTTCAAATCAACATCTTGATTGGCACCGGGTGTATTTCGAACAACACATTTATGAAGTAGATTTGAAATTGAAGATGTGTCGTCGACATCTGGACTATGTGGTTGTAAATTATCCTTACCTGAAATGGATGGATATCCAACTTAATAACAAAATCACACACACACACACACACACACACACACACACACACACACACACACACACACACACACACACACACACACACACACACACACACACACACACACACACACACACACACACACACACACACACACACACACACACACACACACACACACACACACACACACACACACACACACACACACACACACACACACACACACACACGTAAACATTTGTATGGTGATAATTACAATAGTTTCAGAAAACCGAAACGAAAAGTAGTAAAATTGTTGATGGCCTTTACAGTATAAATCTATGTACATACTATTGTATGTATTGGTTGTACATTTGCAAAACAACACTAGTCTCTTGTTCATCGGAGCGATGAATACCATGACATCATCTCATTTCTCGTGACAGTTAAAGTTAACTTTGGATCCTTTTGTGCGGTATGTTCGCATAAGGCCGATAAGGCCAATGTCCGCATGAAACTACTCTAACGTTTTGTCATTGCACAGAACATGAAATTCGGCCAGGCCAAGGTGATGCAGCTTACAAATCTCGCCATTGTGTCGGTACCTAAGCGAGATTCTCTCCGACTGTCAAACCTCGGCGGGAAAATGGCGTCGACGATGGACAACAGGATTACATTCACCGTAGAGCCAAACACATTTGAACAAGATGAATCCATAATTATGCAGGTAAAAGAATTGTACTCATATAGGCGGACGTTTCAGTGTTCATTTACCTGCTATTGACGATCACTTGTTTTGTGAAAACGTTTTGCTGGGCTAGAGTGGCGGTCGTTCAAGACAGATTCATTGTATTGTTCGGACTATTTGTTTATTGTTAGTCTCATTGTATATCATTGCGACAAACATTTATTTATGCTTCACCTTACTTGTAATGTTGTGCGTTACCTGCACATCAACCACCATAACCACAATCAACACGATACCCATCCCCACCAAGAACACCATGGACACCACAACCACCGGCATCGCCACCGCCATCCCCATCGACGACGACGACGACGACGACGACGACGACGACGACGACCACCACCATCCCACCGCCATTACCACTACCACCACAACCACCACAACCACTACCACCATCACCACCACCACCATCACCACCACCACTACCACCGTAACCCCACCACCACAACCACCACCACCACCACAACCACCACCAACAACAACAACAATAACAACAACACCATCAACACCACCAACACCACCAACACCACCAACACCACCAGCACCACCAACACCACCACCACCAGCACCACCAGCACCACCAGCACCACCAGCACCACCAGCACCACCAGCACCACCAGCACCACCAGCACCACCAGCACCACCAGCACCACCAGCACCACCAGCACCACCAGCACCACCAGCACCACGACCAGCACCATCATCACTCCCCACCACCACCACCACCACCATCCTCCCCCACCACCACTACCACCACCACCATACACCCACCACCACCATCCCCATCACCACTACCACCACCACCACCACCACCACCACCAACAACAACACAATGCTGATAACAACATAATCTATAACGAGGTTGCACGTGTGCTAATTTCTTTGAGTAATGTCCTTTGTAGATTCGACCTGTGGAGACATCTGACGTCAGTAACTTGAAGACAGCTAAAACGAAGAACAATGATCTGTTGGCTAGTAGCTCCATAATAGATATCGATTGGACGACTGACAATTTTAGGAAACCCGTCACGGTAAAAGTCTGCACATAAAGCCATAGTTGTACAAGGAATAATTTATATTAGCATTCGTGGCGCAACAATCCAAATGTAGTCGTTATCAACACGCACGCCTCTTATCTGCCAACAGGCGATGTACTTCAGAAAACACGATTGTTAATTAGAGCTGCTCATTTACGGTTGCTGATATTCTATACTTTTCTAGAGGGTCTTTCTCCTACATGAGAGAATTGAGTGGTGATCAAATCTCTGAGTCGTTCTGCGGTAATGGTGGTAATTAATGTCACCGGTCTCTTTTCCCATTGCCTGGCGGGATAACTTGGCAGTGCATGCGTGAATGTCGTGTAGAAATGTTTAAAAAAAAATAGTATGCAGCAGCACTCGTTGAGTGTTCAAAATGAAGAAGGTCGGAGAGAAACTGAAGTTCGTGTCCATCGATAGGCCCTAGTTGTGATACTGTTGCATTGTCGATAACATTCGTATTGCTATGGACTCGCATACGAGTACACGTACGTCTGTTGTCTCGGCGTGTACTTTGTGTTGCTAAACAACGAAGTCCATGACGCAGGGGCCGTGTTCCCGAAGCATTTGCTGCGCGCGTACGATTGTTAAATGTAGCGTGAGCTATGTTTTTCACTTGATGCGCGCATTACGTATTATGTTCCGAACAATGGATTGGCCGTACAAAAGAGGAGAAACATTTACACATATGGAGTATTTAAAAATGGAGATCTTGTGTCACACTCGAGGGGTCATAATTTCTGAAAGTTTGGCGCTAGATGTGCAAGCCGTTTAAGAGAACAACGTTATCATATATACATACACTTCCTCATTATTGTAATATATATATATATAATTATTATACATACATAGATCCAGAACAATATTAGTTATTTATGCAAATATATTTAAAATAGTATATAAAGTGTATAATTTGTGTGTGCACATCAAGCCAATCTCTTTGCAAAGCACAACGCATTATATGCCAGGACAACCTGCATTCGTCAACGTTTGTTTACGTCTGTTTCGCCAGATGACGCTACCGTGTCCTCCCAACACGAGCAAGGCGACATCAAAGGGCACAGAACAACAGAAGAACAAGGTGGGGAGTAAAATCCCGGCGAAGGCTGGAACTGTCCAGGAGAGAGAGCGGCAGAAAAAAAACAACGAAGGTAAGCCTACTTCACTTGAGGGCACAGAGCACAATTGTCATTCCATTGGTGGCTATGTTATCGTTTTGTCAAATTATAAGAAAGGTGTAACTGAAAAAAAAAAAAAAAAATTCACAGCCACTGCCAGCACATCATTGATATGCCCATCAACATTTGTCAAAATTGTCATGTTTTTCTGCATCCACGTGTGCTGTATGAATAAAAGTGCAAAAAATCACTCCGCCAACTACACTCTTCCAAATATGCGTCGTTTCACTGCCAATGCATGCAAGCACTCAACGTGCTAATATGCCTGATTTATTGCACTCATTTATCATCAAAATATTCCTTCAAATGTCAAATATCATCATTTTATAGGTATTATATTGTTGTGATATAACAGGAAGATTAACTATGCTCTGACTCCGTGAGTAATAGCTGCAAAATCACCTACAGCTTTAAGGGACTTGTGAGTACGCCTTGCGTGACGTAGTGTGTACTGTAACGAAGTGCGAGTTCGGATTTTTGTGCGCGTGCGCTTGCGTGCGTGCCTGTGTGTATGGAGCCGTTACAACAAGCCAAATTTAATAATTACCTTTTCATTTGACTTCATTTCTCGCCATAGGATGTGATAAAAATGGAACGCAATCGTACGACACCTTGTTTGGATTGCAGACGACGACAACGAAGTGTTGTTCCTGATGAGTAAGTCATCCGAGAAAGGCTGGCAAGTGACGCCGATTGAGATCGAGCAGCCGAAGTACGACATGACGCAGTTCCAACTGGACCAGCCAGTCAACAGGTCGGTATACATCGTTCCATCCACTATGTTAAGAATCATCCATTTAAAGTATGTCACGCCATTTGTGGACATTTTTGGGAACCCCTACCCCAGGCCACGTTTAGTCCTACTGACTTGTACAGCCTCCATAAAATACGTTCCTTTTGAAAAAGACCCCTCCTCCTGTGATGTACACACATCTTTTGACAAAGACCCCTCCTCCTGTGATGTACACATCTTTTGACAAAGACCCCTCCTCCTGTGATGTACACATCTTTTGACAAAGACCCCTCCTCCTGTGATGTACTCATCTTTTGACAAAGACCCCTCCTCCTGTGATGTACACATCTTTTGACAAAGACCCCTCCTCCTGTGATGTACACATCGTTTGACAAAGACCCCTCCTCCTGTGATGTACACATCTTTTGACAAAGACCCCTCCTCCTGTGATGTACACATCTTTTGACAAAGACCCCTCCTCCTGTGATGTACACATCTTTTGACAAAGACCCCTCCTCCTGTGATGTACACATCTTTTGACAAAGACCCCTCCTCCTGTGATGTACACATCTTTTGACAAAGACCCCTCCTCCTGTGATGTACACATCTTTTGACAAAGACCCCTCCTCCTGTGATGTACACATCTTTTGACAAAGACCCCTCCTCCTGTGATGTACACATCTTTTGACAAAGACCCCTCCTCCTGTGATGTACACATCTTTTGACAAAGACCCCTCCTCCTGTGATGTACACATCTTTTGACAAAGACCCCTCCTCCTGTGATGTACACATCTGTGACGTAAACAGTATTATATTCGTTGTTGTATTGATTCGTTGTTTATACGTCCATATAATAAAACAAACTTGACCACTGCCTGATCCCAAGTTCAAGAGGAGAAAGGAGGACGGTTGTGCGTTGGGCTAGCAACCCACCACGCAAAAACAGCTCGCTACAGAAAGGTCAACAAATTCAAACGGTCAAGAAGTCCGCTCTCTGTTTGTTTGTGCACCCACATCTCCGTTAGTTTTGCTTGTATCGGGTTGAATTGTGCATGGGAACTACCGGGCCCATTGAGATGGTTCGTAGGTTTACACATTTTCGAAATTCGTCTGTGGGGCGGAGAACGTGGGTGCCCAATATTTTAGAAGGCTGTACGTGGAGTTCCAGCCGCGAATTTCAACCAAACATGCTCTGTTGCTGGTTACGTCACTTAGACGGGTGAGCGATAGAGATTTATAGAAAAGGGTTGTCCTAGCATCTAGGCCAGTGACCAGTTACTATTTATTAATGCGGGTAGGCTGGAAACTTTTGTGATAGGTTTGGGTGCCTGGTACATATGACTGTCTTTTCCCCGGGCAACACCAGGTAACTCAGCTAGTAAAATAAAATTTTGAAAAAGTAATGACAACCATAGTACATTACTGGTTTATCGCTGGAATGCTGTTCAAATCTACCCCAAACTGGCTGAACAATTAATGCAATCTGTTTGATATAGATCGTTCGACGAACCGAAATAAAAAAATCGACAAGTAGGTCCAGTGACCTTCCCACTCCCATCCCAGCAAATACATAAAGTTCTGCTAACGTTAGCACAATGTTATATTTAGGTTACGGAATCATGTTTTCCACATATGACGTTTCACGGTGGTAAACAGGTTTTCTACACCACCAGTGTTAAGATATAAACACCGTAATGGGAAATATACAGTATGTTTAAAACAACTGCATGTGCTAATGGTAGGAACTTTCGCAGAACGTTCGTGGAACGTAACGCTTCAATAACGTTATGAGAACGTTACAAGAACGTTCTTCTTCTTCTTGCGTTTGTCTACTGCGTGGACTTGCGGAGTGTTGTTGAGCATCCACTCCCGGGTCGCCAGGTCCAGAACGTTTGTCTACTGCGTGCACTTGCGGAGTGTTGTTGAGCATCCACTCCCGGGTCGCCAGGTCCAGAACGTTCTGACACAATGTTAAGAAAACTTTATCGACATATCGTAGTATTTATATTCTTTATATAAACCGTGGCGTCTCTACCGCACAATATCTTGTTCTTCCTCCTTGTTTCCTGCTGTACGTGGCTGAGGGTCAAGTAGATGTATTGTCCAACCAGTCACTCTGTTCTTGTTTCCTGCCGTACGTGGCTGAGGGTCAAGTAGATGTATTGTCCAACCAGTCGCTCTCTTCTTGTTTCCGTAGTTTTCAGCAGTTATCACCCTCTCTCCCTAATATGACGGTAATATATGATGATGTTTACAAATTGTTTAAACTGGTACTGATCTTTCAGTCTGATGGTGCTCCGCACGAAGCCGACGGTGACAAGCTCGGAAGCAGAGAAACTGGCGAAGGACATGGAGGAGCAACTAAACCTGAAGCGGGTGTTAGCGATCGTCAGACAAAGGTATCGTGGATACCATTATTGTCATCTTCCCAGTTACACTGGGATTCCATATGTACGGAAACGGCATGCGGAATGGGAAATACCTCTGTAGTGACGTAATTTCTGGGAATTTCCTATCCGATTCATGTGCGGATTTCAGTTTTCCGCATCCGCGTGAAAAAAAACCGCATCCGCTTAAGTACCTATGGAACTATTTATACTAATTTCCATTAGACACTAGATTCATAATTTTGCTGCATGCCGCATCCGCATATTGTTTCCGCATATATGGAATCCTAGCTTTTCACAGCTACATGTTGTGTAATATACGCCACAATAAGTGTGTGCGATTCATCCAACAATAATCGAGCTTGCGCATTTATACACGCAGGTATATGATTTATATTTTATATGCATGTATGTTAAGATATTCCTCCTTGACTGTTTGCATCTCGAGGGCCAAACTTTCAGAGATTCGTCTACGACCCTACGAAAGAAACGTAACGCTGCTTTTTTTCCTCGAAATTCCTAGTTCGTGATGGGTTCGCGCTGGTCTAAGGTAGGCCTAAATGTCAGTGGACGACTGACGTAGTTCGTACAATACGTGTGATGATTGTTCACAACGTTATGCTTGTTTCCTGTTATTGTTTCAAGCTGCGTAAACCGTCCACTGATAAATTGGGAACGTTTTATATAACGTGAAAAACACGCAAGTTTGTTACGTAACCTTGTCAAATCTACAGTACGGATATTTCGCGAAACCGTTCCCTTCGTCTGTGCAGCACTCTGTCACATAACATCAAACTAACGATCAGTTTGAATGTTGTCGACCTGACAATAAGGAAATCACCCAGAGCCACTTTCGAATTACCGACTTTTCGTTCCCGAGGATGGGTATTTTTCCAAGCTAAATTAATTCCCTGTGTAAAACAAAACATTCTTACGTGCTATAATCCCCAACAGGAATCAAGACTCGTGTGACCTCACACTCCACGTGGTACAGCCGGCGGACGTCGAAGAAAGAACGAAGACACTTTCTGATGATGGTTACGGCGACGGACCTGCCGTGAGCTCCTTCTTCATGGTGGCGGAAGGCGACGAAATCGAAGTTAATTTCCGTGGCAACGTGAAATCATCCGATACAATCAAAAGCCTGCAGGGGTACTATAACTCGCCAGTGTGCACGTCTTTCAACTTTTCGGTCGGGGTCGAAAATAACTATATGCAGGAAAAATACCCGATGTATCAAGGCTTCGTGCAGTTGTTCA
>OZ023208.1:16008040-16013040 GCA_963995525.1 Escarpia spicata | reverse complement strand
TATAGTCGCAAGTTTAAACTATTGTGGGTTTGTAATGTTTATTTTTCACATGATTTGCACCAAATTGAATGTCACGCATGCAAGCACACACACTCGCGCATGCACGCACGCACACATGCACGCACGCATGTGCGCACTCATTCACTCATATGAGTATTACACTATAATTTCGCTTAACTGTTGGCATCTTTCAAATTAATGAATATGCCTACATGAATTAATTAACGAATTAATAGACCCCCTACACAACATTTATAAACTGAAAATACATCACAAACATAACATTCATCTTCCGCGTTCGGCGATCAACCAAGAGGATTACGCGGTATCACTGCCAGGCACCCTTAGGCTTTCATCTCGCAAAAACACATTACGTGATTAGGTTTCCGAGAAACGCGAAAAAGCATTTAGAATGGTTCGCTACAACATGAACTCCGCTTGCATTAGGCATCAATCCGTAGAATAAACGACGCCCAGCGACGGCAATTCTCGTATCACCTGTCAAGGCGTGTCGTCTACCGGCAGCAATGTACGGTTCGTTAGTCCTCTCAGTTCTCTTTCGCCAGAGATGTTGGCTCTGTTCATATGTAGTCTCTGCTGGTTAGACCCGTGTGGGCCCAGTAGTCAGACGTGTTGGTTCTATTCACAATATGTGTGATCTCTTCTAGTTAGGCCCGTATGTGCTCTACTGGCGAGAGGTGTTGGTTGTATTCATATCTGTTATCTTCTAGTTAGGCCCGTATGTGCTCTACTGGCGAGAGGTATTGGTTGTATTCATATATGTTATCTTCTAGTTAGGCCCGTATGTGCTCTACTGGCGAGAGGTGTTGGTTGTATTCATATCTGTTATCTTCTAGTTAGACCCGTATGTGCTCTACTGGCGAGAGGTGTCGGTTGTATTCATGTATGTTATCTTCTAGTTAGGCCCGTACGTGCTCTACTGGCGAGAGGTGTTGCTTGTATTCATGTATGTTATCTTCTAGTTAGACCCGTATGTGCTCTACTGGCGAGAGGTGTCGGTTGTATTCATGTATGTTATCTTCTAGTTAGGCCCGTACGTGCTCTACTGGCGAGAGGTGTTGGTTGTATTCATGTATGTTATCTTCTAGTTAGGCCCGTATGTGCTCTACTGGCGAGAGGTGTTCGTTGTATTCATGTATGTTATCTTCTAGTTAGGCCCGTATGTGCTCTACTGGCGAGAGGTGTTCGTTGTATTCATGTATGTTATCTTCTAGTTAGGCCAGTATGTGCTCTACTGGCGAGAGGTGTCGGTTGTATTCATGTATGTTATCGTCTAGTTAGACCCGTATGTGCTCTACTGGCGAGAGATGTTCGTTGTATTCATGTATGTTATCTTCTAGTTAGGCCCGTATGTGCTATACTGGCGAGAGGTGTTCGTTGTATTCATGTATGTTATCTTCTAGTTAGGCCCGTATGTGCTCTACTGGCGAGAGGTGTTCGTTGTATTCATGTATGTTATCTTCTAGTTAGGCCCGTATGTGCTCTACTGGCGAGAGGTGTTCGTTGTATTCATGTATGTTATCTTCTAGTTAGGCCCGTATGTGCTCTACTGGCGAGAGGTGTTCGTTGTATTCATGTATGTTATCTTCTAGTTAGGTCCGTATGTGCTCTACTGGCGAGAGGTGTTCGTTGTATTCATGTATGTTATCTTCTAGTTAGGTCCGTATGTGCTCTACTGGCGAGAGGTGTTCGTTGTATTCATGTATGTTATCTTCTAGTTAGGCCCGTATGTGCTCTACTGGCGAGAGGTGTTAGTTGTATTCATGTATGTTATCTTCTAGTTAGGTCCGTATGTGCTCTACTGGCGAGAGGTGTTGGTTGTATTCATGTATGTTATCGTCTAGTTAGACCCGTATGTGCTCTACTGGCGAGAGGTGTCGGTTGTATTCATGTATGTTATCTTCTAGTTAGACCCGTATGTACTCTACTGGCGAGAGGTGTTCGTTGTATTCATGTATGTTATCTTCTAGTTAGACCCGTATGTGCTCTACTGGCGAGAGGTGTTCGTTTTATTCATGTATGTTATCTTCTAGTTAGGCCCGTATGTGCTCTACTGGCGAGAGGTGTTCTTTGTATTCATGTATGTTATCTTCTAGTTAGGCCCGTATGTGCTCTATTGGCGAGAGGTGTTCGTTGTATTCATGTATGTTATCTTCTAGTTAGGCCCGTATGTGCTCTACTGGCGAGAGGTGTTCGTTGCATTCATGTATGTTATCTTCTAGTTAGGCCCGTATGTGCTCTACTGGCGAGAGGTGTTCGTTGCATTCATGTATGTTATCTTCTAGTTAGGCCCGTATGTGCTCTACTGGCGAGAGGTGTTCGTTGTATTCATGTATGTTGTCTTCTAGTTAGGCCCGTATGTGCTCTACTGGCGAGAGGTGTTCGTTGTATTCATGTATGTTGTCTTCTAGTTAGGCCCGTATGTGCTCTACTGGCGAGAGGTGTTCGTTGTATTCATGTATGTAGTCTTCTAGTTAGGCCCGTATGTGCTCTACTGGCGAGAGGTGTTCGTTGTATTCATGTATGTTATCTTCTAGTTAGACCCGTATGTGCTCTACTGGCGAGAGGTGTTCGTTGTATTCATGTATGTTGTCTTCTAGTTAGGCCCGTATGTGCTCTACTGGCGAGAGGTGCTCGTTATATTCATGTATGTTGACTTCTAGTTAGACCCCCGTATGTGCTCTACTGGCGAGAGGTGTTCGTTGTAATCATGTATGTTGTCTTCTAGTTAGGCCCGTGTGTTTCAATGGGCCAGAGGTGTGTTTATATATGATATCTTCTCGTGTGCTTTGTTGGCGAGAAATGTTAACTGTATTCATAAACATATAATATATGGTGGTTCTGCTGGTCTGCATTATTTTGTATTGTTATAGGACACGCGTGATATCTAAAAATACTGAAGTTCAACGTTGTTTTGCACACTATGGCCTGCACCACGATGAACTTGTGGTGGGCCGATATAGCTTCTGTTTCTCGATGAACCGAATACCGCAGATGTCGTGTACTATTGATAGACAGATTCTGATGTCTGAAGTCAACGCCTTATCATTGATAATAACTCGATACGTTGGATTACCGCAAGCACATTTTAACATGCATGCACACAGGCACGCGCGCGGACACGCATTCACGCACTCGCACACACACACGCACGCACGCACGCACACACGCACACGCGCACACGCGCACACATATACACACACACCATGCACATATATTTATGTCGAACTGGAAACACCCCAGATATGCTCAACACTAATCTACACAGAAAATGGTATCACTAACAAATACTTGTTATATTTAAAACTAAAACTAAATCGAGTAGAGGAAATACGTTTAACGACTGGTATCTTCATTTATTAGTATATATGACAATTAGCGGCATTTGCCCAGGACTCCGTAATGCGTCCTGGGCAACTGTCTACAGAAACCACTGGCGACACGAAGCGGCACCACAATGCAACGCGCTCCCGGTATCTGATTGCAGAATTAATTTAGAAATGACCACCTACTGGGACAGGAGTGTAGTAATCTGATTAATTTCTGCCTAGAATGCTTCGTCCAGCAACTGGAACGGGAAGTGGCGCAGACGCGTGACGTTATAAGTGTTTGTATGTAGAATCACACTGCACCCAGAGGCGCCCCGCCCCTCACAGAGGACATTGATCCAAAGATTATTCGTAGTTGCAGACTCTAATCTACCTTTATCGTACATGTCTTCGTCCGACATTGTGCCAGCTCTTACATTTAACGGCAGTTCTAGCTGTGCGCATGTATCTGACGATTCCGAAGATATGGATGGGGCGTTACAATCTATTTTGAATTGATGGTTTCCCTACAAATAGTACAATTGTATTTCCCTTAGAAAGATCCAATAAGGCATCCACCACATACTCTGGCTGTTTCATAATCTGTGCATAGAGATAATTTCTTCTTTAATACTGGTTTGTGCAATGGCCAACGTATGTTTATATGCTACTTGGTGTGGTTACACGTTTGTGATAAAGACGTTACCCGGTATTGGTTAGACGGACAACACTGGAGATAAACAGAATATGACATTTATACTCGAAGCAGTTTGAGAGCGACGAAGAAAGATGTTTGCCATAAGCGTTTAATGTTGCCAATGACAGAACTTGTCAACCACCATTAACAGGTGTCCCTATTGACTGCCAAACACAGTTGTACAACTTATTTATAAATCTTATGAATATTAGCGAGTATCAATATGTACAATAAGTTTTAACTTCGTCTCCCCGAATAACCAGTGACCCGTCCCTGAATGTAGGTCAATAATGTATACGGACAAAATATGCATATACAGTCATGTCACCGCTATCGCGCGGCGTCGAGGCTGGAAGGCGGGAACGTTTACTGTCTTGTATTAATATGCGCGGTTCCGCGTCACAGGATTATTCAGTAGCGTCCCTGGTGATTCTGAAGGTAGCATCCCGCCCCCCCCCCCCCCCGTGTTCTGTTTCGCTGTTTCCTTTACCGACGATTATATGATGTATCAGATAACAACCAAACGGCACGTTTACAACTAATACCGGACAGGAAGAAATCCTATTGCTCGTTCGACAGGTTTTCTGCCTGGGCGATCAGCCACGCGTGATCATCGATCCGTGTCTATCTTCATCGTCAAATCGCCAGAACGATTGTCGTGAGACTCGCGGTTGATCGATGTTCGTCCTTCGTTACAGTATATCTGAATCCAGAGACGACGTTGGGAATGGGGTCGAGAGATAGATATCGAGGCGGTTCATGGAGTGAAAACATTTGTCGCACTTTGTCCATGCGAAAGGTCAAGCAGTTTGTCGACGCCACCTCCGAGAGTAGTAAATAAGCCTGTGGGTGGGAGGGCGGTTTCGTTCGCGGTCGCATTGCTCGTATACAACCACCTTTCGCTTACGGTCAGTGGTAACGAGGCAGACCCGGTAACCAAAGACGACTTCTTCGCCAAGAAACCGAATCAATAA